>CM035625.1:7280224-7953081 GCA_020496765.1 Gossypium stocksii | reverse complement strand
ACATTTTGCTTAAGATCGAAAGATACCTAGACATAGTCACCTTAGTATTATTTTTATTTTTGCCTTTTATTTTCTCCATGCATTCCTAAACACTTTTCTACTCAAATAAACTTCAAAGTTTGATTCTACAAAGTTTTTGTATCTAATTATTCTTAATCGGTATTTGTTCTTTAGCATTTGCATGTCTTCTAGTTTAATTACAAATATTCAAGTTTGCTGATATTGGATTTGTATTCAATGGCTTAGAATATTTGTCTTGTTAATTAGAATTTTTTAAATCAATAATTGTTTAATTTATTCTAATACTAATAGTTGGGTATAACGGAGATATGCATTCTATGTTGTGTGGGCATGCAATCTAACTTAAATAAACATTGATTTTGTGTTTGTTGGCTAAAATTGGGTCTCTTTGTTCTTAATACTATTGATAGATTAAATCATAAAGATTGATATAGTATTGTTTATCAATAAGGGAAGTAATTAATGATGATTTTTTTTATCATCGAGAAGGGCAAGAAGATATTGGTGGCTAGGCGATCGTTGATAACTATAACCAATTTATTAAAGAAACTAAAAATTATTTTTGCATTGATGATTAAACTCTTGAATCAAACGAAGATTTTACCTTTGGCTAAACCTTTCATCTCATCTCATTGATTTTCTTCTCTTTTATTTTGCAATCTCTTTTTATATTGTTTTAATTTTAATTTTAAACCCATTTATTTTTATTTTTTTATTTTACTTGTTTATTAAAGAAATAAAATTACTATTGGTCTTTATGGATTTGACCCTCTTTATTGTTATTTACAAATTTATTTTTGAGTAGAAATTATTTTTGGCTGTCTTAGCACCTGTACAATACCTACTTGGTGAAAATTTTAAGAGTAAAGTATAAGATTAAGGAGGTTGTCCCAAGAAGCATCTTAAGGAAAAGTTGATTATTTGTCTGGTGTTCACTATCAAAAGTTTGGGAAACTTTGAAGAACAACCTTGTTTAGGCTATTGGGAATGGCAAGTTGATTCATTTCTAGAATGATGTGTGGCTTCTTGAATTATCTTCTATAAGTAGGCAATGCAATTGCTCAAACCATGACTTAAATGATACTTTAGTGCATGGGAGATCTGAGTTTATGGGAGTTAGGCTTGGGAGAAATTTGATTCTTGCATATATTATTCTATTATGCTTTCCATAGCAAGTATGTAACACCCTATACCTGACCCAACTTGATCATTGGGTTCGAGCTACGAAATGTCACACTCGTTGTCAAAGCAACTACGATTAAATTCGTAAAACAAATAAATTGTTTATGCATGTTATTAAGATTAATACATAATTACAATATGTTATATAATTAAATTGTCACAATCCAAAAATCGAGTTAGTAGAAATTGGGTTAGTGAACCAGGAGTGGTCACGTTCTATTTTTTATTTAAAGTTGTAGGATTCGTGTCAAGTAATTTGATTTGGTACAGTGGTTAAGTGTTTTGGTCATTTGTTTGAGGTCCTATGTTTAAATCCCTTCCTTTGAATTTTAAGTACTTTTATCCCTATATCCGGTTTGCCACATATAGATTATCTTTTAAATTGTCTAAGTTGTCAACAAGAATGAGACTACTAGTTTAGTGGTAAGGCTTTAGCTTACCATTAGATTCCGAGTTTGAATTTTATTGTGTTCAAGAGGGAATTATTTTTGTTTCAAACTTTGAGGGAAAAGTTTAATGTGGATAACTAAGGATTTAGTGAGTAGTTTTTTTTTTAAGATTTTATTTTGAGAATTTTGCTCCCAAAAGGTCTCATTCTTCTACCGTCCAACTCCCCACTACTGCCAACCTTTCCATTTTCTTTTTTTATGACGTTTCTTTCTTTCTTTCTCTTTGTTTGCATTTTTTTTCCTTTTCCTTTTATTTTTTTGCCATATTCCTTAGTGGTAATCTCGGTGTCGTGTTTTTGATTGGGTGGTTAATTTTCAATCTTAAGGTGAAGATCATAAGACGCTAAATCTGGTGATCTAAGTGCTATAAAAAATTTATTGTTTATCAAGGGTAAGCGGTCAAATGCCCAAATTAGGGGCTAGTTTTGCTTAATTTTCAAGGGTTGATTGCTTAAGTCATTTTAGTTTCGGTGTTAGTTTGCTAATCGATTAGGTTTGGATGTCGTATGTAGGTTTTGGATCATCGCAGTACTGTCAATATCCCTAAAAATTGATCAAGTGTGTGACCTAACCCGACTTGTTTCGTATGCGACAATAGCACGAAAATTCGTTAAACTGTGCAAAACTGAATCTGTCGATGTCATATGACCATGCGCCAAGCCATGCGCCAGACATGTGAGTCACATAGCCATGTGTTAGGCCATGTGCCAGTGAGCCACACAGTCATGTGTCAAGCCCTGTAGGCTATAAAAGCTGTGTCAGGTAGGATGTATGAGTCACGCGAGCGTGTGGCCCATTTTGAGTAAGTTTAGTTAGGGTCAAGTTTTGGATTCAATATTTAAGGTCAACAATTTTGTAAACTCTTATGAATGATATGTATGTTTGTTCGATCAATGTAATTCATTGTTGTAACGCATAGTTTGTGCAAGTTTACACAGTCGTTTCAAGTAATATGTAAGCAAAATAGTTATCGTCTCCATAGGGACTGTGTATGTTAATCAATTAATTTTAAAATTAAAAATTTACAAATTAAAAGAAAAACACAATATTTTTTAGACTATTGATTGTTAAATTAAATTAAATGAACTAAATGCAAAGTGATCCCTAATGAAAATCAATCTAAATGCAACGTATGCAATAGAATGAATGAGATGAGTTTAACAACAAATTCACAAACTTCAACAATCAATAACATGAATAGGCTAGAATAGTTACATCTATCAACTTAGTTCATTTTTATCATGCTTAATAATGTTCTGGAAAATTTTCCATGGCAACTTGATCATTCATAAGCTTAAAACCAATATTAAGTCCTTTTGGAACCTTTTACTTAGAAAAACATGCATATTACTGATCATATTTAATTAAAGGTTTTTTAGAATTCATGTGAAGTAACAGGGACGGTGTAACATCCCAAACCCGGCCTAAACGTTATGGCCGAATCTAGTGGCATCAAATGAGAGTGTTTTTAAAAAACCATTTCAAATATCAAGAACTTGTTCAAATTATTATCTTTCCTTTATCACAGAAGCATTGAAAACATTCATTCATACGAAAATATGAAATTAAGTTTTTAAACAAGTTTATAAAGTCGCTGTTTATAAACCAATAAAAATAACAAATTAAAAACCCAAAGTATAAAACAAAACATTCCAAAGGTCCACAGTACATATAACCCCCAAAATAATAAAATAATAAATAACCAGTAATAAAAACATGGAGTCCTAGTAAAGTGTCCTTCAGTGGTCACCCTTGAGCCCTCTGCAGCACCAATCCGTCTACTGTTAGGGATTACCTGATAGACAATAAAATAAATAGGTGAGTTTTTGCAAACTCAGTGTGTACATTCCCATAGTAAAGCATGCATGTAAACGGATGACAATCAAGCAGTACTAATCAAGCCTGAGCTTTTACCAGAATCAGTGTAGGCCCTAGCCTACTCAGAACAATGTCAGATACATTCGAGCCTTAGCCCATAGAGATATACATGCATATCAATCAGTACAGTACATGCCCACTAACCCTACACACCATTTCCGTCCACCCTACACACCATGTAAGGATAAAATCAACCTACCTAACCGTACACACCAAGTATTGGGATAAAATCAACCCATTCAACCCTACACACCATGTGGTACCGTAAATAGCACATAATAAATAAAGGCAGTACAGCCGCCAGTCAACGACTAAAAGCCTTACAGTCTTCTTTCTCTTTAATAACCAACCCAACCCAATGCAATGCAACATACATAATGTTATGGCATGCTTTCATACAGTAAACAGATCATACGTATCATACTCAGATCATATCAGAACAGTATTAATACACATGCTAAGTATAACATGCTATCATACATCTCATATTCATATCACAAAACAAGGTCTAAGTAACGCTTATCGACCCCATTAACTGGTCGCAGTCGACTAGGGCGACCCGTGTAACCTTCCAGAACAATTCAGATTAATGGGCTCACACGTCCATATGGCCTGCACGTGCGGGCCCATACAGCCCAACTTGGCCTTGCCCGTGTGGATCACACGGCTTGGCCTAAAATCTCACAAGCCCGTGTGGTCCCACCCATGTGGGCCCACACGCTCGTGTGGCCCACACGGCCCAATTGGTCTAGCCCGTACCTCGCACACGGCCTAGCCAGCCTCAACGTCCGTGTCCGTCGTGCCCGTGCCACACGCACACGGCCTGGCTCATCAATCGCACGACCGTGTCTTGCATACGGCTTCCACATGAGCAATCCACACGCTCGTAAGGCGTCGACAGCCTCATTTTCGGCTTTCACTGAATTGCGTTTTTAGTGCGTTAGAAGTACACACCTGGTTCATTTTTTATGCTATTGCAATCCCGAGCACTTTAATACCACTATCAACGAACACTACCCTGATTCTAAATCGTCGAATCGTTGATTTATAGCCTCCTGATTAACTCTGTTTGACTCAACAACGCAGCAACACAATTGAAGAACGGGAATAAAAAAGAAGAGAATAGAATAGGAGATTTTCGACAACAATGCGTAGGATTTAGAGAATAAAAACAGCAGCAAGAGGGGATTTCGAGAAGAAGAGAAAATCGGCAGAATAATATTTTGGGGAAAAGAAAAGAAAACTAAAAATTTGGGCATAATCCAATATTCCCTCATTAATTCTCTCCTCAAGACTCCCTACTACCCAGTCCCCTACTCCAATTCAAATTCTTATCGCCTTAAGCAGTAAAAATTAATTCCCACACTATGTTTTGAACACAAGACCACTTGCACAATTCCTTGTCACTTATCCACTAGACCAGCAAGCCCATTCTGTTATGTTTTTACTAACATTTTCTTAAAAGCCTGATTATCAAGAGTTAGGCTTTATTCAATAAAAACCTAAATTTAACCCAAGTCTTGGCTTGAACTTGGGACCTTCCCAAACACACCCAGTGCACTTATTCACTCAAGCAGACAATTATTTCATCAAATATTTGCAAAAAACAATTTCATAAATTTTCATGCACAACAAATCACAAAAACTAAAATTTTTGGGGTGTTACAAACGAGCTAGGTTTGAAACAATTTAATCACATAAACCTAACAGCTATTCAAGATATTAAAGCTCTCTCGAGTTATTATCAACCTTTAATTTAGTCGAGCTAAGATCTAAATTAAGCATGTACTTTTCAGTTATTACGTCCATTAGTCGTCGTCTAGCTACAATCGTTTAACTAATTCTAATGCATTCAATTACATATGAATGACATACATGCTTGAGTTTAATTGAAAATATGAACGATTAAGGCACAAAATATCATAAACACAATTTAAATAAATATTGTTGAATTAATGCAATCATTCTAGCTAAACAAAATTAAGCTACAATTGTTGATGACAAGATAACAAAACAAGTTGCTTAGATGATTAAAATCAAAATAAACAAAGATAAGGGAGAATAAACTTTGATTGATTCGGCAATCTCGCAGAATCTGATCTAAATGGCTTCCTCCAATCCTTGTGTTTGCTTCTTCACAAGTTGCTTTTCAAGGTGGTCGGCCAAGAGAGTACCTTCTCAAGGATTTGCTGGCTAAAAGAAAGGGAAAATATGGATGCTTATACGTGGAAAGAAAGAAAGTAAATGGCAGAATGAAATGAGAGTGAGAGTTGAATGATGTTTTAAAGATGAGGGGTGATGGATATGTGGAATGGGAGTAGGTATTTATAGTGAAGGTTGGTAGGTGAGTTTACTAAAAATGGCGAGTAGAATCCCCTAGTTTACTCACTTTCTTGGCTGGCCACACATTGTGGAAGGAAGTAGTTTTTTGGTTGCTTGATTCAAGCATAAAATTATGATAACTTAATTGAACTTCAATATATTTTTATAATAACTTCTTCAATCTTTATTTTTCATCCTTACAGACTTGGACTTATGAAAATGAGGTTCTGGAACCACGTTTTTCAACACCATTGAAATTGAGTCGTTACAAGGTACCTTACCTCTAAAGGAGAATGGTAACCAAGATGTTTGCTACTAAAGATGGTCCAAAAATGGTGTTCTGACTGTTACCAAAGGTTATAAGCAACATAATAAAGAGGTTGGGGATAGAAAGATAAGAAATAGCAAAAAGAATAGAGCTTTGAGGGACTACAAAGAGTAAAGAATTTCCTTTGGATTACTAGCCACGAGAAACTCTTAACTAATTTGGAGTGGTGCAAAAGAGGGATGATGGACAACCCAATTTGTCAAATTTTGTGGAGTCGCTTAAGAATCTATCATACACACATTGAGACACTATAGTAGATTTGGTATGTCGCAAACTCATACTCGTTTCATATAGAACCATTTTTTAGTGCTCATCTTACCATCTTGGATCAATGATATTTTGAAGAACTAGGACGAGGAAACCATGGAAGGGATTGTGTAGGGACTATTTTTCAATTTGACCACTTAGAAAATTTGAGAGCAATGTAGTACCATGTCGCCTAAAGAATGTAAGTCTTGGTCTAATGTAACTATTTCCTATTGTTTAATGCTTAATAAATGTGTGATCAAGTCAAGAGAGAAGAAAGAAAAGGAACACCAAAATTGAAAGAAAGATTGGATGGAAAAATACCTTAGAAAGATAAATTAAATGAAATTCTGATAGAGCATTTTAGACTTTTACTAATAAAGCTACTACAAAGGCCTATTGCGAGATGGTACAGGGTGTTGGATTGCAGGCTTTAGGCATAGTAATGGGATAAGCATTATACTTAAAGCTGAATTATAGGAAGTTTATGATGATCTAAAGCTTGCATGAGACAAGGGATTTCACAAAGTTATGTGGAAGTTGATAGCAAAATGGCTTTCAATTTATTGTTAGAAGAGGGAAACATTTTCTTTCTCATTTTCACGCAAGAGCTAGAGATTTATCAATAAATTTTCTCCCGAATTCTTCTTACTTTTCTCCTTAATTTTTTTATTCAATACTATTAATCTAAGATGGTATGTGCATCTTCAATTCATTTTTTCATTTCAATTCTTTAAACACATGTTTTCACCATTTTATTCCTTTTTTTTCTTCTCTTTAATATTAAACACAAGGTTTGTAACACCGATCCAAATGACAATCGAATAATAGTCGAATCATAGCTCAATAAAAAGAGTAGATGGTATCCTATCATTGGCATTGTATGGAATATGAAAATGGAAATGGCCATGGGTCATTTTTGTAGGACAAACAATTTTATCATTATTGGTTTAAGTAATGATCATTTTCATTGCAAGAGATACAATGGTACTCATAAGATAAAAATGGATTGATCAAGTGAATAGATTTAACCTAAAGAGATCACATATATCCTATAAGGGTAACTCACGAAGGACAAGGTCATTGGACAAAAACTTGATTTATGTAGCTTTCGTAATGGTATATAATGGGGAGTTCAATCATGGTACTTTTAATGGATTGACTTCATAACTAAATAACTTTGTAATTAGTAAACGAAGAGCTAAAGCTTAATAACAAATTATTTTAGCCCTAATTTTATATACCTAATTATATATATCTAGTTATGGCTTAATTACAAATTGCATGATAAGAAGTGTGAATGAATGGATAAACCAATGAGAAATAGATTGCATGTATTATTATTCATAGTAAATATATTTTCTCAAGAAGGCGAGAGGTAACTTAAAATTAATTTAATTTCTTTGGATTATTATTTAACTAGATGAATAAATTAAATAATTGAACTCAAAGTGAAAATTGAATTATATAGTCATCGTAATTTTATTTCATTTAGATAATTAAATAAGTTTGCACATAAGTTATAATATGATAAAGTCATTATAATCTTAATAGAACTGAAATTGGATTGTGTAAACTAATTAAGTAATTCTAATTAATTAATTTGAAGGAATATTCAATTATTTTTAATTAAATATTTAGTCGTGATTTTTTATTTAAATCAAGAGAGATGACCTCGGAAACTTGAACCGATAGGGAGTGTTCTCTATTAGTGTGCCACCATTGGTTCTCCTTGGGTGTCCTAATTGGACTCAAATTACTCTATTTTAATTAATTAAAAACTTCGAATGAAAATTAAACTCAATCATAGTTTTCTCTATAAATACCTAAAGCTAATCGAAAATTATATAGTCGAAAATACTAAGGGAAACTTTGTGCATATTTAGTGATATTTTATTTGAGTAATTTATTTTTATTCAAACAAATTCTATTTTTCTTGAGTTGGAATTTTAGATTGGAACCAGTTATAATCGCAATCATCCAACAGTTATAATTAGAACTTAGAAGTTGAAAATTCGGTTTTAGATTACATAAAGGTTTATGCAAAGATCTTTTTAGGGGAGTCTTGGTTTTGGTCTCATGTTTGACTCTATAAATAAGGGTCATTATTTAAGTAATTGTGAATATAAGAATAGCAGAAAAGATCAATTGGTTGGAAGCTTAAAGCATTTAAACTTTAATTCGGTTTGATCAAAATGTTCATACACCTTCCTAAAAGCATTTTGCGATACAAATTTAATCGGATTGATTACTTTAATATCACAACAAAAATTCATTTTAGACCCATTTATAATTTTCGATATACCAACTTTAGTATATTTTCTAAGCAATTTTCTAACAACGATTATTATTAAAAATAAAAAGGGGGTTTAGGTACAGTAACATTAGGGTTTTTGAAAGGACACACTCTAGGGTGCGCATATTTGGGTATTTATATCGAGATTCCTTGGTACTCTTAAGTTGTTGATTGCATGACGAGTGCTGGAAAGCCAAGTCATTTCTTCCATGTGCTTGCCTGACGATGTTGTTGTCTTTCAAGCAAAACTAATCCTCCAACCCACTTGTTGGTCCTATTTCTTGACCTATGACAGATACTATGGTTAATGATTACTTATTGCCTATAAATCATGCACCAATTGGATATTTGTGAGGCTTTGCCTTCTTGGGCTTGCTAATTTCTTTGGATTTCAAGTTTTTTCTCTTCGGCTTAAGACTTATTCTCTTGGACTTGCTAATTTCTTTAGATTTGAAGCTTATTGTCTTTTGCCCGAGACTTAAGTCTCTCAAAATTAATTATGAAAAAATTAAAATAAAATATTATTAATATATTTTGAACAACAAAATGAAGGTCTTTTTGCCACAAAACCATATTAACTTTGAAAAATCTTGCCTTAATTTTTTTTTTTAAATGGTGAAAAGGGAAATTTTTAAAGGAGAAATAGAGGTGAATGTATCTTAGCTAGTCCGTTTATTATAAGGATCAGATCAAATTAATCAATTTACTATGAAAAGGGTAAATTTAATTTATGTATTCTTAAAAAGAATCAAAGAAGTCCAAAATTTAAAAGATTTAACATTTATTGTTTAAAAAATAGCATTTATTGTTCAATAGAATTATATTTTGAAAGCATTTTATTATTTTGCTATGAAATTTTTTGTTTGGAGTCGAACTATAAATGAAAAATAATAATTTTCATGTCATTTTTCAAGCAATAAGGGTATGCTTGGTTGGATGGAAAAGTGGAGGGATGAGACGAGAGAATGGAAAAGCGAAAGGAAAATATATTTGGAGTATGCTTGGTTGGAAAGAAAAGTGAGAGGGAAAGAAAATAATAGGGATGATCATTTTAGATCTTAATGCATAAAAATTAATTCTTCCAAATTGGAAAGGTAAGAGAAGAGAAAATGAGAGAGATGTGTATATTAGTTCAAAATTATGTATTTTTCAAATATTTTATTTTCTTTCCTTCTATTTTTCAACTCTTTCAAGCAATCCGTTTTTTTCATCTTTTCATCTCTCCTACCAAGCACATCTATGGAAAGAAAATTTATGTTTTTCATCCTTCTAGTTTTCTACCCCTTTATTTTTCTATTTTTCCAATTTTATTTCCACACTATCAAGCAAAGCTTAAATGTTGACTCTGTGCCAATTTATCCTTATTTGATTTTTTTTTTATATATATAGTAAAAGGATTAAATTGATGTGTTTAATAGTAAAGGGACTAGTTTGATCCAAGCCCTATAACTAGGAGGGGATCTAAGGGGCTGGTAGGGGCCTCGGCCCCCCTAAAATAGAAAATTTTTCATTTAGACCCTTTATAATTTATAAGTTTTATATTAGTAATGGTAAAATTTCACTTTAACCCCCAAAAATATGATAAAATTTTAATTTAATCCTCTAAAAATTATAAAAATATATGCTATTAAAATAGTGATTATATTTTTACTATTATAAATATATAAAAAATTTAATTTCAACCCCTTTAAAAAAATTTCTGACGTTACTCTTATCCCCTAGGTCGTATTTATGTATCCTATAATAGAGGGATTTTTAAAAATATGAGACTGAAAAGTAAAAGGATTAATTATATCTAGCTAGGGCAAACTGCCCTCTCATAATAAAGACAATTCAATACAAGCCATAAACTTGATGAATACAATCCTTAATAAATATAATATATATATATATATATATATATCACAAAATTAATCAGCCAAAAAAATTCTGCATAACTGAAGTGGCCCATATATTCTAGATAATGTCGGGTTCTTTAATAATGCATGAGAATAGAATCGATTGTACATTTTAAATAATATATATATATATATATATATATATATACTCCACGAGTAGCAATCATATAACTTTATATATTTTTATAAGATAATGAGAAAATATTAGTGAAAAATAAGGGGATTATGAGGTTGTCTCCGACAGATTATGTCTTTAATTTCGCATGCATGCCTGACTTATTAGTAATAAAGCAAAGTTTAAAGTAGCTTACATATTTTCTATGGATGATGTTTAAGAAAATAAGACACCAACTTATTTAGTTTCTAATGCAATCTTATTTTATTAGCTTGGGTCTTCACCGAGGTTTCACTTACATAGTTTAATATATATTTTCGTAATTATTTATATGATTAATATTGTAACGATTTAATCGTTGAAGTTATTAATATAATTTTATTTGTCATGCTTGTACAATTTTGAACCGATTTGATATCTTTATCATATCGATTTAAAAAACTCTATATATTAAATTTTTTTACATAAAATAAATAGTTAGAAGTTTTAAATTTACATTAGATTTGACATGCATGATTTACATGAACAGAATGATTGGATCGTTAAAATATTAATCATATAAATAGGTGCAAAAGTATATAAAACTATTTTAATTTTTACACTACGTAAGTGGATCCCTTACATTGCTGTAAAACTTTAGTGGTTTTACACATTTCTGTAACTTTTTATACGATTGATATTTTAACAATCTAGTCGTTGAATTTTGCAAGATATTTGTACTTGTCATGTATGTAATTTTTTGAATTGATCGAATATCTCTATTATATCAAACTATAAAATATTGCTTATATTAATATATTTAATGATTGAAAGTTTTTACATAAATGAATAGTTGAAATTTTTTAATTTATGTCAAACTTGATATGAATTACCTACGTAAATAGAATATAAAATATGTTGGACGATTCCAAAAAAAAATTAAAGCCACCTTTTAAAATTTTATAATGTATAAATAGGATGGATTAAAAAGTAATATATTTTTAAAATATTAATAATACTACTTTATTTTTTTTTATACATTAGAGGTTCTCAAACTCATACACCCAAACATGCACCCATCTATCTTACCATATAGGCACAACTTGCAAAGTAATCCCACGACCTTTGAGAGATGATGAACGCCTTTGACCAATAAAATTTAAGATAATAGATGCGATAGTTAACAATTATTTTGATGAATTTAAATGTATTAATTAAATGTAATAAATTATCTAATATGAATATAGCAAAAAGGACATTTAAGATATTAATTAACAAAATACACCATTATTAAAGTTATTGATTAAGTTAGTGTCACAAATTAACCAGACACCAACTCAGATTGAAAAATTAAAAAAAAATTACAAATAAGAAAATATGGATTAATAACCTTATAAGAGAAATTTAATATTTATAAAAAAAAAAAAAACTAAAAATTCACTCTTCTACTTTTTCTCTCTAATTTTTGTAATTAATTATTTACAATTTTTATTTTCTTATCAATGATCATTATCTTTTTTTGAAAAAGATTATAAATTAAATATTATTATTTTTAACTAAAAATATTGTTTCTCTCTAAGCTCAATTGAATCCAATTTACTTTTTTAAAATTGATATCTATGTTTTGATTTAAACAACTCGATCAGTTAGACAAAATAAATAAATAAAAAAAGAGTAGGTACACTAGTCTTTTAATGGGGAAGGAAATAAATATGTTGATTTTCATGCAGTGTAGTAGAAAAGAAAATGGAGAACAAGGAAAAAGACACTTACGTAAAGCTTTATGTATATAGAGAAAGCTTGAGCTTATCTTATCTATACCATATGAGAGAGGGAGAGAATTTTGGGATTTAAACTTAATTCATTGCATATTAATGGAAGCTAAAACTATTTGAAGAAATTTATTTATTTTAGCATGGAATATCTTTATTTATAATTATTTTCATTATCCTCAAAACCTCTTTTATATATATTAGTTTAAAAAAACGTAAGAAGATAATGAAAAATAACAATCAATAATTGATAATCTTTGACTCTAAGAAAAACAACATTAATTTTGTTTATTATATTGTCTATGCTTAGTGCTTACACCAATTTGCATTACTCTAAAACTATCCACTAGTGTCAAAAAAGTGTTGTTCTTTTTGTAATTTAAAGGGTGAGAAATGTATTGAAAATTTTAGTGGGATTTTTAAAATTAAGTAAAGAATATAATTATATTATATTTGATAAAATTAATCTTTTTTTAATTATTTATTTTTAAATTTTAATCTTATTAATTTTAATATTTTATTTTGTATAATTTTTTATAAAAATTAAATATAATAATTTGAATATCTCATAATAAAAAAGAGATCATTTAATTTTAAAATAAAATCAATTTAACATTTTTCAACATTAAATGATACATGTCTATTTAACATCGGGAAATTATTGTATGGACCCTTCCAACCACATCATCCATGGTCCCTTCCCAATTATTTAATGTCATTTCAGCAATTTTTTTAATGTCATTAACACATAATTTTGGTGTTTTTTTACCGTAGACCTCGAATCTTGAACCTAAAAATCTAAACCCTAAACATGAACCTTGAACTCAAACTCAAACCTGAGGTTCAAGGTTCAAGTTTATGGTTCAAGGTTCGAATTTGGATTTAGGATTCGAAGTTTAAGGTTCAAGTTTGGATTTGGGATTCGAGGTTCAGGGTTCGGGTTCAAGGTTTGAGTTTAGTGTTTTGAGTTCAAAAGTTTAAGGTTCGAGATTCGAGTTAGAGTTCAAAGTTCAATATTCAAGATTCCGAGTTTAGGGTTCATGGTTCATGGTTCAAGGTTCAAGATTAAAAAAATTCTAAAATTATGTATCAATAACGTGAAAATTTTGCTGAAATGATATTAAATAATTGAAAATGGACCATAAATGATATGGTGGAAATGGTACATAAAATAATTTCTCATCTAACTACTTATTTTATTTAATTTTTTAAAAATATTTAATAAAATTACCAAATACATTTAAGAAATCATTTCATTGAAAATAAAAAAAATCAATAATTTGTTAAACATCCCCTAAATTTAAGAAACATTATAAGGCTTGGGGATCTGGGTTGGACTAGTTTCGAGTGAGTTCACAATAGGCTAAACCCATGGCTGAGACCAGTTTGGTCCCATAACTAAGTTAGGGTAAAGGGCTTAGCCCATATAACCTATTTGGTTGGACTTTATTTTCATGACAGTTTTACCATTACAACATTCATACCTTTCGTCTTTAATTGGATTTTATTTAGGTAAAAACTAAATTAGAAATGAAATTTCTTTAATTAAATTGAATATGATAAATAAATATATACTTTTTTATACAATACTTACTTCAACACATTGTTGTACGTAGAACAGATTATGGCACCTAGGGATTTCTATGAGTCCTCAAAAGAAGACGCTTTCAAAAGGAATTTTTATCCAAATATTAATTGGTCGTGGATTAGCAGACGATATATATACGGGTCCACGGTGCATTGCCATTTGAAATCAAGATATTGGGCTTGGGCTTGTTGATCGATTCAGAGCCTTTCAAACACAACTAATATCTATTTGAACTCCCTTTACTTGTAGGAGTACATCTTGAATTTATCGATTATGTTATGGCCGAAGCCTCACTCATAGTGACCTAGTTGAATTGGGAAACTATCTATAATTTCTCTTGAACTCTTATAATTAGAGAAAAATTACACTTAAACACGTTCGAACTCATCTCTTCTTTATTGTTACAATAACAATAGTATTAATCGAAATAAATCGATGAAATTATATTTTTAAATGTTGAATCAGAAATTAATTAAATATATATATATATATATATATATATAATTATAACTTGGGCTGGTTTGATCCAGTTGATGTCTAGGACCTGACCCATCACTTTGACAAGAATTCAAAACTAAACCATCAAATACCACAATACAAAATTTTCATATACACAAATTAATCGATCATTAAAATGATAATAAAAATTAATTTTATATATAAATTTGTAAAAATGTTTACTCTTTTATATTTTTAATTAAAATTTATAAATAAAATTATTTAAAATATTAACTATACTTTTTAATCATCAAAATATATTTTGTTAATTTAGTCCTTATTTCTTTTTTTGAGCTGAATTTGATCTTCAACCTTTTAAAAAAAAAGTCAAATCGTTTTTTTAACGAAAATGTTGACTAAAACATTATTATTTTTAACAATGTTGGGTGGCAACCTATGTGTTAGTTTATGAATACTTCATGCTAATATGACACTATTTGTTTTATGTGTCATACCAACAAATAATTTCAAAATCATAAAAATATCTAAAATAAAATAAAAGGTCCACAAAAATTCAAAAAAAAAAAGAAAGTACGCATGGAGTGTCATGCGGGCTACCATATTTAAAAATTTAACGTTTAAGCCAATAGTTTCAGAAAGAAAACAACAATTTGAGTCTTTTTGAAAGATTGATGATCAAATACGACTATTTTTGAAAGGTTTAGGACTAAATTTAGTTAAAAAAAATTAATAACGATCAAATTGACAAAAAAATATAAATATTAAAGGCTAAATTTATTATTATACTATTATGATACATGAAAATATTAAGAAACAGTATTCATGTACAAAAAAATTTAAAATATATATACACAAAGAGACAGGCAATTATAAATGGACCATTAATCAAATAATGCTAACAAACAAAATTCAGCCAAAATTAGGACTATAAAAGTCTTGTCTGTGATTGATAAAACATGGGATTTGGTTGGTTTCACTTCTAATCTTTTAAGATGAGATATGCTTTTATTATAATAATACTAACCTCATGGCTTTCAGATATTGTTGCTTTAAATGTTAACAACACCTCTCTCTCCACTTCTATTTGGGAATCATCATTGTAATAATTGGTGAACATTACAAAGTGTGAAGAGCCCTCAATCATTTTCTCTTCTTTTTTTCTTCACTAAACTCACTGATTTTGAGCCATTAATGATGAGGTTTTTGGACTTTGGATGTTGATAGGTAGTCTGTGAGTTTAGTATTTCATTATTTGCGTTTTTTTAGGTTTATTCAAGGATAAATGTTGATAATAATTCATGATTTCTTTTATCTGTGTTAGATAATGAGAAAAAAATTGTTAAAAGTATTTAGAGACCTATGTATTAGAAGTAAAATTGTATTTTATCTCCTTTACATAAAAAGTAGGTAAATTAATTCATGTACATTAGATAAAAAAGCAACCAATTCGTTTCTATTAAAAATTTTATCTATTTTTACTATTAAAAACTTGTGTAGCTAGCAAAATAACTAAACAGTTACACATGGCATTACACATATGCCTCGTATTGATGTACATGAACTAATTTTTAACAGTAAGAATGGATTGAATTTTTAATAAAAAAATAAATTTACTCATTTATCTTATGCATAATAATTAATTTATCTATTTTTTAAAAAATACGGGAAAATGCAGTAATTTTATTTAAAAAATTGAGTTAACAGGGTTGACAGATAGGCCCCACATCAGTGATGTTTGCCAACTTGAGAGGAAAGAAAATTCCATTAATCCTTTTCATATTGGCCAAAAAGAAAACAAAATGATATAAACAGGGACCTGAATGGGGGAAACATTGATGGGGTTCAACTGAAGGTATATCAGACAATATAACTAGCAGTAGTCAACATTTGTAGACCATAATACATCACCAGGTTTTTTAAAACACTGTTAAAAAGTCTTTCAAAGAGGACCCCCTCAAAGAATCTACACACAATACTGCGTTGAATTGTTTGAGATGGCAAATTATACGTGATGTTTATCATGCAGTACGATGTGAAACATTGCAGGTCATGTATGCATGTATGTATGTATGATGAAAGGCGAGGCAACCATCTATGAAAATGTTTGACAGTGATGCATCATCATCATCCATCACTGCCAAATCAGGATCAAATATATGACCCCACGCCACTGATTTTCCATGGGGGGTTGATTTTTCTTTTTCATTTCAGATTCAGACTCAGAGAACTGAAAAACCCTCCTCCATTATATGTGTCCTTTGCCTGGCCTTTGATTGATTGCTTCTTTATACTGTTTTTTTTTCAAGGGCTGAACTTAACAATATTTCTTCCATTGGGACTTAAATTTTCATTTGGTCCAAGTTAAGTCTTATATTTAACAATTATTCTCACATTGAGATATGAATTACGCAAATGTTCCCATATTAGGGTTTGAATTTTTTTGTTCAAATTAGTCCTTGAACTTGGCAATTGTTTCTATATTGGAGCCTGAACTTGACAGTTATTCCCATATTGAAGCCTGAACTTTAGGATTTTCAAGAACTAATTTAGACAAAAAAAATTTAAACTCTAATATAAGAATAAAATTGTCAAGTTTAAGGCTTAACTTGGATAAAAACAAATTCAAAAGTTAATATAAGAACAATTATCAAATTCAATACCTAACTTAAATCAAATAAAAATTTAAACTAAAATATGAAAAAAATTATCAAATTCAAGCTCCATAGTGGTTTACATTATTATTTTTTACCCTACAATCTCAATATTTATGAAGGGTGAAAGTTAGTGTTGCATAGGAGGAGCCAACTCCCTTGAAATTTACTTGGTTTTTATTTTTTATTTTTTTCCAACTTTGTGACAGATGCAAGTACAGAAAATGGACCTTTTAGTGAAATCTGTAATCATTCAGATGGTAGAAGCTTACACATGCTTTATTTTGCATTTTTCAAGAAATATGGAGATGGTGACTAAAACACTCTAGAATTCAAGTAGGGTACCCTACATTTACTGGTGCATGCACTCAAAAACTTGCTCATAGTTGCAGCTTAGACTTCAACTTTACACCAAATATTTTTTTTGCTTTAACAATGATTTCATTCCATGAAATATGTTTGTCCTTTTTTTAGTGTTAAATCACTATTTAGTATCCAAGTTGTCAATTATTTTCATATTTGAGTTTGAACATATTTTTGTTTAAGTTAGTACTTAAATTTAGTAATTGTGCCCACATTGATGTTAGTAAAAGCATCATTGAGGCTTCTATACTAGAAATAAGATTGTATTTAGTCTCCTATATTAAAAAAAAAGGGGTAAATTAGTCCTTATACGTTAGATCAAAGAACAAACTGGTCATTCTATTAAAAAACTCTATCCATTTCTACTGTTAAAAATTGGTTTCTGTATGTTAGCATGATGTACATATGGCTCATCACTTGTAACTATCTGGATATTCCGTGAGCTATACCAATTTTTAATAGTACAATGGGATGAAATTTTAACAGAAATGATTAATTTTCTTTTTGATCTAAAGTATAGAGACTAATTTGCCCATTTTTTGAGTAGAGGGAATAAAATGCAATTTAACTCCTAAAACAGAGACCTCTATGATAGTTTTACCCAGGATCCAAACTTTAGATTTTCAAAAAAAATATCAAAAGTTAACTTTGGACAAAAAAGGATTTGAACCCCAATATGAGAATAATTATTAAATTAGACCCGATATAAGAACAATTACCAAATTCAAAAAAAGAAGTTGACGCCTCAAATATAAAAATAATTACCAAATTTAAGTGATGAATAAAAGATACATACCATTAGGTAATTGAATATGAGTAACATGATTGGATAAAAAGAGATGCCCTCATCTAGAACAGAACAGTACCAGCGGCACATGCAAATAAGAAAAAAGTGGTGTCTAGAGTTTGCACTTTATAATATTATATAAAAACCAATTACAAGAAAAAAGGGGACTTACGTTATGCACCATAGATATCAATAATTTAACACTGGAAACCCCATTGGAAATGGGGCAGTAGTACCCAAAGATACAGTCTCCACTTTAACAATATCTACAACTATCATCATTCAAAAAAGGAAAATATGAAAAACATAAAAGGTTAAAGGGTCCCAAACATAATTATACCACCCAACAAGCCCATGTTGATTCAAATAAAATAAAAAATAAAAACTTTCATATGTGATGGTGTTGCAGTTGCAAGAGCCTAGAATAAGCTCCTTCTGGTCGGCTAATCAATTCGGAATGGCTGCCTTGTTCTACTATTCGCCCGTCTTGTACTACTCCAATACTGTCGACGTTTCTTATTGTCGAGAGACGGTGAGCCACAAGTACCGTAGTGCGGCCCCTCATGAGCCTTTCGAGTGCTTCTTGTAGCACGCATTCTGATTCGGCGTCGAGTGCACTGGTGGCTTCGTCGAGTAGTAATATTGTTGGGTCCTTAAGAACAGCCCTTGCGATGGCGATTCTTTGTTTTTGACCTCCGGAGAGTTGAACGCCTCTCTCACCAACAGGTGTTTTGTAACCATCAGGCAACGCACTAACGAAACCGTGCACGTTAGCTGCTCGAGCTGCTTCGATTACTTCAGCTTCGGTTGCTCCTTCTTTTCCGTAAGCGATATTATCAAAAATGCTGGCAGCAAAGAGGGCTGGTTCTTGTTGTACCAATCCAATTTTAAGCCTAAGAGACTTCAAGTTCAATCTCCGGATATCTTTTCCATCGATCATAACCTTTCCGGCTGTTGGATCATAGAATCGTTCAATCAATGCAATGACTGAACTCTTGCCAGAGCCACTAGCTCCAACAAGTGCTTGGCTTTGGCCAGCGCGGATTCGAAGGTTAAGGTCTTTAAACACACTAACATCAGGTCGCGAAGGATATGCAAAATCAACATGACGGAGTTCAATTTCTCCACGAATTGTTTCAACCGGTTCTGCCTCTGGATCATCTGGGTCAATCCTAGTTGAACGATCTAGAATCGAGAACACTGAGCCAACAGCTTCACCACCCCTAACGATCTCAGGAGCAAGACTAACAGTTTCCGCCACAGAATTCGCAGTAACCACCAATACCACAAAAACCTTAATCACCTTAGAGAAGGTCGAAACACCTTCGCTAACAAGGTGAGCTCCATACCAGAGTATGAGAGCTTCCGAAGCATAAAGTGCAAGCTGAGACAAGCCGAAAAGGAGACCCGATGTTTGGCTGCGACGAAGGCTTCGCATCTGCGGAACTCGGAGTTCGTAGCAAAACAGTGAAAGGATCTTGTTCTGTGCATTGAATGCTGCAACCGTTCGAATATTGCTTACACCTTCACCTGCAATCATGCTTGTCTTTGCATGCGCCTTTGCCGTGTCACCAGCAAACCCTTTGAGTGAAAGTTGCTGCAGGGCAAAATAAAACAGAATCAATTGTACCGTACAAAAATCTACATTACTTGGTCTTGAACATGCATACGGCCACGGACATACATAATTTTCGCTTTTCGAATTTTACAGCGTCGGAAAAGGTTTGTTAAGGTGAAAATGTCAGTAAATATGCAAAATCCTACACATATTATTTACATGGAAATTTTCTTACTATTTGGCACTGCCATAAAACACTGTTCTACTGTCAAAAAACACTGACACACTGTATAAAAAAACAAAACAAAAGATTTAAAAAAAAAAAACCTAAAAAATACATAAAAAGATGATGAATTATATAAATGATCACGGGGCAAGAATCTCTTGAAACTATATCTTGTACATTTGGTGGTATCTGCTATACAACAAAAGCTCAGGTTCCAAGGAAAAAAAACCCAGAAGCCATTAAACAAAAACTGATTTACACTGTAATATTGCAGTGTCGGTGCATTATTTATATACATAAATATAAAAATGTGAGAGAAACTACACAAAGTTTGAAATTTTGACTTAAGGGAATACAACCAGGGGCAAAATATATATAATAGTTTATAACCTCGAGAAACTGAGCTACTGCTATAGCAAGAACACTTTCTCAGAAGTATGGAATCTTGATTATTTTATTCACCACTGATTATATTCATTGGGGTAATGTCAATATTATATTATATATATATACATAAAATTAGATGCATCAAACTTGGAGGAAGCATGTGCAGTGAAATGGAGATGAGCCATGTTGGATTTTTTTATAATAACCCATATGACCCCCTAGTGGACGTATATAGGTCAAAAATGGTGGAATGGAATCAATGTGTGAGATTATTTTTACCTGAGCGAAGTTTGCGAGGACTAGAAGAGGGAAGGTACCGAGGATGAGAAGAGAGACCCTCCATTCGACTATGAAGGCGACAATGAATGAAGTGAGAAGTGAAGTCATGTTTTGTAGTATCACAGAGATCCTTTCGGCTATCGCGGATTTTACATCAGCTGCATCGGTTGCCAATTTGGCTGCAAGAAGGCTTGAATTGTGCTCTTCCTCGTCAAACCATCCGACTTCATTCCTTAGAATTGCTGAGTTGAGAAGAAAAACACCATAAAATTAATAAAAGATAGGCAATGGAAAGGGGACTTGTAGTTGAAAATATATATACCTCCAAGCATCATCCGCCTCACTCGTGTTGTGAGGTTTTCTCCCATAATACTGAAGAAATAATGTTGAATCAAATATGCAACGACAGCATATAGACCAGCTCCGATGTAGATGAAAACGTATTCTTTTGTCTTTCTTTCCATAGAGGTAGGATTTGTATAGTAAAAGACTTCGATCATATTGCTCATCACAATGGCAAAAGTTGGTCCTATAAAACCGGAAAGCACGGAACCAACGGCTCCCATGATTGAATAGGGCCATTCGGGAGCATTTAGCTTGAGAAGCCGGCAGAAATAGCCATCCGGTGCTGGGTTTTTACGTTCCGTTTCAGCATTTGATATCATCTCTATCCGGCCATCAGCACCGGTACTGTAAGAATAGCTCAAGTTTCGCAAACTGCCAGACCGGAGGCTTAAGGACTTAGTTGACAGTGAATGGCTTAGACGTGTTGAACGTGATCGGCGAGTTGATGGATTAGCAAAGTCTCTATTTCCCACCATTTCTTGGAATCTGATTAACGAAGCATATGCCCCTGCCTTTGCAATCAACTCTTCATGTGTTCCAGTCTCAACAACTTGCCCTTGTTGTATAACAGCTATCGAATCAACATTCCTTATGGTGGAGAGTCGATGAGCAACAACTACAGTTGTTCTCCCGACCATTAGCCGGTCAAGAGCTTCCTGAACAATACTCTCGGAGCCTGCATCGAGTGCGCTTGTTGCTTCATCAAGGAGCAAGATCTTTGGATTCTTCAACATGGCTCTAGCAATCGCAATTCTTTGTTTTTGGCCACCAGAGAGTTGGACTCCTCGCTCTCCCACCTGAATTTCGAGGCAAATTAGTACAGAAATACAAATTCAAATTTTGACTAGATTCTTAAACTTGAGGAGACCAACCTGAGTGTTATATCCATTAGGGAGTAGGGTAATAAAGCTGTGAGCATTTGCAGCACAAGCAGCAGCTTCCACTTCATCCATTGTTGCCTCGGGTTTTCCATATAGTATGTTCTCAAGGATGGTAGTCGCAAAGAGAGCAGGTTCTTGATTTACCAGTCCAATCTGATCACGTAACCATTTAAGTTGCAGTGTCTTTATGTCAACATTATCCAACAAAACCTGCCCTGTTTAGCCAAAACAAAAAACATAAACATGAGCTCTAAAATCCGAGGAGCAAACATTTTTATTTTTCAAACACGACAGAAGTCTCTTGATTACCCTGGTTAGGATCATAGAACCTCTCTATCAGAGAGACGACAGTACTCTTCCCAGAGCCGCTACCACCAACAACTGCAACTGTCTTTCCTGCTGGAAAGAAAATCGAGAAATTGCTAAAGATGATAACATCCGGTCTCGATGGGTAGCTGAAAGTCACTTCCTTGAATTCTATATTGCCATTAACTTCCTCCAGTACTTTCCCGTCCAAATGGTCTTGAATTATGGAGGGTTTTTGGTTGATAATCTCCATCAGTTTGTAACCAGCTGCTTTTCCTTTACTAAATGCCCCGAGATTTGAAAATGACTGACCCAAACTCCTGCAATAGTAAATTTTTTTGAAAAATATAATCCCCGGTGAAGCTTAATCTTTAATGGCGTCTAACAATAAGATAACATGAGCTTAAGATCTTACATGCCGCCAACAATGGCTGAGAAAATAGCCGTAAATGCCTTGCCGCCATCACTCTGTCCATTCCGGATAAAAACACCAGCGTACCAGAAAACAAGCGCCCAAGACATACAAGCAATGCCATACGTGCACCCGAGCCCTAAACCCTTAGCCATTCCAGCCTTGTATCCGAGTTTAAGTGTGTTCTGTATTGCATCTGAATAAGAATTAAGGGCCTTACTCTCGCCAACATATGAGTACACGGTACGAACTTGTGCGATGGCCTGTTGATGTGATTAATTACTTAGACAAAAGCCTTACATTGTAGGATGGGACAATCGAAACATGTAGACAAGTAGTTTATAATCCAGAACACAATCAAAACATGCTCACCTGCTCGGCAATTATGCCGGCATTCGCATAGGATTCCCGGCTCTTCGAAGTGAGGCCGGTCAACGTATACGCGTATAAGCCGCCGGCAAAGGCAATTCCAGGGATCACTGCCACACTCAGTAAGGCTAACCTCCATGCTGACACAAAACCAACCACTAAACCAGCCAAGAATGTTGACAGATAATGTATAAAGTTCCCTACCTAAAATTTCAGACAAAACAAACCATTAATGAACTATGTGATCTATCCTTAAAACTCTCAAAGAAAAACCTTATTTCATCCAAACTGTCCACAATAAACCCAGATTAGCAAATGAAACAATTAAAGAGAAAAATAGAAGCTACCTTCTCACTGATGGCATCTTGAACAAGTAGAGTATCAGTGGAAACACTAAAAACAATATCCCCGGTTCTTGCATCGGTGTCAAAGAACCCAACATCTTGTTTCAAAACAGCTTCCAAATACTTCTTTCTCAATGTGCTGACTTGTCTTTCCCCAGTGTACATCCAACATGCAATCTCTGTAAAATCGAAAAAAATTTACTTGTTACAGTGAAAGAGATGGGACTATAGAAGAAGATAATGTTGAATATTAAAATATAATTGAAAGTGAGGGTTTTTGGTAAAAGGGTGTTTAGATTGACAAGTGAAGAAAAACAAAAGGACAAAGAGACAGGCTTTTAAGACCATGTGGGCACGCACCCAACGGTCCGTTTTGGTTTAAACTGGGCTACTACACTGCACGAGTCACTTGTGAACCATGATGCATCCATTCCTATCAAAGATTTGCATACATTTAAAACAAAAAGGGAAGAAAAAAAATTATATACCTGCATATGATGATAGGCAGACAATAAGACCAAGATACAAAAAATAGAGTGCATACTGCATCAAACAAGGAGAAAAAAAGAAAGTTAACAGATCTTAGATCTAAAAAAAGTTGGTAAAATTCTTGGTTTTAAAAAAAAAAAAGTGAACCTTGGCAACTTCATGAGTCATTTTGGGCAAATCAGATTGGTTTTTGCCAAAGCCATTAACCATTTCACCAAATAATAAGAAGAAAACAGGCATTGAAGAACCATGGATGATAGCTCCTAAGCTACCAGTGATCATCAACAAATAATCATATTTGTCAGCAAAAGTGAAAAGTTGGTAAAATGGCAAGCTTTGTTCTTTCTTCTTTTCTACTTCAGGGACTGCTTTTGTTTCAGTTGGTTCAGCCATTTTTTTTGTAAACTCAAAAAACCAAAGCTAAAGAAGAAGAAAGGAAGAGGTTGGATGAATTGAGTTGAGGTGAGTTGAGTTTGATTCAAAAGCAACTGAATTTGAGAATAGCCATTGAAAGAAAGAAAGAAAGAAGATCTCTTAAGGGTGAAAGAAGAATGAGAGATCTAAAGAGTAAAGACCCTTTTTTTGCTTCTTTTATCTTTCTACCCTTTTTCAAGCTCTCGAAAACCTGACAATGTCGTTTTTGAGTTTATGAGTTCGAGAACTAAGGTGAAGAGAAGGGGAAAAAAGAGGAAAAGTAAAGGGCAAAGCAGCATAAAAAGAGTGCTTGAATGAGTGTATATATAAAGAGAGAAACTGTAAAGTTATATAGTGAGAAGGGTAGAGAATGCATGTGTTAGACTCTTGGTCAAACCTATTGAATTTTTTAAATCAATATTTTGTTTTCATTTCATCAAATATCAAGTTTTATAAAAAATCAATAAATAAATGAATTATTTGTTATACATTAAATTGACTAAATTAATTTATTTTCTTTAAAAAAACACACACACATTATGTAATCTATAATCATAACTGTTATTTCTCTTTTTGCTTTTTTTTCTTCTTTTTTTCTGGTTATCTGTCTAAGGCTTTTTGTCTTGTGATTTCTGAATTTCATTGAAAAAAGAAGACTTTGTGAGTAAAATTTGCAGAGAAGCTCCTTCACTCACTGACATTTTGCATGTGTCAATGGCAGCCTCTTTCTTTTTTTTATATATATTTTTTTAAACAGTACATTTTGTCCTATGGTATTTTGTTTGTTTGCTACTTGGGGTATTTATTTCAATGTGTTATCAACTAGATTTTGTCACCCAAGTCTTAGATTTTTGCATTAAGGCTCGTCTCTTTATTTTTTTCCAATCTGATTTATGATTTTTTGAATTATATTTTATCGATAATTTTATATTTTTATTAGTGTTAAAATTTGGAAAATTATGAATGTTGGAATTCGAATACAAAGTGTCATGACTATATGTACTTAATAACCTAAATTCAAAATTATATTAACAAGTTCTAAGTAATAATTGAACAATCGATACAATGAATTAATACTCAACAATAAACAGAAAAATATACATTAACTTTAAGTTGATTTGATAATTAATATAAAATATTGAAGGAAAACTCTGTTAAATTTTAATTTACAAATTCATAATATTCCATTAAAAAAAACTAAATTATAGACAATTAAAATAAAAAAAAAATCATACATCATCAATTTTAACACCGGAACAAGCAAATTCAAAGGGAAAACAGTGGTTTTACTGAAAGTTCAACGGTTCACAATCAAGTCAGCCATCATTAATTCTGAGCAAATACATTGAAGATTATTTATATATAAAATTGGATGTTCATAATAAATTGCTAGGTCCATTCTTGTATCAATAATGCTTCTGTTTTGCCTATTTTCTAAAATTTTTCCAAATTCAATCTCTCTTTTTTTTCCAGGAAATAAAATTACCATTTTTACATTTATTATGTAAAAGGTAAAAGGGATTCCAATGTTGGTAAAATAATTTCAAAATTCCATTTTTTTTAAAAAAAATTTAGGTTACAAATTTACTTGTCAAATAGTTAGTAATTTTAATTGTCAAGATTGAATCCGTTGTATTGATTTGAAATAAAGAGTCAAACTAGTTACATTGATCTGATCATTTAAAAGTGATAGTTTAACCGATTCGATTATAAAAAAATTTTGAATGGCGATGCTCAATTTATCTTAACTAGGGAAGAGCAGTTTTCGATTAAAACAAATAATAAAAAAAAAAAACAAAATTGATTGGGAAGGATTAATTATAATTCCTAATTATTCCAACAGTTAGTTTCTCATTCTGTTGTCTGCTACACCATTTTCATGTGTGAAAAAGTTTTATGTTCCCAATAATGATTACTTTTATTAATTTTGTTTTTGGCTAAAGAACATAGCCTGGGAAATGCAATATTCTTATGAGAAGAAATTAATGTGATAATTAATAATGAAAATATATTAAATAGATAAACATGTGTGATGATAATGACTAGAAATGCAACAACAATTTTTCTACATAGATGATTGAGAAGAAATCAAATTGATAACACACTGCCCCATAATTTAGTCTTCATAAGTGGGTTTCTCAGTCAAACCTACATTCTTTTCAACTAAATTAAATTTGGATTTAATACAATGATATTCATTTTCTTTGGATAATATCTAAAATTATATATAGTCTTTCTTTAATTTATAAATCAGAGGATAATACATTTGAACGCGTTCTAATTTACGTCTTCCTGTATCATTAACAATAATATTTATATCAATCGAGTTAAAACTTAATCATCCGATAAAAATAGAATTTTAGCCAAAGGTTATCCCTATTGTACCACTAGATATTATTTTAGTAATTACACTCATTAATATATATTTAAAGTTTGATTTCTAAATTTTTAATAAAATATATTTTAATATGCATGTAAATATATCTTAGAAGTCCTTTCAAAATGAAAAAATTACTATTTAGTCTTATAAATAGTGAAAGTATAAGTTAATATTTTTGAAAATGATTTTTTTAGTTCATTTAAAAATATGAAATTATAAATTCATATAGAAAAAAATTATGTTTTGACCTCTCAATTTTTTTAATTAAACTTTAATTTTTAAAAATATTTTTGACTTTACCCGTATATACCTGAAATACATGCATAACAAATATGTTTTTATTATATAAATATAAATTTTGAATTTTTTATTTAAATTAAATAACTTAATTTAATGATTAGATTTGTATTATAATTAAAAATAAAAATGATAAGACAACAAAATATTAAAAATTGGTTAAAAATATTGAAATTTTGTACTCGGCAAAGGCAAATCTAGAATTTTTTTTAGGACAGGCTAAAAATTAATTATAAACTTTTGAGAGGTCAAAACATAATTTTATCATTTATTAATTTAAATTTCATTATTTTTAAGGGATTAAAATAATTTTTAGGATCAAAGTGTAATTTCACCATATATTAATTTAATATTTTATTATTTATAAAAACTTGAATTAATTGAGTTGGTTAAGTTTATTTCTCTTATTTTCCAGAGTGTAGCCCTTTTTTTCTTTTTGTGACTTATAAGAAGAGGACAAAACTCTAACAATAACACGACTAATATAATTCGAGTCTAAATCACATCTGAAACGATAAATACCTTAATCATCATATCAACATATGGGATTCAGAGTATAACTTCTTGTAAAACATTTTCTATAAAAAATTAAAAAAAAAAACTTGTAAAAGAAATTTGAGGATAGGGGAGATGGATCCTTTTAAGAATGAAAGCAAAATAATAACTAGAGTAGGAAAATTTGGCATTGTGAGAGAAAAGTAGGTAAGGTGGCTAAATCAAATAAGTAAGGATCTTAATTTGGATCCTCTTTTTATGTGTGTGTATATATATATATATATATATGTAATGCACAGATGAAAATCCAACTCTCCATCACCATCTTGTTTGGCTCAAAAGTGAAACCCTCCAAATATATTCTCAGAAATCGTGCTTCAAAGTCACATCCATTGCTTAATCCATAAATCATTTAGCTACCTTTTTTTTCTTAATCAAAATCAAATCATTTTGTTTGTAAATTATTTTTTTAAATTTGGATATTAAAATTTTGTTATCAGTATCTCAACATCAGTTAGTCAGGAAAGAAGATAAGGTGGAAGGAGAACGACATACTGATTGAAAAAATAAATGCTTAGAGTAATTATAGATTATAAAAAGGATCGATTTTTTTTCGTAGTTTTTCAATGTATTTATAAGAAAAAAATTCCATTGTCTATTGGTATGATATCAATTAGATAAGTACTAATTCTGTTAAACGCATAATGAATAATCATAGATACGTATTATGAGATTTTATCAACATGATATAATTATATTTAAATAAATTTCTTATTGTCTTGAAAACTTATTCACATTAAAATAACGTTCTCCTATAAACGCACATGGTAGATTCTGTTTGAAGTGAGACGGATGGTTGTACTTAGAATATCAATGTAGAGTTAATGATACCTTTTGAGCTAGACATGTGTCTTTCATGCAAAGGGGTATAACATATATATGTGTATATTAATTTTTTTAATTTATATTTTTATTAAAAATATTTATGTGTTTGGAAAATCATTTAATAATTAAATTTGGGTGTACTTATTTGTAATTACACATTTGTATCATATTTGGCTACTAATATTTACATGTTTTGTCAAAACGGCCCTAATTGTATTTTTGAGCCTTTTTTGGCCATCAAACTTTGTTTTTTTTAATTGCTTTTTTTAACAAATTTGATGAAAGTAACGTAAAAAAAAGTTAACGGGACAATGTGGAATTTCATATGTGGAATATTTTTAATGAGATGTAATTTATTACTTAGATAACGCAATAAAATAATTACACATGGAAAATAATAAAATAAATAAATAATTCATAAAATTAAAAAATAACTCTTAATTTAGAGCAAATAAAATTAATTATCCAAAAAAAAGTTTCAAAATGAATGCATACATTTGTTTTCTAAGAGGTTTCAAAAAAATAATTAATAAATCAAACTAAAAATAATGAATGTGTGCATTCATTTTGAAACTTTTTTTAGATAATTACATTTATTTTCTTTAAATTAAGAGTTAATTTTTTTAATTTCATGTATGATTTATTTATTTTATTATTTTTCACATGTAGTTATCTTATTGGGTTACCTAAGTAAAAAATTACATATAATTAAAAAGTTTTTATATATGAAATTCCACATTATCCCGATAACTTTTTTAATGGTACTTCCACTAAATCCGTTAGAAAAAACAGTTTAAAAAAATAAAAGTTGATAGCTAAAAAAGACCATTTTAATAAAACATATAAATTTTAATAAAACATATAAACATTAGTGGTCAAAATTAACATGAATCCAAAAATTACAATATATGTAGTATGGATATTGCTAGCTTGCTTTGTTGGGTTAGAGCAGAGCAGAACCAGGCTTGGCTGTTTCAAGCCCATTGTTAGAGTGAAGCCCTGAAGCAGGTGGTTTGAAGAAAGGGGTCAAACATGGGCAACCTTGTATTAACAAAGACAGGCAATCCCATGGTAGTGTTTTATTATATAAACTCGCATGCTTTTTTTTCCATAACCAGACTGTAAAATAAGAAGCCATTAACACCTGTCTTAATCATAATCCCTTTGCTTGTTTTGTGGGTTAAACAGGTAATCTCTGTTTCAAAGTGGTATATATTATATTTGTTTTGCTGATAATAAATAAATAAATAATTCAGTCAACAGTCTAAAGGTTTAAGTTTCCCTTTATATTATTGATTTCATAAAGTTTTCGGCTTCAAAAGTTTCTTTTGCTTATAATTGTAGGGTTTGGTTTAACCCCACTTAAATCTCAACATTTACAATATCTTTTATAATAAAACTATTTTAATGCACATTTTAGTTCTTAAAACTATATCCTTCTTTCTATTTTAGTCCTTAAAATTCTTTTTGCCTCACTTCAGTCTTTAATATTATCAGACATTCTCAATTTAGGCTTAGTTAATATGGGCAGTGTATCTACTTCCAGCGAGGTTAAAAACAGCGATGACGGTGAGATTAGAAACAATAGTGAAGTATGTGTTTGGATTTATATGCAACTGTAGCGATGAGGTGAGAATAAAAAATGACTATTAAAGATATTAGATTAGAAATGATATATAATAAAAGTTTTTTAAATTATTTTACTTTTAAAAAATTATTAAAAATATGCTAAATTATAAATTCATTTAATAACATATGTTTATTTTTAATTAATTAATATTAATTTTATAATGTTAATATATATATATATATATATATATATATAACTACTATTTAAAAAAATCAGCAATACAAACATACATTAGATAAAGATTAAATTTGTAAAAAAAAAAAAAAAAAGTTGCCTTTTTTTCATTGGAGCTTTCAACTGGAGCTTCAATGAGGTAAGGCTTTCCAAACGTGCCTCACCATTAGTGTTCAAAACACCCAAAAACTCTAGTAAAAAGGCATAATTCCTTAAGATTTGATCATATTGGCGTTAATTGATGATCCAAAGGAAGTATACATTGCCATGTGTCTCATGATGATAACATTGTGACGTCATCATCCAAAAAACTTTAAAAAATTTTAAAACATGAAAAAATAAAAAAAATTACAATAAAATATTTAAAAATATTAAAAAGTAATATATTAAAATTTATTGTGGGTGATAACTTTTCAAGGGACAACTATTTCATATTCAAGCTTTAGGAAATGTGATTTTTAGAATTTTAAAAATATTAAAGTTTTTAATAGCTTTTAAAAATTCAAGTTAATTTTAGTAAATTTTTAGGTTTAGAAGTGTCAAAAATCCTCAAACTTTTTATAAAAAGGCAATTAAACCTCTGCTTCTTTTACCCACTTAATTAGGTATTTGAATTGTCAAAATGCATCAAAAAGATTACTTGACTATTAACTTTAATTGTTGACCGTTAACGTTAACTATCCCTAATTTTTTTCAGTTAAAGCTATTATGTGTCACAATCACGGCATGACATGTGGTAAAATATCAATAAAAGTTTATAAGAATTATTAAATTTTAATAAAAATATAAAAATATATAAAAGTTATTAAAAATTAGAAAAAAATTATAAAATATATAGAAGTGTAGAAAAAAATTATAAAACTTTATAAAGTCATAAAAAATTATAAAAATGTAAAGAAATGTAAAATTCATAAAAATAATTATAAAAATTATTGTATCCTATTATCGTGTCTCTCCAATATGCCCAAGCTGATCATAATCAACCCAATATTTTCTTGGGTTTGCTTACCTTTCTCTTCCCACATATATTCAAACCTTTTATTGCTGGCTTTGTTTATCAAACCAATTTCTACCCCAACTTTAGAAATATTAGAAAAAGTGGGCATCCCTCTAGCTATTGCTGCATTTTGTCACATCATAGCATACACTATTTGATTCCTTGTTTGTAATGATCTATGGTGAATATGTATGTATGTAATACTCATCATAAAAGCAACTCCCACGGTAGTTTCGGTGCAAAAAACCTCATCGGCTTCTATCAATTTATTCACTGATATAGCTCTTTCCTCTGCTTGATTTTATAATTTTTTACAATATTTTTTACTATTTTATTAAAAAAATATAATTTTTTATATATTACTATATGTTTTATAATTTTTACAATTTTTTATAAATTCTTTATGATTTTTTTATAAATTGTGATTTTTATATATTTTTATATTTTTAATAAAATTTAAATATTTTCTATAATTTTTTAATTTTTTATAACTTTTATTTATTTGATCATTTTTTACCACTTGTCACAGTGTATTGTAACACATGATGACTTTAATTAGAAAAAGAATCGGGGGCCGTTAACTTTAACAGTCAACAGTTTCATTGTTAAAGTTAATGGTCAAAAAGTATTTTTTATACATTTTTTGTAGTTCAAGTACCAAATTGAGTGTAAAAAAAAAACTAGAGGCTTAATTGCTTTTCTTGAAAAAGTTCAAAGGTTTTTTACACCCTTAAGTCAATTATATATATATATATATATATATATATAAATTTACAATTTTTCTATTTTTAATAATTTTTTTTTACTTTTAAATAATTTTTTGTATTTTTTTATAAGTTTTAAAGATTTTTAAGGTTTTTTTCAAATGATGATGTCATTGTTTGACACATGGCAACATATATTTGGCTTGATATCTTAATCGATTTTTTAATGTCTAAAGGATTAAATTTAGAGCATCTGATAACATTAATTACAGACTAAATTGAGAACATTTAATAATGTTAGGAACTGAAATGAATAAAAAACTTTTAAAAATCGAAGTGAAAAAAGCGATATATTTTAGGGACTAAACTGTGCATTGAACTTTAAACAAATTATCAACTGCTTGAATTCATAAAGAAATGATAGTATCAAACAAAGCCTAACTACCTTAGGGCTTGAGCTAATCCTTAACTAGTATAATTTTGTTGCTATATCATAAGCCTGTTTTATTTATTGTCTTGTTATATAATAAACCTTAAACTAACCCATCAAATTGTCATATGTTTTGTTGTTTGGTCTTTAATATATTTTGAGTTCTTATCTAAGTAGTTAACATGTATAAGTCAAGCATCTTAGGACTTGTACTAACCCTTAATTTGTGTAAATTAGACTTACATATAAACCTTAAACTTTGTATATGTAACATATATTATCAATGCTTTCTTGTTGTACCTAATATGCGTTATTGCATATAAATGATGTACTTTACAAAATGGATATCAATTAATTTGTATCACAGTTTGGATTAACATGTGGGACATTAGTCGAGTTGTGACAGGCAATTGGTATGTTTCCTTTGGCCCTTCAATGGCTCCAAACTTAGGGTTAAAAAGGGTTTTATTATTATTAAAGATATTATAGAAACAAACCCATGTTTGTTTGGGGGGCATAAGGGCTTATCAATGAAATAAAGTTGCTTGTGGTTGTATTGTAGGCTCTTTTGGGAACATTAGATCCATTTTGGTGAGAAATTTGGTCCTAGTTTATGTTTTTTTTTTTTAATAACAATTTGTACTTATGTTAGCATGTGGTATGCTTTTCTTCAAATAATTAGAAGTTTTTAAGTTTTATCATCAAATATTGTAGTTTATGGCTTGGATCAATATGTTCTATCTACCCCTACAAAAAAGTTAATCAATCAAAGATAAAAAGAATCATTACTATCTGTCGAAACCATTTTTTCTAGGTTTTGAAAAATAGTAGATCGACTTTGGATTTTTGAAAATGAAAATTAAAACGGGAGTCGCCACCGACCCTTTTCGAGGTACGATCGGATCACCTTAAATTATTTTAATAAAACATTTTGAGTTATTAAAATAATTAATTTTGGTCTACGGAAATCAAAGAATGGGCTCGGGAGTCGGTTACGCACGAGGAAGGATTAGCACCCTCGATACGCCCAAAATTGGTACCTGATTGATTAACTAATGTCTTAGTGTCGAATGTTTGAAAATTTGGAAGAACTTAAAATACGATCCCTTTTATTAAAAACATTTGAATATGTCGAAATAAAAATCGAGACTCGCTCATCTCAATGAAATAAGAATGTCGCATCCAGTAAGTTAGGGTGCAATATATCAATTTCTCGAAATTAAGCTCGTCCTTTTTATTAAAAAAATTCATGTATTTAAATCGAAAAGGAATATTTAATTATTTTGGGTCGAACGAAAAAACAGAGCCCAGTAAGTTAGGGCTCGATTTATCGAAGCTCCAAAACATAAAACATTATCTTGATTTTGAAATTCCTATCTCGGGACACTGAATGCCACAATCAGTAAGTTAGAATGTAGCATTTCGAGGTTTCGAAAATAGGTTCTATTTGAAAATTCACGTGTTTTGGTTTTAAAATCAACACTCGGTAGTTCGAGTTTAATGAGAAAAATCAAAACCTAGTAAGTTAAGGATTGATTTCCTCGTACTTCCCAAACGCGAGTTATGTATTATTTTTGAACCTTTGAGTAGTAATTTTCACTAAGTAATATTGAATGCGAAAATACGAACATAAGACAACAACATATAACACGAAAAAAATAATTCATGAACAATATGTTACAACAATTAATCATAATGATCAACAAGTGTAAAATGACATGCATAATGACAACAGCATCATCATATGCCAACAATAATATTGACACTCGAAGACTAAAGGCAAATCTAAAAGAAATTTAAAACAAATTAGAACAAACGAAACAAATAATCATAAAAAAGTTTAGAGCTATAAGAATTCGAATGAAAATTTTAAATAAACTATACATTATTTAATATATATTAACCTAAAAAGTAGATAAAATAATGGCAAATATACATACGATACAAAAAATATAACATACTCAATATATGAAAAAAATATATTTAAATATACATATGTAGTATACGAAAATACTTATACAAAATAATATTAAAATATATACATGAGATAATAATAATATGAATAGTATGATAAACAATGACATACAAAAATAATTATTAACACAATGTATACAAATATATGTATAAATAATAATGAAGATGAGAAAAAGATTTTAGGAATACCTATGCATGAAATAATATATAAAAATATATGTGACTATTAAAGTGAAAAATATATACATAATGTATAATAGAATATAGCATACACAAAATAAGACTTTAAAATAAATGTATTATATAAAATATAATAGTATTAAAAAATAACTATATAAAATAATGTGAAAGAACAAATACAAATACATATATAATATATATAAGAATATAGTATATGTAATATATAAAACATGATTTTAAAATGTAGATCTAGAATACAAGACATATAATAGTATTGGAAAGACATACATAAAATAATATAAAAGAATATACATATATATATATATACAACTAATACAGGTAAATACCATATATGAGTACATAAAATATATACATATATAAAACATATATAATATGTATATTAGTAATAATAATACAATAAAGTGTTAGAGAATCAAGTAAAAATAAACGTAAAAACAACCAAGGATTAAACTGGAATAAAACGAAATTTAGAGTGCAAAAAATGAAAAATATAAATGGGGTGGTCAAGGACCAAAATAGAACACGGCCATAAAGCACAGGGACCAACACGCGCAATAAACCAATCATTCCAGGGCTGCGTTTCACTGGCTAGACCACGGATCAAATCGAAACAATAGTAAAAGTAACGGGGCAGATTTTAAATAATAGAAAAGCGAAGTTGGACTAGATAAGAAAACAGAAAATATGGGAGGACTTATGCAGCAAATAGCCCATCAGGGCTTTAGGAACACGCGGGTCGGCCGTTAGACGGGTCGGGTCAAACGGGTAGCACCTAAACGGTGCCGTTTCACCTATTGTACTAAACCCTAGTTCCTTTCTTTTTTTTCTTCAGCCCCATCCTTCTTTTCTTTTATTTTCACAGCAGTAGTAAACCACCCCCTTTCCTCCTTTCATTCGACCGACTACGGGGGTCCCTTTGATTCCCTCTTCGCCGCTACAACAACACCCGATCTGGTGACCGGTGGTGCACGTAGGCATGGGCCACATAACCCCATCCCGAATGGGTCCGTAGGAGTCCGAGAAAGGAGGGTTTACCTTCATACTCTTTTGTAGACCGATCCTAACACGGAGGAGGCTTCCGGCGACGGTCCAAGGAACTCCGGTAAGCCTCCTTTTCTTTCTTTGTACAATGAGTAATAAAAGGGAGAAAGTAGGAAGTGAATCGCAAAAGGGAATATAAAATCACCTAAAAATCGTCACTTTGATTCATTTGATGTATGTTTACATGCGTGGTTGTTTGATACAAAAAGAATCAGAATCGGCCCTTGTTCTAGCCAAAACAGATAGGAAAGTAAAACCAAAAAATCCCAAGTTTTCAGATCTCTTTTTTTTTTCCTTTTTTTATCCGAATCCCCCCCATTTCTTTTGTTTTTGGATTCGGTCTTATAGCCGAATGGTACATTGTTTAGTCCCTATACTTTGCTAGCTGTCTCTGCTTTTTGTTGTTACTGTTTTGCTTTCACGTTGCTCTGTTGCCCTGTCTGCTTGCGTGTTTGTAGGTTCAAGCGAGGAGTCAACGAGGCAGGTGATGGGAGCGGGTGGTTCAGTGGCGTGATGTGGGTGAAGAGACGGAAGTGACTGGTGGCCAGTCTAGATGCGCGGCGCGGCAGAGGAGGAGGGAACCCTAGGGTTCCCTAACTGTTTAAGACTTTGGGCCGTTCGGGCCGCTTGTAAATGGGCAGGGATTTGGGTCTGTTTTGTAATTTTGGACTTTAAAATTGTAATATGGACTTTTATATATTTTTTTGTTTTTGTTTTTTGGTTTATTTGGTTTAAAAAGTTTAGTGGTTTGGATCTTGGCCAAAATTGGCCTACAACAGCTGCCCCTCTTTGCTAATTGTCGTGTAACGGTAATAGAGCAAAGACATAAAGAAAGGCCAATTTTGTCTAGTCTCGCCAAATCTTGACTTCTTTGGTGCTCTTCTTGTTCAAGTAATCCTGTTCCAACCCACCGCCTCTCATAGCTTTAGGTTCAATCCATCGCGACTTCTGAGCTTCGACTCGTAGCCTCGTTCTATTCGCATCTTCAAGATGATGAATCTTGTATCTCCAATTTGCTATATCGCAACTCCAGGAAGGCAAGATCTGAATCTTCGATCAGTTCCATCCTTTATCCTTTATCGAAAATAGCTCAGCCTGCGAACTCTCACAATATAGGTTAATTATAGGATCATGAATTGAAAGCATCTCCGTGCATGACTTGAGACTTAACTCACCTCTCGTAGTATGAGTTGAATGGACAGAAATTTAAAAAGCGGAAAAAAGATCAACTCAATTCTCGCAATATGAGTTGAATGAACAGGAATTTAAAAAGCAGAAATTGAAAAAAGATCAACTCACTTTTCGCAATATGAGTTGAATTTTGAAAATATAAATTGCAAATACCTCAGCGTGTGACCTGAGGCACAACTCGTTTCTCGCAATACGAGTTGACTTTTGAAAACATAAATTGCAAATACCTCAGTTTGTGACCTGAGGCGCAACTCGTTTCTCGCAATACGAGTTGACTTTTGAAAACATAAATTGCAAATACCTCAGCTTGTGACCTGAGGCGCAACTCGTTTCTCGCAATACGAGTTGACTTTTGAAAACATAAATTGCAAATACCTCAGCTTGTGACCTGAGGCGCAACTCGTTTTTCGTAATTCGAGTTGACTTTTGAAAAAATATAAATTGCAAATACCTCAGCGTGTGACCTGAGGCGCAACTCGTTTCTCGCAATACGAGTTGACTTTTGAAAACATAAATTAAAAACTAAAATTGAAAAATACATCAGTGTGTCCTGAGGCTCAACTCGCCTTTCGCAATATGAGTTGATTTTTGAAAACAGAAATTAAAAAATACCTCAGCGTGTCCTGAGGCTCAACTCACCTCTCGCAATATGAGTTGATTTTTGAAAACAGAAATTAAAAATACCTCAGCGTGTCCTGAGGCTCAACTCACCTCTCGCAGTATGAGTTGATTTTTTTTGAAAATGAAATTTAAACATGGTACCAAGCATATCTTCTGGCGAAATTCTGGTGTTTCTCTTGATTTAGTACAACTATCATCGCATCTTCTTGCTCTGTTAGAGCACCTGAAAATGTCGTGAATGATGTTGTCATGATATGCATGTGTTTGTCTTTAATGTATGTGTGCCTACATGATTATGCCATGCGCTCTAAACATGTTTGTCATATGTTGCTTTTAGTCGAGATTTCTTGTGACGATTTGCATTTATTGCTTCAATTCTTGACTTTCTTTCAGGCTTTGTACTCGTCTTCCATCTTTGAGAGTAATCTATGTTTTTCGGACACCACTCTTTTAACCCTGATTGAACTTTTGTCCTTGCTTTGAGGCTTTCGTACTCATCAACTTCTCATCCAGGTGGTGCTCTAGATACTCAGCGCATGAACTCTTCCATGTTTCTCGATCAAAAATCTTTTTTTTGAGCATGGCTTCTTGCATAGAAAATCTCAGGCTTCTGAAAATGTTTCGAATACTGTAGTCTTGCCGTTTGGCTCACTTCTTGAATCATCTTACTCTTTGGGCCCAAATCTGTTTCACTAGGTCACCTTTTCAAGCTTTCATCCTAATTTTTCTGTTTATTAAGATGTCCTTTTCAGTTTTCATCTTGATCTTCTTCTCCTTTTTCAACTTGGGACGCCTTATTATTTGACTGGTATTTCGACTCAAAACTCGAGGGAATGATTGTGTTTTGTTCAACCAGCTTGCCCCACCGTGACCTCAGGGTTCCTTCCATTGTATCTCAAAGGTACATGATCTGTAACTTGTTTCATCAAGATTATATCATTGACGCGATATCCAGTTTCTGTTCAGCTAATACCTTTGATTTAAAAATCTGAGGAGATGATTTCAATTTGGATTTGGAGATTTCCAACCCTTAAGCGTGGAAGGTCTTAAACAATAGTCCTGTTTTAGATTTCTGTACTATTTAGAAACTTCCAAGGTAATACACAAAACTCCTTTCATAACAGTGTTATTAGTCCACTAATCATTATTTCAATGCAAAATGCTTGAAAAGGGATCATGACAATGAATCAAGAAGGAAATTAAACGCAAGCATAACTCGAAACAAGTAAGTTAAGCGAAAGCGATCAAGAAAGAATTTATTGGGAGCATAGCTCGACACGAATAAATTAATCAAATAAAAGAAATTGATCGGGAGCACAACCCGTCATGATTCAAAGATAGCAAATATGCCAAGAAAGATGAAAGCTAGGTGCTCCAGATATCGCAACCCAAGCTTCTCTGTCCCAAATCTTGAGAACTCCTCTAAGCTCGATGTGTGCCTAGGGGATTCGGAGTACTCTGTCAATGCCCCAAGACGTATCATACTTCCTTATTGTTAATTCAAGCATGATAAGGCTACCACGTGCCCCACTTTTGATCAGAATTTGAGCCGCCCTTTTTTGGGTTTTCAACTCAAATGCCCTTTGGACTCAAAGCGCCCTTTGCGGGTTTTCACTTTGGCCTCTCCTTTTTCTTTTTCCTTTTCTTTTCTCTTTTTTTCATTTTTCTCTTCTCTTCTTTTTTTCTTTTTTCTTTTTGTTGATCAACTTTTTAGAAGGTCTCAAGACGCCATTTGCGAGTTTTCCTCTTGATTTCCTTGAGAAATTCTTGTGGACGAATTCTTCTCGACATAAGTTTGTATCACCCATTTTGACACGTTTGATTAGGATGGATACTCTCAACAAATCTTGATTCTATCGAGGCTTGAAGGGAGAGATATCGATTCATAAACCCATGAGGAAGGGGTTGCCCCAGCAGCGATCCTAGCTGTAGTTTGACTCGCCCTATACAAAAAGATGGTTCAATGATTCCCAACAGATAAGAATGAAGTTGCTGCCATTATCCTCCAACTTGGAAAGCTGAGGTACATAAGTTACTCCCAGAGCAGTCATCCCACCATGGATCGATGATGTCTCTTAAGCGTCCTCAGACCTTACAAATTTCTCCAACTGTGAGGCTACCAAAGCAAATAGGAACAACTACAGGTGTGGCAGTGTTGCTCATTTGATATTCGTATACTAGAGAATGAACTATCTCTTGCAGATCATTAGCCAAAACCCGATCTGATCTAATAGAACATGATAGTGAATATGCCTCTTGGTTCCAATCATTCCAGCATGGGCTCAAAGATAGAAGTCATTGTTCTTAGGATGACAGACTTCGTTGTCTATAACAGTTCCAGGCGGGACATTGTCAAGAAATCTCTGCTGGCAAAACTTAGTATGATGGTTTTTCTGTACCATAACGACCATGAACTTGGGGTTCCCATTTTTGTCACTGAACTTGATCACATTCTTTGTTCAAAACTTGATTGAGCTAAGACTTGCTAACTTGATCCTTAGAAATAATGAGCTGATCAGGCTTCCTCTTTCCTGAATTTGTATAGAAGTCTTCCCTCATGATACCTTCATCCACTGGTTTGAAAGGAAAATCTATCATTTCAAGCTTTAGAGACTGTGTACGGACTGATGCCTTTGAGATCGTAGGGATTTGAAGGCGTTTGCTTCAACGTCAGCGTAGAGAGTAAGTGGTAGATTCTTATACCAATTTTTACCAGTCTCGGTCATCTTCTTCAATTTATTTCTTCTTCTTTTTCTTTTCTTTTGGCAACCTTTGTTGTGTGGCGCCTTATCTTTGAATAGACTGCAAACTTTTGACATTGTGCAGTTGGATATGATCTCTCTCTTTTTCTTTTTCTTTTTTTGTTGTTTTTTTTTCGTTTTTGTTTTTTTGTTTTTTTTTTGTTTTTTTTTTTGAATTCAAGCTCGAATTTGGATTCGGCTTTGAATTTGATTTTGAATTTGAATTTGAGTTTGATGACCGTTACTTGGTAACTTTGGCACACGAAGTGACCTTACTTTCTTGGTGAAGTAATTGATCATCGTGAATGTGACTTGAAGTAGGTGAAGCTGGTCCATTGACATCTGTGCCCCACATGGAGAGTCTTCAAAGAAACATGAGTCTTATCTCCCTCAATTTGACCTTTACAACACACTGATGTAGTCCTTTTTCATGGCGGGCTAGCACTATCTTAACCTTCTGATCAGCCTGGCTATTGTAAAACCACTGGCCTGTGTCCTACGACTATCCTTGCGGACTTCTTTTGAAATTTTGGTGTACCCGTGTCTCGGTAACCTAGGCCTGTCTTGATATGGTTGTGCGAAGACACGTTTGAAATGTTTCAAAGATATCTCGCCTTTTCGGTAGTGAGCTAGGCTTCAATCCTTGTTTGCTCGCGATATCCACTGATCTTGTGAGGTTCATTTTCATTTTGTTCTACCATCCTTGATAAATCGGAAGATAGGTCATAATCCTTGTTATCTTCAAAGTTCTGAGACTCCCCTAAGCACACATTTCGCTCTAAAGGAGATTCCAGTTTAGTAACAGTGTCACTCGCGTTATTGATATCTGGAGACCCTTTTTTCAGGTATAGATGAAGGTTTCAAAGAATAAATGAATTTAAGAATGATTATTTATGTATCATGATCATGAAGAAAGAATATTTAAAAGAGTTCAAAGATCACCAGAATCTAAGAATAATTGTGCAGTGGTTATGAATAAAAGAATAAGAAAATCTAAGAATAATCGTTGTATAGTATGAAGTGAAACTTTACTCAAAATGATGCATTTTTATTGAAATAAAGATTTTAGACAAAAGCCTATTTTCACAAAAGGATTCTTACTGCCTCTAGGCTTAAAGCAGTAAGCGTGTTCTGGGTATTACCCTAAGTTAGCTCTAAAAAGACAGAGACTTCTTCCACAGTCCTATTGTTCACAAAACTCCCAGGCATGTAAGGGCAAATGCTTGGTAAATTTCATTCCTTCGTCACTGCGTTTACATTCCCTTTAGCATGGTCAGGGAATGGATTCTTGGTCGCATTGCTAGCCTTATCAAATCGTAGAATGCCCGTATCAATGAGTCCTTGGACCTGTCTTTTAAAGGCGAGGCAGTTCTCGATTGAATGTCCTGTATTTCCCGCATGGTATTCGCATCGAGCGTTCGAATAGTACCACTTGGGATATGGAGGCTGCAATGGTTTTATATAAATAGGGGACACCATGTGCGCATCATATAGCCCTTGATATAGCTCCTTATACGACATTGGAATTGGCGTGAAAGGGAGTTTTTCAGTTCTTGATCTGGCATTGGATTCTTGCTTTCGAGGACCCTGATGGCTAGGGGTTGTCATTCTCGGCTGGCTTATAGTAACCGGCCTTACCTTGCTTTCCTTTCCTTTTATTGCCCACGAAGTATTATCCCGGGAGCTCCATTCTTGTTTCCCTAGGGTTTCGCACTGTCTCGGGCGCTCCATACTGGCCTGATACTGTCGGAGTCCAGTGGTGATGGGCATCCCTCGCGAAGGTGCATCTGGTTGAGTCTGGCCGCTTATTGGGGTGAACCTTGGGGCATAAACGATGTCTTCGTTTTCATCCTCGCTATGGTCCACTGGGTCTTTTCCCTTTTCTAGCCCTTCGGCTAATAACTGCCTTAACTGGCTGATCACATTTTCTTGGAGCTCTAACATTTGGCTCTGCATATCTTGTTGAATCCGGGATAATTGCTCTTGCATCTGTATTTGTCTTTGCTCTATTCGCTCTAACCTTCGTTCCATGGCTCTTAGGTTAACTGAAATAATTTTATCTAATTAGGGTCGTTTTGTAAAAATCTGATGCAAATGATGCGATGTAAGTAATGCAATGCAAATGATGCGATGCAAATACGTGAGATGCAAATGAATGCAAGAAAAGAAGCATCGACCTTATATTCAGTTCCATTAGGAGAATTTTTTCCAGAAGACAGATTTCTTCACATAAAATGGATCGCATATGCGGTCTTGCCCTCATAGTCCGAGCGAAGATGCCAATCTCTCTCTTCATGTCTGAATACTATGGTCGACTCTCGTAAACTTGCCAAAGGTGTCTTTATCCGCGCCTTTTTGTTTGGTCCGGGCTGCGACTCTTTGCTCACTCTTCCTCGCGATGCTTACTAGCTCCTTTAAGAAAGTCGAGACGTGACAACTCTTGCATAATCTTCAACCATTTAAGTCTTTTGGGTAAAATCTTGCATTCCTTTGCGAGCTCATCCTTCTTCCGTGGTGCTCACTTGGACCATATATGGGCGACCGCATTATAATCCACTTTATCAAGAAATTCGCCCCCTTATGACGAACTCCCCTATTTAGGAATCGAATATGAATCAACACCCTTTTTCCATAACGATGCAATGTAATGCAAATGCATGAATGCAAAAAGGTATCAATCTCAATTCAGTTTCTTTTAGAGAACCTTTGTTTGGAAAACAAAATCTTTTACACAAAGCGGGCTACCCATATGCGTTTGCCCTCACGTTCAAAGTCTTAACAAAGCGATCTTTCGACCCAGATCGAATTGTAGCTCACATTGGCTCTTAATGTGCTCCATTTAAACTATATCTTCACCCGTGAGGTTATTCCTACAGCCAAGGATACCTTCTCCAATGTCTGTGAAGTTGTTCTAATCATCTTGAGAGAGATTGACGAACGAGTAGACATTTCTGTTTCAGAGTATGCTGCCTTTAAAAGGATATCCAACACCTTCAATGCTTCTTGAGAGTCTTCAGATTCTCGCCCACACAGAATACTTTTGAAATGCTCGTCTGGGTACCTTCGCAGCATAGCCAATCTCCACCTTAAAGGTCCCTGAATGATACACTCTTCTTTGATCTCTTTCTTCCACGGTCATTTAGGCCGTCTAGGTCATCAGGGTTTGCATTTTCAAAGGTGCGCTATCCTAAAATGCCACGGTAGGCTCAAGCTTGTTGTTTGGTAGCGATCTTACAGTAAATAAGCTTTTTCACCATCTTAGGCAAAATTCTTTCCAACCAACTCATTTCGTAAGCCTCATGCACTCTGTCGATCACTTTTCTTCCGACCCTCTTGGCATTCATAGAGTAATCATCCTCGCAGGAAATGTTGTAATGGTAGAAGTATCCGTCCGTACTCTCCATGCTTGTTTTAAATTGTTCAATCATTTTCATGTCAAGCAGATACTGTAAGTCCCCCACAGTTGTCGTAGAACTACTGCTTGGCTACGTTAGTCTATCGATCCCATATTGCCTTTAACTTCTGAAGATTATCTTGTGCTGCATTGACGCAAGTGTAATCCCATAATTCTGACATATATCCTTCAACTAGGCAATCTCCTTTTGCTAGTCGTATTTCCTTTGACCGTTTACAGACAGTCATATTGTTTCCCATTTTATCAAGGATCCCGTTTTCCATAATAAAACTCTCTAAATTAGAAATTGAATACGAATCGATACCTTTTAAATGCAAAATGACATGCAATGATAACACAAAAATAGAAGTTAGTGCCGCGTATATAATTTCAAAAAGAATGATAACCAAACATCCATATGGGTAATTGCTATGGGTCCACGTAGTTCTACCTAGGGCGATCTCTTAGGGTTCACTATATGTGGTTTTAGGTTCTAGAGTAGGGGTACCTAAACCAACAGATTCCTCGATGATCACCCATTATAGGCTCATTTAGATCGAGTTCGGTTCAGGGGAACACATTTCCCTAAGGCTGCACGGAGATGAAAATCTCACGAAGCACATAGGTACGGATGTGTTCCGGAAGCGTTTCACTATCCTACACGGAGGTGAAAACCTCACGAAGGAGTAGCTTCTTGCTCCTACTTAAAAGGTGTGACCCGGCGGTCATGCAATGCCATGCACAAGTATACAAAAATATCGAAACATAGAAAGGAAATATGAACAAAATAATGATCGCAAAATTTCAAATCGGATGAAATACAAAAGAGGGATCGTATATCAAAAATCAAAATTTTAATTTTCGACAAAAGACAAAAGTTAATCAACTTGAGGCCTGACTCACAAACTTGGGTCCCCAGTGGAGTCGCCAAGCTGTCGAAACCATTTTTTCTAGGTTTTGAAAAATAGTAGATCGACTTTGGATTTTTGAAAATGAAAATTAGAACGGGAGTCGCCACCGACCCTTTTCGAGGTACGATCGGATCACCTTAAATTATTTTAATAAAACATTTGAGTTATTAAAATAATTAATTTTGGTCTACGGAAATCAAAGAATGGGCTCGGGAGTCGGTTACGCACGAGGAAGGATTAGCACCCTCGATACGCCCAAAATTGGTACCTGATTGATTAACTAATGTCTTAGTGTCGAATGTTTGAAAATTTGGAAGAACTTAAAATACGATCCCTTTTATTAAAAACATTTGAATATGTCGAAATAAAAATCGAGACTCGCTCATCTCAATGAAATAAGAATGTCGCATCCAGTAAGTTAGGGTGCAATATATCAATTTCTCGAAATTAAGCTCGTCCTTTTTATTAAAAAAATTCATGTATTTAAATCGAAAAGGAATATTTAATTATTTTGGGTCGAACGAAAAAACAGAGCCCAGTAAGTTAGGGCTCGATTTATCGAAGCTCCAAAACATAAAACATTATCTTGATTTTGAAATTCCTATCTCGGGACACTGAATGCCACAATCAGTAAGTTAGAATGTAGCATTTCGAGGTTTCGAAAATAGGTTCTATTTGAAAATTCACGTGTTTTGGTTTTAAAATCAACACTCGGTAGTTCGAGTTTAATGAGAAAAATCAAAACCTAGTAAGTTAAGGATTGATTTCCTCGTACTTCCCAAACGCGAGTTATGTATTATTTTTGAACCTTTGAGTAGTAATTTTCACTAAGTAATATTGAATGCGAAAATACGAACATAAGACAACAACATATAACACGAAAAAAATAATTCATGAACAATATGTTACAACAATTAATCATAATGATCAACAAGTGTAAAATGACATGCATAATGACAACAGCATCATCATATGCCAACAATAATATTGACACTCGAAGACTAAAGGCAAATCTAAAAGAAATTTAAAACAAATTAGAACAAACGAAACAAATAATCATAAAAAAGTTTAGAGCTATAAGAATTCGAATGAAAATTTTAAATAAACTATACATTATTTAATATATATTAACCTAAAAAGTAGATAAAATAATGGCAAATATACATACGATACAAAAAATATAACATACTCAATATATGAAAAAAATATATTTAAATATACATATGTAGTATACGAAAATACTTATACAAAATAATATTAAAATATATACATGAGATAATAATAATATGAATAGTATGATAAACAATGACATACAAAAATAATTATTAACACAATGTATACAAATATATGTATAAATAATAATGAAGATGAGAAAAAGATTTTAGGAATACCTATGCATGAAATAATATATAAAAATATATGTGACTATTAAAGTGAAAAATATATACATAATGTATAATAGAATATAGCATACACAAAATAAGACTTTAAAATAAATGTATTATATAAAATATAATAGTATTAAAAAATAACTATATAAAATAATGTGAAAGAACAAATACAAATACATATATAATATATATAAGAGTATAGTATATGTAATATATAAAACATGATTTTAAAATGTAGATCTAGAATACAAGACATATAATAGTATTGGAAAGACATACATAAAATAATATAAAAGAATATACATATATATATATATACAACTAATACAGGTAAATACCATATATGAGTACATAAAATATATACATATATAAAACGTATATAATATGTATATTAGTAATAATAATACAATAAAGTGTTAGAGAATCAAGTAAAAATAAACGTAAAAACAACCAAGGATTAAACTGGAATAAAACGAAATTTAGAGTGCAAAAAATGAAAAATATAAATGGGGTGGTCAAGGACCAAAATAGAACACGGGCATAAAGCACAGGGACCAACACGCGCAATAAACCAATCATTCCAGGGCTGCGTTTCACTGGCTAGACCACGGATCAAATCGAAACAATAGTAAAAGTAACGGGGCAGATTTTAAATAATAGAAAAGCGAAGTTGGACTAGATAAGAAAACAGAAAATATGGGAGGACTTATGCAGCAAATAGCCCATCAGGGCTTTAGGAACACGCGGGTCGGCCGTTAGACGGGTCGGGTCAAACGGGTAGCACCTAAACGGTGCCGTTTCACCTATTGTACTAAACCCTAGTTCCTTTCTTTTTTTCTTCAGCCCCATCCTTCTTTTCTTTTATTTTCACAGCAGCAGTAAACCACCCCCTTTCCTCCTTTCATTCGACCGACTACGGGGGTCCCTTTGATTCCCTCTTCGCCGCTGCAACAACACCCGATCTGGTGACCGGTGGTGCACGTAGGCATGGGCCACATAACCCCATCCCGAATGGGTCCGTAGGAGTCCGAGAAAGGAGGGTTTACCTTCATACTCTTTTGTAGACCGATCCTAACACGGAGGAGGCTTCCGGCGACGGTCCAAGGAACTCCGGTAAGCCTCCTTTTCTTTCTTTGTACAATGAGTAATAAAAGGGAGAAAGTAGGAAGTGAATCGCAAAAGGGAATATAAAATCACCTAAAAATCGTCACTTTGATTCATTTGATGTATGTTTACATGCGTGGTTGTTTGATACAAAAAGAATCAGAATCGGCCCTTGTTCTAGCCAAAACAGATAGGAAAGTAAAACCAAAAAATCCCAAGTTTTCGGATCTCTTTTTTTTTCCTTTTTTTTTATCCGAATCCCCCCCATTTCTTTTGTTTTTGGATTCGGTCTTATAGCCGAATGGTACATTGTTTAGTCCCTATACTTTGCTAGCTGTCTCTGCTTTTTGTTGTTACTGTTTTGCTTTCACGTTGCTCTGTTGCCCTGTCTGCTTGCGTGTTTGTAGGTTCAAGCGAGGAGTCAACGAGGCAGGTGATGGGAGCGGGTGGTTCAGTGGCGTGATGTGGGTGAAGAGACGGAAGTGACTGGTGGCCAGTCTAGATGCGCGGCGCGGCAGAGGAGGAGGGAACCCTAGGGTTCCCTAACTGTTTAAGACTTTGGGCCGTTCGGGCCGCTTGTAAATGGGCAGGGATTTGGGTCTGTTTTGTAATTTTGGACTTTAAAATTGTAATATGGACTTTTATATATTTTTTTGTTTTTCTTTTTTGGTTTATTTGGTTTAAAAAGTTTAGTGGTTTGGATCTTGGCCAAAATTGGCCTACAACACTATCAATCATTATAATGTAAAAACAGATGATTAATAATTGAAATATATTCGAACTTAAATTAAAATAAATTTAAATAAAATTCACAAATAATAATAAGTAAAATTCTATTATTTATAAAGTGATTCTGGTTTGGATTATAAGTTATTCAACATTGATGAATGGTTTTATCCAATAAAATTCCAATAAATTTATTTGGTAAAACATAAAAATTAGTTTAATCACTAAATATAATTAAAAAAATTCACCTTTTAAATCACTAATATATATATTTAGAAAAACTCAACAATCTATATGCCACACATGCTAAGTGTAACTAAAAAATGGGGGTATTGATGATAGGTACAAATAAATTTCATTATAAAATCATGGATTCATAATAAAATATTAAAAGAAATATAAAGGCAAAGCTTGAAGCTAGGAATGGCATATTATATACAGCAGAAAGAAAGTAATGCCGTAATGGACCACATTAATTTGAGGAGTCAAGTGGTCTAAGCTACTTATGGTCTAAAAGCTTCATATTTATTTATTGTTATTTAAATAAATTACCTAAAAGTTTATGGACCATATTTGTGTGTCTTGGTAGTGTGTATTTAGCCATAACTTTGCATAAAATAAAATAAAATTGAAGAATATCTCATTTGCTTAGCAATAATCCTAAGTTTCCAACTAATTATGATGATGACTAATTATGTGGGTTTACAAAAAATTTCATAATTTTATGAGTTAATTTCACAATACATCCTTAAATTATAAAATTTATATTAAATTGATCCCAAACTTTAAAGCCTTTTGATTACATTCTTAAACTATCAATATTATATCAATCATTTCTAAAACTATTAATTTAACTGTTAAATGAGATGTCAAATTTTATATAGTATAATTTAAAGTGAAATGTTAAAAAAAAAGAATATTGTATGGATGTTGTAAAAATTTTAGTTTTGGGATTTTCAAAGCTTTTAAAAAAATTTTTATCTCTCACGCTCTCTTTTTTTTGTTTTACTTTAGAAAATTATGTGGCAATGTTTTTACTTTTTATTAATATTTTCATTTTAAATGATGTCACATAAGATTTTACATGTCATTTAGGAGGTTTTAATAATTGAAGGACCTGATTGATATAACATCGATAATTTAAGGATGTAAGTAGAATGTTTTGAAGCATAGAGATCAATTTAAAATGACTTGAAGATGTATGGTACAATTAACTCTAATTTTATTGTGCGAAGGCAACTTTAATGGTTTATAAATTACTCTATTATGGCAAAATTGTTAATTATTTAAATTCTATTAAAGTCAAATTATCATTTTATTAAAATAAATTAATTTTAAAATACAAACACCTTATCTTAATTTAGTCCAATTCAAGCTTACCTTCAACCCAAATAATTTTTTTTACAAATAAGTCCTAAATGTTCTTTCTTAACAAAACTTAATTTTAGGGTTTATTGAACCATAATCAAAACCAAAATTTGGGGAGGGAAAAAAGGAAAAAAGAAACATATTGATGAAAGTACAAAAATAGTAATAATCATGAGGCAAATCCTCCTGAAATGAAAAGAATGATCACTCTCAAGTCTCCAACTAGTGACACATTTCACACTTTTAATTATGTGTTTAATTATGGTAGCCATTGTATAATGGAAAGAAAATATTTTGGGTACAATTGTAAGTTAGATATTTAATATTTAAGGATAAAAATAAAATTATAAATTTTTGAAAGAATTAAAATTAAATTTTTTATTTAAGAAAAAAACTTAAAATTATCTATATAATTCTATATAAAAGGATGGTTAATTTATAACATAATACTGTTTTTTTGTATCGACATGGTTGGATCTTAGTTCGAAGATAGATATTGGATCAATTGAACCAGATTAAAAAATTAGTTGAATTGATTTTTTATTTTTAGAAAATATTTCTATAAATTTTTAATGATTTATTTAATCGAACCGTATTAACTGGTGACTTGGTCAATTCACCAATCCAATTTCTGAGATCTCTATCTAGAGTAAATCTTAATCTTTAAATATATTAGTAAATAAATAAAAGGAATGGGCTGGGGATCCTCAGCTGTCATAATCTTTAAACTTTTTTGGGGTTTAATTTTTTAAATTATTATTAGTTTTTTTCATCAGAAAATTATTATTACCTTTAATAACAGCAAATAATGAGTAATCATCCAAATATATATAATTGACTTTTTTGACATGTGAAAAAATAAAAGCTCCTTTTTGGGTAATTCTCATCATTGGTTATCACTCTAAAGATTTTGTTTATTGGTTGGTATGAAAATAAATTGGTTATTTGCTCCTTTTTAGGAAGGGGGAATAAATTGAATTATTTAAATATGATGTAATTTTTTAAATTGCATCAAAATTTATAAAATATGTATTAATTTAATTATTATTAATATATTAAAAATTATATATTTTTATATTACAAATATAAAATAAAATGATTATTTGACTTAATAAGAGTAAACTTATCCAAAGATGAGACTATCCTCTCAATATTTAAAGGGTTTAGATAAAAAATATTAGATGCATTAAAATATGGGTCTCCTACATTTCAAGCCCAAATTGGGACTAACCCATCTCTATTTCTTAGTTTATAATATATTATGTGAGTTATATCATATGAAAATGAAATATATATAATACAATAATAAAATTTTAAGAAAATGTTAAGTTATTTTTTGATACGATGTCTAATTTTACTTATAATCCACTTCAAATTCTTAAATTGGAGACATATTCTTAATTGTTGCAATATAATCCACTCTCTCAAAAGGTTTAGGCTCTAATTATGGGTTAGAGAAATATAAATTTTGGCTAACAATGTCAATCTTGGGCCTGCCTCTACTTTGAGCAAAAGTTGATTTTTGTATAAATTTTATTTTCCTTTTTATTGTGATTGGCAAATTTTTAGGTTAAAATTGGTTAATTTATGGTTTTGGTTCCTTAACTGTGCTAAAAATTGAAATTCCGTCTTTATACTATGATTAATCATTTGTTCAAATTGTTAACATCATTAACTATTTATGCTATTTTAGTTAATATTATTTTTTGAAAAAGATTCTATCACATGCGTATGCATGTAAAAATCACAAATTTATAGTACAAATGTGTATTTAAAAATAAAATAAAATAAATAATGAAACGTATTGCTTAAAACTAATTAATAATAACAAATGAAATATGTGCGATGTTAAATTTTTTTAAATAGATTAAATTCTTTATCACTGTGTTATCATCAATCTTGAGTGAAGTGTCAAGTTAACTTGTGGAACCAACTCAATCAAATACATTAATATATACAATTGGTGGAGGTAATAAAATCTGCATAATAAAAATTAAAATGTATAAAAATATTAAAATAAAACTTTGGTTGAGTGGTGAATTAAAAGTTTTATTAATACAATTGATTCAGATTCAAATCCTATCATTTGTATTTTTATTGTCTTTTAAATAAAAAGATTAAATTACCCTCAAATAATATAACTTATTTTAATTATATAAAGATATTTTTGTAATTTTCCTAATCAAATTGGTGACCTGATTAATGGTAATTTACTTGACGTGTAAATTTTTATTGGATTAAGTTGTTTAATTGGATTTTTCTTTTAAAAAAACACCCTTATGCATTTTATAAAAGTAGAAAAAATCAAATTATGTCAAATTAACGTATAGGGTAAACAATATTAGTACGTAATTATTCAATTATGGTTTTTTTTCTTTTTTTGGTCATCAACAATTAATAAATTTCTATTTTGGTCATCCAACAATGAAAAGTTATAAAATGATATCCCAACTATTCAATTTTGTCTTTTTTGTCACCAGTTGGCTAATGTAAAAATGAAAACACCAAAAAATTCTATGATAATTGGGTGATCAAAAAAAGACAAAATTAAATCGTTGAGTGACCATTTTGTAACTTTTCATAATTGGGTAACAAAAATGAAAAAAACCACAGTTGGGTGACTATTAATTTAGTTCACCCTAAAGTATAAGGACTATATCTTAAATATTAATATAGTATAGGGACCAAAACCAGAATTTAACCTTAAAAGTTGTGTTTACCTTAACATAATATTAACTGATAATTATTTTTTACATTTTGAACATTGATATTTTATTATATTTTGAAATTAATAAAAGTATATATCTTTAAATCACTAAACAGACAGGTTTAACAAAGTATTGAAAGCTTTCTGAAGCATTCCAGCAGCATAGTAAAGTCATATTATTAAACTTTCTGCAACCCACTTTAGTTATTACAGATTAAGGCCGAGATAAAGTATAAAACATTCATGGAAATGGACCTAAAAAGCAAAAGGAGCATCCCCAAAATATGCTATAATATTTACCTTTCCTTTTTCTTATTTATTTATTAAAAAAAATGCTGGCTACTAATGGTAATTATTAAGCATGGCCATAAATGATAAACCCTAGGCAAGGCCGCAAAGTTATTAAGCTGCATGCTTTTCCAGTCCACCCCCATGCTCTCTACCCATGCATGCACTTAGGTTCTGACTTTCGATCACCCAAAATCATTGTTTCCTGATAATCTTGAATATGATAATATCATACATTTAATAATCTTTATATTTATACGATTAATACAACAATGTATTTACAAATTGATATCCTACCAAAAGATTAGAGCCGCCTATTACATGAAACGCATGCACTGAATTTTAGACCCTAACATGCAAAGGCACTAATGGGTAGTGCCCTTGAGAACACTGATTTTGGACCCAAAGCTCACTTTGGGTCTTTGGGGGTATTGAAAGTGGGTTTATAGTTTCATGTTAGGCTCAAAATCCAATTTCCTTCATGCTTAAATCTCGATTTTCTATAATTACATTCTCCATCATCTATGTGGAACCAAGTATTAATGGAGGTTAGGAGCCAACGGTGAAAGTATCGTACTCTAAGTAAAAAATTGAATAAATTAGTCTTTATATATTAGATAATAATTGGTATTCTATTAAAAAAAAATCTATTTTTACTGTTAAAAATTGGTTCGTGTACATTAACATAATATATATGTTACACATCATTTATCATTGTCTAGTTATTCTATCATTCACATTAGTTTTTAATAATATAAATGGATGACATTTTTAACAAAAATGACCAATTTACTCATTTTACATATAGAAACGAATTTATTCCTTTTATGAATAAAAGAGGTAAAATGTAATCTGCCTGTTATGCAGTGCTTGGTGCTCAACCTGAGCAGATCACTGATGGGGAAGAAGTTGCTGCCAATATCTCTGAAATGTGAGTCATTTTTAACGCAGTAAACAAGCAAAGAGTGGTGGGTAAGTAACATAACGAAGCAGTACCGACCCATCGGGTTTCAAGGAATTTTGGTGTGCCACTGCCATGCATGATAGCTGTTGGCGATGGGAGGATATGCTCTGGTCTTTGCTCTCTTCTTCTTGAAAGGCCAGCAATATATAGCAAGAAATAGAACCCTTCCCCTCAGGTTTCTAAATCTATTTTTAAGCCTTAAAACATTGTGGATCTCTATTTGGACAAAGGGTTCAAATATGACTTCTAACACTACAAGTGTATGCATGCCTTGCCATTTGTTCACAAGGTGAGTGAGTTTACTCAAGCTACCTAGAGAGAACTTGGCTATTATTCACCAGAATCTGTGAGTACTAAGCTTATATATATATATATATATATATATACAAGTTTTAATGAATCTTTTGCTTTATGTTTGGTGGAGTACTTTCTTTTTTAAAACTTTATGTTTGCAATTGATGTTGCTTGAACTTGCAAACAAATATATATTTCCTTATTTTACTAATTTCATGGGCCTCAAAAAGTTGTAGCAAATTGAGCATCAAAAAGAAGAAACAAACAAACAAACAATGAATGATCAATATGAAGCAACAAGGACAACGTGTGTGAGAGAGACAAATAGAATTAATAATGAACCTCATGGGAGACAAAATTATCAGATTTTCAAGCTTTAGTTTTACACCTCCAACTCTTTTGTTATCTCAGATACCATCTAGAATTTCAAGATTCACTACTCAATTATTATTATTGCCACCATTCTTCCCAACAGCACCAAACCTATTGTTAAATTGTTCCCAAGTATGAATCCCTAAAGAATTATATATATTAAAACTTGAATTTCATATTCATATAATTTGAAATGGTTAGAAATTAAGGTATTCCTAACAAGGTAAAAGAATCATGAATGACTTTATATAAGGAGTCAGATTGCATTTGACCCTTCTACTAAAAATAAAAAGTAAATTAGTTTTGCATATTAGATTAAAGAGTATATTGATCCTTAAAAATTCTATTAATTTATAATTTTTAAAAGGGATCCTTATATGTTTGCATAAAATACACATGACACGCCATCTATAACTTTTTGGTTATTTTGATAACTACACCAATTTTTAGTAGTAGAAATAAACGAAATTTTTAATAAAAAATACCAGTTTCCTCTTTAATCTATTGTATAATACTTTGAAATTCCTAACAACTACCTCGTAAGCTTAAAAAATTGTCAATAAATTTTGTTTTTGCTTGAAAATGAACTCCATATTTCTAATTTTATTACCCTATTCTTACTCACCGACCAACACCCTATTAATTATTTCACTTTAAACCCCCTATCAGTAGCTTATTGACCATAGGATTGGGGAGGGGGGGGGTGGTGTTAATAAATCATGCAAAACTCCACTAGTTATGGAGAAAGGATTATAATGCTTCATAAAGTTCCATCATTTAGTCAATTGCATACGCATGTTCATCATGTTATTGACTCAAAGACAAACAACAACCTCTAAAGAAAATCCCTATAATTCCTTAAATTAGTTCTGCTGGTTTTGGACAAATGGGCCTAACTCATGTCCCTAAATTTATGCTTTCCCATCAAATATTCGATTTATACAATGTCAATACAAATATTTTTATATATAAACACTATATTAGTCTACTACTCTATACACCATCTATATAAACACTTGTTGTTTTCAGTTGCTAAATACACTATCGAAAAAACTCTATAACTAAACATCAACCTCTCCTTTGCACCACAATGTCTAGCAAAAGATCAAGTGGAAGAAGCAACGAAAGACCAAGTGGCAGCAGAAGCAATGAAAACGAAGATTTTAGCCTCAGACTTAGAGAACTTTTATCAACTAACAAGAAGAAGAAAAGAAATGCAGCAAAGGTAAGATTTGGTTCATTTTACATGCTAATCCATATTTCTTGCGTTGCGATCATTATTTAAATTCTTGGTGACGTGTTGCAGCTTCTGGATGAGACATGCAATCACATTAAGAAGCTGAATGGAGAGGTTGATGATTTAAGCAATCGGATATCAGAGTTATTGAATTCATCAGAGACTGAAAGCAGCAATATTAATGCAAGCATCCTCAGACAATTTCTACAGCAATAATCACTGCCATTTTTGTTCCTTCACCAAACTTATATATATATATATATATATATATATGCTTCAAGTATTGTAATATATAATTTATATACACATTTCAGTTTGTTTATTTGAGTTGTTCCGGGATATTGTTGGCATCCAAGAGAACAGGTTCTTTATTTTGGTTTTATTTTTGCTTTTCTTTTTATCTTCCATCACTCTTTAGGGTTTGTTGGATGATGATGAGTTTTGGGTTTCAAAGAATATATTATTATTATTATATATATATTTCTTGATTTTTGTGTGTGATTATATTTATATTGGCAACGGATATTCACCGTTATTAGTGTTCCAATAATTAAGGATTAATAAATTAAATTCTTTGACTTATTCGGACTTTTTGTGCTAATTCATACAAAATCAGGTCATTGTCCATGAGTCTTTTTCAATATTTGTTTGCATAGTCACTTATTTTACTGTGTAAAAAGTTATTTTAATACTTAAACTTATATTTTTATTGTATCACAAAAATAAATAAAAAAATAAATTTTTTTAATTTTGTTAACGTTGCATACATATAGATTATCACGTAGATGATATATCTGCATTTAATTATTTTTTAAAAAATTAAAAATCATTCATATTATTAAAAAATATAAAAAATACTTTTTAAAATTTTAAAAAATTAATTAAATGTGTCGATGTTTTATCTACGTGACAACCTACATGTATGTTACATCAGCAAAGTTAACAAAAAAAATGCAAGTTCAAGGCTAAAAAATGTGAAAAATTAAATTAAGGGTGTAAATGACTCTTTTTGTAAAGTTGGAGGGTAAAAAAATTATTATACCTAATTGTTTTCAAAGTTTTAAGCAGGGACAGCATCATTATCTTTTATATTCTCATTAATTACACTTATGGAAGCCAAAATCTATAATAATTAGCTAGGATTATTACTAATCTAAACCTGAAATTACTTACAAATTAAGATTAGCAATCTGTTTAATATTTAATATATTTTATTATTAATTCGTATCTAATTTTTAATTTAAAAAAAAATTATTTCAACTATGAAAGTATCTCAAAAATTTTAAGTTGAAAACTACTCATAATTCCTCTAAATTCTTAAATAGAAGAATAAACACGCTCGAATTTATATCTTCATGAGAAAGTTAAAATCTAACCTACAATTTGTAAAACTTTTGAAAGATATTTAAGGAATTAAAGATAGAGTGGTAGGCCGACAGAGTTTGAATAATGACATTCGTACTTACTAAATAAACAAGATTATGATGTATCAACTAAACCAGTAGATTATGTTTTGAAAAGACTAATTAGTAGTAGATTTAGAACTCAAAAAAAATAAGTATCAATGATTATATATTTTTAATTTTATATAACAACTTATTTGATTACCCATTGGATAATTTTTATCATTAACTGAAATTAATATATTTGATTATCTAATTTTTTTAAATAGGTTTAATAATTTAGTTTAAAAATCATCTGACAGAAAAATTTAATGAAGAAAATTGAGAATAATAAATAAATAAGAGCCCCTTATTGCTTAATAAAAATTTTATTTTATTTATTTAATTTTTAAAAAATAATATTATCTATTAAACATTTTCCATCAACTTCTTATCTACTTCATTCTCTTCTTTGTCCACTATTTTTTTTTTCAGAATCATTCTTTTCTTTGTTCAATATTTGAAACATTAAATGGATAGAAAAGTTAATGTTTATTAACTATGTTGACATGATATATACGTGAATTGCAACGTGGATGACATGTCAGCATTTAATTAATTTTTAAAATTAAAAGATATTAAATATTTATATTTTTAATTTTTAATTTTTATATATTTCTTTGAATTTTTAAAATTTTTAAAAGTTAGTTAAATGATGATGTGTTATCCACATGTATGTCATATCAGCAAAGTTAAAAAAGCATTAACTTTTCCAATTTTTAAGGTAATTTAATAAAAAAAACACTAATTTAAGAATTAAAAAAGACAAAAAATTAATCGAGAAATTAAAATGATTTTTTTTTTGTAAAAAGGAAAAAACATTGGATATATCCCTTAATAAAAATATAAGCTTCTCTTTTTCTTGTTTTTAATCTTTTTATTATTTATTTCATATAACACATTATACTTATTTTTTTTCACTATTCTCTAATCGCACCCCATACCCGATCCTTCTTTTCCATTGTTCTCTTTTCTAAACAATTCTGAAAAGAAAAAGAAAAAGAAAAATTCATATATCAGTATGTTCCTTCCACTATTCTTTTTTTTTTTTTTTGGTTTTTGGTAAAATTGATCTTTCTTTAGGAAATAAAAATTATTATTATTTTAAAATTTTTTAATTAGAAATTTTTTTATTAAGTCATATTATGCATGATATTTGACAATAAAATTCTTATAATTAAATATGTTTAAAATTTGGCTAAAATTGTAATAGAGAGTATTATTTAATTTGCACTTTTAGATTAAGTGAAATTTGATAATGATACAGATGAGTGCAGAATAGGATTGTAAAGTTTGTCCAAGTCGCAGATTTGACTTGGGGCTCTAGACATTTGAAAAAAAATTTAAATTTTGACACAACTTGAAATGCAATTAAATCCAAGTTAGATAAAACAATCAAAATAAATAAATAAGATAAAAAAATAAAACAATAAATCAAAGATTAGAGCCATAAGGAAGAAAACAAAGAACATAGATGGAAAAATAGAACATGACATGTAGAAGTCCTAAGAAACCTTGGAAATAAGAATAATTCACAACTTCCTTCAAGCAACTCTAATTTCCCCTACAAGAAAGAAAACTTGGCAAGAAAAAAAAAATTAAAGATGATCCACACAACCTTAAAAGATTGTTTAAACTCTTCTGAAAGAGAACTTAAGAGAAATTCTTGAAAAGAAAAACTTAAAGAGAGTTTATCAACTCAAAAGAGAAGTTGTTAAATAATAATGAAATTGATTTTGTATACAATGTAAAGACCTTTATATAGGCTAGCTAAATAAATCTAAATAAAACTTTTAAGTAAAATAGAACTATAATTAACCTAAACAAGAAGTAGTTTTAAACTAAATTTTCTTATTGACATAAAGCTCGTAAATAACTAAAAATACTTAATAATTATAAAAAATAATTATAAAAATTTGGAATAAAAAAAATAAAATAATAAGAGTTAATAAATAAAATATTGGGCTCATATATAATAAAAATTAAGCCTAAAACTCTAACTAAATATGATTTAAACTCGAATTAAAAGCCTAAAACTCGTAATTCTCGTCATAATCCTGTCCAGAAATTCTGATCGTATAATCTTCACTAAAACGGTCATAACTTGAGCTCCCAATCTCAAAATTGAGTGATTCAAAGTGCGTTTCGAAGCTAAGAGACAGATCTTCGAACGCCATGAAGACATCTTAACCAAGAAATACCTAGATCCCATCCAAAAATTCATCGCAAGTTTGCTAATTCCCCAAACATAAAAACTAGCATCTTCGGTGAATGAAATTTAATAAATTTCACCCATTTCCTGCATGTATCATTTCTCGCGTCTCCTCAAAAAAGATTCATCCTCACATATTGCCTTTAATCGAATCTTGGTTTGATTTGCTTGGCTTTTGATCTTATTGTTAGGCCTTGAGGAGTTCAAAGCCCGTGACCATCTTACCAAATGCATCCGATGGAGGTCTATTGTGTAGATGAGATCATTTGGCCTGCAAGAACTGGCCTAATTCAGTAGCCTGTTGGAGAAGCCTGTCAGATTGAAGCCTGGTTGGCCCGATAATGAAGATATGGCAACTTAGGCTATTATGGTAACTAATCTTATAAGATTGATAAGAATCATATCCTGTAAAGATTAGATTAGATTTGATATGGCATATCTTGTAAATCCCTAAAATCAAGGAATATAGTCAATCTCATCTGTCGATGTAAATGTATCTTGACCGTCGGTTTTGGGGGAGCTCAACTATAAATAGAGAGCTCCCCCTCATTTGTACTCACTCCATTCATTGTTTCATTATTCTTTATGAATAAGAGAATATTAAGAGCATTTACTCAAACACTTTGTGTGCGTTCTTTCTGTTGTTCTTTTGTTACTTCTTTTGGCATAAATCGCTTCTGCTATACAAATTGGTGCCTTTGAGGACTTCTAAAGGAATCCTCATTTGAGTAAAGGCTGACTTAGGCGAGTAGTGTAAGCCTATTACATCCATGGGTCTGAAATTAAGCCTTGAGACTCGCATCAGAGAATATCTAATTGATTTTTATTGAATTTTTATTATTGAATGGTTGGATTATATTTTTTAAATTGAATTATAAATTATAAATAATTGATTAGAGCATCATAAGATTTTATTATAACATATATGCAATATTAAAATTTGGTACAATGTGTATCGGATAACTTTCAAGCATCATAAGTGAAAATTTTGGTTGTTTGATAAATGATTTTTACTATTAATTTATAAATTCTACTATGATAACAAAGTTTTTTTAGTACTTATAATAGTGCTCCTGTATTGCCAAGGTGATGACGATGATGTTCTTCAGGTATATTTTACTATGATTTATTTTATTATAGCATGTTCACTATAATTAGAGACTAATCATGAAAAATACATAAACAAATATATTTTGAATTGAAATTCATGCTTGCTTGTGATGGTGGTTTGTAAGATTTCGAGAACGTAAGATTATAAGGTAGAATGTTTGATATATACCTGATTCGATCGTCAGGTCCAAGTTAGGATGCCACATTCGTTGCTAGAACAAATACGATTCAATTTAACCATGTAAATGTGTAATTAATCATAATACTCATTCATAGTATGTTATATATTCATTTTCAAGTCTTTTACGAGCTTGCAAAAGCTCTTAAGGTGACTCAAGGTTGAATAAGGACCAAACTGTAAAAAATTTAAAATATTGGATTAATGTCGTGACTTCGGGGGTTCCTTGCCGCAATATGACTGCATGTTTCCAAATGGTTCAAATTGTACCAATTCACAATGACCTAACAAGTTGGCCAAATTCATATTCAACTTGTTTTTAACGTAATAGTTACATCCAATAGCTCAAATAATACAATAAATGTTTCATCACAAACCAATTCATCATATTAACCATTCAATTCAAGAACAAACCTTATAATACAAGACCATTCTACCATTTGAATCATTCAAACTTTAGGTATTATATATACACATATGCAAACTTAACCTTTCAAATATTATACCAATTTTAATTACACAACTCATGTCACGCCCTGATTTTTACTGTTATGTTATGTACGTTTGATAATATAATACAGTTAAATTGCCAATCAAATATATGTGGTCAAGCCACTAATTACGCAAAACATTAACTGCCAGTACAAAATCTTCCTTCTTTAACATCAACCCAAGTCCCATGCATTATGTCATGGCATGCATATGTAAAATCAGAGTAATGAGCATGTAAGACATGCTATCTTTCAATAACAGAATCAGTAACCATGAGAATCCATGTTTTGTAAAACAAACTTTTCGAACCATAACAGATCATATCAGATTTGTCATGAAGTCACGTGCATGGTTATAAAACAAAATCAGTAACAATTAGTCTAACATGTTCAAATATCACATATTTTTCATCAACAGAGCAACACAGAGGCGTACTAACAAGCTTAACAGAATACAGATCGTACTTGATAATTCGCACACATAGACAATAGCACATTACGTTCTGACGGGTCCCACTCACTTAGGTTCAAACATAACAGATACACATATAGATCACAAGTTGTTCATCATCAGTCTTAGAGCATCAGATAGTCCTCTTACGATTAAATTCAGATCATAAATACATTGTGAAGGTTAGTATCATGTTGGGCAACACTCACGGCCTTAAAAATAAGATTCAGATTCTATTCATATGCCACATGGTTTGGACACACGCCCATGTCCTTGCACGTGTGGCTCACATGGCCAGGCACATACCTATATCGTTTGCCCGTATGGTTCTAAATCATAAAATAGTGAGTTACACGACCTAGACATACGCATATGTCTTTGCCTGTGTAGCTCACACAACTTGGGCAAACGTCCATATCCCTGGCCGTGTGGCACGGTAGTCCCTTTTTTTGACGACTAAAAACACAAAAAAGAGGGTTTCGGCACCCACCTGATACAAACTCGATGTAGGAGCAACAAGGATGAATTCCCATCCCTAAACGACAAGCAATTGTCCAACAAATAGTTAACTCACAGTCAAATCGATAAAAACTAACATTCTAAAATTGAAGTTAGTCGAAGAACTTTCGACACCAGAACTTGAATCAAACTTACTAGCTAGCTAATTGAACTAAAAGGAAAATTTATATCCCATATAGAACCAACATAATGTAACATATAAAAAAGAAATGAACTTGAAACGGTGTAATCGAAACGGTGAAGAAAGAAACCAAAAGTAACGTTAGAAAATAATAAAAAAACAACAATGAGAACCATGAAAAACAAAGAAAGTTTTTGTTTTGGGGGAATTTTAACTAAAATAAACTACCCCATAAGGCAGTTCAGTAAAAACATCTCCATAGCTTTTACCGAGACTCAAACACAAGACCAAAAGGGTAGGTTGAGACCTTACCACTGAACCAAAAGGCTCATTCTTGATGTCAATTGCACACAATTAGCTTATAAACTACACATTCCAAGGTAAGGGTTTAATAAAAATAAAAAAATTTCCAGAAACAGGATTCAAACCCAAAACCTCATATACAAAACCAGAACACTTGGCCACTGAACCAAACTGATTTACTTGACAAAAATTTCTAAATTCTAAACTAAAAATCGAGGGATGACCACTCTTGATTTCAAAAACCAATTTCTTCTAAACCGGTTTTTGGGGTGTTACATTATTCATGACGCTTTTGAATCGTCACAAAATAATCAAAGAATTCGTGACATTTTGAATAAAATTTTTCGTAATGTTTTTAAACATTAAAAAAGAGGCAATCAATCACAAACAATATGTCACATTTTGGATAGCATTTTCCATGATTTTAAATGCCACAAAAGAGGCAATCAATCTACTTTAAAAAGTCATAGAATAAACTACTTTTTGTGACGTTTGAAAAAAGTCATAGAAAATAAATCTTTTCGTGACATTTTTAAAGTGTCATGGCTTTTAGCTACGATTCATCCACTTTCTTACTTTTCGCAAAAAATATCACAGAAGGTTAAAAATGCTTTTTGTGACATTTTTCTAATGTTATTGTAACATTTTTCTAGTGTTAAAAATATCACAGAGGTCATTTTTGGTGTAGTGAATCATTTGTTAACAGTCAAATCGGTTAATGAAAATTTTCTTTATCAGAAGGGCCTAATTTTTTTTTTTTTTTATTATTGAAGGCTCAATTATGTGCATTCTTAAGGCTTGGTTTTTTTAAAAACTTTATATTGAGGACTTTTTTTTTTATCCTTAAGCCTAAATATAATAAATATTTATCAATATTCAAAAATAATAAAGTAAAATTTATCAAATGTTAATTTAGTAATATAATAAATAATAAAAGCTATTTTTCTCAATTTAAAAGTTTTTCAAACTCGTGCCTTATACATATATATGTGTATATATATTCTATAATAATTCAAATAAATAAATCTATATACATACCATTTAACCATAAATATTACATACAAATAAACAAAAAATAGTACATACAAATTATATACATATCATATAATAATATTAATTATGTTTTTAAAATTTTTATATATTATATAACATATAATAAACACTTTTTTTTGTTATATTATATACAATATTTCTATCAAAAAAAATATTTATATAAAATTTCTACTTTATATGAAGCGAATTTATAGTATATAATCATGTAAAAGTGAAACTAATTATTATATTTGAAATATAATTTATAAAATATCAAAATTATTTGAATTTGCTTAAGTCCATCAAACTCGACTCGAAAGAATTCAAAAAAATCTGAACTCAAATTATTCCAAATACAAAGACAATCTAATTTGAGCCCACTAGAATCCGCCTATTTACCACTTTTACACAGAGGATAATAGTAATGCAAAAATAGAAAATCAATTGAACAATGATAATTTCCGAACTCCCCTAAAATGTCATTACATTTTTTTTTTGAAAAATAGTCCGTTTATTATTGGGCTTGAAAATTAACAAGAGAAGTCTACAACAAATCACAAAACCAAACAGACAAAAAACAAAATGGAAAAAAAACTGACGAATACCATCTTCTCTAACCAACAACTCCCAGGTACATTTCATGTCTAAAAAACCCAAAAAATAACCGACTAAATCTCCCCAAACTCGACAATAAATCACCCAGAAAAGGAAGCAGTTGAGACAGGCAACCCTATGTCAAATTTTCTTAACTCAATCAAGTACCTTAGAGAAGAAATTATGGAGGCCGACTGCACTGACGATTAGAATCGACTACTTCCAAAGCTTTCAAAGGCGCGTCTTCAACCCAGAACGAGTCTCCTTCGGTTCGCATACCCTCAACAACCATTGCATGCGCTGCTCCATTCCCTTCTCGCGCAATGAACTGAAATTGACAAAAATGAAATTTCCTCGTTAGATTCTTCGCGTCCCAGGTAAACGGTCTAGATTCTGAATAATCCTCACTCGTTTGTTGAATAATTTGAACAACCAATTGCAAATCACTCTTAATAACAACCTTCGTGAAACCCAAATCCAGGGCAAATTGAGCCCATGTAGAACAACAATCGCTTCGACAGTCACCACTGAATGAACCAGGTTATGTTCTTGAATCCCTGACCCCATTATAAAGCCTTCATCGTTTTTGATAATAAAGCCTAAAACTGCTCGTTTTTTGGCAACTGGCAGCCATGCATTTACATTAACTTTTACCCATCTTTGCGGAGGTGGCATCCATCTAACCAAAGCTTTCTCTTGAGCATGCTTCAAATTTACAGTGCTACTCTGATACTCCAAACCGAAACCCCTAACGAAGGTAACAATCCCTCCGAACTTTGCATCTTTCCCTCATGCACCAATTTATTTCGAGAAAACCAAAGTGCCCAAATAGTAATGGCAACCACCCCTTTTCCTACTAGTTGAATTCTCCAACAACCAACTCAACCACTCATTAAAATTTGTATTTGCCATTAACCTTGGCTACTGGATATCTAACATGGCCCAAACCTGTGTAGTAGGCAAGCAATCCTGAACAGCATGAGTTGAAGATTCACACGACTGACCACAACGCGAACATTTGTTATCGGTAGTCAATCTCCTAAAATGTATGTTCTGATAAGTAGCTGTCGAAACCTTTTTTTTTTTCAGAAAACGGGGTCGACTTAAAAACGAAAAAAAATGGAGTCGCTATCAATCCTTTTTGCTTAGGTGTGATCGGATCATCTTATATAATGTTTTGTTTTAAAAATATTAATTTTGGCCTACGAAATTCAAGAAAATATGTTCGGGAGTCGATTACGTATGAGGAAGGATTAGCACCCTTGTAACGCCCAAAATTGGTACCGAATTGATTAGTTATTGTCCTAATGTTGAAAATTCGAAAGGATTTCAAAACAAGATTTTTTAAAAGTTTGAACAATTTAGAACTTGAGATTCCTTTATTCCGAAAGAATACAAACATCACATCCAGCACGTTAGGACATGATGTTTTAAACCCTCGTAACCAAAATCATCTCACGATTCACAAGATTCATTAAAATGATATTTAGTTATTTAGACAAACGAAAAATCGAAACCCGGCACGTTAGGGCACTATTTCCCGAATTTCCAAACGCCAAAATATTGCCTTATTTTAAAAAAATTTTTGGATAAAATGTGACAGTTGAATGAAATATATTTCTTAAAACAATGATTCGTGTGAAATGTAGCATATATAAAAATAAAGATAAATAAGGACAAACAAAGACAAAATTAAAATAAAACAATTACACTAAGATAAATAAAGATTACAAATTCACAAATATGAATGATCAAATAAAAGATAGAATGCAAACCACAAAAAAAAAAGAAAAAAAAGGTCAAATCTTTTTAAAAAAAATTAAGGAACAAACATAAAAATTTTACACGTGATTAAATGTATATATATAAAAATAGGGCGATTAAACTATATAAAATAATAAAAAATATTATAATATATAAAAAAATATGGCAAACTTTAAAAATATATATATCCATGAGAAAATAAGTAATATATCTTTAAATAAACAAATAATATATAACTTTAAATAAAAATATTTATAATATAATAATCTAATACATATATATATAAAAACTACATATTTAAAAATAAACAATATAAATAATATATGTTTCATAATATACAAAATTTTACACAATATTAAAGATAAAACAAATTAAATGTTATATATAATATAATATAATATAATATATAGTATACAAAATTTAAAACAATATATAATATAATAACTTATATACAAATTTTAAAAAGATATGTAATATATACAAGTACTAAATTTAATAAAATAATCTAATATAAATAATAAATAGTAATAATTTAATACATATATAATACTAAAATAATTAAAAATAAGAATAAAAAAATAAAAATAGAAAGACCCCACAAATCAAAGAAACAAGGATTAAATCGAAATAAAAAATGAAATCTGAAATAAAAGTGTAAATGGATCAGATTGGAACGCGCGCTACACTATAGGGATTTATTGGGTAATTTTGCCCTATCTCCTAAACGGCGCCGTTCCAACATCTGTCCTAAAATGGTCTCGAGGACCAGATTGCAACAAAATATAAATTTCAGGGTTGATTTGAAAAAATAAAAGAAACACTTAAATTGGACGAAATCGCAAAGAATAAAATTGCGGAAGGACCAAGGAAGCAAATTGCCCCTTTTATAAAAACACGCGGATCCTCCCCGGGTATCGGGTCAACGCGCGGATCCTAGCCTTAAAACGACGTCATTCTATCCCTTAATAACAACTCCCAAAACGGCGTCGTATGGATTTTGTATATAAGTCAAAATCAGCCCAGAAAAAAATCATTTTTAACATCTTTTTTTAAAAAAACTGAACAGAGCCCTGAAAATGCTCTCACTTCCCTTGGCCTGAGCTCTGGCAACGGTCATCGGCCACCGCCTCACGCGCCTCACACGCCTCCACCAACTCTGCCATATACGGCGGCTGAAGTTTGAGAAACCTTGTTTTTTAGTGCAAATCGAGAGGTAAACCTCCTTTATTCATTTTCAACAGTATATTGTAAGAAAATAAAATGTTTTGTATGTATAAAAAAAATAAATATAAAATTAAACGAAACAAACAGTTAAAAGAATCACATCTTCTCTGATTTAAAATACTATTTTTTTGTATATATGCGTGTCTTTACATAAAATATAATCGGCCTTTTATAGCCACTGTTAAAATACAAAATTTGGTATTATTCTGATTTCCTGCTATATTTGTGTTTCTGTGTTTTCCTTTTGCAAGTTAATAGCAAGAATCACAGCGACGATCAAGGCTAGTGACAGAGCAACATTCAGTAGTGAAGGCTGGTATAGCAGGCAGCGGCGTGAGGGGTTTTCAGAAACCTAGGGTTTCTGACCTAATATTTGGGTATTTAGGCCCTATTGGGCCCCGTGAGTTTAGGTTAGGGGTATTTTGGTGCATGAATTAGGATTGGGTTTAGAATTCGGGCCTGGGTATAATGGGTATTGGGTTCTGTTGGATATGTAATGTTGGGCCTGTAAATTTGGATTGAAAAGGGTCTGTAAATTGTAAAATGATTTTTATTATTTTTTGGTTTTTTAATTTGGTTTATTCTATAGCTCGGGCAAAAATGGGCTAATACTGTAGGCACATAGTTTTTCACGAATTTCCAGATACAAATGCAAATTTTTGAAGGATACTCTAAGCTCCATATCTGCTTGAAAAGTTCTTGCTCATGTAAATTCACAGTAGGTGCATCCAATAACATTTTATAGCCACTATTCACCGAATCGATGCCTGAATTTTCGCTAAACCAAACTATCTTGTCAAATTGATCATTAGTAGGAATAAAAAGACTTACTATCTGATCTGCTTCTTCCATCGAGAAAGTCAATTAAATAAGATCTCTATCCCAATGATTTGGATTTTTCAAAATTAGATCAGCCACCCAATCCATACTAGCTACCCTATCCGTAGATATCAAACATTGAGTGTTCCTTGGCAACCAATAATCTTTCCATATGGGCACTGATGTTCTAGACCCATTCTCCACTTTAAACCAGAATATAAAAGACCTTTAGCACACCAGATACTTTTCCAAACAAATGATGGATTCACTCCTAAAGAAGCTTCCATAAAATTTGAACCACTATAGTACTTTGCTCTAAGCAAATGCGCAAGCAGTGAATTCAGATTTTCCATAAGATGCCAACCCAGCTTAGCTAGGAGTGCAATATTAAGCTTGGCTAAAGGTCGAAATCCAATCCCACTTTCTATTTTTGGCACCAATCAAACATGCCTACTAAGTTGTTGGGTGATTTTATCATACCTTCTGCTGTTGAAGCTTGGCCTTACAATTCAGATAGTGACTTAACACACATTTTATTGGGGGCATAAAAGAGAACCTTCTTTCTATTTTTACAGCATTTGTGGTCTTCGCCCATGAAATTGGAACCTTATAACCAATCCTGTTACAGATTCTACCTCCACTTCAAATCAAGCTAATTCTCATATTGCTGGTTCAGGGTCTTCCTTTCATTCACATACTGTGAATGATTCTACTTATAACATGGACATTACTTCTATTCTTAAAAAGACTTGATCTAAGGAGAAGACTATTGTAGCTCCATCAAGAAAATCATCAACAAAGAAATCTAAGAAAAGACTCAGGTTGTGTTCAAAGGTGGCAAGTACAACAGCATGCAAGTTATCATGCAGCCATACAGGTGTATGTACGTTACTCGGGTGAAATACAAAGCATTCAAGTATAACGTATTTTCACCCGGTTAAGTATGTTTTGTGTAGCTACCGACCTGTATCTGATTTGACAGAAACTTTTTGGCTGAAAAAGCTAGTCAGCTGCTTAGTTGTATTTTTTAGACAGGTTCTAGGTCATCATTAAGTTGCATTTAATGTTTGTTCACTTGCTCAAGTTATTTTATTTTTTTCAAATGTATTTGTAATATATGTGTACAACCTTTTACAATGTAATGAGAGTATTCATCTTTTTTGCTTTCTCAATTCTTCTTTATTGTTCCTGCTTTTGTTTTTTATTCCTTTTCTTACAACTCTCATTTCTTTGAATCTCAAATCTCTTTCATTCTTTACCCGGGTTACTTATGTTGTTGCTGTAACACCCCCTACCCGTATTCGTCACCGAAATAGGGTACGAGGCATTACCGAAGTTTACCGAACAATAGTTTTTTTTTTTTAACTCAATATAGCCCCTTTATAAATATGTAACCTTCCCTGCAAAACTCAGACCGAGACCAATCCAAATCAACCAATCCAATCCAGCACATTTTTAAAATAGATTCATGCACATTTATAAGATAACCTCATCACATACCAAACCAAGTTTTGTTAGCCACACCAATGGCTAACTTTACATTCATTCCACATTAACATTTACTTTATTAACTTATACATGCCATTGATTTCTAAAATAAAGTTTCTAGATGTACCAAAATATTGAGGTTGATAGTGTGATGTATCCCCGACCGAATCCGACCTCCGAGCTCTTAATACTACAAAACAGGGAAAAAGAAAACAGGGTAAGCACATTGTGCTTAGTAAGCTCATGTAACAAGAATTATACTTACCTAATATTTTCAATGCAATACAATGAACATTTATACATCCATTCAATGCATTGTTACCTTAACATGCACAAACTCAACATTCAAGTTAGTACAATAATTTCAAGGTATCAATAATATATACTGAGATTGATGAGCTCATCAATACCGTGATTTCCATTCCATTATTATTTTCCCATATTTATCCCGTTGAATTTCTCGGAATTTCGATGGATTTTCAGGGGTACACTTTAGTGTACAAATTTGGGTCCGTCAATTCATATTCATGTGCGCACATTTTCATTTTAGATAGCACACTCCCGCGAACCTCATCCTTACAGTGGGATTACCAGTCCAGGCTAAATCCCCTGTAATATAAACTCATAGAGTATTGTCGGGATTACCAGTCCAGGCTAAATCCCCTGCAACGACAATTACTCTAATGAGCTTGGATCTGAATTACCAGTCCAGGCTAAATTCAGACCCTAATTTGGATTACCCGTCCGGGCTAAATCCATTTTCCACATATTCTTCCGGAGGGCTATATCAGGATAGGATCACCCGTCCGGGCTAGATCCATTTTTACCGTCAATTCCTTTTCAGAGATCCATCGAATTTTCCTTCCATTCAACCGGGATTTCTTTCACTTTTCATCAAATATATCAATGTTCCATAAATTTTCATACAATGAACATTCAATTCATATTCACATCAGTAACATACATTTCAAGCATTTAAGAATATAATTCAAGTTACACGAACTTACCTCGATACTTGTTTGTATATAAAAATCTACTAATCCCAAACTTTTTCCTTTCCTCGATCTAGCTTCGTGTTTGAGTCTTCCGGATCTAAATAAATAAATTTAATCATCAATTTAACATTTCATGTCCATATGTATCATTCTCTACCATTCTACTATTATTTATAGTTCATTCAAAGCTGTCTACTTGAGTTGTAGTCACTAAATTATTTTTATCTTGAGCTACAGGACTCCAAATTAAGATCCGTAAATTTTCCCTGAAACTAGACTCACATATATTCTAATCATAAAATTTTCAGAATTTTTGGTTTAGCCATTTAGTACAGTTTATTCTTTAAAGTTACCCCTGTTCTGTTATATGACAGTTCCGACCTCTCTTCACTAAAAATTAATTATCTCCTCATACGGAACTCGGATGATGTTCCTGCTTATTTATCTTGAAAATAGACTCATTAATGATTTTAAACATATAAATTTAGGTCCATAATTATTTTTATACAATTTTTGGTGATTTTCCAAATTCAAAACAGGGGAACCCGACATCATTCTGACCTTGTCTCACAAAATGCATTATATCTCAAGATTTACAATTCTATTGCTTACTCTGTTTCTTCTATGAGAAACTAGACTCAATAAGCTTTAATTCCATATTTTGTTCACCCTCTAACTCGATTTCTACAATTTATGGTGATTTTTCAAAGTTGGACTACTGCTGCTGTCCGAAACTGTTTTAGTGCAAGAGGTTTATTACCATTTTTCCCCCAAGCTTTTAATAAGTGATAGTTTCGTCCCTACTCAATTAACCTCTCAATTGAGCTGATTTTTCTCAATTAATACTTTATTCTATCATTTTAAACTACCTTATAACCTTTGGGGATAAGAATTTCAGAACTAAACTTCAATTTCACACTCTTTTACAAATAGGTCCTAAATATCCATTTTCTTTACATTTTATTCCATAAAATCATCATATAATAAGATTAAAGCTTAAATTCCATGCTAAATATTCATATACTTACAGCACTCAACCATGGTGACTTTCAATTTCATCCATAAAATCAAAAACTAATGAATTTAATAGTAGGACCTAGTTGTAAAAGTCTTAAAAACACAAAAATTACAAGAAAAAGGCAAGGATTAACTCACTTGGTGCAAAAATTATGAAAAACCAGCTTATAGAACCCCTCCTATGGCGTTTTTGCTGATGAGAATGAAGAGAAATCTCAAGGAATCTAGATATTTCCATATTAGTCCTAGTTTTATTTAGTTAATAATGCAATATTCCAATTTTACCCTTAATTCATCCACTTTTCTGCTAATTTTATGCCCTTGCCGTCCAGCCCAAATAAATTTTGGGTCTATTTGCTTTTTAAATCCTTTCTAATTAAACACTTAAGCTATTTAATCATCCTAACAACTTTTACTCCTTTTCCAATTTAGTCCTTTTCATTTAATTGACTACCCAAACGTTAAAATTTTCTAACGAAATTTTAATACAATATTACTAACATTTCACAAATATTTATAAAAATATTTTTGACTCGGTTTTACGACATCGAGGTCTCGATAACTTGTCTTTACCTAATTTCTTCAATAATTTCTTTTTCTTAACTAACCACTAAATCGGTATTTTTTTTATTTTTTTTCGATATTTTCATACAAATTTTCCTATCATATCAATATTTCTGCAAAAATTTTAAAATAAATTTCTCTTTAAATCAGATTTGTGGTTACGAAACCACTGTTCCGATAACCTTGAGTTTAGGCCATTACAGTTGCTCTATTTTAAGATAAAGCTTCATACTTCTTCTAGGTTACTTGGTTCTATTTTTTCTTCCTGTGTGAAAAACTCAACAAATGCTATCAAGAGCCTAAGTCTTTGGGGACCTTGGTTATGTTTTCATTTATGAGTGATTTATGTTTGAGAGAAAAAAAGCAGAAACCTTTTTTGTTGGTCTGTTTGTTTGCTATAAGTATGAGTTTTACACCACCACCACCACCTGTGTTTGCTGGAGAAAATTACCATCTCGTTTCTTAATATTGTGACTTTTCCATGCTATTTGGGTGGTAAAGATGAAGATATACCTTCAAGCGCACGATTTGTGGAACATGGTCGAGAATGATACTGAACCAGCTCCATTGAGAGCTAATCCAACCATTGCACAGATGAGGCAACACAGTGAAGAGTGTGCAAAGAAGCATAAAGTAATGGCCTACTTGCAAAATAGAGTATCCGATGTGAGTTTCACTAGGATAATGGCTTGTGACTCACTTAAGCAAGCATGGAAGAAGTTGAAGGAGGAGTTTATGGGATCAGCTAAAATGAGGCAGCAGCAACTGATCAATCTTAGGAGAGATTTTGAGAATCTGAAGATGAGAGAGTTAGAGACCATTAAGTAGTGCTGTGATAGGATAATGGCCATAGTCAACAACATTAGGCTCCTTGGAGATGATTTCAGTGAGAGCAGAGTTGTTGAGAAGGTCATCACCACTCTCCTTGAAAAAATTGAGTAAAAAATCTCATCATTGGAGGACTTAAGGGACTTATCAACCATCTCATTTTTTGAGTTGGTAAATTCCCTATATGCATTTGAGCAAAGGAGGGCCAACAGGCAGGAAGAGCATCCTGAAGGAGCTTTCCAAGCAAAGGCTAAGGAAGGCTCAGGTTCTAGCCAAAAAGGGAATAAGCCTTGGTCGATAGAAGGGAGAAACCAAGGAGAGATGCAGGGAAAAAGAGGTTTCCACCATGTGCTCCCTGCAAAAAGACCACACATCTAGATAAAAACTGCTGGTACAGACCATATGTTCAGTGTAGAAGATGTAAACAATTTGGACATGTTGAGAGGGTGTGCAAAAACAAAGGGAAGGCACAAGCTCAGCAACAAATGTAAGCTCAGGCTACTGAGGACTTTCAAGCTTAGGAGGAGCATGTTTTTATAGCCTCCTACTTTGCAACCTCAAGCAAAGTTAGATGTGATTGGCTAGTGGACAATGGCTGCACACACTACATGGCAGCTGATGAAAGGTTGTTCAAGGAGCTCGATAGAAGTTTTGTCTCAAAGGTCAGGATTGGTAATGAGGACCTGATTAAAGCCAAAGGCAAGGGCAATATGGTGATCAACACAAAGTCAGGTAACAAAGTAATCTTTGATGTGCTTCTTGTGCCTGACATAGATTAAAATCTACTCAGTGTTGGCCAACTTATAGAAAAAGGTTACTTGTTTTTAAGATTCTTGCATTGTTGAAGACTCATATGGTCAGGAGTTAATTACAGTAGTAATGGCAGATAGGTGCTTCATGCTTGATGTCAATCAACTTGAAAAGAAGGTTTACACCAGCCTTACTGATAATGCTGGTCTATGGCATATGAGATTAGGCCATGTTAATTACAAGTCACCTGGTCAGTTGCACAAGTTAAACTTGGTTGAAGACATGTCAAAAGTAGAAGCCAAAGATACTGTTTGTGAAGTCTGTCAGATTGGTAAGCAAGCTAGATTACCTTTTCCAGTTGATAAGGCATGAAAAGCTGGAGACAAGCTTGAATTAGTTCACACTGACATTTGTGGACCAATGAAGACTGTTCTCTAAATGATAACAGGTATTTTGTGCTATTCATTGATGATTTTAGTAGATTCTGTTGGATCTATTTTTTGCAGCAAAAATCAGAGGTAGTTGAAGCATTCAGCAAGTTCAAGACTTTAGTTGAGAACTAATTAAGCTATACAATTAAAGCCTTGAGATCAGATAATGGTGCTGAGTACTCATCAAATAAGTTCCAGAAGCTGTTTGAGTAAGCTGAAATTCATCATCAGTTGACAACAGTCTATACTCCTCAACAAAATGGAGTATGTGAAAGGAAAAATAGAATAGTGCTCGACATGGCTAGATGCTTACTATTTGAAAGTAAATTGCCAAGCAAATTTTGGGCTGAAGCAGCAAATACTTCAGTGTATCTGCTCAAGAGTTTTTAGCTGGAGTTTGAAAGCAAATTGCCAAGTAGGATATTCAGACAAGGATTGGGCTGGATCCATTGATGACATGAAAAGTACTTCGGGTTACTTCTTTACACTTGGCTCAGGAGTTTTTAGCTAGAGTTCAAAGAAGCAACAGACAGTAGCCACTGTAGAAGCTGAGTATATTGCAGCTGCTACTACTGTTAATCAGGCAATTTGGCTCAGAAAATTGCTGGATGATTTGAATGTTGGTCAAGCAGAGGCAACTGAGATCAAAGTTGACAATCAGTCAGCTATGGCAATTGCCAAGAACCCTGTGTTTCATGGTAAAACCAAGCACTTCAAGATCAAATACCATTGAGAGAGGCAGAGTTGTCAAAGGAAATCAGTTTGGTCCATTATTGTTCAAGTGATCAACTCGCTGACATCTTGACCAAGCCATTGGCTGCCATGAGATTTGAGTATTTGAGAAAAGAGATAGGAGTTTGCTGCTTTGTAACAAAGGAGGAGTGTTCAAAGGTGGCAACTATAGTAGCATGCAAGTTATCATGCAGCCATGCATGTGTATGTACGTTACCTGGGTGAAATACAGAGCATTCAAGTATAACGTATTTTCACTGGGTTAAGTATGTTTTGTGTAGCTACTGACCTGTATCTGATTTGACAAAAACTTTTTGGTTGAAAAAGCTAGTCAATTGCTCAGTTGTATTTTTTAGACAGGTTCTAGGTCATCATTAAGTTGCATTTAATGTTTGTCCACTTGCTCAAGTTATTTTATTGTTTTTCAAATGTATCTGTAATATATGTGTACAACCTTTTGCAATGTAATGAGAGTATTCATCTTTTTTACTCTCTCAATTCTTCTCTATTGTTCTTGCTTCTGTTTTTGATTCCTTTTCTTACAACTCTCATTTCTTTGAATCTCAAATCTCTTTCATTCTTTACCTAGGTTATTTACGTTGTTGCTCTATTTTAAGATAAAGCTTCATACTTCTTTCGGGTTCCTTGGTTTTGTTTTTTTCTTCCTGTGTGAAAAACTCAACAGGTTGGAGGATACTAATTAAGAGATTGAGAGTAATGAGTGCCCTCCTTTAGTAATGAACAAACCAGATAAGGAGCCTGTTACTGTAATTACTCACTCATCTTCAGTTCTTGCTCTGCTTGATATTCTTCTGCTACTTGAAAAGTCTGCCCAACAAACAAGCTTTCCAATAAAAATTTCTGATCCCCCATTGTCAGAAAATCCCATTGAGGCAATACCTTTAATTCAATCAATTGCTCCTCCCGCTCTACCACAAAACGCTCCTTCCGTTGGAAAAAGGAAGAAACTTTCTTTAGCGTGATCTTTTAGAGTCGGTACCAATGTCTATCTCACCCAATACCATTTTCCAACAACAATAAAATTTAGTGTCTCAACAGTTAAAGGAAACATTCTCCTCTTACCTTACTTTCAGTTTTGAAGTATCTCCTTTGTCCCTTATGGAACAAATTTCACAAGCCCTATCTGTAGAATACAATCTTTGAGGTGGGGCTCTTATCGAGGCCAGAAATTATTATGATGGTAAAATTATAGATTTATAGAAGACCAAGAAAACTGGTGAGGACTCTTTGGTTGAATTATGCAAAAAGTATCAAGAATCTACCAATTTAATTTAAAGGCTAGATGCCCGGGTCATAACTCTAAAGGGTAAGTATAAAGATGCTTAGACTAAAAATGAACAGCTAAAAGAGGAGGTTAATCAACTAAAGGATGGTAAGTCTATTTTACAAGAAAAACTCAAAGCTCAGGAGGAATGTCCAAGGAAAAATTAAAAAGTCTACGTCAGTCTCATGAAGAATCTTTCATAAAATTTCAAGAGGATACAAAAAAGAATATTATTGATGCTCTTCCAGAATGGAGATTAAATCTGATTCTACATGCCCAAATGGCTGCAGGTCCACTTGATCTTAGTCAAGTAGATTTCAAAAACCTTAGGGACATTTCTACTAGTTCACTTAACTTTATTGTTTACCATCCTGAGGGTGAAGAGCAGAAATCATTTCAAAGAGAGTGGAAACAGTTAGGTGAATTTATCATTCCCACTATGCCCAACTCTGTTGAAAATGAAAAGAGCTCAACCAATGAGGGTTAAAATCCTGAAAATCCTCTCTCAATTAAGGGGACCTCCACTGAACCCATTAATCAGCCCAATGAGAGAGAGAATAGAAATGTTCATAGCTAAATCTTGTACTCTACCTTTTTATTAGTTTGGTAATGTATTTCAAATTTATCAATGAATCAACTCGTTTTAGTTCAAACTATCTTATTTATCTCAGAATCATTTTACTGTCTTTCTCAAAATACTAAATTTCACATACTTGAGAGACTAAACCAGACTCGACGTATTAAGTATACAGGGCTCCTTACCACACCAATTTTTTGAGAATCGGCTAAATCGAGCTTTGATACCAACTTGTAATACCTTCAAGCTGATTGATTCTGCAGATCTAGATCTTAGGTTTTACCACATACAAGTCCCAACAAAAATAATTTTTACTAAATATAAATACATTAAAATCATGTAAAAACTTAGACTCAACAATTAAACTAATATTAAGAACTACAAATATTATATAACTTTACAATATATACTTTCTACAACTACATTTGGACGGTTACAGAATTTATAAAATGAATTTCTACAATATGCCACTACCACAACACTGTATGCATAATAATCTAATGCGCTCCTTCCTTGGTGTATTTCTGGCATTGTCCCTCCAGACGCAAGTTCAACATCAATACATGAAACATAAACACAATATTAATAAGTTCAAAGGAACTTAGTGAGAGTCTATACAAAGTATCTTGATGAATATTTATAAACTAAAAGACCATCAATGCCAATTTCTCTTTTAATTCATTTACTTGTTTGGGTGAATACCATGATAATTTGAAATTTACGCTTATACGCCAATTACTACACTTTTACTCTTACCAGTTATTTACACTGTAGAACTGAATTTCAATCATTCCATTCATTTCAGTACTCTTTTCTTGCTTAATACTCTAAAAAACATCTTTTCACAGTCCACTACATACTAATCATCTCTCCTCACATACACTTCTTTCATAATAGCAGTTTACAATTATAAATCTTGGGCGTATATTTTCATGTTTGGTAGATACCTATACATTCATATATTGTCAACTGTCAATCAAATACCATTTAGTTCAGTCTCAGCGCTTGCTATATACAAACAAAACATTATTCAAACTAAAGTATCGATATGTCCCAAATGGTGGAATTACTCAGATTCTATAATTCCAAAGTAATACCCAATTTATTCAGATATAACGGATACCCTTTTCACATATAAAAATTTTTATTGTTGTTTATGAACATCTTCTATCTTGTACAATTACACACAGATCTATTTCCCTCAGTTGACTTCAAATATCTTATCCTCATTATCACCTGATCAAACTTATACTGAACTCACCATACAGCATTCAATCACTTTATCCTATACTTATGAATCTGAACACGTCAGAGATCCAAACAGAATACTCCATCAGGCTATACCAAGAATACACCTCAGAGGCAAACATACGATATACAAAATACGTCATAAAGGCGACATACAGAATCACGTGTTTACTATCCTGGTGGACTTCAAGTGTGTGCCATGGTTTTCTTCCTCATGGACTTGTACATAGATTCATGTATCGTGATCTGCCAACTCAAGTTACATATTTTGAAGGTTACACCATGAACTATCATAGAAACATATCTTGCCATGGGTTTTAACCACAGGGTCTTATACATATTCATATATCGTGTTCTGCCAATATAGTATTCATTTTACTAGAGGATACACCATGAGTGTTCCCATATCATTTAAGATGCCATGGATCATAATCATATGGTCTTACTCTTTTTTTTCCAAACGTGATCTACCAGTTTGGTTAACAAGATAGTTGCCATACTAGAGGCAAACACAAAAGAAACATTCTTATAATATTCACTTACCATGTTGTCTCTATTTCCTAATCATTTACATCGTCCTTAACTACGTACTTACCAGTCATTGTTCTTGTCAAAAGAATCTTATACATTTTATCCTGACACTAAACTTCCCCTTTTCTATACTCTTTCATTTATCAAGTACTATATATATTATCATCTTTTACGTATATACTTTTACTTGTAATCTACACATGAGAGTTAGAGTAAAGACTTACCTAATAACTCACCTAAAGTCTATCTTGAAGCTCCATACTTGAACATCTAACACAACCCAGTAGCAACAACTGCTTACAGAACATAAATTCACCATTACAACTTAGTGACATACTATATATTATCATCTCAAACGCTGATAACCTTCATGCAAAACCATGCACTTACAATCTGACTATTATTATACTTCTTAAAGACTTATTTAATCAGAATCTAACATGCAGAACTGTCATACTTACCCGGAGATGGAATAACCATTGATTAGATCTAGAATCATAACTTCCCGTTTAACCAGGAAAATGTACATTTTAAACTCTTTAGGAAAAGAATCTAACAAGTGTCAATGGTTTAGTGGAACTTAACAAATGTCACACATTTTTAGAACTTTCTACAAAATCTTTCTCACACATATAAATATGACCCGTCTTATTTGATTGAACTTAATATGTGTCACATTTTCAGGGCTTGCCTTTTTAGTGGTCTACAATTTTTGAAGAACATAAATAAAGATATTAAATAATAAATATCAGACCAGTTTATCCAATTAATTACTAACCATATTACCTTATGACTTAACTAGCATAGTGCCTCAAACTAGTAGGGCGTACTATACCTCTAGCATACCCGTATACCATAATTACCTTTTTAAACTAACAATTAACTCTTTTCAATTACTACTAGAGTATTTTATCATAGGATCGATACTTATTTACACAATGATTGTTATATGCATATCCTACACACCAAAAATAAATAATTAGGTAGATAGGACTTTGCCAAACAGATTATTTTCCTTATTATACACCTTATCTTAGACCCACTAGACTTGGGATGTGAGGATTGGACTCAACCTTGAAATCATGGAGGATCTATTTAATAGAGGTCACTATTTTCGCATCAATTTTTGCAAATAAAATTACATCATCCACAAATACTAAAAGGAGAAAGCCATGGTCTACTCCTATAAGCTCGAATAGGGGGCCACTCTAGTTGGTCCACCGCTTTCAAAATCATCAGGCTGAGGAACTCCATAAAAAGAATAAATAAATAGGGGGAGAGAGAGGATCAACTTGTTAGATACCTTTGGACAATTTGGGACTATTAAGTTTGGACCCGTTTAAAAGAATTAAAGTGGAAGTCGTCGAGATGCAATTCAAAATCAACTTAATCCAACTGGTAGGAAAGTCGAAGAACGTGAGGACCTTCCGAATAAAGCTAAATTCAAGCTTATTATAAGCTTTCTCCAAGTCCAGTTTGATGACCATTAGACCATTCTCTCCTTTGCAATAGTTAAGGGGGTGGAGAATTTCCTGAATTATCACCGCGTTATCTGAAGTTTGGGGCCTCGAGAGGAAGCTACCTTGGAACGGAGATACAACTTTATTGAGGGTAGGCTGAATTCACATGAAAATGATCTTTGTAATTGTAATAGCCAATTTTGGCCCACCAGACTAAACCAATTAAATAATAAAACCAAATTATTTTAAACAGTCCATCAGTCCATTTACAAATCAGGACAGGCCCAAAATAATTAACCCATTGGCCTAGACCTAAAACCAAGACCCAATCTTAGAGCTGGCCCAACTGGCCCAAACAGAAGCCAGCTTTCGGAAACCCTAGAAGTCCCCCTGACCCTGCGCCGCGCGCGTCCCTCCACGCGCGCTACGACACGACGTTTCAGCGGCCCCATCACGCCTCTGCCACCATGCGCATGGCCTCCGTACCAGACAGCCTCCAGCTCGTTCTGCACCTGCAAAACACAACAAACAGCAAAACGCAAATAGACAACGCAAATACAGAAGGCAAAAACAGCGAAAAGAATTTGTATTTTCTTTTTACCTTTTTAAATCGGCTATATAAAGAGCCGAGAAACAACTTGTAAGGGGACTTTTTTGAAAAATTGAAATAGAAAACAAAAGGTATTGTTCAATCAATTATTTAGGCCATTTTTCTCTTTGAATCTACTGTATATGCATAGATTTTTAAAAAAGGATTAAAACCTCACTTGGGTGCGTCGATCGGAGTCCCAAATCCCTTCTCTTCGTCGCCATAGGAGTCGAGAGGGGCTTTCGAAGGATTAAGGGTAGCGAAATTGTTGGGCATACCCTTTATGCGACGTCCACGGTCGATGCAATGGCCGAATGGTCGTCCAACGAGACCGATGGAAGCCCCTGTTTCGATCGATCTAAAGAGGACAGAGAGTTTCATTTTTTTTGTTTGTTTCAATTTGAAGTGCAGCCGACATTAGGGATTTAGGGTTTTTTACTTCGGTATTTAAATGGTGCCGTATAGGCCTTGACTCGATGACCCGACCCGTGCGTGGTAGAGACCCGCGCATTTGGTCTTGGAGGTTTATTTGCGCGTTAAGTCCCTCTAGTCTGCGCCCGTATCTGATTGAGCTCTTTGCGCATTTTATTTCTTTTTTAAATTTACCCCGGGGATTCACGCGCCATTGCAGATTGGTCCGCGTTTAAATGCAGTGTTTTGGGAGCTGGTTTATTTCCAGCTTTAGTCCCTGAACTTCGTGCGCGCGTTTCACCTGGGTCCCTTGTCTGTTTTTAATATTTAGTTTCTAGATCTTAAATTTCGTTTTAATTTTAGTTTAATCCTCAACCTATTTTAGTTCATTCATGCATTTATTTTCCCGATTTACTTATTATTATTATTATTATTATTATTATTATTATTATTATTTTTAACCTTTTTCTTGTTTTATCCACTTTAACTTTTTATTTTCTATTTATTTAACTTCATATATATATCATTTATATTATATCTACATATTATATATTTTAAATGCCTTTTTCTATTATTTATTCAAAAAATACTTTTACATGTTACCCATTTCAAATATATATTCCAAATTTCACATATTTTCGTTTAAATACTTTGTTTTAAATTGTATTTGACCTACTTTAATATTTCCTAATGCTTGTTTTTATATACAAGTTTTACATAAAATTATTTTATATAACATAAATATTTAGCTTTTATCATTTCAAGTAGGTATTTTATTTTAAATTTACCTATGTATACGTATATTTCCTTAGGAATATAGTTACATACATATATAGCTCGATTTTGAAATATTATTTATGTCTTTAGTTAGTTCCAAACTTTAGTATTTTATTTATCTTAATTCCCAATTCCAAAATTTTTTGTTTAAAACTCGCTTATGTGTTATTTTATTTGTTTTTGGGACTTCGTTTGAAATTGTTTTCAATTCATGAAACTTTAAATGTTGTCTTTAATATTTGCATAACGGGAACGTGAGATTATTACTATGTCCATTCCTTAATGTGTTCTTTCTCATGAATTAATTTGTGTGTGTGCCATCATTATTATTTCACGCTTGTAATCATACTTCATTTTCATCATCGCATCGTGGTTAGGATTTCCAACCTACTCGCACAAGTATTTTATCCGAATTGATTAAATAAATTCATCTTTTAATCGACGTTTTAATCGCTTGTCCGACAATTTCTCAAAAATAAGGCAATATTTTATGTTCGGAAATTCGAGGAATCGTGCCCTAACGTGCTGGGTCGCGATTCTTTTGTTTGTTCAAGCAATCAAATATCCTTTTTGATTTTACTCGTCTTCTCTAATTTTTCAAAGTAAGGCAATGTCCTCTGTTCGGAAATCCGAGAAATCGTGCCCTAACGTGTTGGGTTTCGTTCTTTTGGTTAGACCGAATACGTGGACACCCTTTTCTTAATTTTCAAATGTGCAAATTTTTGGAACAAGATTCGACCATAGTTTCGAGGGTTTAAAGGATCGTATCCTAACGTGCTGGACGTGATACTATATTCCTTCAAAACGAGAGAATCTTTCCGTCCGATTTAAATCATTCAAGTGTTTCAAAAGAAATCGTATTTCAAAACCTCCAATATAAGGGCATTTTAATCAATTTAAGTACCAATTTTGGGCGTTACAAGGGTGCTAACCCTTCCTCGGGCGTAATCGACTCCCGAACCCGTTTTCTCAAATTTCGTAGACCAAAAAAAAAAAAACCAAATCATTTTAATAAATCAAAATGTTTTATTAAATTGATTTAAGATGCTTCGACCGCACCTCGAAAAAGGTCGGTGGCGACTCCGTCTTTTGAATTTTAAAGTCGATTCCCTTTTTCAAAAAAATGGTTTCGACAGTAATAATTTTGTAAGAAGTATTACATAAACTAATCGACCTGAATTGATTGATCGAGGCAACTTTTCGAGACTTTGGAATAAGGGAGATTAAGGTTTCATTCATCTCATTGGGGATCATAGAGTTTTGAAACATCTCCAAGACAAGGCTAACCACTTTTTGTTTAACCTCCTACCAGTAATGTTAAAAGAAGAATGAGTGTAGCGCATCCGGTCCAGGAGCTTTAATAGGTTTTAAAAACCAAACCGCTTTTGCGACCTCAACTTTAGAAATATCCATGCACATAAGCTGTTTATCAGAGTTAGAAATCCTTGACCAATTAATATCCTCACTACTGACCTGATAAGCAAAATCTAGTTTTCCATTCCCCATCGATAAGTCAATTAACACGAGATTTCAAAACGCAATGAGTTCCTCTTATCTAAGCACAAAGTTCAATTCCTCAAGGAGGAACTTGTGAAGATTGATAAGATGATCAGAGGGAGCTTCAACTAAGGCTTTCTCAGCCCTCACAATATGGGCCAAAAGCTAACTCTTTTTCTAAAAGATATTACCGAAAGAATTGTGATTCCACTGCATCAGAATATACTTGAAGGAATCAATGGTATCCAACAAAGAACAATCCAAATTTAGTCCAAAAGTTATCCAGAATATGTTTGAAATCCAGATGATCAAACCATATTAATTGGAAATGAAAAGCCTATTCCATTTCTGCCAAACATGATTCTCTAAATAGATAAGCAAATGATAGTGATTCAATCGAATCCGAGGAAGATGGGTAACCAAAGCATTAGGATATTGTAATCTCACACTCAGTTTCACAAATATGTAATCGATCCGCTCCTGGATGAGACCAAAGATATTACAAAGATTAGACCAAGTAAACTTCGAGCCTTTAAACCCAATATCAATCACGTTACAGTGATTGAGACAATCTTGAAAGTCTCTAATCTTGGTATAGGAAGGTGGGAGACCCTTGAGTTCCGCAAAACTACCAATCACCTCATTAAAGTCTCCGGTAACAAGCCAGGGTAGATTATGATTATCCTCTGTATTTTTAAGATTATGCCATAGAAGTATACGTTCACTTAATCTAGAGCTAGCATAAATAGAAGATAAAATCCATTGAGAATTGAAATGATGTTGTTTTATATATTAGTTTTGTTGGCTAGAAAATAATAATATAAAGTGCCATCAAATATTGATGAGTTAAAATTGTACGACTTATTATTTAAAAATACCCAATTAAATGAATTTCACGGTAAACTATAATTGTATAAATTTATGTAGTAAAAGAATCAATTATATATATATATATATATATGCACTAGTTCTTATGTCACACTACTACGTGGGAGAAAAAGTAATAATATAAAATGATTTTTTCATTGTTATAAAAAATTAATAATTATTTATAAGTGATGAAAATATATAATTATAATTCTATCACAGTATACAATATATAAAAGTAATGTGGGTAAACTACCCTGGTAGTTAATAAACTATTAGTAAATTTCATTTTTAGTCACTTAATTATGAAAAATTACAAAATGATTATTTAATTATTTGATTTTTTTTGTCACCTAACTATTCAAAATTTTCTTTTTGGTCATCAATCGTTGAATAGGTAATGGAAAAATAACAAATTTTAAAATTTATGTAACATTAATTTTAACTCTCAATATTTATATATTGTATCAAAGGAATAATTACTATAGCATAATATGATGAAATGTATATTATTACTAAAATAAGCAAGAGGTTGAAATTTGATACAATGAAATATGTTAAAAGAAAGAACGAAAAAAAATCATGGAATGTGAAATGTTTTTACACATGTATGCTATAGCACTAAGTACTTAAAGATATTAATAAATGAATATGTGAAAAAAATTAAAAATACGAGATAATGGATGGATACTCTAAGAGGTCCCAAATGATGTGACTTTGAAATGTTCTTTATATCGTAAAATAAAAAAAATACCATTATTTATATGTGAACGTGTAAAACATGTTGGTAAACATTAATTGACCATTCCATGAAATCTAGAAATGGCCTAAGTGACTAAATAGTGTAAGGTTTTAGTAAATTTAGTGGTTAGTGACGATATAATTGATATATTACAGGGGTACTCATTAGTATGCGTATGTTAGAAGATGCGATTTTAAATTGTGTTTAAAGTTTTAGGGCGTAGCACTTTTGTGCATTATAGATCCATTTCTACAGTGTTTGAATATTAGTACTTGTAACACGTTATTTTTAGTGTGATTGGTTAAGATCTTATGTATTTAATTTAATTTTATTATGGTTTACTAAGAGGAAATGAAATAAAATTGTGATAATAAGCTTTCTTAATAGGAATACATTGTGTGAAATAAGCAATATGTGCTAAGAGTTGGACTAATAAGTAAAGAAATGTGCTTTGAAAAAAGTGATTGAACAAAGTGGAATTGAAACTTAGCATTGGTCACTGGGTGCATAAATGAAACAAAGGACTTTTAATTAAGAGAAACCATAACAGTTAAGTGATTAAATTGTTAAAAAATGTATATCATTCGGATAAAAAAAAATGTAATAAAAAATGCTATAAATGAATGCTCACTTTAAGAGGAAAAACATCATAAGTGGTACCACCCTTGATATGTAATGGAATAAAGGAGATTGTTTGGCTTGAGCTTTAATGACGTGCTAATAAGATATGAAACAAATCTCCCTTATTATGTGGCTTAAATGAAATAGGCAGAAGACTCAAACTAATAAGTGACTAAGGTAAGGTAGGATAATCCAACAATACTTACGAAGCTCTCCATGCTTACCGTTTTGGTTGTTTAAACATGTAAGTGAGAGCCTTTTGGAGATGATTGAGCTTGTGATTTGGGAGAATCACATCACAACTCAGAAGATTGAAGAGGGTACGTAAAACATGAAATATTGTATTTAAATATGTTAATGTAATGGAATGTACATAAAAGCTTAGACTCTTGAAGAGTTTGTAATTATTTGTTAATAACTGACAGATTTATTAAATTTGATGATTTATAAGTTACACTATGATTGTTGAATTTGTCATGCATGTTCTTTTGACAGGTATGGGTTTAAATGTCATTTAAATGTGCTTTAAAATGATTTGCTACTTATTAGTGTCGAAACCATTTTTAATTTTGAAAAAATGGGGATCGACTTTAAAATATATGGAGTCGCAAATAATCTTTTTCGAGGTGTGATCGGGTCACCTTAAAGTTTATCATTTTAATAAAACGTTTTGATTTACTAAAACAATAATTTTGGTCTACAAAATTTGAGAAAACAGGTTCGGGAGTCGGTTATATACGAGGAAGGATTAGCACCCTCGTAACGCCCAAAATTGGTACCTATTGATTAAATAATGTCTTAGAGTCGAAAATTTGAAAAGATTTTAAAATATGATCCTTTTATTTAAGAGAAAAATTGAATTGAAAATTAATACCTTCCAATCTCGAAGAAATAAAATGTCACACCCAGTGAGTTAGGATGTAACACTTCAAATCTTTGAAACTAATATCATCTGTTGGTCTTTAAAACTCATGCATAAAAATTTGAAAATGGTATTTAGTTATTTGGGCCTTATGGAAAAATTGGAACCCAGTAAGTTAGGGCACAATTTTGCAAAATTCCCCAAATACAGAATATTGCCTTCATTTTTTTAAAAATCCTTATTTCGAGATAATAAAATGTCACATCCAGTGAGTTAGGAGGTAACATCTCAAGTTCCCGAGGATAAGCTTTTATTTGAAATTAGTATGTGTTGATTTTAAAAGGGTACTCGGCTACTTAGATTCGACAAGAGAAATCGGAACCCAGTAAGTTAGGGCACAATTTTCTCGAAGCTCCCAAATATCGAGTATTGCCTTATTTTGGGAAAAAAATCATTTTTATGAATTTGAGTAAAAATGTAACGTTGTAAAAGAAATGCGTGATAAAAATGGACGTGAAAATGGAAACAATGATAATAAGGACAAAAATAATCACAGGGAAATAAATAACAAGGTCGACAATACAATAAATAAATAAGTGAGAATTAATGAAAATTTAAATAACAAAATAAAGAGAAAAATTGAAAGATAAGAAATAAAATGAGGAAAAAAATTAAATAAAATAAAAGAAATAAAAAAGGGGTATAATAATAATAAATTTAAAAGGGTAAGAATCATATATTAAGAATAATAATAATATGCTAGTAAAAAATAGTAAGATTTAATAATAATAATGAAAAACAGTAATAATAGGAAATAAAAAAATGATAGTATTAGAAATCCAAAATAAAAATAATATGAATAATAGTAATATAGTTACAAAAATAATAGAATTTAATGATGAAAATAATAGTAATACGCGAATAAAAGAAATGGTAATAATAAATATGATAAATGGATGAGTAATAATTATAAAAAGACTAGTAAAACAATAGTAATAATAGTAAATAATAATTAAAATATAAATCATAATTGTAACAATAAAAATAATAGTATAATAAAAATAATAATACAAAAAAAATAATACATCTGATAATAATAACTATCAAATTCAAATTAGTTAATTTAATGATAAAATGTCAAAAATAATCAAAAAAGGGCTAAATTGAGCTGAAATTAGAGATTTTGGGGTGAAATAGAAAATAAAAGAGAGGCGGAGGGCTATATTGAACGCGCGCGCAACGTAGAGGGGCCAAAAAAGAAAATATCCCCACCCCTAGAACGGTGCCGTTTGGATGCGGACTGAATCAAAATAGAGGAAAATTTATTGGGAAAAATTGGAAATAAAAAGAACTTGATTTAAAAGGAAGAAAATGCGGAGGGACTAAAAGCGCAATTAGTCCATCCGCATAAAACACGCGGATCCTCCCCCTGGAGCGGGTCGGGTCGGGTCGGTGAGGACAAAACGATGTCGTTTCGGCCATGGGGGTTAAGGCTCAAAACGACGCCATTTTGATCCTTTATAAAAACCAATTTTTTTAAAAAAAACTTCATTCCACCTCTTTTCCTCAAAAAAAAAAAAAAATCAAAATCCTCTCTACCCTCTCTATAGGCCTTTGAGACCGGAGGGATTTCGGCGCCGACCGCCGCCGTCCGCCTTCGCCGGCCACCGCCATCTATTGTATGGCGGCCGAAATTTTGAAAAAAGTAATTTTTTTAAAAAAGGGTATGTATATATATGTATTATAAATTCGAAAAAATAATATAAAATAATAAAAACAATAACAAGAAATAACCTTCGACTTTATAGGTTTCGTTTTTTTTTTGCCTACTGCTTGTTGGATGTTTGGAGTGTTTTTGACTTTGTTTTAGTATTCAAAAAAAACTTTTGCATTGCTCTCTATTCGGATCCAAAAAAAGGTCCTTTTTACAGTATATTTTTAAGGCTTTTATAGCCGATTAGTAACAACGATCTTTTGTAGGTATAATGGCGTAATGGCGCATGACGCAGGATGGCGTGGGAGACCAGCGCATGACGTGGAGGAGCGCTTAACGTGCGGTGGTTGGAGTCCGACTTGGTGGTTACGGTGCTGGAGCATTGTTGCTGCTAGGGTTTTTGTCCTTAGGTTTAGGTGGGCTTTGGGCTATTAGGTAATTGAGCTATGTAATGTATTTTGGGTCTTAGTTCTTAGGCCTGATTTAGGTTTAGGTGGGTTTGTGTTTTGTAGTCTGGGTTTGGGTTTGTAATGGGCCTGTATTAGGTGTGGCCCTGAGCTAAAATTGGGCCCTACAGCTGCCCCTCTTTGCTCGTTGTTGTGCAACGGGAACGGAGCAAAGACTTCAAAAGGGCCAAATTTGCCTGGGCTGGCTGAGTCTTGACTTCTTAGTGCTCGTCTGCTTTTAATAACCTCATTCTAATCCACTACATCTCAGCTCCATTACTACCACAGGAAGATAAGATTTGTCGTTTTCGATCTGCTCCATTGCTATCTCATGGAGATAAGATCTAATATCTTTGGTCTTCTCCATTACCGATACATGGAGATAAGACTTGTATCTTCAACCTGCTCCACTGTAACTTCAGGAAGATAAGGTTAGTGGCTTGAATCTGCTCCGCTCCTGCTCAGCAAAGATAAGAATCTGCCGAAATTTGATCCGCTTCGCTCCTGCTCAGCGAAGATAAGATCTGCTATATTTAGCCTACTCCACTCGTACTCAGTGGAGATAAAATTTGCTATATTTAGCCTGCTCTACTCATACTCAGTGGAGATAAGATCTGCTATATTTTGTCTGCTCCACTCCTGCTCAATGGAGATAAGGTTCGTGGCTTAAATCTGCTCCGTTCCTGCTCAGCGAAGATAAGATTTGCCAAAATTTGTTATGCTCCGCTCCTGCTCAGCGAAGATAAGATTTGCTATATTTAGTCTGCCCCACTTCTGCTCAGTGGAGATAAGGCTAGTGGCTTAAATCTACTCCACTCCTACTCAGCGAAGATAAGATTTTCTGAAATTTGATCTGCTTCGCTCCTGCTCAGTGAAGATAAGATTGCCGAAATTTGATCTGCTCCGCTTCTGCTTAGCGAAGATAAAATTTGCCGAAATTTGTATTTTTAATCAATTTGTTACATTGTCCACTGGGGAATCCATTTGTAGAATTGATTTCCTGGGATTTATGCTTATGCCAAATGATTAGGATGCCATGATCAGAATGAGTCAAATGCTCCTAACTAGTTGTATTATGAATGTGATCTGAATGAATGCAAAATGTCATGAGAATGATCCATTTTTTAACATTTGGGCTGTCATCGCTCGCTGTTTGTTAAAGTAATATCCCTGACGTCTGTCTTCTTGTTCAGCTGATAACAGAGAATCTGAAGATGTGGTCAGACCCTTATCTCCTACATGTTTCTAGCCCTTTAAGCTTGGTGAGTTCTAAATAATTGTCATGTTTCAGGTTCTTGTATTATTTAGAGACCTTTCAGAGTAATATGCAAAACTTCTTTTGTGAAAGCATTATTAGTTCATTAATTATTATTTCAATATGAAATGCTTGAAAAAGATTATAGAGATGAATAAAACCGAAGTTTATTAGGAACAAAATCCGTAAAGAATGGATTGAACAAAGTGTAACAGCCCAAATTTGACCGGGCTTTGAAACCAAAATAAAATAAACAATGTTTATTTAAAAGTCCTTTTACAAATGTTTAAAACCCAAATCCCTTTAAATACATACGGCCCAAAACTCAACTACCCGACATACCCTAATACCCGGTACACCCATAGCCCAAATACCAATTAACCCAGTTACAAAGCTGGCCCGAAAGGCCCAGACTACAAACAGAATCAGAAACCTTAGGGTACCTGAAACCCTAGGGCGCCGCAAGCCATGGTGGACTTTCTTCGAGCTAACAGTGGATAATTTTGGCCCTTTCTTCACGCAACGGATATCGTGGCTCCCTCAGCACGCCATTATCAACGCGATCTCCATCGCGATTTACCTGTAAATAAAAAGGAAAGAATAGCAGTAGAAAAGTAAAAAGAAATCTTCGACTTCTTTCCAAATATGTACCAAATAGTGGCTATTAAAGCCAGATTCCAACCATTGTAATTTTTTTACGGATACACAGGTTAATAGATTTATACACCACCGATACAAACAATGTAGAGAAAAACAGAGAGAAAACAAGCAATAAAATTCAAAGGTCTTTTGATTTCTATTTCATCTCTTTACTCTTTAAGTTTATAACTACTTTTATTTCTCTTTTATGCATGCAATAACCGGAAGAAGATTCGTGTGAAAATAGAATGGCAAGAAGTTTTTTTTTACTTACTGTTTCGTTATTTTAAAATATTAAAAAACTATTTTAAAGAGAAAGAGGACAGTTACCTGTAGAAAAGAAGGGCTTCTGGATTCTCCGGCCGACATGCACGGTGGCGCGTGGGCGCATGAGGAGGCCCGATGACCGGAGCCGTGACGGCCCCTGGCTGGAGCTCTGAGGGTTTTTCAGAGCATTTTTCTCGGTTTTTTTTAGATAGCTTAAAAATGAATTTTTTGTGGGTTAAAATGAATTATATAGGACCCGATCGACCCTACCCGTTCTTTAAAAGATCCGCGTGTTTTACCGTTAAATGGGGTTAATTTCCCAATCGGTCCTTCCGCATTTTTATTTTTAAAATTAGGTTTATTTCATATTTCAAATTTTGCCCAGTAATTTTTATTTTAATTTCAATTTAATCCAAAAGCCTTTTAAACCTATATTCCGTGAACGACGTCGTTTCGGGGATAAGGGCTAATTGCCCAGTGAGTCCCTCAGCTTTTAACGCGTGTTCCAGAAGGCCCAAAATCCATGTTTTTATTTTTTTTTAAAATTAATTCAATAATTTCATCCCTTTTAATTTTAATACTTCTATATATATTTTTAAATTATTATAGTTTATTTATTTTTAAAAATATTCTACATATTATTCTACTATAAATATTTTTAGACTTGTATAAATTTTATCTTATATTATTTTATTATTTTAGTTCCATATTGTATTTTTTTTATTCATACTATTTTTTTTATATTATGTATAGTTTAAATTTTTATAAACCGTTATTAATGTTATATTTTTATATATATTATTTTATATATTATATTATATTTTATTATCATATATTTCGAAAATTTATAAATTATTACTGATATTATGTTTTTATATGTAGTTATTAAATATTTAAAATTCTTTTAAACTATTTTTATTCCTATATTGTTTTGATGTTTTATTATATACTATATTATATATTATTTTCATATTTTTACTGTATATATATATATTATCTCATCTTTTGAAAATTATAAACTAACTATTTTTACATGTTAAGCTATTAAATTATTATTATATATGTACTTTTTTTTTCCTTTTATTTATATATTGTTTTAAACCCTTTTTATTTTAATATCATCTAGTTCTTTTTATTTTTTTTTAAAATTGGTTAATTTATTTTCATACCCTTTCATCTTGACTTGATTTTGTCTTGGTTTTAATTTTAATTGATTCTTCTATCATTGATAAACTTATATATTGGCATAATTATATATCTTAGTGGCCTTATTTGTTGTGAAATATTAATGTATGAAAATTTATGTTACCTATGCTTATTTACATGAAAATGTATGTTATATTGTTATCTTTTACGTTATATTTGTATCAAAGCATGTTTTATAATAGATTATATCTTATAATGTTGTGTCTTGATTGCATCATGATTTTGAAATATATAATCAAAAAGGCTTTAAAATAAGGCAATGTTTTTTGTATTTAGGAATTCGGGAAATAGTGCCCTAACATGCTGGGTTGTGATTTTTCGTTTGTCTAAATGCTTAAAATACCCTCCTAAACGATTTTCTAAAATACGAGATGATTTTAGCTACGAAAGTTTTAGAATATCGTGTCCTATCATGCTGGATGTGATATTCGTATTCTTTTGAGCGAAGGAATCTCGGTTTTAAACTTGAACCATTTTAATTTCAAAAGGGATCATATTTTCAAATATTTTCAAATTTTAGCATTAAAGACAGAAAGTAATTCAATTTGGTACCAATTTTGGGCGTTACGAGGGTGCTAATCCTTCCTCGTACGTAACCGACTCCTGAACCTATTTTCTAAAATTCGTAGACCAAAACGTTTGTAAAAGGTGATCCAATCACACCTAAAAAGGTTGGTGGCGACTCCCATTTTCGTGTTTTTAAAGTCGACCCCATTTTTTTTCAAAACCCCGTTAAAAAATGGTTTCGACAGCTTGGCGACTCCACTGGGGACCAATAAGAGAGTCAAGCCAAAAATTGATTATTTTTTGTCTTAATGCTGAAATTTGAAAAGATTTAAAAATTATGATCCATTTACATATGTTTGCTGCACATGTTTGTTATTTTTCTCGCACACATTGCATTCGCATGACCGTTGGTCACACCTTTAAGTGGGAGTAAGAAACTAAGCTTTCGTGAGGTTTTCACCTCCGTATGAGTTAGTGGATTGCTTCCGGGAAACATCTGTACCTATAGGCTTCATGAGATTTTCATCTCCGTATGGTCGTAGGGAAATGAATCCCCCTAAACCGAACTTGGTCCATATGAGCCTATAATGGGTGAGGATCGAGGAATCTGCTGGTTTGGGTACCCTTTACTTTAGAATTGAACCTCATATAATGAGCTTTAAGTGCTTGCCCTAGGTAGTTTGGTGATATCCTTTAGTACTTACCTTTATAGGTGTTTGTTTATTATATATGTTTTTATGATACTAACTCGTTTTTTGTTATTATTGCATGTCATTTATCATTAAAAGGTGTCGATTCAATGCTTGATTTCTGAGTTTGAAAGTTTTATAATGGGGGACGAATATCTTAATAAAGTGGGGGACAACTCTTTCGTTTGTGCTTGGTCAGAGCAAACCCAGTTAGAGAAGGGAGATAGCATTATTGAGGGGTATGCATCAAAGTTATGGGACTTTACTCGTATTAGTTCCACGCAATTCGATTTTCAGGAGTTGAGAGGAATTTGGACCCAGTTGGATGACGAGGCTAGGTAGCTTTTCTTCCAGACTTATGGAGATTTTCCTTACTTGCTAGATATCAAAGTAGATAGACACTTATTTCGAGCTATGGTACAGTTCTGGAACCCTGCTTATAGTTGCTTTACGTTTGGTGATGTTGATCTTGTACCTACTTTGGATGAGTATACGACTTTATTGCGTTGTCCGAGGATTCAGGGTCATAAGGCTTATGTTAGGCCTACTAGTCTTCCAACTTTTACGAAGAAGTTGATTATGATTACGGGGATGAGTGAGCAGTGGGTTACAGCTCGTGTGCAGCAGAAGGGTGATAGTAAGTGTGTTCCATGGGCCGTTTTGAGAGATTTGATATTGACGCATCTAGACATGAAGAAAAAGGTTGACGTCTTTGCTTTAAGTATTTACGGTTTGGTGATTTTCCTAAAGGCGTTGAGGCATATAGATGAGACAGTCGCAGATTTGTTTGATAGCGTTGGTAAGCAGAACACACCAGTACCGGCCATCTTAGTGGAGACTTTTAGATCTTTGAGCGCATGTCGGAGAGCTGGTGAGGGTAGATTCATTGGATGTGCGCAGTTGTTACTAGTTTGGTTCCACAGCCATTTCTGGAAACTTGATAAACCTCCTTATCAAGTATTCTTTGAGGGTTATTCTCCCTTGAAGGAGGCAGCCACTATGTCTAGGAGAGATGACATTTTAGAAGAAAGGTGGATTGATATTCTTCAGAATCTTCAAGAGGAGGATATTATGTGGAAGGCACCTTGGATGACTCCTAGTGAAGTTCTCTACCGTTGTGGCAGTTTTGATTGGGTACCTCTTCTTGGGATTTAGGGAGTTGTTGGATATACGCCATTGCTTGTTTTAAGATAATACCGAGCAAGGCAATTCATACTGGTTACACAAGGTTTGGCTTAGAGTGATTTCTCCTACAAGGGAGATCACTATAAGAAAAGGATGCGAGATATCTCTGAGGCTTGGAAGAAGCCTTGTTGTATGAAGATTTTGGCTAAAGGTTCGATGTCAACCATTGAGTATAAGAGATGGTTTAGCCGGAGAGTTAATGATAACATCCCTAGGCCAATTGTAGGGGCTGCTAGATCGTTGGAGGAAAGCCTACGAGTGATTCCATCGGAGTTGGAACTTATGAAGCAAGAGTTCGAGAGAAAGAATTTGGAGCTTGAAAAGAAGATCGAGAAGCTTGAGGAGGAGAAGATGCATTTAGACTTAGACGTCGATGTCCAAAAAATGGAGATTGAAAAAGTAAGAAAGGAAAAGAGGAAAATAGAGGAGGATCGAGATGATTTAAAGATGCATTTCAATAAGGCACAGTCATCATTAAAAAAGGCTAGATTGGGAAAATCTTCAGAGCAATGGCAGTATGAGATCCAAGATGAAAAGGCCAAAGCCGAATTTTGGGAGAAGAAGTTTCGAGAGATGCATACACAGAATCAAACTCTAGGGGAGGAAAACCAAGGACTAAAAACCAAGGTGACTGAATTGGGACGGTCTCTTCATCTTCAACGGAATCGTAGTTCTATAGTCGAGTTAAAGGAATTAAAGAACAAGGTTGAGAGATTAGAATTAGCTTTACATGATAGTGAATTCCGAATTGAGCAGCTTGAGGCACGAGAAGAACATTGGAAGGAAGGGCTCCATCAGTCTCAAGGACAAGTCAGAGATAGAGATTATGTCATGGGACAAACCATAGACTAGATTCGAGAAGTTGCTGAACACCTGCAAGACTTGGCTATACAGGCTAGTATGTTGAGTGTGATGTATGAGTCAGTGTCGGATGGAGGACGAGAATTAGCATTGTTGTTAGATAGGGTTAAGACTTTAGGCCTACAGGCGAAAGCGTATTTGTAATTCATTTTATGAAAAGACTTTTGTTCCTTAAATAACGTTTTCTAAAATGAAATTGAATTAGAATCGATATTCTTTTGTATTCATGCATTTGCATCTCATAGCATCTCATTGCATCGTATGCATTCAAAATTATAGAAAGACCTTAATTAGTTAAAATTACTACAGAAAGTAGATCTGGAAATCACACATCCTTACGGTACTCGCACCAAAACAAAAAACATGGATCAAAGGTTTGAACAATGGCAAAAGGACATGCAGGACCAGTTGCAAGAGCAATTGGCCAAGATGCAAAATGATATGAGGGAGCAAATGATGGAGGCTCAAAGGAATATGATGGCAGAAATGGCTCAGCTGTTAAGGGCCACTGATAAAGGAAAGGCTCTCATGGCTATTACTGGTGATGAAGGCGATGATCATCCTTCGGGTTTTACTCCACCTCATGGGCCAATGCAAACTGAGGCACCACCTAGGAGGCCGTCTATTACTGTAAGGCCTCAGCGAGGGCCAATTGATGCTGGGATTCCTGTGAATTTCTCGTCTGGGTCGGGATTCAATTTAGGAGATAACATCCCTGATTTAGATATGATGGAGAAGGAAAGAATGACAACTGAATCCTTAAAATAGTTGGAAGATCGCTGCAAGTGGTTGGAGGAAAAGTTTAGGGTTTTAGAAGGCGCTGGCAATCACTACGGGATTGATGCCAAAGACTTAAGCTTGGTCCCAGACTTAGTACTTCCTCACAAATTTAAGATGTCAGAGTTTGAGAAATACAATGGGACTACTTGCCCGGAGGCACACATCACAATGTTCTATAGGAGAATGACTGGTTATGTGAACAATGATCAGCTGTTAATACATTGTTTTCAAGACAGTTTAGTAGGAGCGGCTGCCAAGTGGTATAATCAGTTGAGCCGGGCCAAAATTAGTTCGTGGAGAGATCTAGCACAAGCCTTCATGCAACAGTACAACCATGTGACCGACATGACGCGGGATAGAATCACGTTGCAAAACATAGAGAAAAAGCCTAATGAGAACTTTAGGCAGTACGCGCAAAGATGGAGGGAGGTGGCAATGCAAGTTCAGCCGCCACTATTAGAAAAGGAGACCACCATGTTGTTTATCAATACACTAAAGGCTCCGTTCATTACTCACATGATTAGAAGCACCACGAAGAGTTTCGCGGATATAGTTATGGGAGGAAAGATGATTGAGAACGCCATAAGAGGGGGTAAAATTGAGGGGGAAACAATTAAAAGAGCAGCCCCAAGGAGAAAAGACAACAAGGTGAATAATGCTAATAGCTTCAACTCAAAGACAATTACGGTTGGCCAACCTAAAATGGCTATGGTTGGACAACAAAATTCTCGAGGGCAGGAATCTGATGCAAGATAAAATCCAGAAAAGATGCAGTTCACGCCTATCCCTGTGACGTACCGGGAGCTATACCAAAACTTATATGATGCACATGCCATCTCTCCTTTTCACTTGAAGCCTTTGCAACCTCCATACCCCAAATGGTATTATGTAAATACTAAATGTGAATACCATACGGAAGTGCCGAGGCATTCAATTGAAAATTGCATTGGGTTCAAAAAGGCCGTGGAGAGACTTATCAACATAGGGGTGGTGAAATTTGATAATGCCCCTAGTGCTAAAAATCCATTGCTAGATCATGGTAATTAAGGAGTGAATGCCATTGGTGAAGTTAGTGAAGAAAGAATTGAGAAGGATGTATTTAAGGTGAGGACCCCTATGAGGGTAGTATGGGAAAAGATGGTGAAGAGAGGTATGCTGACCTCCGAAGAAGGTAAAGAAGAATGAGGAACAATTGTGAGTTCCATGGAAGGATAGGTCATGAGATACAAAATTGTGGAGAATTCAAAGCCATAGTACAGGGCTTCATGAACAACAAGGAGTTACAAGTTCTTGAAAGCAGCTCCTGTGAAAGGTAAATTTGTGTGTTAGAAGACGATCAGAAAAATCGGCTAAAGATTATTATTTCCATGCCAGGAAATAATCAAGCGGGGGTACAAATGGTGCCCAAGGTCATTATACGCAAGCCCACGCCTTTCCCTATGCGGATAGTAAGAAGGTACCATGGAGCTATGACTGTGGACTGGTAATACCAAAAGAAAGAGGTGTAGCTGGCACATCCAAGGATGTGTAGATTGAGGGTTCCCATACTTAGAGTGGGAAACGATATGATGTGAGGGGCGTTAGAATAGATCCCACACAAACAAAGGATGTTGAGGTGAGGGAAGAGGATGAGGTGCCCATTAAAGAACCGGTAAAGGAGGAACAGGCTAAGGAATTTCTGAAGTTCCTTAAACACAGCGAGTATAGTGTGGTCGAGTAGCTGCAAAGGCAACCAGCTCGTATATCGGTATTGGCCCTACTTCTGAGTTCTGAGGTGCATCGAGATGCGTTGTTAAAGGTGCTCAACGAAACATATGTCACACATGACATATCTGTTAATAAGCTGGACCGGTTGGTAAATAACATTAGTAGGGACAATTTCATCTACTTCAATGATGATGAAATCTCGCAGGGAGGCATGGGGTCGACTAAAGCCTTGCACATTACGACTCGGTGCAAGGGATATACACTTCCAAGTGTTCTCGTGGATAACGGGTCGGCTTTGAACGTTCTTCTATTATCCACATTGAACAAATTACCTATTGACAGTTCGCATATGAAAACATGTCACAATGTGGTGAGAGCCTTTGATGGATCCGAGATGAAGGTTATGGGACGAATTGACATCCCTTTAGAGATTAGGCCAAATACATACGAGGTTGATTTCTTGGTGATGGATATCAAACCTTCCTACAATTGTTTGTTGGGGAGACCATGGATACACTCGGCTGGGGCGGTACCTTCCTCATTGCACTAAAAATTAAAGTTAGTAAACGATGGACGATTAATAACCATCAATGCTGAAGAGGACATCATAGCAGCAGTACTAGCAAGGCTCCTTATGTTGAGGCAAATGAAGAGGCTATTGAATGTTCGTTTCGCTCTTTAGAAATCATCAATACAACCTTCATTTCAGAGGGAAGGGAAGTGCCGGTGCCAAAGATGTCCAAGGCCACAAGGATGGCCCTACAAATGATGATGGGGAAGGGAGCATTGCCAGGAAAAGGTTTAGGAAGACACTTGCAATGAGGGATTCAAGTCCCAAAGGCGATTGAAAAGAAAGACCGCTTTGGTTTAGGCTTCAAACCAGATCATAAGCAAAGGGTGAAGGAAATTAAGAAGCGCCAAGAGATAAGAAAGGCGCAATTGAACGGAAGAGAAGTGGAGTGGGAACCAATGACATTCCCTCCCATTTCCAAAACCTTCGTGTCAGGAGGGTTACTTGTGAAAGAAAGTCATCAGATTAATGCTGTACACAGTGAGGGATTGGAACAAGGAAACCTCGAGGGCATTCGCCCTTATGAACCGGGAAGCTCTTTGGACAATTGGACTGCGGAGGAACTTCCTGTAGTTTTTAGGAATTTTTCAGAGTAATTCCTGAAACATGGCTGTTATTCTATAGCCTAGGAATAATGAAATTACATTTGTGAAATAGGCTTATGATCATCTATTATTATCTCAATAAAATATAACATTATTATCAATTTGAACGAGTATTATCCCCTTTTATCGACCAATATTCCGTTAAACTTTTGCAATCTTTATTCTTCCATTCATGGTACATAAACAAACATTATTAGATTCATTCATTCTTTGTATATTCTTTCATGCCCCTATAGGTCCCTAGATATCAATGACATGAGCACTGATACTGCAAGTCCTGATTTCTCTTATGAGCAAGACATGTGTTTAGAAGAATCTCAGGATTTTGAAGATGTCCAAGATTGTGATGTGCCTCCTGATTTGTTAAGAATGGCAAAACAGGAGGAAAAAAAATTATGCCTCACGAGAAAGAGGCAGTAGAGAATATAGCATTAGAAGAAGGGAAGGTGGTGAAAATTGGAACACTGATTGCCGAGGACACAAGGCATGCCCTAGTAGAGTTGCTTCAAGAGTTCAAGGATATCTTCACCTGGTCATATCAGGATATGCCCGGATTGAGTATCGACATCGTAGTGCATCGTCTTCCGACAAGACAAGATTGCAAACCAGTCCAGCCGAAGCTAGGAAGAATGAGGCTAGATGTTATCCTGAAAATAAAGGACGAAGTTAAGAAACAGTTCGATATAGGGTTCTTGCAGGAGGTTAAGTATTCTGAATGGGCAGCTAATATTGTGCCAGTACCCAAGAAATATGGGAAAGTATGAATGTGCGTTGATTACGGGGATTTGAACAAGGCTAGCCCAAAAGATAACTTTCCTTTGCCACACATCAACACTTTGGTGGATAACACTGTGGGGTATTCATTGTTTTCTTTCATGGATGGCTTTCCGGGGTACAACCAGATAAAGATGCATCCAGAGGACATGGATAAAACCACCTCCATAACCTTGTGGGGTACTTTCTGCTACAAGGTAATGCCATTTGGGCTGAAGAATGCGGGGGCAACATACCAACGGGCTATGGTGAATTTGTTCCATGACATGATGCATAGGGACATTGAAGTATATGTTGATGACATGATCGCTAAGTCCCAAACGGAGAAGGAGCATATTCAAATCTTGAGGAGATTATTCTTAAGATTGAGGAAGTTTCAGTTGAAGCTCAATCCGGTAAAATGCAATTTCGGAGCTAGGTCAGGAAAATTATTAGGTTTCGTGGTTAGCGAAAAGGGAAAAGAAGTTGACTCGGACAAAGTCAAAGCCATTCGAGAATTGCCTCCACCACGGACTAAGACAGAAATTTGAGGATTCCTAGGAAGGTTGAATTACATCGCTCGGTTCATTTCATAACTGACCGAAAAATATGATCCAATCTTTCGCCTCCTCAGAAAGCACAACCAAGGTACTTGGGATGAGGAATGCCAGAATGCTTTCGAAAAGGTCAAGCAGTATTTGTTGAATACTCCGGTATTATCTCCATCTAACCCAGATAGACCGTTAATACTGTACTTGTCAGTGTTCAGCAATTCTATAGGGTGTGTACTGGGTCAGCATGATGAGTCGGGAAGAAAGAAAAAGGCAATTTATTACCTCAGTAAAAAAATCACTAACTATAAGATGAGATATTCGCCAATTGAAAAGTTGTGTTGTGCACTGATTTGGGCAACTCGGAGGTTAATGCAGTATATGTTATACCATACCACTTGGCTCATTTTAAAGCTAGATCCATTAAAATACATGATGGAGTCGACAGCTCTAAATGGGAGAATGGCTAGATGGCAAATATTACTTTTAGAGTTCGATATAGTCTATGTAAGTCAGAAGGCTGTAAAAGGAAGTGTGGTAGTAGACTTTTTAGCCAGTGGGGCTCTAAAGGACTATGAGCCATTGAACTTTGATTTTCCAAATGATGAGTTAATGTGTATAGCAGCAACTGAAGATTCTCCTTGGAAGCTAAATTTTGATGGGGCATCTAATGCTGTGGGGGATGGAATTGGGGCAGTCTTGGTGTCCCCAAATGGAGATCATTATCCGTTCACATGCAAGCTGGATTTTGATCACACAAACAATATGGCCGAGTATGAAGCGTGCATTATGGGGATTCGAGCGGCTATAGATTAGGGAATAAGAGCCTTGGAAGTATATGGAGACTCTGCATTGGTAATATACCAACTTAGGGGTGAATGGGAGACAAGGGACCCAAAATTACTCAATTATCGGAAGATAGTTTTGGGACTACTTGAGGAATTTGAGAACATCACCTTTAATTATCTTCCACGAGACGAAAACTAAATGGCAGATGCTTTGGCCACCTTAGTCTCAATGATTAAGACGAATAAAGAGGAGGAGATGAGACCAATTCAGATGAGTGTCTATGAGGCTCCAGCTTAGTGTTGTAACATTGAGGAAGAGGAAAAAGATGATAACTCGTGGTATCAAGTTATATTACGATATATGAGAGATCGTAAATACCCTGAACAAGCCAATGAAAATGATAAACGAACTTTGAGGAGGTTAGCATGTGATTACGTCTTGGACGGGGATATCTTGTATAAGAGAAGGAAAGACCAAGTACTTTTGAGATGTGTCGATGCTGTTGAAGCCAAGCTAGTTTTAGAAGAAGTTCATAAAGGTGTATATGGGGCACACGCGAATGGTTTCACAATGGCAAGGCAGATCATGAGGTTTGGCTACTATTGGACCACTATGGAAGGGGACTGTATCAACTATGCCAAGAAATGCCATAAATGTCAGATTTATGGGGACAAAATTCACGTACCACATTCACCTTTGCATGTTATGACTTCTCCATGGCCCTTTTCCATGTGGGGCATGGATGTCATCGGGCCAATATCACCGAAAGCTTCGAATGGGCATAGGTTTATCTTTGTGGTCATTTATTACTTCACAAAATGGGTAAAGGCTGCCTCTTACGTAAATGTTACTAAGTCAGCTGTGAGTCGATTCTTGAAGAAGGAGATCATCTGTCGGTATGGAATGCCTGAGAGGATCATATCCGACAATGCATTGAACTTGAACGACAAAACGATAGTAGAGGTTTATGACCAGTTCAAGATCAAGCACCATAATTCTTCTCCCTATCACCCAAAAATGATTGGGGCAGTGGAAGCAGCCAACAAGAACATTAAGAAAATAGTGGGAAAAATGACGGAGACTTACAAAGATTGGCATGAGAAATTACCGTTTGCACTCCTTGCCTATCGGACATCTGTTAGAACCTCTACTGGGGCAACCCCATTCTCATTAGTTTATGGGATGGAAGCAGTGTTACCTATTGAAGTAGAAGTACCTTCTCTTCGAATCCTGACGAAGGTAAAGTTAGATGAGGCTGAATGGGTTCAATCCCGATATGATCAGCTGAACTTGATTGAGGAAAAGAGGTTGAAAGCCATTCGACATGGTCAGATGTATCAAAAGCGGATGATGCGAGCTTATGACAAGAAAGTTCGGCCAAGAGAGTTTCACGAGGGAGATCTTATGCTGAAAAAGATCCTTCCTATTCAAAAGGACTTCAGGGGTAAATGGATACCGAATTGGGGGGCCCGTATGTCGTGAAGAAGGCTTTCTCTGGCGGTGCATTGATCTTAACAGAAATGGATGGGAAAAGTTTACCCAATCCAGTGAACTCAGACTCAGTCAAAAAGTACTTTGTCTAAAGGAGAAGAGAATCCAAGGTGAAAACCCGCAAAGGGCGTCTTGAGATTTCAAAAAAAAAATGGAGAGGCCAAGATGAAAACCCGCAAAGGGCGCTTTGTGACCAAAACCCGAAAGGGCGGCTCAAATTTTGAAGCATCCAATAATTTTGCTCAACAAAGAACGAAGTGCGTTGCATACTGGGGCATCGACAGAATACTTTGAATCTTTTAAACACATATCTTCATTGAGTTGGGGTATAAGTGCTCAAGCGGCGATAACTAGGGCATCTAATTTTGTTGCTATCTTTAGATTCTTTTTCTTCTCAAAGATAGGCTATCATATTAATTTCCTTTGTATCCCTTTTGGATAATCCATTCAAATCCAATCATTCTTAAGGATTTATTCATCTTCCATTGTTCTTCAAGTATGTTGCGTTGAAATAATGACATATGAGCTAAATATTTTCACAAACGAAGTTTTGCGCATTTCTCTGGAATTTTTAGATAATACAAGAAACTGAGACGTGACAATTGTTTAAGGAGTTCCCATTGAGTAAGGATCGAAGGCCCTTGAGAGAATTTCTTCTTCAGTCCAAATGATGATTGGACAGTTCAAATGATTCGATCCTAAGAAATGATCATTTCACAAACATCTCCAGTGGGTCACAACATTTGGCAGTGGACCAAATTGATGGAGATTCTAAGCATACGAGCAAAATAGGATTGGTACTTAGAGATGAAACCTGAATGGATCAAGACGTCCGAAATAGGAGTCATCTTCATTTCGCATCATAAATATGTCAAAATAGGAACATTTACCTCATTTCAATCATGGCATCCTAATCATCAAGCATTATCATATACGCATTTTACAGGTTCTGTAGATCAAAGACGACGCGCCTTAATACCTTAAGCAATAGGGTAACAGGCCACAACGTAGCAGATTTAGCATTTAGATGTTTTGGCATCCTTGTTTTTACAAGGAGCAAATCAAAGACATAGCTGATTTGGCTTTCGCGTACTTACGCTGAGGCAAATCTAAGATGATTTGGCGTCTCTGTATTGGCGGAGAGCAAATCGAAGTTTGGCATCTCTATATTAGGCAGAGGGTAGACATATAGCAGATCTGGCGTTCAGATGTTTATACTGAAGCAGATCCAAGATGGTTTGGCATCCTTATTTTTTACAAGGAGCAAATCGAAGACATAGCTGATTTGGCTTTCGCGTACTTACGCTGAGGCAAATCTAAATTAATTAAAGCCTTCTGTATTGGCAGAGAGCAAATCGAAGTTTGGCATCTCTGTATTCGGCGGAGGGCAGACACATAGCAAATCTGGCGTTCAGATGTTTATACTGAAGCAGATCCAAGATGGTTTGGCATCCTTGTTTTTTACAAGGAGCAAATCGAATACATAGCTGATTTGGCTTTCGCGTGCTTACACTGAGGCAAATCTAAGATGATTTGGCGTCTCTGTATTGGCGGAGAGCAAATCAAAGTTTAGCATCTCTGTATTCGGCGGAGGGCAGACACATAGCAGATCTGGCGTTCAGATGTTTATACTGAAGCAGATCCAAGATGGTTTGGCATCCTTGTTTACAAGGAGCAAATCAAAGACATAGCTGATTTGGCTTTTGCGTGCTTATGCTGAAGCAAATCTACGATGACTGTATTGGCAAAGAGCAAATTGAAGTTTGGCGTCTACATATTCAGTGGAGGGTAGACACATAGCAGATCTGGCATTCAGATGTTTATACTGAAGCAGATCCAAGATGGTTCGGCATCCTTGTTTACAAGGAGCAAATCAAAGACATAGTTGATTTGGCTTTTGCGTGCTTACGCTGAAGCAAACCTAAGATGATTTGGCATCTCTGTATTGACAGAGAGCAAATCAAAATTTGGCGTCTCCATATTCGACGGAGGGCAGACACATAGCCGATCTAGCATTCAGATGTTTGTACTGAAGCAGATCCAAGATGGTTTGGCATCCTTGTTTTTACAAGGAGCAAATCGAAAACATAGCTGATTTGGCTTTCACGTGCTTACGTTGAAGCAAATCTAACATGATTTGGTGTCACTGTATTGACAGAAAATAAAAAGGTAGATTTGGCATCTCGTTGTTCGGCGGAGAGCAGATCGAAGATATCAACATGCAAAGAGCAGATTGAGGTCCATGATTTGAGAAGACCGGTCAAATTTGGCCTTTTCTATAAGTCTTTGCTCGATCCCTGTTACAAAACAATGAGCAAAGAGGGGCAGCTGTAACAGCCCAAATTTGACCAGGCTTTGAAACCAAAATAAAATAAATAATGTTTATTTAAAAGTCCTTTTACAAATGTTTAAAACCCAAATCCCTTTAAATACATACGGCCCAAAACTCAACTACCCGACATACCCTAATACCCGGTACACCCATAGCCCAAATACCAATTAACCCAGTTACAAAGTTGGCCCGAAAGGCCCAAACTACAAACAGAATCAGAAACCCTAGGGTACCTAAAACCCTAGGGCGCCGCAAGCCATGGTGGACTTTCTTCGTGCCGACAGTGGATAATTTTGGCCCTTTCTTCATGCAACGGATATCGTGGCTCCCTCAGCAAGCCATTACCAACGCGATCTCCATCGCGATTTACCTGTAAATAAAAAGGAAAGAATAGCAGTAGAAAAGTAAAAAGAAATCTTCGATTTCTTTCCAAATATGTACCAAACAGTGGCTATTAAAGCCAGATTCCAACCATTGTAATTTTTTTACGGACACACAGGTTAATAGATTTATACACCACCGATACAAACAGTGTAGAGAAAAACAGAAAGAAAACAAGCAATAAAATTTAAAGGTCTTTTGATTTCTATTTCATCTCTTTACTCTTTAAGTTTATATCTACTTTTATTTCTCTTTTATGCATGCAATAACAGGAAGAAGATTCGTGTGAAAATAGAATGGCAAGAAGTTTTTTTTTACTTACTGTTTTGTTATTTTAAAATATTAAAAAACTATTTTAAAGAGAAAGAGGACAGTTACCTGTAGAAAAGAAGGGCTTTTGGATTCTCCGGCCGACATGCACGGTGGCGCGTAGGCGCGTGAGGAGGCTCGATGATCGGAACCGTGACGGCCCCTGGCCGGAGCTCTGAGGGTTCTTCAGAGCATTTTTCTCGGTTTTTTTAGATAGCTTAAAAATGAATTTTTTGTGGGTTAAAATGAATTATATAGGACCCGATCGACCCGACCCGTTCTTTAAAAGATCCACGTGTTTTACCGTTAAATGGGGTTAATTTCCCAATCGGTCCTTCCGCATTTTTATTTTTAAAATTAGGCTTATTTCATATTTCAAATTTTGCCCAGTAATTTTTATTTTAATTTCAATTTAATCCAAAAGCCTTTTAAACCTATATTCTGTGAATGACGTCGTTTCGGGGATAAGGGCTAATTGCCCAGTGAGTCCCTCAGCTTTTAACGCGTGTTCCAGAAAGCCCAAAATCCATGTTTTTATTTTTTTTTAAAAAATTAATTCAAAAATTTCATCCCTTTTAATTTTAATACTTTTATATATATTTTTAAATTATTATAGTTTATTTATTTTTAAAAATATTCTACATATTATTCTACTATAAATATTTTTAGACTTGTATAAATTTTATCTTATATTATTTTATTATTTTAGTTCCATATTAAATTTTTTTTATTCATACTATTATTTTTTTTATATTATGTATAGTTTAAATTTTTATAAACCGTTATTAATGTTATATTTTTATATATATTATTTTATATATTATATTATATTTTATTATCATATATTTCGAAAATTTATAAATTATTACTGATATTATGTTTTTATATGTAGTTATTAAATATATAAAATTCTTTTAAACTATTTTTATTACTATATTGTTTTGATGTTTTATTATATACTATATTACATATTATTTTCATATTTTTACTGTATATATATATATATTATCTCATCTTTTGAAAATTATAAACTAACTATTTTTACATGTTAAGCTATTAAATTATTATTATATATGTACTTTTTTCCTTTTATTTATTTATTGTTTTAAACCCTTTTTATTTTAATATCATCTAGTTCTTTTTATTTTTTTTTAAAATTGGTTAATTTATTTTCATACCCTTTCATCTTGACTTGATTTTGTCTTGGTTTTAATTTTAATTGATTCTTCTATTATTGATAAACTTATATATTGGCATAATTATATATCTTAGTGGCCTTATTTGTTGTGAAATATTAATGTATGAAAATTTATGTTACCTATGCTTATTTACATGAAAATGTATGTTATATTGTTATCTTTTACGTTATATTTGTATCAAAGCATGTTTTATAATAGATTATATCTTATAATGTTGTGTCTTGATTGCGTCATGATTTTGAAACATATAATCAAAAAGGCTTTAAAATAAGGCAATGTTTTTTGTATTTAGGAATTCGAGAAATAGTGCCCTAACATACTGGGTTGCGATTTTCCATTTGTCTAAATGCCTAAAATACCCTTCTAAACGATTTTCTAAAATACGAGATGATTTTAGCTACGAAAGTTTTAGAATATCGTGTCCTATCATGCTGGATGTGATATTCGTATTCTTTTGAGCGAAGGAATCTCGGTTTTAAACTTGAACCATTTTAATTTCAAAAGGGATCATATTTTCAAATATTTTCAAATTTTAACATTAAAGACAGAAAGTAATTCAATTTGGTACCAATTTTGGGCGTTACGAGGGTGCTAATCCTTCCTCGTACGTAACCGACTCCCGAACCTATTTTCTAAAATTCGTAGACCAAAACGTTTGTAAAAGGTGATCCAATCACACCTAAAAAGGTTGGTGGCGACTCCCATTTTCGTGTTTTTAAAGTCGACCCCTTTTTTTTCAAAACCCCGTTAAAAAATGGTTTCAACACAAAGAAAACAAATAGTACAAAAATGGGTAAGGGTGGAATTGGTGCCCCAGATATCACAGCTTGAGCTTCTCTGTACGAACTTCTTGAAGACCACTCTAAGTTCAACATGTGTCTAGGAGATCTGTAGTACTTTGTCAATGCCCTTAAGATGTAGCATATCTCATTATTGTTAACTCAGGTATAGGATGGCTAGCGTATGCCCCATTTCTCATCAAAAAGTTGAATTGCCCTTTACGAGTTTTCAATTCAAAGCCCTTTTGGTCTCAAAGCACCCTTTATGGGTTTTCGCCTTAGCCTCTCCTCCTCTTTTTTTTTGGAACTCAAGGCGCCCTTTGCGGGTTTTCACCTTGGCCCATTTTCCTCCTCAAGCGAAGTACTTCTTGACTGAGTCTGCATTAACTAGGTTGGACTAAATCTTGCTGTCCATCTCGGCTAATATCAATGTACCTCCAGAAAAGGCCTTTTTTATCACATAAGGTCCCTCCCAATTAGGCATCCATTTCCCTCTGAAATCTTTTTGCATAGGGAAGATCTTTTTCAAAACCAAGTCCCCCTCAAGGAATACTCTGGGGTAAACCTTTTTGTTGTAAGCTTGCATCATTTGCTTCTGGTACATTTGACCATGATAGATAGCTTTTAGCTTTTTTTCTTCAATCAAGTTCAGCTGATCATACCGGGATTAGATCCATTCTGCTTCGTTCAACTTTAACTCTGATAAAACCTGGAGTGAAGGAATTTCAACTTCAATGGGCAAAACTGCCTCCATCCCATAAACCAATGAGAAGGGTGTTGCCCCGGTTGAAGTTCTAACAGATGTTCGATAGGCAAAGAGGGCAAACGGTATCTTTTCGTGCCAATCCTTGTAGGTCTCAGTCATTTTCCCCACGATTTTCTTGATTTTTTTATTAGCTGCCTCCACTGCACCATTCATTTTCGGACGATATGGTGACGAGTTGTGGTGCTTAATTTTGAATTGACTGTAGACCTCTACTATTGCGTTGTTATTTAGATTCAACGCATTGTTCGATAAAATCATTTTCGGCATACTATAGCGACATATGATCTCATTCTTCAAGAACTTGCTAACTGCCGACTTTGTGACATTGGCGTATAAAGCAGCCTCGACCCATTTGGTAAAGTAATCGATGACCACAAAAATGAATCGATGACCATTAGAAGCCTTTGGCAAAATTGGCCCAATGACGTCCATGCCCCACATTGAGAAAGGCCATGGAGAAGTCATAACATGAAGAGGTGAAAAAGGCACATAGATTTTATCCCCATAAATTTGGAACTTATGGCACTTCTTGGCGTAACTGACGCAATCTCCCTCTATCGTGGACCAGTAATACCCGAATCTCATGATTTGTCGGGCCATTGTAAAACTATTGGCATGCGTCCCGCAAACACCCTTATGGACTTCTTTCAAGATTTTCTTAGCTTCAATGGAATCAACACACCTTAGCAACACATGATCCTTCCTCTTTTTATACAAGATATCTTCGTCTAAGACATAGTCACTGGCCAACCTTCGTAACGTTCTCTTATCATTTTCAGTTGCGCTGGGTATTCACGGTTCTTCACATATTGTAAATATCATGATACCAAGGACGATCATCTCTCTCGTCCTCCTCCTCGATGTTACAGCAATAAGCCGGAGCCTCACAAATACTCATCTAGATTGGCTTCATATCTTCTTGTTCATTTATTCTGATCATAGAAGCTAACGTAGCCAGGGCATCAGCCATCTAGTTTTCATTGCGCGAGACATAAAAGAAGGTGATGTCATCAAACTGCTAAATTAACTCTAGAACTAACTTTTGATAACTGATCAAATTAGGATCTCTCGTCTCCCATTCACGTTTGAGCTGATAGATCACCAATGCAGAGTCTCCATATACCTCTAGCACCTTGATTTTACGGTCTATGGCTGTACGAATTCCCATGATACATGCCTCGTACTCTGCCATATTGTTTGTGCAGTCAAAATCCAGCTTATAAGTGAATGGATAATAATCTTCACTTGGGGATATCAAGACTGCCCTAACTCTATTACCAACGGTATTTGATGCTCCATCGAAATTCAGTTTCCAAGAATGATCTTCGGGTGTGTCTTCTTCGGTAGTTGCCACATACATTAGATCTTCATTGGAGAAATCGAAGTTCAAGGGCTCGTAGTCTTCTAGAGTTCTACTGGCTAGAAAGTCTGCTATTGCGCTCCCCTTCACAGCCTTCTAGTTCACATAAACCATGTTAAATTCGGAGAGCAAAATTTGCCATCGGGTTATTCTACCATTCAAGGCGGTTGACTCCATCATATACTTAAGAGGGTCCAGTTTCGAGATTAACCAAGTCGTGTGGTACAACATGTATTGCCTCAACCTCCGAGTTGTCTAGGCCAAGGCACAACATAATCTTTCAATTGGTGAGTATCTTATTTCACACTCAATAAATTTCTTGCTGAAGTAATATATCACCTTTTCCTTCTTTCTTGTCTCATCGTGTTGACCCAACACACATCCCATTAAATTGTCAAATACTGTCAAATACAAAATCAATGGCTTATCAGGACTGGATGGCACTAGCACCAGAGTATTAGCCAAGTACTATTTAATTCTGTCAAAAGCCTTCTGACATTCGTCGTCCTATATGCCTGGATTGTGTTTCTTGTGAAGACGAAATACGAGATCACATTTTTTTGTCAGCTGTGAAAGAAATCGGGTAATGTAGTTTAACCTTCTCAGAAAACCTCGAACTTCTTTCTGAGTGCGGGGCAGAGACAGCTCTTGTATAGCCTCGACTTTATCCGGGTCGACCTCAATTCCCTTTTTACTGACCATGAAACGAAGTAGTTTTCCTAACCTGGCTCCGAAAGTACACTTGGTTGGATTAAGCTTTAGCTAAAATTTCCTCAACCTCAAGAACAGTTTCCTCAAAACCTGTACATGCTCCTTTTCTGTTCGGGATTATGTAGTCATATCGTCGACGTAGACCTCGATCTCCTTGTGCATCATGTCGTGAAACAAGGTTACCATGGCTCTTTGGTATGTTGCTCCCGCATTTTTTAACCCGAATGGCATCACCTTGTAACAGAACGTTCCCCACAAGGTTATGAACATGGTCTTTTCCATGTCTTCAGGATGCATCTTGATCTGATTGTATCCAGAAAACCCATCCGTGAAAGAAAATAATGAATAACCTGCCGTATTATCTACTAGGGTGTCAATGTGAGGCAACGGGAAATTGTCCTTTGGGCTAGCCTTGTTTAGATATCTGTAATCTACACAAATCCGCATTTTTCCATCTTTCTTAGGGACAGAAACGACGTTGGCTACCCATTCTGAGTAGTTAACCACTTGTAAGAACTCGACATCAAATTGCTTCTTGACCTCTTCCCTTATTTTCACTGCCACATCGGGTCTCATCCTTCAAAGCTTCTGTTGGACTGGCTTGCACTTCTCCTTTATGGAGACGCGATGCACCGCAATATCAACACTTAATCTAGGCATGTCCTGATACGACCATGTGAAAACATCTTTGAATTCTTGCAGTAGCTTAATGAGATCCTACTTTGTTTCCTCATTTATACAAGTGCCAATTTTCACCTCTTTCCCCACTTCCAAGGTCACAATCTTAATTGTCTCTTCGTGAGGCAGAATTTGCTTTTCTTCTCGTTCTACCATCCTCAACAAATCTGAAGATAAACTATAATTTTCATCATCTTCAAAATCCTGCGATTTCTGCAGGCACATGTCTTGCTCAAAAGGGAGTTCTGGGTCCATAGCAGCGTTGCTCATGACATCGATATCCAGGAACCTATTATAGGTACGAGAGAATGTCTAAGAATACCATATTTGTATGGTATGATTATGAATGGAATGAAAAAAATAAAATAAAAGAAATAATTGCTAGATGAGGTATGAAAATACATTTTTTATTTAAATAAAAATGATTTGAACATGAGCCTATTTCACAGAAGATTTTTATTGTTCCTAGGCGAGAAAACAATAAGTGTGTTTTGAACATTACTCTGTATTAGGTCTAAAAACTACAAGAAGTTCTTCTACAGTCCAGTTGTTCAGAACACTTCTAGGCTCATAGGGGTGAATGCCCGCTAAGTTTCTTGCCTTCGACCTTTCTCCCAATACATGTTGATGCTCAAAGTTTTCATCATATCTTCAATCGTTCCTTCACTTACGAACTTTAATTCAGGATGTATAACTCCTCCTGCCATGAATGTCCTGGATATATGGGGAAAGGTCATTGGTTCTCATTTGACCTCTGCCCTACTTAATCTTGCTCTTCTCTTCTCTTACCTCCTTTCTAGCTCTTTCTTCCTCTATTGTATGTCTGGCTTATATCCCAAGCCAAAACAATCCCATGTGCTTGCTAAAATTGACACTTCTACCTGTCTGTAGAGATATTTCCGAAGTCCTCTTCCAGGCAACGCTCCTTTTGCCACTGTCAACTGTAGGCTCATCCTCGTAGCTTCAAAAATTTTGGGCACCGGGATCCTGCTTCCCTCGGTGATGGAAGTCACATTCACACATTCTAACGATCGAAAAGAGAATTCAGTTGCTTCACTATCATTGTCTATGTACGGCGCATCACTAGCAACGGATGTGATATTGTCCTCTTCCGCGTTAATTATTACTAGTCGGCCCTCTGTTACTAACTTTAACTTCTGATGCAACGATGATGGTATTGCCCCTGCTGAATGAATCTACCGCCTCCCCAATAGACAATTATAGGAAGGTTTAATGTCCATCACTAGGAAATCTACCTCGTATTATTTGGCCCGATCAAAAGAGGTATCTCTATTCTTCCCATTACTTTCCTTTCTGTGTCTTCAAATGCTCTCACTATATTTTGGAATATCTTCATATGAGAGCTATCTATTGGCAATTGATTTAATATGGATAAGGGCAGGCCGTTCAGTGCCAAACCGTTGTCAATCAACACTCCCGGTAGTGTATACCCCTTGCAGCGGGTAGTAATGTGCAGAGCTTTGGTAGATCCCATGCCCCCGGTGGTATTTCATCATCACTAAAAGAGATGAAGTTTTCGGCGCTTATGTTGCTGACAAAGCGGTCTAGCTTGTTTACCGAAATGTCATCAGCGACATAAGTTTCATTCAACACCTTCATCAGTGCGTCACGGTGCGTCTCCGAGCTCAGAAGTAAAGTCAATATTGATATGCGAGTGATAAACGATAAATTATACATATTTTTACCTCATGTTTAGCCTATATTTTGGATGAATTATCATTAGATTTGTGAGAATTGGTGCTCTTAATCCTTCTGTTTCATGTCTTATACTTAGGAGAGCATAGGGAAGAGAAAAGAACGAGAAACGGGCTAAAAACGGAGAAAATGGGCCAAAATGAGAAAACGACATGGCCTAAGGATTCACCACACGGCCGTGGCACATGGCCGTGCCACACAAGGTCCAACATGGCCCAGCCCCGACTAGCACGGCCAGGCTACATGGCTGTGCCACCCTCAACAGGCCCACACGGCCTCTTGTCGAAACCACACGGGCGTGGTACACGGACGTGTCCCTATCGTGAGGAAGTTCAATTTTACTCGAAAAAGGATACTTAGGGGTTAAGAAAGCCATTTTAAACTCTATATAAAGACCCTAGGAGGCAACTTCAAGGATGTGCTTATTTCCCGCTAAGGGAATACTCTTTTCTCTCAAGAAAGAGCGCTATAATTCTGACAACACAAGGAGTGAAAGCAAGAGATTACTCCAAGGGAAGCTGATTGATTCATCTTAGAAGCCATAATTCTACATCAAGATAGAGGATCTCTCTAAATTCCTTCAGGGATTTTTAGGTTCTTTATGTTTTGTTATCTCAATTCTTCTGAGATGTTTTCTTTCTTTATTATGAACTAAACCCCTCAAATACTTGAGGGGGATGAAACCTAAGATAGATCTTGTTAGTATTTATCCTTGAATTATTTGATAAATACTTGAATTGTTCTTAATTATGTGTTCTTTATTCTTGATTTAATAATCCTAGGTATTACTTCAAGAACTTGATGTGCTTAGGCAGAGGAGCAAAAGTCCCTGTTTTAAGAGTAGATCTACCATAATTAAACGGAGTTGCATGCAACCCTAGACATAGGGCGACATAAATTTTCCAGATTAGGGTCAAACCTAATAGGGGGATCCATAGATCGAATAAATGCAACCTAGGATGTTAATTAATAAAGAAACTTTAGTTAACAGCCTAGGCCTAGTTGTTCTTATCCTCGAAAGAGGTATTAACATAAGTTAGGGATCTCTATAGATCAAGTCAAGCGAAGACATCATCTAGTTCAAGAAGTTAATAACAAGCGAAGTCTAGGTGGATTCTCCCTTAAGTATTGCTTATATCAATCAGCTTTTCCATAAAGTTTTCCCCAATTTACTTTTTGTGCACTTTTAGTTAGTTTTAGAATTAGTTTTAATCAATCCTCTTTTATTTTCAGGCTAGATAATAGAAAGGAAGTGAGTATTAGTACTTTTGGTTCCCTTGGGTACGATAACTCGGTCTTGTCGCTAAACTATACTACTGTTCGATAGGTGCGCTTGCCTTTAAAATTGTGATATTAGTTAGTTTTTGGTGTGATCAGTTTTTATAAATTTTATTACTTAATATCGCAAGCATATTAGCGAGCGGCTGCTTGTGTAATTGTTCCACAACACTATACTCACTGTGTCTTAGGAACTTTAGAAATTTTTTAGCTTCATTTTCCATTACTGGTTCATTAACCAGTGGTTCTGACCTCTCTTCTCCTTGTCTGATCACAAAAGATTTCCTGGGTTCGGCTTCAGTGTTTGGCGTGTTGACTGAACTCTCTTTTTTTGGAACCGCCACACTACAGTTATAATTCCAATGCATTATTTTACTGTCCTTATAAGGGAAAGCTAATGGTTTCTGAATTATAACTCTTGGTGTAACCCTTGCCCCAACTTTACTGATTCTGGGTCGCAAGATAATTACCACCGGGTGGCTAGCCTTACAAACTTCCTTGTTTGACCCTCCTTCTAAAGAGCACACATCATCTTCTTCGATAAACTCAAAAAACTCCAACTCCTTGTTGTCCATTACACCCTGCACTAGGGCCATGAATTCGCTATAGTTCTGGATCTCATGGTCCTTCTCATGGTGGAACTCACAGTAGTTCCGTGTATCTTGGGATTTGCTTCCTGACTCTTGCGAGACTAACTCTCTTTTCTGCATTTCCTTCCAAACCAACTTCAATGGGGTTCTTACTTCAGTGACATTCAACTTGATTCTCCTCCCTATATTCTCGACTATCGCGTTTACCCCTTTATTGGTATGACTGGGTAATGGATTTCCCGCACCAGGTGCATAGTTGAATTTTACAACACCTGCTTTAATAAGCCTTTTGACGTAGTTTTTGAATGAGGTACAGTTTTCTATCGAGTGTCCTGTGATCGCTGCATGGTATTCGCACTGAGCGTTTGCGTCGTACCACTTAGGGTATGGGGGTTACAATGGTTCTAGGTAGAAAGGGGCCACAACATGTGCATCGAACAGACTTTTGTACAACTCCCAATACGTCACTGGTATGGGAGTGAACTGGAACTTCTCCGTATTCTACCTTGTGTTGGACTCCCGCCTTGGTGAGGCCTACTGGCCTGTGACTACCGTTCTCGATTGATTAACAGTGACAGGTTTTAAATAGCCCGAGCTCACATTACTTACTTTGTTTTCTTTCTTCTTTGGAGTTGACCTTTTCGTGCTTTCTCCAGCCTCTATCTTTCCGCACCTTATTGCATTTTTGATCATTTCACCTGACATCACTATGTCTGCGAAACTCTTAGTTGCGCTTCTTAACATGTGATTAATAAAAGGCACTTTCAAGGTATTGATGAAGAGCATGATGGTTTCTTTTTCTAACAACGGTGGTTGGACTTGTGTAGCGACTTCCCTCCACCTCTGGGTATACTTCCAGAAACTCTCACCCAATTTTTTCTTCATGTTCTGTAACGTAATCCTGTCAGACGCTATATCTGTCACATGGCCATACTGTTTCATGACGGCCTGCGCCAAGTCCTTTCATGATTTGACTTGGATATGACTCAACTGATTGTACCATTTGGCCGCAGCTCCTTTCAAACTATCCTGAAAACAATGAATCAATAATTGGTTGTTGTTGACAGATCCTGTCATTCTCTGACAGAACATTGTAATATAGGCCTCAGGACAGCTGGTCCCGTTATATCTTTCGAATTCCAGCATTTTGAATTTTAGAGGTAATACCATATCTGGAACTAAGCTTAACTCCTTGGCATCAATTCCGCAATGATAATCAGTACTCTCTAGTGCCTTGAACTTCTCCTCTAACCATTTGCATCGATCATCGAACTACTTTGGGAGCTCTATCTTTGCTTTTTCCCCTTCAACATTATCGAAGTCAGGGACTATTGGTTTTGCCAAATTATCTTCGGGGTTGGAGCTCGAGCCTGTTGGGAAATTTACTAGTGTCGAGGTACTGGATTAAGACTGAGGTCTAATATTAACAGACACATTTGGTAGTTGGACACTTGTTGGGGCAAAGCCAAGAGGATAAGCAGAGTCCTCATTGTCGTCTCCAGTATCAACCATAGGGCCTTTTCCTTTGTCACACCCTCCCTTAAACAGCTGTGTTAGCTGGCTTATCATGTTATTTTGGGATTTTAGCATGCTTTTTTGGGACTCCAGCATTTGATCCCTCATCTCTTGTTGGATCCTGGCCAACTGTTCTTGCATCTGAATTTGTTGTTTTTCTTGCATCTTTTTCTTCATCTGTTCTAACTTTTCCAACCTCTGATCCATAGCTTTCGTTTTTCTTTTAGTGTAATAGTAATGTTCCAAGGTAACTAAAATACGACCTCTAGTTAATAAGGTTCTTTTATCGAATTTAATGCACATGATGCAATGTAACGCAAATGCATGATATGAATGCAAAAATAAAAGGCGTCAATTCTAATTCAATTTTATTTAGAATAGCTTTACTAAAGAACAAAATCCTTTACACAAAATAGACTAAATATACGGCTTAGCCTTTATGCTCAAAGCTTTAACTTTTTTAAGAAGTCCAGCCAGGTCCTAACCCCGGACTGACTCTAGCTCGTATTTCACACTCAGCACATCAGCCTGAATAGCTAAGGTCTGTAAATGATCGACCACTTCTCGTATTTGAGCCACGGCCTCGCCCATGACATAATCTCTTTCTCTGACCTGGTTTTGAGATCGATCAAACTGTTTCTTCCATTACTCATTATCTGACTCAAGAAGTTGAATCCGAAGTTCACAATTTTGAAGTGCAGTCTCGAGCTCTTCTACCTTCCCCTTCAAATCCTCAATCCTACCTAGGCTAGCCTTTAACTCCATTACAGAGTTGTGACTGCGATGCTGATATGGTGCCTTCTCTAACTCTGCTATTCGAGCTCTTAACATCTCTTTTTCACTTCAGTCATCACACAAGGCCCTTTTTAGAACATCTTCTCGTGCTCGAATATTATGGAACCTCATTTCCCACTGATTGGCCTTATCTCTTTCTTCTTGGATTTCTTAGTGCCACTACTCTGAAGTTTTACCCAAACTAGCATTTCTCATCGATGTATGCAATTTCTTATATTCAGTCTTCAGATCATCTAAGTCTTCTTCGATCTTTCTCTTTCCCTTTTCAACTTCTCAACCTCGTACTTCTGCACATCGATATCTAATCTTAAATGCATCTTTTCCTCTTCCAGTTACTTGATCTTTTTTCCCAACTCTGAATTTCTCCTTTTAAAATCCTGTTTTATAATTTCCAACTCGGAGGGAACTACTTCTAAATACCCCCATATCGGTCAAACATCTTCTAAACTTGGCCTAGGGATATTGTCGTTAATTCTTTTACTCAACCATCCATTGTACTCAGGGGTCGTCATTGGATCTGCGGCCAACCTTTTCATTCTACGAGTCTAATTCCAAGCATTAGAAATCTCCTTAACCCTTTTCTTGTAATCTCTTCTATACAAAAACTCACATTGAGCAAGCCCATGGGTTGCCGGTATGAACTATCTTGCTTCATATTGCCTAAGCACGAGCAAGGGAGCATATCCAATGGCACCCCAGATTCCAAGCAAAGGGACCCAGTCGAAACTCCCACATCGGAAAAGAATTTCGTCAGGAACCAACCAAGGAGCTTTCCACTCAACGTCTTCTTCCTGGAGATTTTGAAAGAGCGCAATTCAGTTTTCTTCCGATATGTCATCTCTCCTGGGTGTAGCCACTATCTCCTTTAGTGGGGAGTAATTCTCAAAGAAAACCCGATAACGAACCTTATCTACCTTTCAAAAATGACTGTGAAACCAAGCTAACAATAACTGTGCACACCCTATAAATCTTCCTTCGTAAGACTTTCTACATGCATTCAAGGACCTAAATGTCTTGGCCAAGATCACAGGAACTGATGTGACCCATTTGTTAAGTCGGTCGAAGAGATCTGTGACTGCCTCATCAACATACCCCAATGCCCTAGGGAAGAGCATCAACCCATAGACACTCAAAGCAAATACATCAACTTTCTTTTTTATATCAGGATGTGCTAGGATCAAATCTCGTAAATTCTTCCATGGGATGCAGTTACACTCCCCCTTCTGCTTGATCATTGCCGTAATCCACTGTTCACTCATTCCTGTAGTATTCATTAGTTTCTTCCAAAACACCAGAACATAAGCAGCTCTCGAATAGGCCTTATTGACTTGAACCTTTGGAAAATGTAATAAGGCTGTATACTTCTCTACTAACGGTACCAAATCTACATTCCCAAATGTAAAGCAACTATATGCAGGGTTCCAATACTGAGCAAGGGCCCGAAATAAGCGCTCATCTACTTTGATATCGAGTAAGTACAGCAAATCTCCATAGTTACAGTAGAACAACTGTCTAGCCTCATCGTTCCACTGATCTCATATCTCCTTCAATTCCTCAAGATTATTTTGGGTCACATTGATGCGAGTGTAATCTCATAACTCTGATTTGTATCCCTTGGCTAGACTGTCCCCTCTCTCTAATTGCGTTGTCTCTGACCATCTACGGACAACCGCATTATCTTCTACTTTATTAAGGAATTCATCCCCCATGCCAAGCTTTCTAATTCAGAAATCGAATACGAATCAACACCTTTTAAATATGAAATGATATGCAAACATGGCAAAACAAAACACAACAAGTTAGTATCATACCAGAAACATAACTCAAAGTAGAGAAAAGAGAAACAAACACCTATCGGGGTGATCGCTAGGGTTCGGCATAGTTCTTCCTAGGGTGGGCCCTTAGGGTTTTCTACATGTGGTTTGGTTCTAGAGTTGAGGTACCTGAACCAACAGCTTCCTCAATCCTCACCCATTATAAGCTCATATAGACCGAGTTCAGTTCAGGGAAATACATTTCCCTATGGCTACACGGAGATGAAAATCTCTCGAAGACATAGGTATAGATGTATCCCGGAAGTGATACGCTCTCCTGCATGGAGGTGAAAACCTCATGAAGTAAATAGCTTCTCACTCCCACTTAAAAGGGGTGACCACAATGGTCATGCAATGCAATGTGTGGGAATACAAAAAACTCAAAAAACATGAATAGAACGATGAAAATCATAACACCAAACAGATGAAATGTAATGAGAGGATCGTATATTGAAAACCAAATTTTTAATTTTCGACAAAAAGACAAAAAGTAATCAAATCGTGGCTTGACTCTCTTATTGGTCCCCAGTGGAGTCGCCAAGCTGTCGAAACCATTTTTAATTTTGAAAAAACGAGGATCGACTTTAAAATATATGGAGTATCTACCAATCTTTTTCGAGGTGTGATCGGGTCACCTTAAAGTTTATCATTTTAATAAAATGTTTTGATTTACTAAAACAATAATTTTGGTCTACAAAATTTGAGAAAACAGGTTCGGGAGTCGGTTACGTACGAGGAAGGATTAGCACCCTCGTGACACCCAAAATTGGTACCTATTGATTAAATAATGTCTTAGAGTCAAAAATTTGAAAATATTTAAAGTACGATCCTTTTATTTAAGAGAAAAATCAAATTGAAAATTGAAACCCTCCAATCTCGAAGAAATAAAATGCCACACCCAGTGAGTTAGGATGTAACACTTCAAATCTTCGAAACTAAGATCGTTTGTTGATATTTAAAACTCATGCATAAAAATTTGAAAAGTGTATTTAGTTATTTGGGCCTTATGGAAAAATTGGAACCTAGTAAGTTAGGGCACAATTTCGCAAAATTCCCCAAATACAAAATATTGCCTTTATTTTTTAAAAATCCTTATCTCGAGAGAACGAAATGTCACATCCAGTGAGTTAGGAGGTAACATCTCAAGTTCCCGAGTTATTTGAAATTCGTATGTGTTGATTTTAAAAGGGTACTAGGCTACTTGATTTGACAAGAGAAATCGAAACCCAGTAAGTTAGGGCACAATTTTCTCGAAGTTTCCAAATATCAAGTATTGCCTTATTTTGGGAAAAAAATCATTTTTATGAATTTGAAAAAAGTAATTTAAAAAAAAAAGGGTATGTATATATATGTATTATAAATTCAAAAAAAAATAAAAATAATAAAAACAATAACAAGAAATAAGCTTCAACTTTATAGGTTTCGTTTTTTTTTTTTTTTTTGCCTACTGCTTGTTGGATGTTTGGAGTGTTTTTGACTTTTTTTTAGTATTCAAAAAAAAACTTTTGTATAGCTCTCTATTCGGATCCAAAAAAAGGTCCTTTTTACAGTATATGTTTAAGGCTTTTATAGCCGATTAGTAACAACGATCTTTTGCAGGTATAATGGCGTAATGGCGCACGACGCGGGATGGCGTGGGAGACCAGCGCATGACGCGGAGGAGCGCACAACGGGCGATGGTTGGAGTCCGATTTGGTGGTTGCGGCGTTGAAGAATTGTTGCTGCTAGGGTTTCTATCCTTAGGTTTAGGTGGGTTTTGGGCTATTAGGTAATTGGGCTATACCATGTATTTTGGGTCTTAGTTCTTAGGCCTGATTTAGGTTTAGGTGGGTTTGTGTTTTTTAGTCTGGGTTTGGGTTTGTAACGGGCCTTTATTAGGTGTGGTTCCGGACTAAAATTGGGCCCTACAATCAGGGGCGAAGCCAGAACTACTTTTAAGGGGGGCCGAATGAAATTTTAATTTTTGGTAGTCTATATCTTTATAATTTTTAAAGGATTAAATCAAATTTTTATAATTTTAGGGGGGCCAAAGTGCAATTTTACCTTTACTAACTTAAAATTTTAAAATTTTTTAAAAGGGCTAAATAATAAATTTTCAATTTAGGGGGGCCGGGGCCACTGCCTGCCCCCTAGCTACGCCTCTGCCTACAATTAGTATATTTTAATGTTGTTTGGGGATGTTTTAAAATAATTTTGGACTGATTTTTGCTTTAGGGGACCTAGGTTCCAGTACCTAACCTTTTAGGTATCAGAACATTGTTTGGCAATAGTTAAGTTGCTAATTCCAAGTCAATGTATCGATACCTTGCCCTTAGTCAATATCTATTGCATTGTTTTGATGTTTTGAACCCCTTGAAACCTGTAGTTGTTCCCAAACTTTTTCGAACACCAATAAAAAGTTTCTAATTCTTTTAAGTAATTCTACTTATTAAATTGATATTAAATCAACATATTAACACCGACTCAACAAACCAGTATTAAGTATATAAAAGTATCGATAATACATTGATAGTAAGTTTAATTTATTATCCTTGTAAGAAATATAATAATTCCATTATATAGGATATAATAATCTTTTTGTGAATTTAGTTTTGATACGTGCATAGTAAAAATATGGTTTATATATATATATATATATATATACACATACATACGTAGTGCTTACTTTTCAAATCTTTAAATCGAAAAAAGAAGAAAAAAAACCCTCGGTTTATTTTGTTTTTATCTTTAAATCGAAAAAAGAAGAAAAAAACCCTCAGTTTATTTTGTTTTTTATTAAAAGGTTTATTTATTTATTAAAATTAGAAGAAACCCCTCCATTTTTTATTCTAATTTAAACGGTTTAGTTTTTAGGTAAACTACATCCAAGTTTATTAAATTATTAGTAACTTTATATTTTGGTTAGTTAACTTCAAAAAGTTATAAAATGTCATTGAATTGATAAAAAAATTCATTCAAGTCATTGAATTATTTGAAAGTTTTTATTTAAGGCATTAAGTTTTTCTTTTTCTAAAAATCTAGCTAATGAGCTCCAAACAACTATTTACGATCAATATAGTAAATCAATACCCATCAACGAGTGAAGAATATACATTAAATTCAAGTCTATCTAACAATCAGTGTCGAAGATTGGAGAAGAAAACTGTTTGAATTTTAGTACGTAGATTTGTTACATTTAAAACAGTTGTATGAAAAAACTTAACTGCAGAAGAGAAGAGGAATGTGAACTTTTGATTGGTGCAGGCCGTGCAAATAGAGAAAACCATATAGTAATAATTTTAACAACCAATTAACTTAAATGAAAAATTTCAAATAATTCAATAACCGTTTTATAACTTTTTTAAATTAAGTGACAAAAACATAAATTTATTAATAATTTAATTACATTAGGTATAATTTACTCTTAAATTTTGAAATAATTTTGTTTGTTACCTTTTTGTTATACTCTAAGTACATAGAAATATGAATAAAACACGGATAGTAAGTTTACCTATGGTTGTGAGAAATATAATAATTCCATTATATAGAATATGATAATCTCTTTGTGAATTTATTTTAAATTGACTTTTTATATAATGTGTATTTATAAGTTTTCAAAATTTTAAATAAAAAAATATTTAAACATTCAATTATTTTTATCGTTACAATTAAAAAAAAATATCAATCCAACTAAATCTTAAATCATCTCATTAATTAATTTAAAATTATTTATGTTGTATGAATATAAACTAAAAAGGTATGTATTATCACCATGCTCAAAAAAGGAAAAAATATATATGCATTACCAAAATGAATATTTCAATAAAAAATAATATTATTTAATCATTGGTTAGGTTTATTTTAGGGTTTGACAAGAAGAAGAAAATTAGAAATTATTTACAAGGAAAATGTAGTTTACTACACTATTTTAAGATGTAGAAGAATTCCATTGTACATGTAACACTGTTCTGTATATCATGATCTAATCAAATTCAGACTAAAAGAAGATTTCTTAAACCCTAATTAAGAAATCAAAACTAAAATTCTAGATACTCCATTAAAATGATCTTCAAGCTTTCCTATGCTTAAAACTGCCTTTCTTTAAAAACTACCTGTCATTTACAATTAGAAAGGAGAAAAAAAAAAAAAACTATATATAATTTCAAAAAGGAATTAAGTTTTCTCAGCAACCAAACAGCTCAAGAAAAAGAAAAGGAAAAGGTAAAAAGAAAAGAAAAGAACGTTTAAAAGATAAACCAAGAAGACATGAAACCTTGATAGCGTGATTGATTTAGGTTGCTTCATTTCAAGGCCTTTTTAACGCTGTTCTTGCCGCTGAGAGGGGAGGAAGGCAAGATCGGCTTCGAAACAAGAACCAGGTTGAGACTGCGTCGTGTGTTTTCAGTAAAAACTCCACCACCGCCACCATTGACGTCTCCTCCAAAAACAACTTGGCTCTTATTAATCGCTTTATCGCCGGCAGCGATGAAATCTTGGCCAAGATGCGAATCTTCCTGTCTAATTCTCAAAACCTGACTATGAAGTACTCTGTCTAGTTTCTTCTTCATCTGTAACACCACGGACCTAGGGGACTCCAACTCCGCCTCCTCCGTCGATGAATCTCCGCTCTCAACCTCCGTAACCGGAAGCTCCTCCTTGGGCTCCATAGATCGAGACGAGGGTTGTTGTTGATGTGATTTGGCGGGGAGGGATTTATAGGGAAGATGAAAACGGTGCGTTGGCGAGCATCACGTGGTGGATTGAAAAGACATGTGGTGAAAAAGACAGGTTTTAAAGGTTCAAAAACCGTTAGCCCCATTTTTAGTAGCCATTGGAGATTTTTGAGGGTTCTTTTTACTTGCCACCTCACTTCTTATTTGCCACCTCATCAGGGATTAAGCTCTTAACTTTTGCTTCTTTTTTTTTTTGTCTAAAGACAAATTAGAATAAAATTAGATTATCTTACACCCTTTACTAGGGGAAAAGAAAAAAAAAGATTATGAATATTCTTTTTATAATTAAAATAAATTGTATTATTTAAAAATATTGTAATTTTTTTAAATAAAAATAAATAAAAGTATACATGCAGTGAGATTTAAACTCATATTAGTTGAATTAATAAAAGTTTAAATTTACTACTAAATTCATACATTTTTATTTTCATATACATAATTTATTACTTTTATATTAATAAACTTAAATAAATTTAAACTACAATTAGAGTTTTACGTATATAATTGTACTAAATTTAAGTTTATATATACAATTGTAGATTAATTTAAAATGTAGTCATATTTTCATGCATTTGTTCATAATTTCTTGTAACGTAATGCATTTGTTCATAAAGATGATCTTTTGGAAGTAAATTAGATGATGTTTAACTTTGAATAACATGCCTATTATCCGATATAACTTTGAATAACAAATCAAGCCTTCCTCGGAGGCAAATAGTAGTCGAAATTTCAGCTCCCCTTTTTAAAACATCAGTATTAGTGAGGTGTATCGAAACCATTTTTAAATTTGAAAAACGGGGATCGACTTTAAAACAAAACATGGAGTCGCCACCAATCTTTTTTAAAGTGTGATTGGGTCACTTTATAAAACATTTTGGTCTACGAATTTTAAGAAAACAGGTTCGGGAGTCGGTTACGCACGAGGAAGGATTAGCACCCTCGTAACACCCAAAATTGGTACCTTATTGATTGATTAATGTCCTAATATTGAAAATTTGAAGAGATGTTAAGATACAATCCCTTTTAAAGAATGTTTGAAGAACCCGTTTTGAAAGATTAAGACTCATTTGTTCCAAAAGGATAAAGTATCACATCCAATACGTTAGGATGCGACATTTTAGCCCTCGAAGCCAAGATTGTCCCTTAATCTCCCAAAACATGAAATTAAAAGGATATTTAGTCATTTGGACGAACGAGAAAACTACAACCCAGCACGTTAGAACACAATTTCTTGAACTCCCAAACACGAAACATTGCCTTGTTTTTGAGAAGCTTTCAAATAAGCGTTTAAAACCAACTCAAAATGTTATAAAGAGGAAATAAGTAATGTATAACACAATGATATATGAATGAGTTTTCAAAAAGGGAAAAAAATTAAGTACGAAGGAGCCTAAAACAAATTATATTCCAATCATCTAAAAAACATAAGTGGTATATAAATAGATAACGCAACAAAAAAATAATGATATACAGTAAAGATTTAAAACAATTTATAAAACAAATTAACACGGATAACACAAAAACAAGTTTAAAAAAATCACTGTATAAAACAATTTAAAACACATAAGATATTAAATAATTCAAGATAATATCCCTTGTAATTTAAAATCGTTTATTATAAATAATATATAAGGGGGAAACAATTAAAGTAAATAAAATGTTTTTAGAATAAATAATATATAAATAAATAAACAAAATATAAACGACACGCATATCCAAATCAAAGCACAAATAATATATATACATGAGGTCTAGGGTATATAATATATATAAAAACGAATAATAATAATAATACATAAAACGACAAGAAATAAGAACATCAAAATAATGATAATAATATTAGTATATAAATAGAGATAGAAATATAATAAATAGAAATATAATAATAGTAGAAATGTAAATTGATAAATAAAAATTAGATAAATAATAATAGTATTAGAATAACAAAATAAATATAAATAGAAACATAATAATAATAGTAATAATATATTAAATTATTTAATTTGATAATCAAATAGTGAAAAAAATAAACAAAGATTAAATCGAACCTTAAAGCAAAATTTTGGAGCAAATCATAAATAAATAAAAGGAAATGGACTAATTTGAACATGCTAATAACAAGGAGGGACCAAAAGGGAAATAATCCCTACCCTCCAAAACGCACAGCTTCAGGGAGACCAAAATGCAGTCAAAACAAACTTTAGGACCCAAAAAAAAAAATGAAAACTTAATTGCAAAACAATAAAAAAAAAACGGAAGGGCTAAAAGCAATTGGATGAATTTAGAACAAACAAAGAAATTGAAATGAAATGGACAAAATTCTCACGTAATTGAAAGTGAAAAGAAAATAATTCAATTCCAATAGAAATAGGAAAAGAGAGAACAATCCAATTTCAAATTGACGTGAGAAGACCAAAAGTAATCCCCTTTTCAAAGAACAAGATACCCCTATTTATATACATGGGATTTATTAAAAATAGCCTAACTAATTTAATAATAAAATAAAATAAAATAATATCTTTCTTTTTTTAGCCTTTTATCAAGTCAACAAAATTTGATAACTCCTTGGTTTTCTCCATCTTTCTAATTTGGCCACAATTTAATGATTGTCTTTTAATTTGGCCCTTTTTAACTTGTTTTAAACTGATTACATTCTTTGGCTTCAGTTATTATTTTTTCGAGCCCCAGGCTAAAATTGGCCTATTACAAGGTGGATCCACCCACCATATATGGTTCGCCAATGCCATCTCTGCAAACGCTGGAACCTCCTCCACCAGGTAAATCCCTCCTTCGTTCTTGATCCCTTCTTTAGCAAGTAGGTGTGAAATGGAACATCAACATAAATATGAAACGGAAAAAAATTATACGTATCAAAATCAATGGAAAGATGTTAGAGAAGTTTTAAATTAATTGCAAAATCACCATATCAATGGAAAGAGAAATTTTAGTTTAAGGAATCCTGGAACTTAAAAAAGAAAGTAATTAAGCTTGTTGTTGTGATATGTGGTGAAAAATAAAATAAAATTAAAATTAATAAAGATTATATAAAAATATAAAGATTATTAAAAGATTATAAAACATAGAAAAATGTTTAAAGTTTAGAAAAAAAGATTATTAAAAAAATAAAAATTTATCGAGAAGTATTAGAAATATGCAAAATATTGAAAATTTATTAAAAATGTAACAAGAATTGTAAAAAAATTAGAAAATTTAAAGTTATTATCTCCGCTACATGTAAGACGTGGTTGTAACAAATAGTGGGAAATTGATAAAAATTGATTAAAATCAATAAAAATATATGGAAAAATATTAAAAAATTAGAAAAAAATAAAAATATCACAAATATGAAAAACTATTAAAAGTAGGAGTGAATAAAACTCAATTTGATTCGAAAAATATTGAATTTTGAATTAATCGAAGAGTTATTTAAGTTTTTTGAGTCCACTCAACTAAATAATTCGAGTTTCGAGTTTGAGTAGTGACACACTCCGAAATTAGGGGTTAGAAGAATTAGGGTCTGCTGGTTGGGTAAGTGGCTCGAAGAGGATTTTTAAGTTTATTTTTGCGTTCCAGGGTAAGAATAAGCCTATTGATTTAGTGGTAAAACTTTAGCTTAATTTTAGATCCTGCATTTGAGTCCCTTAGTGTGTTTAGTAGGAAATATTTTTGTTTTTGGTTTCAACTTTTAAAAATAAAAAAATTTTATGGGTCAAAGTTTGGTTACATTTTATTTTATTTAGATTTTGTACATACCCAATTTTGCCAACCCATTTCTAAAACAACCCAAAACCATCAGCCCACCTAAATACTAACCCAAACCACAAATATTAACAGCCCATATTAAACCCAATACCCAAACCAAAAAAAAAAAATCAGAAACTAAAAACCTAACCCTAGCCCCCAATTCGGCGCCGCAAGCCTCCAACCACCCCTCTGACACCACGCCACCGACGTCACCTGCACCGGTCACCTCCATCGCTCAACTGCTCCTGTAAGAAACACGCAAGCAACAGTAGAAGAAACAATAAACAAATCTTGTAAAAACGGCTATATAAGCCAAATGAAAAACATTGTAAAAGGATTCGGCAGTTCGTGCAAAGAGAATACAAACACTAGATTTTAAAAAAACGAGCGAAACAGAGATTCTAAACACACAAAATATAAAAGAACAGTCAACAGATTGAAGAAGGAAACCTAAATCGCATCAAGGGTATTCTTTTTTTATTTTTACCTCGTTTTCTTTATTTTTCTTTATTAAAAAATCTATTTATTTAGATCTAGTTAATATAAAAGAGAAAAGTATAAAAAAAATCTCACCTTTTTTGAAGTCCGGCCACCGTACACGGTGGCCGGCGGCGGCGGACCACGGCGGCGTGTCACCGGCGACTGGCTGGCTCTCTCACCGGAACTTGGACCTGCAGAGAAAACAAAGAAGAAGCTTAGTTTATTTTTTTGAAACGGGTAACAAATGATTTCAAACAAAAAAATTTAACTTATATAGACGTTACAAAACGACGTCGTTTTGGTAAGCCCCAAAACGGCGCCGTTTCACCATGACCCGCGCGACCCGACTTGCTCCAACTTCAGGATCCGCGTGTTTCCATTGGACGGGCTATTTGCACATTTAGCCCCTCCGTTTTTTATGCTTCTGCAATCAAATTTTTTTATTTTTAATTCGGCCCCCAAAATTTATCGCGTTTCTCAATTTAACCCCTCTTGCTGCTGTGCGTTTTGGAAAGGGGAAATATTTCCCTTTTGACCCCCCACTGTTTCTTGCGCATTTGTTCCGGTCCCCCGTTTTTCTTTTATTTGCACTTCTAAACCCGAAATTTGCCTAATCTTTAATTTTAACCATTGTCCCTCTTGTTTTTATTAATTAATTTTGGTATTATTATTATTATTAGTCATACTAATTATTTACTATTTATTCTAGCGTATTTTGTGTTATTTCTCATTATTATTTTCTAGTTCGCATATATTATATATATATATACTGTTTTTTATTAATGATTATTTTCAAGGTTGCTTTAGCATTACATCAACTCCTATATTTTATTTATTTTCATTACTATTATTATTATTAATTTTTTCATATATATGTTATTATATTATATTTGGTTTTTCCATTTCTCCTAATATCTCGTTTTTACTATTATATACGTATATATTTATTATCGTTATTATCACATATATTACTACTCTTATTTTTATTTGCTTTATTATTTTGTCATGATATATAAACTAACCATTTTTATATCTCTATTATTATATGATTTTGTATATACTCATACTATCATTACTATTATTTCTATTCTTTTTATTATTATCATTATCTTTCATGTACATATTATCTATACTGTTCTTATGATTATTATTGTTATATTTATTTTTATTACTATTATATTTATTATTAGTATTAGTATTATTATTACTACTATTATTATTATTATTATTATTTTATATCATTATTATATTATATTTAGTATTTTTTTAATGTTATATTTTTACTATTATTTTTATTATTTTCACTATTATTATTTATTACTTTTTTTAATAATATTATTATATCATATTTTCTTTTTGTATTCTATTATTATTTTTATTATATCATACTTTTATTATATGCATATATATATATATATATTTGTATATTATTATTTTATATTATTATTACCAAATATATCTTTTTTTTCTTATTTTATTATTAGTACATTTTTTTTTCTTTTAAATACCATTGTTATTGTCATTCTAATCTTCCATGTTAATATTTTTCATTAATTATATCATTGTTTGCATTGTTTTTATTTATTCATGAATTCTCACTTTGAAAATATTTTTATTCATATTTTTAATTAAATTTCAACAAATAAGGCAACGTACCGAATTAACATTAAGTCATCAATTTCATAGCTATGTTGGGTGAAATTCGTCGGCTCGTGTTAAAAACGGGACGTCCTTCTAAAAAACCAAAAAATAAGATCTCTCATTCTTTTCAATCAGATCACGATTAAATATCAAATTGAACTCGAATTTTTTTGAAAATTAAGACAACACATGTTTAATAAGATACCAATTTTGGGCGTCACGAGGGTGCTAATACCTTCCTCGTACGTAACCGACACCCGAACCCTATTTTTCTCTGGAATTTTGACGTGGACCTAAACTCGGCCTTCTTTTTATTCAAAAATATTTTTTTTAAAAAGAGGTTTTATTAGGTATCCGATCACACCTAGAAAAAGATCGATGGTGACTCCCCTTTTCTTTAAAACCGAAATTCGATTTTTCAAATTTTAAAATGATCGCCTCAATTAGCGGCCGAAGCAAATTTTACGTTGCTACAGCCGGCGACTCCACTGGGGAAACCAGCTTTTAAGAGTCGAGTCTAGAACTAAACGCGTGTTGTCAAAATTTCCAAAATTATTTGTTCAATTTGATATTTAGTCGTGATCCTCAAATTTTGGTTTTCGAAAAGTCATGCATTTGCATCATGTTAATATTTTTCTAACTTGTTTTGTCTTTTTGCTTTTCAGCTCTAAGTTTTACGGTTTTAATTTTTAGTTTTTTAGTTTTAAAATAAAACGAAAAGGTTTGTGAGTTTCTCCCCACACACCGTGCACTTGCATTTTTGCATAACATGAGCTCTCTACCCGGGCTCCGTCCGTTTAAGTGAAAGTAAACGCTACGCCTTCGTGAGTTAATTCGTCCCTCCGCACAGGCTAGTGAATACTTTCGGGTTACATATGACTTATGCTTTCGTGAGTTAACTTGTCCCTCCGCATAGGCATAAGTAAATGTAATCCCTCGAATTGAACTCGTGAGCCTGTGATGGGCTACGACCGAGGCTTCGTACTAGTCTTAGTAGACGATAGTACGAACAATCCGAGTACCTGTCTAAAACCAAAACCACATGTAGTGAACTATACGAGCCACCTAACTAGAGCCATGCCGAACCTCCGTCTGTCAATAGTCACCAAAATAAGTACACGGGAGAAACGCCTCCAACCATTTGCATTTTCATTTTTTATGCAAGGGGATCGGGTCTGTTTAATAAGCTAGATCGGGTAGCTTAATTTGTTAAATTTTTCGTGTTTTTACCTATATTACTAACCAGGGGTTGTTTGTTGTTGCTTTATTTGTCATCATGCATTCTAGGCATCATATTAAGAAGGTGTTGACTAGAGATCGATTGCCAAAAAATGGGTTTCTGATGGAAGAGTCGATTATACAAACAACCGAGAAGAATACCGTGGTTAGGGAATGGTCTCTGAAAATCTAGAAAGAGAAATGTGACAGTCTAATGGAAGGATGTGTTGCTAATCTACCTGAGCACGTAACTGTGAATGTTCGTCAGAATAATCTCGAAGACTTGGTTCAAATCTAGAATCAGTGGGACTCGGACACTAAGGGAATCTTTACTGAAAGATACGAAGATATAGCCAACCTGATCGCTATCAATGTCGACGAGCGATTGATCCAAGCCATGATCAAATTCTGGGATCCGGCTTACCAATGTTTTACGTTCAATCAAGAAGATATGACACCAACTATAGAAGAGTACGCGGCCCTACTTCGTATCAATAATGTACAGCCCTATAAGATATATGTGAAGGAGCATAAGCCAATGACCTTCAAGAAGAAGCTAGTGAAATTGACAGACATGACTGACACATGGGCCGAAAAACAAATAAAGAAGAAGAATGAAGTTATTTGTTCCCATGGTATTCCTTGCGAGATTTGGTCCTAAACCATCCTAATGTATTAAAGAGAGTGAATTTGTTCGCCTTGTCCATTTACGGATTGATCGTCTTCCCCAAAGTTCTTGGACATATAGAAGTTGTAATAGTGGATTTCTTTGAAAGCCTAAAGCAAGGAATCAACCTTGTCCCGACTATCTTGGTAGAGGCCTTCAGATCCCTAAGCAGTTGTAGGAGAAAGGGGAATGGATGTTTTATCGGATGCGCGCAATTACTCAATGTCTGGATTTTGAGCCATTTCTGGAAAGTAGAGCGCACGCCGTTCCATATGTTTTCAAAAACATTTGCCCCGTTGGAAGCTTATCTTAAGAAGGAATGGCCAAAAGAAGTCTCCGAACAACATTGGGTTTCAGTCTTTCAAAACCTTCGAGCCGAGGATGTAACTTGGAGAGCACCGTGGATACACCCGTCGATTTTGTTGTACAAGGTTGGAAACCAAGATTGGGTGCCACTACTCGGGTTATGGGGCGGAGTTGGATATGCCCCGCTAATGGTCCAAAGGTAATTTTCTTCACGCCAGTTTATACCCGCCACCGGAGGAATAGCACAATCTGAGTTTGCTTTCGCGGGTGAAGGTTATATGAAGAGGGTCCGAGACACTGCCGGGTCTTGGAAGAAAATTTATCTGATGGAGTTGGCTCTATACGCTGATACTCTCACCCAAGATTATGACATATGAAGAAAGCAACAAGTGAATAGTCACAAGTCTCGTCGATGAATTACGCCTTTCAGAATCCTTTCTCGGAAGAAATGCCATCTGAGCTAGAAATGGCAAGGCAGAAATTCAAACGCGAAAAGTCCAAGATGTTACGGGACCTTAGTGCATTTCAAGAAGAAAACTACCAGCTAAAGATCGACATTCAGATTGAAAGATCTAGAACTGAGAAAGTACAAAAAGAAGCTAAAGTCGTGAGAAATGACTTAAGAGATCTTCATCTGAAAAATAAAAGGTTAAGGGGCACTATAAAGAAGAGTGGACTGGGCAAGTCGTCAGCAGAATGGAAAGAAAAATTGAGCAACGTAAAAGGCGGAATGGAATTTTGGAAAAGGAAAGTGAAGAAAGAGGAAGAAAAGGCTGCGCGGGTTACGATAGAATTGAGAAAAAAAGCACCGAATACTAGACCGTGTCTACTGAATTAATGACTAGTCGATCTGAATGTCAAGAGTTAAGAGAGAGAATACAAGATTTAGAAGATACGCTGCAAACTCGACAATAATAGCTAGATACTTTCTTAAAAGCCTTGGAAGAATAGAATAGTCAGTATGATAGAGACACTCATGCTTATAAAACATACCTCTAAGAGAAAGAAATGCAACTTGGCTTTTTCATCAACGAAATTCGTAAGGTAGCCATGCACGAGGTACAACTATCGGATGAAGCTGAAGATCTCAGTTGTCGGTTCCCTCCAAGCCAAAGATCGAGCATATCGGAGTTTCTAGAGCGAGTAAAGAAATATAACGATATAGCTAGGAAGTTTGTGTAACGGTGAATCAAAAGATGGCGAAATGTTTTGTAATAGACTCTTTTGATAAATGAAATGCCTAAATAGGGGCTATCTTGAAATCAACACCAAATTCTTGCATATGCATTAATGACTAACATTCATATGGCATTTATGTATTCATTCATTACATGCACATATCCCATAATCATTCACTAAGGGCAAAATCATACAAGTTGCAGTTACGACGGTATAAAGGCTGGAATCACATCATTCGTATAGGACGCACCGACAAGTTAGAGTAATGGAGGCTGAATTTAATGAAAGAATCGAAAGAATAGAAAGAGTCTAAAGGTAATTACAAGAACAACTGGCCAAATCACAGCAAGAAACGAGGGATCTGATGGTGAGATCTCGGGAGGAATCGCTAGAACAAAAGGACCAAATGGCTAAGATGATGGAAATGATGTCAGCTCTGGTGAAAGGGAAGGGACCCATGCAGAACCCTGAGGTTGTTAATCTCGATCAGGATCCGCTCTATCCCTCAGGATTTACTCCGCCCCATGCAACATAAAGATGGTACACTCAAGGGGAATCCACTGGCTTGGAGCAACGACCTATGCCACCTGCTCATCTAGGGCAGGGAATATTTGTGTCAAATCTTGGAGCCACTCCTGCTAATCCACCGGTTCCAGATTTAGATGATCCGGCAAAAATCGCCAAGTTAAGGATGGATGATCACGAGGCTCAAGAGAAATATAAGAGCTTAGAGGAAAGACTCAAAGCAATAGAAGACACTGAGGTCTTCTCTGCACTAAGCGCTAAAGAGCTTAGTTTGGTACCCGATCTAGTTCTACCGCCAAAATTCAAGGTACCAGATTTTAAAAAGTACGATGGAACGATGTGCTCGAAAGCGCACTTGGTCATGTTTTGCCGGAAGATGACGGTTATGTGAATGAAGATAAACTACTCATACACTATTTTCAAGATAGCTTGGTTGGATCAGCTCTTCACTGGTATAATCAGCTTAGTAGAGAAAAGATCCGAACATGGAAGGATTTGGCGTCAGCGTTTTGTGAGCAGTATAAGCACGTGTCTGACATGGTGCCCGATCGTATGACTTTGCAAATAATGGAGAAAAAGCCGTTGGAAACTTTTAGACAGTATGAGCAGAGATGGAGGGACGTCTCGGCCCAAGTGGAGCCCCCACTGACAAATACTGAGATAACCGTCCTTTTTATCAACACCTTAAAGGCACCGTTCTATAACAAACTAGTGGGAAGTACCACGAAGGACTTTGCGGATATTGTAATATCCGACGAGCTTATAGAGAATGCCGTCAAGAGCGGTAGAATGGAAGGTCAAGAAAGTTCAAGAAGGGCAGCACCAATGAAGAAGAAGGAACCAGAAACTCATATGATGGGAACGGGAGGCCGTTATACCCCTAATCCGTACCTAAACCAGCCCCGACCTCGGAATTACCCACCTCTAAATTTTTATTATCCTCCTCAAACCCCTTACTATCAAACACCACCTCCTTACCCTTCTTACCCCGTTTACGCCACAAGTAACCCGAGACCACCTGCCACATTCCCACAAAATACAATGCCAGTCCAAGGCCAACCTAAAAACGATCAAAGACCAGTAAGGCCCAATTCCGAGAGACCACAATTTACCCCTATCCCTGTGTCGTACGGGGAACTGTACCCGAAACTTTTAGAGAAACAATTGATATCCCCGCATTATATGACACCATTGAAGCCTCCGTATCCGAAATGATACGATCCAAACGCTAGTTGCGTGTACCATACTGGGAATCAGGGGCATTCCACGGAAAACTACCTTGCCTTAAAAGAGGGTTCAAGGACTCATTGATACGGGCATTCTGCGATTTGACGGTACTGGTGGTACGGTCGAGAATCTATTCCCAAACCATACTGAAGGGAATGTGAGCGCGATGGGACAAAAGGACAAACGAAAAATTAGAAGATGGGTTTCTGAGATAAGAATACCCCTGCAGAGAATCTGGGAGGTACTAGTTAAAAAAGGGTTGCTCCGTCATCCTGACAGAGTATTAGAAGAAAGAAATGTAAAGGGGCGAAGTTTTTGTGATTTTCATGGTACAGAAGGACACAACATCCAGTCTTGCGAGGAATTTAGACGATTACTCCAAAGCACGATGGATAATAAGGAGATCGAGATTTTTAATAGAAAGGAAGAGACAAATGAAGGAGAGGTGTGCGCCTTTGACAATCAATCATCAGGATTACCCTATAATGCCAATCGACCATTGGTGATTTACTATGATGAGAAGAAGGGACAGGTGAAACCGAAAATGATAATCGAAGTGCCATCTCTTTTCCCTTATAAGGACGACAAAGCAGTACCATAAAAATACGACGTTAACATCGTCACACCTGAAGGTGAAAAGTCTGAAATCGTGACCGAAAGTGTTAGAGAAGTAGGTCATTTCACTCGCAGTGGGAGGTGTTATTCTAAAGAGGTCGAGCAATAAAGAAAAATAGTGGCCTGAAACAGAAAGGAAAAGCATTGATGCATGAGGCCGAAGCCGAGCATGAAACTGTGCTTGAACAAGAAACTAAAAAGCCTGTGGACGAAGAGGAAATATAGGAATTCTTAAAGTTTATCAAGCACAGTGAGTATAGTGTGGTGGAACAATTGAGCAAGCAGCCAATACGTATCTCGGTATTATCTCTACTGTTAAATTCAGAGCCCTACCGGAATGCTTTGTTGAAGGTGTTAAATCAAGCTTACGTGGCAAACAACATATCTGTTGAGAAGCTTGATAGGTGGGTGAATAATCTGAACGCGGATAATTTCATTTCTTTTAGTGATGATGAAATACCGCCCAATGGTAGGGGCTCTGTGAAAGCGTTACATATCACAACCCGTTGTAAGGGTTACATAATACCGAACATGCTCATCGATAACGGGTCGGCACTAAATGTCATGCCTTTGGCCACGCTATCCAGGATTCCAATGGATCTGTCCTATTTAAGGCCTTGTAATTCCACGGTAAGGGGATTCGATGGGACAAGACGAGAAGTTATGGGAAAGATTGAGATTCCTTTGGAAGTGGGCCCTTACATATATGATGTTGAATTTCAAGTCATGGACATTACACCCTTATACAACTGCCTCTTGGGGAGACCTTGGATCCATTCTGCTGGAGCAGTTCCATCATCTCTCCACTAAAAGATGAAGTTTATCATGGATGGCTATTTGGTCACAGTTGAGGGCGAAGAAGACATTGTCGCATCTATCTCTGCTGATGCGCCATACCTTGAAGTAAGCAAATATGCAGTGGAATGTTCTTTCCGATCTCTCGAATTTGTCAATGCCACATTTTTTGCTGAGGGAAATAGAATTCCCGTGCCTAAATTGTCTAGAAATACCAGGATGGGAATCAAGCTGACTGTAGGAATGGGAGCCCGAGCAAGAAAAGGTTTAGGAAGATTTAAGCAAAGGATAGTCAGGGCTTTAAAACCAGTACATCATAAGGCTCGATACGATTTAGGGTTCTAGCCAGACGCGCGATAAAGAAGGAAACAGTGGAAGAAAGACCAAGAACGAAGAATCGCACGAACCTTAGGACGAGAACCAGAATGAGAGCCCATAGAATATCCTCCTTTGTCAAAAACATTTACATCTGCAGGAATGATGTACCCAGGGCAAAATAGTCCAGGAAGCACGCTGTTATTGATTGAAAGGGGTCTTTAAAATGTCAGTATAAATGTCATTGACAAATGAGATGATGCAGTAAAAAATGTCTCAATGATCTACCCTTGTCCTCCTGGATTCGTTTTGAGCAATTGAACTGCTGTAGACCTTCTTGTAGTTTCTAAGTCTTCTCTAGAGTAATGCTCAATGTTAACTCATTTTTTGTGTCCCTTAGTAATGATGGGATTCTTTTGTAAGAGCTTATGTTTGCTCTTTATTCTTTAAATGAATATCAGTGAAGATGTATTTTGTCATGACCTTTTACATTCTCATTAACTTCATAATTATTCTTTCATTTCATAGCCTGTCTTTACATTTACCTCATACCATGTCATAACATTCTGTTTGTTGTTTCCAATACTTTGATGCCCCTCATAGTTTCCTTTTCCATTCAACTTTCAGGTGCTCAGATATTAACAACATGAACGAACCCGTTACGAGTCTTGAAATTGATTTTAAGAAGGCTATTTGCTTAGGAGAATTCGAGGCTGAGGAAAATGTTGAAGACTATGTCTCGTCTCCCGACTTGCTAAGAATGGTAGAATAAGAAGATAAGCAGATTTTACCTCATCAAGAATCTGTTGAAACAATAAACTTGGGAACTGAAGAAAAGAGGCAAGAAGTGAAAATTGGGACCTCCATTTTAGAGGACACCAGGCATAATTTGATTACTTTGCTTCGTGAATATAAAGATGTATTTGCATGGTCGTATCAGGATATGCCAGGATTGGATGAGGATATAGTGGTTCATAAGCTCCCACTAAAACCAGAATGCAAACCCATTCAACAAAAGCTAAGACGGATGAGACCTGAAATGCTGTTGAAGATAAAAGAAGAAGTCAAGAAGCAATTTGATGATGGTTTCTTACAAGCTTCCAAATATCCAGAATGGGTGGCTAACATAGTCCCGGTACTGAAGAAAGACGGCAAAGTACGAATGTGCGTGGACTATCACGACCTGAATCGAGTAAGTCCTAAAGATAATTTTCCTTTACCACACATCGATACATTGGTGGATAACACAGCAAAACATTCATTATTTTCTTTCATGGATAGATTCTCGGGTTATAATCAGATCAAGATGGCCCCTGAAGATATGGAGAAAACTACTTTCGTAACAATGTGGGGAACATTCTGCTATAAGGTGATGCCGTTCGGGTTAAAGAACGCTAGAGCAACATATCAAAGAGCCATGGTGACGCTGTTCCATAACATGATGCATAAAGAAATAGAAGTCTACATCGATGATATGATTGCTAAGTCCCGAGGGGAAAGAGAGCATGTTGTGAACATCAGGAAGTTGTTCGAAAGACTAAGAAAGTTCCAACTGAAGCTTAATCTAGCCAAATGTACATTTGGGGCTACCTCGGGAAAATTGCTAGGCTTCATTTTCAGCAAAAGAGGCATTGAAGTTGATCCAGATAAGATAAAAGCCATACAAGAATTGCCACCTCCGCACACACAAAAAGTGGTCAGAGGATTTTTAGGAAGGTTGAACTACATCGCTCGATTCATTGCTCAACTTACCAACCAGTGTGACCCAATTTTTCGACTCATTCGAAAACATACCCGGAAGAATGGGACAAGGAATGCCAAGTGGCTTTTGACAAGATAAAACAATATTTGTCTAGTCTCCCAGTGCTAGTACCGCCAACTCCAGGAAGACCATTGATATTGTATCTGGTTATGTTCGAAAATTCAATGGGTTGCGTACTGGGGCAACATGACGAGTCAGGAAAGAAAGAAAAGGCGATTTACTACCTCAGCAAAAAGTTCACTGAGTATGAGGTAAAGTATTCGTCAATTGAAAAATTCTGTTGTGCTTTGGTTTGGGTAGCTCGGAGACTCAGACAATATATGTTGTATCATACAACGTGGTTAATTTCAAAGCTGGACCCAATAAAGTATATGATGGAATCACCTGCACTTTCAAGAAGAATGGCATGATGGCAGATTCTACTATCAAAATACGATATTGTCTATGTGAGCCAAAAGTCGATAAAGGGAAGCGCAATAGTCGACTTCTTAGCAGTTCAAACAACGGAGGAATATGAGCCTTTGAGATTCGATTTCCCAGACGAAGACTTGATGTGCATTACAGAAAAAGAATGTGAGTCATCAAAAGAAAAGTCGTGGAAGATGAGCTTTGATGGTGCATCGAACGCATTGGGGCATGGGATTGGAGTAGTCTTGGTATCACCAGAAGGGAATCATTATCCACTCACTGCCAGGCTAAATTTCTTCTTTACCAATAACATAGCGGAATATGAGGCTTGCATCATGGGACTTCGTGTAGCCATTGAACGAAACATCGAAACCCTAGAGGTGTACGGGGACTCAGCCTTAGTGATTTACCAAATCCGTGGAGATTGGGAAGTGAGGGATTCGAAATTGGTTAAGTATAGTGATCTAGTGGCTGAACTGATTAAAGAATTCAAAGAAGTAACCTTTAGTTACCTTCCACGAGAAGAAAACCGATTGGCTGATGCCCTGGCCACTTTGGCTTCAATGTTCAAAGCGAATAGAGAAACAGAAATAATGCCCCTCAAAATGAGCATATACAGGGCCCCTGCACACTGTTGTAGCATTGAGAAAGAGACAGATAGACGGCCGTGGTTCCACGATATCTTAGAATATGTCAAGAATCAAAAATATCCTGAACAAGCAAATGAGAACGACAAAAGAACAATCAGAAGAATGTCAGTGGGATTTGTTCTCGATGGGGACATCTTATACAAAAGAGGAAAAGATCAAGTGCTTCTGAGATGCGTGGATGCTATTGAAGCCAAGAAAATACTCGAAGATGTCCATGAAGGAATCTGTGCAACGCATGCCAATGGTTTCACTATGGCCAAAAAGATTATGAGACTCGGTTACTACTGGTCGACGATGGAAAGCGACTGCATTAGTTATGCAAGAATGTGCCACAAATGTCAAATTTACTGCGATAAGATTCATGTAGCCCCTTCGCCACTTCATGTTATTACTTCTCCGTGGCCATTTTCTATGTAGGCATGGACGTTATAGGGCCAATTTCTCCAAAAGCTTCTAATGGACACCGATTCATTTTTGTGGTGATAGATTACTTCACGAAATGGATAGAAGCAGCTTCATTTGCTAATGTGACGAAGACTGCAGTCTGCAGGTTCTTGAAAAAGGAAATCATTTGTCGATATGGTTTGCCTGAGAGAATCATTTTAGATAATACTTTGAATCTGAACAACAAGATGATGAAGGAAGTATGTGAGTAATTTTAGATAAAGCATCATAATTCCTCACCCTATCGCTCGAAAATGAATGGAGCTGTTGAAGCGACCAACAAGAATATTAAGAAGATTATCGGGAAAATGACCGAGACATATAAAGACTAGCACGAAAAGCTACCATTTCCTTTGTTTGTATATCGCACATCTGTGCAGACATCTACGAGAGCAACTCCTTTCTCGCTGGTCTATGAAATGGAAGCTGTGCTACCTATCGAAGTTGAGATCCCCTCTCTACGAGTCTTAATGGAGTCAAAACTAGAAGAAGCAGAATAGGTTCAAGCTCAATATGACCAGCTAAGTCTCATCGAAGAAAAACGCTTGAAGGCAATCTGTCATGGACAGATGTACCAGAAAAGAATGATCGCGGCCTATGACAAGAAGGTATGGCCAAGAGAATTCCACGAAGGAGAGCTCATGCTGAGGAAGATTCTCCCAATACAAAAAGACTTACGATGAAAATGGGCACCAAATTGGGAAGGACCATACGTTGTAAAGAAAGCCTTCTCGGGTGGAGCTTTGATTCTCACTAAACTAAGATGGATGGGAAAGAGTTACTGAATCCAATAAACTCTGATGCTGTGAAGAAATATTATGCCTAAAAAAAAGATCAAGATGAAAACTCGGAAAGGGCGTCTTGATTAACACGAAGGATTAGGATGAAAACTTGAAAGGCCGTCCTAATAAAGCAAACCTGGGCTTAAAGAGCAAGGCAGTTTGAATGGTGGGTCAAGCAACGAGACTGCAATATTTGAAGCATTTCTGAAAGTTCGAAATCTTCTACGCAAGAGGCTATGCTCTAAAAGATTCTTGATTAAGAAACGTGGAAGAGTTCATGTGTTGAATATCCAAAACCTTTGTATCCATTAAAAGCAATTCTTTATGCTTTTTGACTCTTTTAACCTTTTTGGTTAACTTTCTTTGTTTGTTACTCTCTTTTAAATCAATAAATGAGAGGTATCTCTTTCGTACGTACATGATCATTTTCATGCATCTCATTGTGTGGTTTATTTAAATAATAAATAGTAGAATGACATACTCTGAATAAAAGAAATGTTAAGCATTATCTGGATGAAAATTTGAAAAGTACAAGAACCTCAAAGTAAGGACAAATTTCAACAGAGGATAAAAGAGTGATATCTGAGAGACACAGATTACTTGAAAAGTTTGAGGTCAAGTACAAAGCACGAAGAGAAAGCCAAGAATCGAACTAATGAATACAAATCATCACAGGGATCGTGACAAAAGAAATACATGACAAACAAGCCCAAGGCTCATAGCATAAATATGTAGGCATAAAGGCATTTAAGGCTAACATGTGCATATCATGATAACATCATACATGACATACACAGGTACTCTAGCAGAACAAGAGGATTTGATGATGGTTATACTAGATCAAGGAAAAAAAACGCCTGAGTTCCTCCAGATGACATGTTTTGTTATTTTGACATTTTTATTTCTATTTTCAAAAATCAACTCATATTGCCAGAGATAAGTTGAGCCTCGGGGCACGCTGAGGTATTTTTTAATTTCTGTTTTTCAATTTATGTTTCAAAAATCAATCATATTGCCAGAGGTAAGATGAGCCTCAGGGCACACTGAGGTATTTTCAATTTCAGTTTTTCAATTTATTTTCAAAGAAATCAACTCATATTACGAGAGGTGAGTTGAGCCTCAGGACACGCTGAGGTATTTTCAATTTCTGTTTTTCAATTTATGTTTCAAAAATCAACTCATATTAAAGAGGTGAGTTGAGCCTTGGGACACGCTGAGGTATTTTCAATTTCTATTTTTCAATTTATGTTTCAAAAATCAACTCATATTACGAGAGGTGAGTTGAGCCTCAGGACACGCTGAGGTATTTTCAATTTCTGTTTTTCAATTTATGTTTCAAAAATCAACTCATATTACAGAGATGAGTTGAGCTTCAGGATACGCTGAGGTATTTTCAATTTCTGTTTTTTAATTTATGTTTCAAAAATCAACTCATATTACGAGAGGTGAGTTGAGCCTCAGGACACGCTGAGGTATTTTCAATTTCTGTTTTTCAATTTATGTTTCAAAAATCAACTCATGTTACAGAGGTGAGTTGAGCCTCAGGACACGCTGAGGTATTTTCAATTTCTGTTTTTCAATTTATGTTTCAAAAATCAATTCATGTTACAGAGGTGAGTTGAGCCTCAGGACACGCTAAGGTATTTTCAATTTCTGTTTTTCAATTTATGTTTCAAAATCAACTCATAGTGCGAGAGGTGAGTTGAGCCTTGGCCCTCACGCTGAGGAATTTTCAATTTCTGTTTATGTTTCAAAAAAAAAAATCAACTCTATTACGAGAAGTGAGTTGAGTCTAAGGTCACACACTGAGGATAAAGATTAGAGCTGATCGAGAAAGGTGCAAAAGAGAAGACCACAGACCTTATCTCACTGAAGCAATAGAAGAGCGTATTAAAGTGGTAGATCTTATCTTCCTAAAGTTGCAGTGAAGCATATAAAGATAATAGATCTTATATCCCTGAAGATGCGAGTAGATACAAGCCATATCTCCCTGAAGTCGCGGTGGATTGAGCCAAAGCCACAAGATGCGATGGATTGGAACAAGATTACTTGAAGAAGAGAAGCACAAAGAGGTCAAAACTCAACGAGGCCAGGCAAAATTGGTTTTTCTTAAAAGTCTTTGCTCTATTCTCGTTACACAACAACGGCTCTGTTCTTGTTACACGACAATGAGCAAAGAGGGGCAGCTGTACATACCCAATTTTGCCAACCCATTTCTAAAACAACCCAAAACCATCAGCCCACCTAAATACTAACCCAAACCCCAAATATTAACAGCCCATATTAAACCCAATACCCAAACCAAAAAAAAAAAATCAGAAACTAAAAACCTAACCCTAGCCCCTAATTCGGCGCCGCAAGCCTCCAACCACCCCTCTGACACCACGCCACCGACGTCACCTGCACCGGTCACCTCCATTGCTCAACTGCTCCTGTAAGAAACATGCAAGCAACAGTAGGAGAAACAATAAACAAATCTTGTAAAAACGACTATATAAGCCAAATGAAAAACATTGTAAAAGGATTCGGCAGTTCGTGCAAAGAGAATACAAACACTAGATTTTAAAGAACGAGTGAAACAGAGATTCTAAACACGCAAAACATAAAAGAACAGTCAACAGATTGAAGAAGGAAACCTAAATCGCATCAAGGGTATTCTTTGTTTATTTTTACCTCCTTTTCTTTATTTTTCTTTATTAAAAAATCTATTTATTTAGATCTAGTTAATATAAAAGAGAAAAGTATTAAAAAAAATCTCACGTTTTTTAAAACGGTGGCCGGCGGTGGCGGACCACGGCGGCGTGTCGCCGGCGACCTGCTGGCTCTCTCACCGGAACCTGGAACTGCAGAGAAAACAAAGAAGAAGCTTAGTTTATTTTTTGAAACGGGTAACAAATGATTTCAAACAAAAAAAATTTAACTTATATAGATATTACAAAACGACGTCGTTTTGGTCGGCACCCATAAGCCCTAAAACGATGCCGTTTCACCACGACCCGCGCGACCTAACCCGCTTCAACTTCAGGATCCGTGTGTTTCCATTGGAGGGGCTATTTCCGCATTTAGCCCCTCCGTTTTTTTATGCTTTTGCAATCAAATTTTTTTATTTTTAATTCAGCCCTCAAAATTTATCGCGTTTCTCAATTTAACCCCTCTTGCTGCTGTGTGTTTTGGAAAGGGGAAATATTTCCCTTTTGACCCCCCACTATTTCTCGCACATTCGTTCGGTCCCCCGTTTTTCTTTTATTTGCACTTCTAAACCCGAAATTTGCCTAATCTTTAATTTTAACCATTGTCCCTCTTGTTTTTATTAATTAATTTTGGTATTATTATTATTATTAGTCATACTAATTATTTACTATTTATTCTAACGTATTTTGTGTTATTTCTCATTATTATTTTCTAGTTCGCATATATTATATATATATATATACTGTTTTTTATTAATGATTATTTTCAAGGTTGTTTTAGCATTACATCAACTCCTATATTTTATTTATTTTCATTACTATTATTATTATTAATTTTTTCATATATATGTTATTATATTATATTTGGTTTTTCCATTTCTCCTAATATCTCGTTTTTACTATTATATACGTATATATTTATTATCGTTATTATCACATATATTACTATTATTTTTATTTGCTTTATTATTTTGTCATGATATATAAACTAACCATTTTTATATCTCTATTATTATATGATTTTATATATACTCATACTATCATTACTATTATTTCTATTCTTTTTATTATTATTATTATTATCTTTTAATAAGATACCAATTTTGGGCATCACGAGGGTGCTAATACCTTCCTCGTGCGTAACCGACTCCTGAACCCTATTTTTCTCTGGAATTTTGACGTGGACCTAAACTCGGCCTTCTTTTTATTCGAAAATAATTTTTTTTAAAAAGAGGTTTTATTAGGTGTCCGATCACACCTAGAAAAAGATCGGTGGCGACTCTCCTTTTCTTTAAAACTGAAATTTGATTTTTCAAATTTTAAAACGATCGCCTCAATTAGCGACCGAAGCAAATTTTACGTCGCTATAGATTTTATTTGTTTTAATTTTTTATTTTTGAAAAAAAATAAAAAAAATTCCAAAAGTTTCTCTCACGTTTCTCCACTCTCTCTCTTCTCGTTGGTTTTTCCTCTCTTCCAAAATTTCAGATTTCGATTTTTGTTTCTTCTTTTCTCTTTTGTTTCTCAATTTCTCTCTTTTTGGTTTCCACGGTATTGTTGATTGCCGCTCTTAAAAGGTTTCATTTGTTTCCCCTATTCTTCCCCTATTCTTCGTTCAATCAAGGAGTTGAAACGGGCGTAGTGTAAGTGTTGTTTGCTTGAGCTTTACATAAACTTTTATTCGATTTTTGTAGTATTGTTATGATGGAATTCTTATAGGTTTTGCACGTATGTGATATTAAGTTTTCAGACTGGTAGTGTAAAGGCGAATCGGTCATTCTTTGGTGCTTGGAATTGCATTTTCAAGTGTGTTCTTAAACATTTGTAATTAAGGATCGGTTTAATGCTGAAATTCATGTTTTGTAGCAGATTTGGGTGTGGTTTTTGGACCACACGGGCAATCACACTGCCGTGTGCCGCTTAAAAAATTAGTGTAATTTTTTGTCACATGGCCTGGAGTGAGTCACACGGGTTGGCCATATGGCTATGTGACCCTTGTTGGGAAATTTGTCGATCACACACGGACGTGTTACTCAGTCACACGAGCATATCATTCAGCCACACGGTTGTGTCTCCCCTACTTCAAAATTGTGTAATTTTATCATATGGGGTCAGTGAGTTACACGGCCGTGTATTTTAGTCACACAGGTGTGTCTCTCAACCACACGGCTATGTACCCTGTCACACGATCTGAACCCTTCCACACGACCTGGCCACACGGTTGTGTAGTCCAATTTTTTCAATTTCCACTCTTTATTTGCAAATTGGCTCATTTTGGTCCTCGAGTAATTCATTGCTCGTTTAAGCCTCTATAAGAGTGTTTGGAATGTTATTATTGTTCGAAGGAGGTCTAGTAAGGGAGTATTACTGCTTGAATTTATTTGTGCATAGGAATTCATATGATTTAATTTTGTTATTTGTGCTTAAATGTCACTTTTTCTACTTTGTAACTGCACATGAATATGTCTGATTTTGATTCTACTAATTTGAGTTGCTTGTTAGTATGATTGTTGATTAAGGAAATTAAAAATGAGCTTATCCAATTTTGTAAATCGGTATGCATGGTACTATTTGCATCTGCATTTGACTTTGTGATTTGTTTGAGGAGAATGAAGATTTATTTGAAAATATTAGCTGCATTATTAAAATATGGCAGTAAAATCGTAATCATATTAGCAGATTGACTGCATAATAACTCAAGTGGCAAATGACCACAATAAGGTGTGCTCGATTGGATGAGTCCACCATAATCTAAATATTGGTGTGTAGAGGTTGGAAAGGGTTAGGATACCCTATTTGGTGTGTGATGGATGGTTGAAGATGGTATTTAGAGGTTGGATAGGTTGGTATTGAGACGGGTGCATTTGTACATAAATTACATTTATTCTTGTCGAAACTGTTTTTGAACGAGTTTGAAAAACGGGGTTCGACTTTTTTGAAAAATGAAAACGGGAGTTGCCACCAATCTTTTTAGGTGTGATTGGATCACCTTATAAAACATTTTGGTCTACGAATTTTTGAGAAAACGAGTTCGGGAGTCGGTTACGTGTGAGGAAGGGTTAGCACCCTCACAACACCCAAAATTGGTACCAAATTGAATTGTTTTCTGTCTTAATGTCAAAGTTTGAAATAATTCAAAATAAGATCCCTTTAAAATCAGAATAGTTTGAGTTTAAAAACCGAGAATCCTTCGTTCCAAAAGAACACGAATATCACATCCAGCATGATAGGACAAGATATTTTCAAACTTTTGTAACTGAAATCACCTCGTAATTGAGGAAAATTTATTAAAAGGATATTTGGTTATTTAGTTAAACGAAAAATCGCAACCCAGCATGTTAGGGCACTATTTCCCGATTTTCTAAACACCAATCATTGCCTTATTTAAGAAAAAACTTTTCAATTAAATGAAATATATATTTTTTAAAACAAAGAGTAATATAGAGTTTAATAAAAAAATAATTTGATATAATACTAAAATTATTAAAAAATAAAATATAAAAGAGAATTAAAAATCAAGGAAATAGGGATATAAACATCACATCCAGCATGTTAGGACACGATGTTTTAAATCCTCGTAACTAAATTCATCTCATAATTCATTAAAAGGATATTTAGTTATTTAGACAAGCGGAAAATCGCAACCCAGCATGTTAGGGTACTATTTCCCGAATTTCTAAACACAAAACATTGCCTTGTTTAAGAAAAACTTTTGGATAAAATATGGCAATTAAATGAAATATATTTTTTAAAACAATGATTTGAGTAAAATTAAAAAAATAATTTACTAAGAGTAATACTAAAAAATATTAAAAAATAAAATAGTTTGACATAATACTAAAATTATTAAAAATAAAAAAGAATTAAAAAAATCAGGGAAACATGAATTAAATAAAAAAAGTTGAAAAATGAAGATGAACAAAGAATAAAATAAGAACAAACCGCAGAAAATAAGAACGTAAGAGGGAGAGAATTTTGAGTGAAAGCTCTCAAGAATTTTTATTGCTTCCCAAAATTCAAGTCTGTTTACAATGAGGGGGAGGCCTCTATTTATAGTTGAGCCTCCCTAAATCCAACGGTACAGATCAATTACATCAACAGCTAAGATTAAAGGGTATCTTCAAATTAAATCTCTAAGATATCAAAATTATATCTTCTAAGATTGCATACCATATCTTCTAAGATTGCATATCATATCTAAGATTTACATATCATTTCTAAGATTACGTATCCTTAAAGATTATGTTTCCATATACGTCAAGTTTGTAGATGGACCTTCAATCTTTTCAAGTAATGGGCCATTCTGATCGGGCCAAATGATATATTCTGGACTGGGCTTGGAATTTATTTATTTATTTATTTTTTTATCATTTTTTGGTATGGGCCTGGGCAAAAATGGGGTACTACAGCTGCCCCTCTTTGCTTATTACTGTGTAACAGGAATAAAACAAAGACTATCGAAGGACCCATTTTGCCCGGGCTCGCTGAGCCTTGAGTTCTTCGATCTGCTCCCCGTTGAATACAGAGACGCCAAATTATCTTCTTGGATTTTCTCCCCGTCGAATACGGAGATTGCCAAATCTGCTCCCTGTTAAATACGGAGATTGCCAAACCTACTATCTTGGATTTGCTTCAACGTAAGCATGTGAAAACCAAATCAGCTATGTCTTCGATTTGTTCCTTGTAAGCACAAGGATGCCAAACCATCTTGGATCTGCTTCAGTATAAATATCTGAATGCCAGATCTGCTATGTGTCTGCCCTCCGTCGAATATGGAGACGCCAAACTTCGATTTGTTCTCTGACAATACAGAGATGCCAAATCATCTTAGATTTGCTTCGCACAAGGATGCCAAACCATCTTGGATCTGCTTCAGTATAAACATCTGAATTCCAGATCTGCTATGTGTCTACCCTCCGTCGAATATGGAGACGCCAAACTTCGATTTGTTCTCTGACAATATAGAGATGCCAAATCATCTTAGATTTGCTTCAGCGTAAGCACGTGAAAGCCAAATCAGCTATGTCTTCGATTTGTTCCTTGTAAGCACAAGGATGCCAAACCATCTTGGATCTGCTTCAGTATAAACATCTGAATGCTAGATCTGCTATGTGTCTGCCCTCCGTCGAATATGGAGACGCCAAACTTTAATTTGTTCTCTGACAATATAGAGATGCCAAATCATCTTAGATTTGCTTCAGCGTAAGCACGTGAAAGCCAAATCAGCTATGTCTTCAATTTGTTCCTTATAAGCACAAGGATGCCAAATCATCTTGGATCTGCTTCAGTATAAACATCTGAATGCCAGATCTGCAATGTGTCTGCCCTCCGTCGAATATGGAGACGCCAAACTTTGATTTGTTCTCTAACAATACAGAGATGCCAAATCATCTTAGATTTGCTTCAGCGTAAGCACATGAAAGCCAAATCAACTATGTCTTCGATTTGTTCCTTGTAAGCACAATGATGCTAAACCATCTTGGATCTGCTTCAGTATAAACATCTGAATGCCAAATCTGCTATATCTTAGCCTGTTACCCTATCACTTAGGGAGTTAAGGCGAGTCTTTAATCCACTCCACTCCTGCCAGTGGGATGAGATCTGCTATTTTAGCCTTTTACCCTACCACTTAGGGAGTTAAGGCGAGTGGCCAAAATCTGCTTCATGGAGATAAGATTTGTCGAAATTTGATCTGTTACCCTACTTCTTAGGGGGTTAAGATCTATAATTTTAGCCTGTTACCCTACTGCTTAGGGATTAAGGCGAGTCCTCGATCTACTCCACTACTGCTTAGAGAGATAAGATCTGCAAATTTAGCCTGTTACCCTACTGCTTAGGGGATTAAGGCTAGTCCTCGATCTACTCCACTACTACTTAGGGAGATAAGATCTGCAAATTTAGCCTGTTACCCTACTGCTTAGGGGATTAAGGCGAGTCTTTGATCTGCTTCACTACTGCTTAGGGAGATAAGATCTGCAAATTTAGCATGTTACCCTACTGTTTAGGGGGTTAAGGCATATCGTCATCGATCTGCTCCGCTACTGCTTAGGGAGATAAGATCTGTAATTTTGACCCGTTACCCTACTGCTTAAGGGATTAAGGCGAGTATTCGATCTACTCCACTACTGCTTAGGGAGATAATATCTGTAAATTTAACCCGCTACCCTAATGCTTAGGGGATTAAGGCACATCGTCATCGATCTGCTCTGCTTCTGCTTAGGGAGATAAGATCTGTAATTTTGCCTGTTACCCTACTGCTTAGGGGATTAAGGCGCTGAATTTTGTAATTTTCAATCAATCTTGCTACATTGTCCACTGGGGAATTCACCTGTAGAATTGATTTCCTGGAATTTATGCTTATGTCAAACAATTAAGATGCCATGATCGAAATGAGTCAAATGTTTCTTAATTAATCATACTATGATGCAAAAATGTTATGAGAATGATCCCTATTTCGGACATCATCCCTCATTCATCTATCAAGATTTCCACTTCGTTCTTCTCGACATATCAATCATACTTTGCTCGTATGCTTTTGAATCTTCTTCATCAATTTGGTCCACTGTACCATTCCCTGAATGCTACGACCCACTGAAGATGTTTATGAAATGATCCTTTCTTAGGATCAATATTGCTTAAAGCATCCAACCACCTTTTGGATTGAAGAAGAAATTCTCTTGAGTATCTCCGACCCATACATACGAGAATTCCTTTAAACAATTGTCTTGTTTCAGTTTCTTGTATTATCTAGAAATTTCCAGAGTAATATGCAAAACTTCGTTTGTAAAAATATTTAGTTCGTCAATCATTATTTCAATGTAACACACTTTAAGAATAATGGAAGACGAATGAATTAATCTTGAGAATATTTAGAATTAAATAAATCATCAAGAATACAAAGGAAATTAATCTGATGACATATCTATGAGAAGAAAAAGAATCCAAAGATAGCAAACAAGACAAAAATCAGATGCCCTAGATATCGTCGCTTGGGCGTCTATATAGAAGCTCTATGAAGACTGCTTTGAGTTTAACATGTGTTCAGAAGATCCAAAGTATTTTGTTGATGCCCCAGCATGTAACATACATCACTTCTTGTCAAATCAGGTATAGCAAGGTTGCTGCATGCCTTTCAAAATTTGAGCCGCCCTTTCAGGTTTTCAACTCAAAACCCCTGTGGTCTCAAGGCGCCCTTTGTGGGTTTTCACCTTGGCCTCTCCATTTTTCTTTTTTGTTTTTTCTTTTTTCTATATACGTTTTGGTTTTTTTAATAAAGTCTCTATAAGTTTTAATAAACTATTTCTGTTGGGAGTTTAGACTTGGATTTTGTGAAAAGCTATGGGTTTTGGATTCTGTGACGTTTAAATAAACACTCAAATTATAAAGTGTTACTCTTATAAATTTCGAATTTTGGTTATACAATGGTTTTTTGCCGCAATGATGTTTTTGTAATTTCGAGCAACAACTTGTTTAATCTGAAATGGTTGTAAACCAATTTAGGAGATATCAATTTGGTTGAACTTAATTTTAACCACAATTGAATCACTGTTTGTTAGACATAAAAAAAGTTATTATCGAATTTTTGTTAATCATGAAAAGAAAATGGTTTTCGAAAATGAAAGTCAAAATTTTGATCATTGTTTTGTTTTGAGCCACTTCAGTGGTTAATGTGATATCTAGAATCTGGTTAAAAGTTTTGGGCCGGATTTTGGAGTATTATAAGTTGAGTTGAATTTTACAATTCGAATAATGGATTGGTGTAAATACTTCTTTGGTCCTTGTCAGTTTTGAAAATAAACTAATTGTTCTCTTTCAACAAAAATTACAAAAAATAATTTTTAAAAATTGAAAATAATTTTTAAATTTAAAAATAAGAAATCCAAAATAATAATTTTGGGAGCTAAATAATTTAATTAATGATTCAAGTTTATTATACTAAAGTATCTTTTGTTTTAAAAAAAATATTTTTAAAAATATACGGTTCCAAATTTGATGTTTTTAATTTTTTAATTTAACTCGAACAATTTCACTCGACTTGAATTTCATTTCATTGACTTGATTAAAAAAATTTAAATTGAGTTAGGAAGATAAAATAGGACTCGCCAACTTAATTAACACAAAAATTTTCACTCAATCCAGTCGAATGCTCACCCTTAATTAAAAGTATAAAAATATAAAAAAATTATTAAAATAAAAAAAATATAACATATAGAAAATTTATAAAAGAAAGAAATATTTAAAATAATAATAATAAATCATAAAATTGTTAGACATATAAAAATTATAATTTAGTCATCTGAAACATAAAAAACAATGACATCATCTAAATGACCCGTGATTACTCTCCTGTCGCGACCATTTTCTAAGCTGTTATTCAATGGTGGGCAAAGCTTGATAGGCTTAGGTCCTTTGAAATCATAAGTGTTAGAGAAGATGTTGGAAACAAGTATTATGAGACCTAGACTGAAGCCTATCAATGCTGAATAACGACTTAAAAAATGGTTATAGTGTAGGAGTAATCACGAGCCATTTAGACAATACTGTCAAAATCTTTTTTTTTTTGAAATCAACTTTTTATTTTAAAATGAAAAAGAAAAATAAGAGTAGCCACCAATCCTTTTATTTAGGTGTGATCGGATCACTTCGTAATTCAATTATTTTAATAAAAGTTTAAATTTACTAAAACGATGATTTTTAGTCTAAAAAATTCAAAAAATGGGTTCGGGAGTCGGTTACACACGAGGGAGGATTAACACCCTTGTTACGCCCAAAATTGATACCTAGTTGATAACTTGGTGTTTTTAGTGTCGAAAATAAAAAAAATTGAAGAGATTTAAAATACGATCCTTTATTTAAAGCATTACTTAACTGAATTAATTGGCACAAAAAAGGACTTATTTCAAGTTAATCGAGAAGAAATGATTATATCCCGTAAGTTAGGACATAATGCCTTGAATCCTTGAAAATGATGAGAATAAACACTAAAAATTTCATTTGTTTTAAAATAGATTAGACTATCTCGATTTTAGAATGAAGCCATATCTCGTAAGTTAGGAACACAACTTTTCTAATTCCAAAATAATGAACATTAGCCTCGGTTTAAAAATCTTTCTTTTTTATGCATTGTGCAAAAATTAACGTAACACTTAAATAGTATATATATACAATTTATTCTGGCATCGTATATGTAGCGACGTAAAAATTTTGCTTCGGTCGCTAATTGAGGTGATTATTTGAAACTTTTGAAAACCGAAGTTTGATTTTGAAAAGAAAGAGGAGCCGCCACCGATCCTTTTTCTAGGTTTGATCGGACACCTACTAAATCTTTGTTTTAACAAAAAGTTTATTTTTGATAAAAGAAAGATGAATTTAGGCCTGCGTGAAAATTCAGAGAAAAATAAGGTCCGGGAGTCGGTTACGCACGGGGAAGGTATTAGCACCCCTGCGACGCCCAAAATTGGTATCTTATTAAACATGTGTTGTCTCAAATTTCAAAAATGCGAGTTCAATTGTAAAATTTAATCGTGATCCGATCAAAACACGAGAAATTTCGAGTTTTTTAGTTTTTAAGAAGGATGTCCCGTTTTTTAACACGAGCCAATGCGATTCACCCAACATAGCGATGAAGTCGCAAACTTAATGTTAAAATCGGTACATTGCCTTTTGTAAAAAGATTATTTCGGCGTAGGGCAAAAACATAGCATAATTCGTAACGAAAAGTATAATAATAAATGTTAGTAATAATAATAATATTAAAAATAATAATGATGATGATGTGTAAGTAATATATTAGGAATAATAATAAATTAATAATAATAATAATAACATAATATGTTCACGAAAATACGGTAGGAATAAAATATAATAATAGAATAATGGCATAATATTAATAGGGTGATAATATAATATAATAACTAAGATAATATTAAAATAGTGTTAAGTAAAATATGATAATAGTATATATGTACATACGTAATATATATTAGGAATGATAACAATATTAAAAACAGCTTATAAATATATATAGACACATGCATGTATATATTAAAAACAAATACATAATAATAATACTAAAAATATATCATATATATACATAAATAAAGTAAGCATAATATAATATATTAAAATAATAATGACAATAGTAATGATAAGACTAATATTAATAATAAACATAATGGTAGCAAAATAGATATAATAATAACAAAGCTAGCAATAATGATAAATATAAAAGCAAATAAAATATAATGATAATATTTAAAAAATAAAGTAATTAAAAATAATACTATATATAATACTATATATACATACATAAATATAATAATAATAATAAACAATACAATAATATAAAAAAGAATAATAGAATTAAAATATAAAAATGGTAAAAAGGATGAAATTGAAAGCAAAATCAAAAGTTCGGGCCAAATTTTAAAATAAAAACAAAAAAAGGACTTATTTGAACACGCGTAGGGGGACCCGAACAGTAATTTTTCTGCGCCTTTTGAAACACTGTGTAGCGTGGAGGGTTAAATTGAAAACAAACATAAGTTTCAGGGCCAATTTGCAAGAAATTAAAACCTGATTGTAAAACATAGAAAAAGCAGAAGGGCCAAAGGCGCAATTTGCCCTTCCGTTTAAAAAACACGCTGATTCTAGCGGGTCGGGGTCGGGTTGATCTGACCCAGGGCACAACGACGTCGTTTTATGCCCTGGGTGCCTAAATCAAAACGGTGTCGTTTTGATGGGCTATAAATAAGCCAAAATTTTGAAAAAAAAAATCAGTCTAACTGGGCAGGGAAAATAAAACTGGAGAGGGAGGGGAGAGAGGACCGGGGACGATTTCCGGTGGTCGGTGCGACCACCATCCGATCACTGTCCGGTCACCGGCGACGGCACCGGCCACCGTACACGGTGGCCGAAAAAGGTAATTTTTTATTTTTTTATTCTCTTTTTTTTTGTTATTTATTTAATAATATGTGTATATGTATATGTATATGTATTGGTAAAAACAATGAAAAAGGAAAGGAGAAAGGGAAACCGATTCAAAACTAAAAAAATTCACCTCGGGTTTTTTGATTCTGATTTCGGTACTTTGGTATTTAGATCTTCTGATTTTTGTATTGTTCCTCTGATTTTGTATTGCTATCTCCCTGTTTTGTTTGAATATCTGATTTATATTCGGAAAAAAAGGGCTGAAATCTATTGCGTTTGTTTCTCTTGAAAAATCGGGGGATCCCCTTTTACAATGCTTTCAATCGCTTATATAGCCGTTTACAAATTGTTTTTATATTACTGCTTTCTGTCTCCTCTTATTTATTGTTTGCAGGCGAAGGGCGGTGGAGATGTGACCATGGGCGGTGGTGCTGTAGTGGCGGTCAGATGGCATAGGCAAGTGGAAGGCTCGGGTTAGGGTTTGGTTTTGTTGGGTCTTGGGTAGTTTAGTTTGGGCTGCTGTTGCTTTAATTTAAAAAATTGGGTTAAGTGGTTAAGTGGATTTAGGGGTTTATTTGGTGTTGGGTTATTCTGTGTATGGGGTAGGTTAGTGTAGGCCATGATGTTGGGCTGTACGGGTATTTGGTTGGGGTTTATTGGGTTTAATGGGTTAATTTGTAAAATGGATTTAGGGTGTTGTATTGGGCTCAGGGGATTTGGGTTTAATTTAGGGGATATGGATTTGAATATTTGTAAAAGGACATTGGTTTTTTTTTTATTTCTGTTTGGATTTATTTGGTTTGGGCCAAAATTGGCCACTATAGCTGCCCCTCTTTGCTCATTGTCGTATAACGGTAATAGAGCAAAGACATAAAGAAAAGCCAATTTTGCCTGGTCTTGCCAGATCTTGACTCATTCTGGTGTTTCTTTTCTTCAAGTAATCTCTTTCCAATCCACCGTAGCTTGTTGCTTTGGTTCAATCCATTACAACTTCAGAGGTATGTCTTGTAGCTTCAGTCTGCTCGCATCTTCAGGGGTGTAAAATTCGTCGTGATCTACTCTCCTGTAACTTCAGAGATGAGATCTAATATCTTCAATCGGCTCTGCTGCAACTTTAGGGATGAGATCTGGTATCTTCAATCTGCTCTACTGCAACTTCAGGGAGGCAAAATTTGATTCTTTAATCAGCTCTAACCTTTATTCTTTATTGAGAAACAAACATCGAAACTAGCCCAGCCTACGAACTCTCGCAATATGGGTTAATTCTTTTGGATCATAAATTAAAAGTACCCCAGTGTGTGACTTAAGACTCAACTCACCTCTTTCAATATGAGTTGGTTCTTTTGAAAAACAGAAATTAAAAGGCTCAACAATAGAAATTAAAAGGCTCAACTCATCTCTCGCGCTACGAGTTGATTTTTTTGAAAAACAGAAATTGACAAGCTGAAACTGAAAAGGCTCAACTCACCTCTCGCAATATGAGTTGATTTTTGAAAAAACATAAACAGAAATTAAAAGACAAAAATTGAAAATACCTCAGCGTGTCCTGAGGCTCAACTCACCTCTCGCAATATGAGTTGATTTTTGAAAAAACATAGACAGAAATTAAAAGACAGAAATTGAAAATACCTCAGCATGTCTTGAGGCTTAACTCACCTCTCGCAATATGAGTTGATTTTTGAAAAAACATAAACAGAAATTAAAAGACAGAAATTGAAAATACCTCAGCGTGTCCTGAGGCTCAACTCACCTCTCGTAATATGAGTTGGTCTTTTTGAAAAATAGAAATTAAAAAGGCTCAACTCACCTCTCGCAATACGAGTTGATTTTTTTGAAAAACAGAAATTAAAAGGCTCAACTCACCTCTCGCAATATGAGTTAATTTTTTTGAAAAACAGAAATTAAAAGGCTCAACTCACCTCTCGCAATATGAGTTGATTTTTTTGAAAAACAGAAATTAAAAGGCTCAACTCACCTCTCGCAATATGAGTTGATTTTTTTGAAAAACAGAAATTAAAAGGCTCAACTCACCTCTCGCAATAGGAGTTGATTTTTTGAAAAATAGAAATTAAAAGTACCTCAGCGTGTGAGCTAAGGCTCAACTCACCTCTCACAATATGAGTTGATTTTTGAAATATAAAATGAAAACACCAGAATACCAAAACGTGTCATCTGGTGAAACTTGGGTGACCTTTCCTTTGATTCAGTATAGTTATCATCAAAACCTCTTGCACTACTGCAGCATCTGCATATGTCATGATGTTATCGTGATATGCACATGTTGGCCCTAAATGCCTTTATGCCTACATGATTATGCTATGCGCCCTAGGCATGTTTGTCATATGTTTCTTTTCGTTGCGATTTTTGATGATCTGTGTTCATTGTTTCAACTCTTGATTCTCTTCAGGCCTTGTATCCGTCCTCAAGCCATATGAGCAATCTGTGTTTCTCTGATATCACTCTTTTGCCCCTGGTTGAACTTTTGTCCTTGCTTTGAGGATCTTGTACGTATCCATTTTTCATCCAGGTAATGCTTAACATTTCTTTTGTTTAGAGTATGTCATTTTACTATTTAGCATTTAAATAAACCATACAATGGGATGCATGAAAATGGTCGGGTAGGTATGAAAGAGAAACTTCACATTTATTTATTTCAAAGGTAACAAACAAAGAAAGCTGACAAAAAACAGTTAAAAGAGTCACGAAGAGGAAGGGAATTGTATTCAGTGGATACAAATGCTCTAGATATTCAACGCATGAACTCTTCCACGTTTCTTAATCAAGAATCTTTTTGAACATGGCTTCTTGCGTAGAAGATTTCGAGCCTTCAGAAATGCTTCACATACTGTAGTCTTGCCATTTGACTTCCAGTTCAAATCATCTTGCCCTTTGAGTTCAAATCTGCTTCATTAGGACGCCCTTTCAGGTTTTCATCCTAAACTTCTTTTGTTTGCCAAGACGCCCTTTCGGGTTTTCATCTTGGCTCCTTTTGTTCACCAAAACGCCTTTTTGGGTTTTCATCTTGATCCTTTTTTTTTAGGCATAATATTTCTTTACAGCATTGGAATTCACTGGATTAGGTAACTCTTTCCTATCCATCTCAGTGAGAAGCAAAGCTCCACCTGAAAAAGCCTTCTTTACAACATATTGTCCTTCCTAATTTGGTGCCCATTTTCCTCAAAAGTCTTTTTGTATTGGGAGAATCTTTCTCAGCACAAGTTCTCCTTCACGAAATTCTCTCGGCTGTACTTTCTTGTCATGGGCCGCGATCATTCTCTTTTGGTACATCTGTCCATGGCAGATTGCCTTCAAGCGCTTTTCTTCAATAAGGTTCAATTGGTCATATCGAGCTCGAACCCATTCTACTTCCTCTAATTTTGACTATATTAATACTCGTAAAGAGGGAATCTCAACTTCGATAGGTAGCACGGCCTCCATCCCATAGACCAGAAAAAAAGGAGTTGCTCCTGTAGATGTCCTCACAGATGTGCGGTATACAAACAAAGCGAATGGTAGCTTTTCGTGCCAGTCTTTATATGTCTCAGTCATTTTCCCGATAATCTTCTTGATATTCTTGTTGGCAGCTTCAACAGCTCCGTTCATCTTCAGACGATAGGGTGAGAAGTTATGATGCTTTATTTGAAATTGCTCACACACTTCCTTCATCAGTTTATTGTTCAGATTTAAGGCGTTATCTGAAATGATTCTCTTAGGCAAACCATATCGACAAATGATTTTCTTTTTCAAAAACCTGCAGACGGCAGTCTTTGTCACATTGGCAAATGAAGCGGCTTCTATCCATTTTGTGAAGTAGTCTATAACTACAAAAATGAATCGGTGCCCGTTAGAGGCTTTAGGGGAAATCGGCTCTATGACATCCATGCCCCACATAGAAAAAGGCCACGGAGAAGTCATGACATGAAGAGGCAAAAGGGCTGCATGGATCTTATCACCGTAAATTTGACATTTATGGTATTTTCTTGCATAACTGATGCAGCCGCTTTCCATCGTCATCCAGTAATAACTAAGTCTCATGATCTTCTTGGCCATAGTGAAGCCATTGGCATGCGTCCCACAAAATCCTTCATGGACATCTTCAAATATTTTTCTGGCTTTAATAGTATCCACGCATTTCAAAAGCACTTGATCTTTTCTTCTTTTGTATAGGATGTCCCCATCAAGAATGAATCCAACTACCATTCTTCTGATTGTTCTTTTGTCGTTCTCATTTGCTTGCTCGGGATACCTTTGATTCTTGACATATTCTAAGATATTATGGAACTATGGTTATCCGTCTACCTCTTTCTCGATGCTACAACAATAGGCAGGGGCCTTATATATACTCATTTTGAGGGGCATTATTTCTGTTTCTCTATTTGCTTTGAACATTGAAGCCAAAGTGGCTAAGGCATTTGCCAATTGGTTTTCTTCTCGCGGATGGTAATTAAAAGCTACTTCTTCAAATTCTTTGATTAGTTTCGCCACTAGATCACTGTACTTAACCAATTTCGGATCTCTCACTTCCCAATCTCCACGGATTTGGTAAATTGCCAACGCTGAGTCCCCGTACACCTCTAAGATTTTGATGTTTCGTTCAATTACTGCACGAAGTCCCATGATACAAGCCTCATATTCTGCTATGTTATTAGTACAGAAGAAGTTCAATCTGGCAGTGAACGGATAATGATTCCCTTCTGGTGATATCAAGACTGCTCCGATCCCATGCCCCAATGCATCCGATGCATCATCAAAGTACATCTTCCATGACTTTGCTCTTGATGACTCACATTCTTCTTTTGTAATGCACATCAAATCTTCGTCAGAGAAATCAAATCTCAATGGCTCATATTCCTCTATTTTCGAGCTGCTAAAAAGTTAGCTATTGCACTTCCTTTTATCGACCTTTAGTTTACATAGATGATGTCGTATTCCGATAGTAGGATCTGCCATCGTGCCATTCTTCTTGAGAGTGCTGGTGATTCCATCATGTACTTTATTGGGTCCAGCTTTGAAATTAACCATGTCGTATGATACAACATTTATTACCTGAGTCTCCGAGCTACCCAAACCAAAGCGCAACATAGCTTTTCAATTGACGAATAGCTTGCCTCACATTCTGTGAACTTTTTGCTGAGGTAGTAAATCGCCTTTTCTCTTTTACCTGACTCGTCATATTGCCCCAGTACGCAACCCATTGATCTTTCGAACACAGTCAGATACAATATCAACGATCTCCCTGGAGTTGGCTGTACTAACACTGGAGGACTAGACAAATACTGCTTTATCTTGTCAAAAGCCTCTTGGCACTCCTCATTCCATTCTCCAGGATTACTTTTTCGAAGGAGTCGAAAAATTTGGTCACACTAGTCGGTAAGCTGAGCAATGAATCGAGCGATATAGTTCAATCTCCCTAAAAACCCTCTCACTTCTTTTTGCATGCGCGGAGGCGGCAATTCTTGTATGGCTTTTATCTTATCTGGTCAACTTCAATGCCTCTTTTGCTGACAATGAAGCCTAGCAATTTTCTTCAGGTTGCCCCAAATGTACACTTAGCTGGATTAAGCTTCAGCTGGAACTTTCTTAGTCTCTCGAACATCTTTCTGAGGTTCTCAATATGCTCTCTTTCCTCTTGGGATTTAGCAATCATATCATCAATGTAGACTTCTATTTCTTTATGCATCATGTCATGGAACAACGTGACCATGGCCCTCTGATATGTTGCCCCGGCGTTCTTTAACCCGAATGGCATCACCTTATAGCAAAAAGTTCCCCACATCGTTACGAATGTGGTCTTTTCCATATCTTCAGGAGCCATTCTGATTTGGTTATACCCCGAGAATCCATCCATGAAGGACATAATAAATGCGTTGCCGTATTATCCACCAATGTATCTATGTGCGGTAAGGGAAAATTGTCTTTAGGACTTGGCCGATTCAGGTCACGATAATCCACGCACATTCGTACTTTGCCATCTTTCTTTGGCACTAGGACAATATTAGCCACCCACTGTGGATATTTGGAGGCCCGTAAGAAGCCAGCATCAAATTGCTTCTTGACTTCTTCCTTTATCTTTAACAATATTTCAGGTCTCATCCGTCTTAGTTTTTGTTGAATGGGTTTGCATTCTGGTTTCAGTGGGAGCTTATGGACCATTACATATTCATTCAAGCCTGGCATGTCCTGATACGACCAAGTGAATACATCTTTATACTCACGAAGCAAAACAATCAAGTTATGCCTGGTGTCCTCTGAAATAGAGGTCCCAATTTTCACTTCTTGCTTCCTTTCTTCAGTTCCCAAGTTTATTGTTTCAACAGATTCTTGATGAGGTAAAATCTGTTTATCCTCTTGTTCCACAATTCTTAGCAAGTCAGGAGATGAGACATAGTCTTCAGCATTTTCCTCGGCTTCGAATTCTCCTAAATAAACAGCTTTTTCAAAATTGATTTCAAGGCTCGTAACGGGTTTGTTCATGTCATTGATATCTGATCACCTAAAAATTGAATGGAAAAGGAAACTATAGAAGGGTATCCAAGTATTGGAACCGACAAACAAAATGTTATGACATGGTATGAGGCAAATGTAAAGATAGGCTGTGAAATGAGAAAATAATTATGAAGTTAATGCAAAAGAATATGACAAAATGCATCTTCATTGATATTCATTTAAACGATAAAGAGCGAATGAATGCTCTTACAAAAGAAACCCCATTGTATTTAGGAACACAACAGAAGGTTAATATCGAGCATTACTCTGAAGAAGATTTATAAACTACAAGAAGGTTCTTGGCAGTCCAATTGTTCAACACGAAACCAGGAGGACAAGGGCGTATCATTGAGACATTTTTGCTCGCATCAGCTTCTTTGTCAATAACATTTATACTGATGTTCTGAAAACCTTTTTCTATCAATATCATCGTGCTTTGTGCATTATCCTGCCCCGGGTATATCATTCCCGTAGACGTAAATGTTTTTTATAGAAGAGGGTACCCTATGGGCTCCCATTCTGGCTCTCGGCCTAAGGTTCTCGCGATCCTTCTTTGACGTACATCTGGTTGGAAACCTAAACTGTATCGAGCTTGGTGAGGTACTGGCTTTAGGGCCCTGCCTATCCTTTGCTGAAATCTCCCCAAGCCTTTTTTCGCTCGGGCTCCCCTTCCCACGGTCAGCTTGATTCCAATCCAGGTGTTTCTAGATAGTTTAGGCACAGGAATTCTGTTTCCCTCAGCAACAAATATGACGTTGACAAATTCAAAAGATCAGAAGGAACACTCCACCGCATCTTTGCTTACTTCAAGGTACGGTGCATCAACAGAGATGGAAGCGACGATGTCTTCTTTGCCCTCAACTGTAACCAAACAGCCATCCATGACAAATTTCACCTTTTGGTGGAGAGATGATGGAACTGCCCCAGCAGAATAGATCCATGGTCTTCTCAAGAGGCAGTTGTATAATGGTGTAATGTCCATGACTTGAAACTCAACATCATATATGTACGGGCCCACTTCCAAAGGGATCTCGATTTTTCCCATGACTTCCCGTCTTGTCCCATCGAATGCCCTTACCGTGGAATGGCAAGGCCTTAGATAAGACAAATCTATTGGAATCCCAGATAGCATGGTCAAAGGCATGACGTTAAGTGCTGACCCGTTATCGATGAGCACGTTTGGTATTATGTAACCATGTAATGCTTTCACGGAGCCTCTACCATTGGGTGGTATTTCATCATCGCTAAAAGAGATGAAATTATTCCCGTTTAGATTATTTATCCACCTATCAAGCTTCTCAACGGATATATTATTTGCCACGTAAGCTTGGTTTAACACCTTCAACAAGGCATTCCAGTGCGGCTCTAAATTCAGTAGTAGAGACAATACCGAAATTCGTGCTGGCTGCTTGCTTAATTGCTCCACCACATTGTACTCGCTATGTTTGATAAACTTTAAGAACTCCTGTGCCTCTTCCTCGTCCACAGGCTTTTTAGTTTCTGGTTTAGGCCCAGTTTCATGCTCAACTTCGGCTTCATGCATTAATGCTTTTCCTTTTTGCTTCAGGCCACTATTCTTCTTCGCCGGCTCCACCTCTTTGGAATAGCACCGCCCACTGCGGGTGAAATGGTCCACTTCTCCCACACTTCTGGTCGCGATTTCAGACTTTTCACCTTCAGGTGTGACGATGTTAACATCGTATTTCCAAGGTACTGCTTTGTCGTCTTTATAAGGAAAAGGCGACGGTATTTCGATTATCACTTTCAGTTTCACCGGCTCTTTCTTCACGTCACAATAAATTATCAGCGGTCGGTCGGCGCTATACGGGCAACCTGGCAATTGATCGTCAGAGGCACATATTTCTCCTTTGTCGGCCTCTTTACCTTTGTTAAAAAATCCAATCTCTTTATTATCCATCATATTCTGCAGTAATCTTCTTAATTCGTCATAGGACTGAATGTCGTGTCCTTCTATGCCATGGAAGTCACAAAAATTTTGACCCCTTTGTTCAAGCATTCCAATGGGGTGACTGAGTAATCCCTTCTCAACCAGTACCTCCTAGACTTTCTACAGAGGTGTCTTCACTTCTAAAACACAGCTTTTGGTTTGCCAGCCATTCTCCTTCGTTACCACACTCACATTCCCTCCACTGTGGTTAGGAAATAGATTCCCGGTCGTGTTGTTACCACCATCAAATCGCAGGATACCTGCATCAATGAGTCCTTGAACCCGCCTCTTAAAAGCGAGGCAGTTTTTCATGGAATGCCCTTGATTCCTAGCATGGTATACACAGCTAGCGTTCCGGTCGTACCACTTCGGGTACGGAGGCTTCAAGGGTGTCATGTAGCGTGGGGATATCAGTTGTTTCTCCAAAAGTTTTGGGTGCAGTTCCCCATACGACACAGAGATAGGAGTAAATTGTGGTTTTTCGGGATTAGGTCTTGTTGGCCTTTGTTCGTTTTGGGGTTAGCCATGGGCGGGTGTAGTATTTTGTGGAAATGTGGCGACCGACCTCTGATTACTGGTGGCATAAACATGGTAAGAAGGGTAAGGAGGTGGTGTTTGGTAGTAAGGGGTTTGAGGAGGATAATAGCAATTTAGAGATGGGTAATTTCGAGTCTGGGGCTGGTTTGGATACAGACTAGGGGTATAACATCTACCAGTTCCCACCATATGGGTTTTTGGTTCTTTCTTCTTCATGAGCGCTGCCCTTCTTGAACTTTCTTAACCTTCCATTCTTCCGCTCTTAACGGCATTCTCAATAAGCTCGCCAGATATTACAATATCTGTAAAATCCTTCGTGGCACTTTTCACTAGTTTTTCATAAAATGGTGCCTTTAAGGTGTTGATAAAAAGGACGGTTATCTTAGTTTTTGTTAGTAGAGGTTCTACTTGAGCCGAGACGTCCCTCCATCTCTGCGCATACTGCCTAAAAGATTCTAACGGCTTTTTCTCCATCATTTGTAAAGTCCTCTGGTCGGGCACCATATTAGACACATGTTTATACTGTTCACAAAATGCCGACGCCAGGTCCTTCCACGATTGGATTCTTTCTCTACTTAGCTGGTTATACCATCTGAGAGCGGATCTGACCAGGCTGTCTTGAAAGCAGTGTATGAGCAGCTTATCTTCATTCACATAGCCGGTCATCTTCCGGCAAAACATTACAAGATGCGCTTTTAGACATTTCGTCCCATCGTACTTTTCAAAATCAGGTACCTTAAATTTTGGCGGCAGGACCAAATCGAGTACCAAGCTAAACTCTTTTGCACTTAATGTCGAGAAGACCTCAGTGCCTTCTATTGCTTTGAGTCTTTCCTCTAAGCTCCTATATTTCTCTTGAGCCTCGTGGTCATCCATCCTTAACCTGGCGATTTCTGCCGGATCAACTAAATCTGGAACTGGTAGATTAGCAGGAGTGGCTCCAGGATTTGACACAAATATACCTTGCCCCAAGTGAGCAGGTGGTGTAGGTCGTTGCTCTAGGCCTGCGGATTCCCCTTGAGTGTACCCTCTTTGTGTTGTATGGGGCGAAGTAAATCTTGGGGGATAGAGTGGATCCTGATCGAGATTAACAACTTCGGGGTTTTGCATGGGTCCCTTCCCCTTTACCAGAGCTGACATCATTTCCATCATCTTAGCCATTTGGTCCTTTTGTTCCAGCGATTCCTCCCGAGATCTCACCATCAGATCGCTCGTTTCTTGCTGTGATTTGGCCAGTTGCTCTTGTAATTTCCTTTAGACGCTTTCTATTTTTTCGATTCTTTCATTAAATTTAGCCTCTATTACTCTAACTTGTCGGCGCGTCCTATACGAATGATGTAGTTCCAGTCTTTATACTGTCGTAACTGTGAATTGTGTGATTTTGACCTTAGTGAATGATTATGAGATATGTACATGCAATGAATGAATGCATAAATGCCATATGAATGTTAGTCATGAATGCATATGCAAGAATTTGGTGTTGATTTCAAGATAGCCCCTATTTAGGCATTTCATTTATCAAAAGAGTCAATTACAAAACATTTTACTATCTTTTGATTCAACCGTTACACAAACTTCATAGCTATATCGCTATAATTCTTTACTCGCTCCAGGAACTCCGATATGCTCGATCTTTGGCTTGGAGGGAACCGACAACTGAGATTTTCAGCTTCATCCAATAGTTGTACCACGTGCATGGCTACCTTACGAATTTTGTTGATCAAAAAGCCAAGTTGTATTTCTATTTCTTGGAGGTCTATTTTATAGGCGTAAGTGTCTCTATCATACTGACTACTCTTTTCTTCTAAGGCCTTTAAGAGAGTATCTAACTGTTGCTGTCGAGCTTGCAACGCATCTTCTAAATCTTATATTCTTTCTCTTAACTCTTGGCATTCAGATCGGCTAGTCATTAATTCAGTAGACACTGTCTCGTATTCGGCATTCTTCTTTCTCAATTCTATCGTGACCCGCGCAGCCTTTTCTTCCTCTTTCTTCGCTTTTCTTTTCCAAAATTCCATTCCGCCTTTTGCGTTGCTCAATTCTTCTTTCTATTCTACTAACGACTTGCCCAGTCCACTCTTCTTTATAGTGCCCTTTAACTTTACATTTTCCAGATAAAGATTTCTTAAGTCATTTCTCACGACTTCAGCTTCTTTTTGCACTTTCTCGGTTTTGGATCTTTCAATCTGAACGTCGATCTTCATCTGGTAGTTTTCTTCTTGAAGAGCATTAAGGTTCCGTAACATCTTGGACTTTTCGCGTTCGAATTCCTGCCTTGCCATTTCTAGCTCGGATGGCATTTCTTCCGAGAAGGGATTCTGGAAGGAGTAATTTGTTAATGAAACTTGCTGACTATTCACCTATTGCCTTCTCTATATGTCGTAATCTTGGGTGAGAGTATCAGCGTATAGAGCCAACTCCATCAAATGAATCCTTTTCCAAGACTTGGCAGTGTCTTGGACCCTCTTCATATAACCTTCACCCACGAAAGCAAACTCGGATTGTGCTAATCCTCCGGTGGCGGGTCTAAACTAGCATGAAGAAAGTTGCCTTTGGACCATTAGCGGGGCATATCCAACTCCGCCCCATAACTCGAGTAGTGGCACCCAATCTTGGTTTCCAACCTTGTACAACAGAACTGACGAGCGTATCCATGGTGCTCTCCAAGTTACATCCTCGGCTCGAAGGTTTTGAAAGACTGAAACCCAATATTGTTCGGAGACTTCTTTTGGCCATTCTTTCTTAAGATACGCTTCCAACGGGGCAAACGTTTTTGAAAACATATGGAACGATGTATGCTCCACTTTCCAGAAGTGGCTCAGAATCCAAACATTGAGTAACTGCGCGCATCTGATAAAACGCCCTTCGCTTTTCCTCCTACAACTGCTTAGGGATCTGAAGGTCTCAGGCAAGATAGTCGGGACAGCGTTGATTCCTTGCTTTAACCTTTTGAAGAAGTCTACTACTGCAACTTCTATATGTTCGAGAACTTTTGGGAAGACGATCAATCCATATATAGCCAAAGCGAACAGATTCACTCTCTTCAACATATCGGGATGATTTAGAACCAAATCTCGTAGGGAAAACCACGGGACACAGATGACTTCATTCTTCTTCTTTATTTATTTTTCGACCCATGTGTCAGTCATATCTGTCAATTTCATTAGCTTTTTCTTGAGGGTCATTGGCTTAGGCTCCTTCACATATATCTTATAGGGCTATGCATTATCGATACAAAGTAAAGCCGTGTACTCTTCTATAGTTGGTGTCATATCTTCTTGATTGAACGTAAAACATTGGTAAGCTGGATCCCAGAATCTGATCATCGCTTGGATCAATCGCTCGTCAACATTGATAGTGATTAGGTTGGCTATATCTCTGTATCTTTCAGTGAAGATTCCCTTAGTGTCTGGGTCTCACTGATTCCAGATTTGAACCAAGTCTGAGAGGTTATTCTGACGAACATTCACAGTTACGTGCTCGGGTAGATTGGCAGCACATCCTTCCATTAGACTGTCCCCTTTCTCTTTCCAGGTTTTCAGAGACCAATTCCTAACTACGGTATTTTTCTCGGTTGTTTGTATAATCGACTCTTCCATCAGAAACCTATTTTTTGGCAACCGATCTCTAGTCAACACCTTCCTAATATGATGCCTATAATGCATGATGAAAAATAAAATAAAAACAAGCAACCTTGGTTAGTAATCAAATATAGGCAAAAACATAGAAAATTTAACAAATTAAACTACCCAATCCAGTTTATTAACAGACCCAATCCCCTCATATAGAAAGTGAAAATGAAAAAGGTAAGAGGTGTTCCTCCCGTGTACTTATTTTGGTAACTATTAACAGGCGGAGGTTCAGCATGGCTCTAGTTAGGTGGCTCGTATGGTTCACTACATGCGGTTTCGGTTCTAGACATGTACTCGAATTGTTCGTACCATCGTCTACTAAGATTAGTATGAAGCCTTGGTCGTAGCCCATCACAGGCTCACGAGTTCAATTTGAGGAATTATATTTACTTATACCTATGCGGAGGGATAAGTTAACTCACGAAAGCATAAGTCATATGTAACCCGAAAGTATTCACTAGCATGTGCGGAGGGACGAGTTGACTCACGAAGGCGTAGCGTTTACTTTCACTTAAACGGACGGAGCCCGGGTAGAGAGCTTATGTTATGCAAAATGCAAGTGCACGGTGTGTGGGGAGAAACTCGCAAACCTTTTCGTTTTTATTTTAAAACTAAAAACTAAAAACTAAAACCGTAAAAACTTAAGAGCTGAAAAACAACAAGATAAAACAAGTTAGAAGAATATTTACAACATGACGCAAATGCATGACTTTTCGAAAACCAAAATTTGAGGATCACGATTAAATATCAAATTGAACAAAGAATTTTGAAAATTTTGACAACATGCGTTTATTTCTAGACTCGACTCTCAAAACTGGGTTCCCAGTGGAGTCGCCAGCTGTAGCGACGTAAAAATTTTGCTTCGGTCGCTAATTGATGTGATTATTTGAAACTTTTGAAAACCGAAGTTTGATTTTGAAAAGAAAGAGGAGCCGCCACCGATCCTTTTTCTAGGTGTGATCGGACACCTAATAAATCTTTATTTTAACAAAAATTTTATTTTTGATAAAAGAAAGACGAATTTAGGCCTGCGTGAAAATTTAGAGAAAAATAAGGTCCGGGAGTCGGTTACACACAGGGAAGGTATTAGCACCCCCGCGACGCCCAAAATTAGTATCTTATTAAACATGTGTTGTCTCAAATTTCAAAAATGCAAGTTCAATTGTAAAATTTAATCATGATCCGATCAAAACACGAGAAATTTCGAGTTTTTTAGTTTTTAAGAAGGATGTCCTTTTTTTAACACAAGCCAATGCGATTCACCCAACATAGCGATGAAGTCGCAAACTTAATGTTAAAATCGATACATTGCCTTTTGTAAAAAGATTATTTCGGCGTAGGGCAAAAACATAGCATAATTCGTAACGAAAAGTATAATAATAAATGATAGTAATAATAATAATATTAAAAATAATAATGATGATGATGTGTAAGTAATATATTAAGAATAATAATAAATTAATAATAATAATAATAACATAATATGTACACGAAAATACGTTAGGAATAAAATATAATAATGGAATAATGGCATAATATTAATAGGGTGATAATATAATATAATAACTAAGATAATATTAAAATAGTGTTAAGTAAAATATGATAATAGTATATATGTACATACGTAATACATATTAGGAATGATAACAATATTAAAAACAGCTTATAAGTATATATAGACACATGCATGTATATATTAAAAACAAATACATAATAATAATACTAAAAATATATCATATATATACATAAATAAAGTAAGCATAATATAATATATTAAAATAATAATGACAATAGTAATGATAAGACTAATATTAATAATAAACATAATGGTAGCAAAATAGATATAATAATAACAAAGCTAGCAATAATGATAAATATAAAAGCAAATAAAATATAATGATAATATTTAAAAAATAAAGTAATTAAAAATAATACTATATATAATACTATATATACATACATAAATATAATAATAATAATAAACAATACAATAATATAAAAAAGAATAACAGAATTAAAATATAAAAATGGTAAAAAGGATGAAATTGAAAGCAAAATCAAAAGTTTGGGCCAAATTTTAAAATAAAAACAAACGAAAAGGACTTATTTGAACACGCGTAAAACATAGGGGGACCCGAACAGTAATTTTTCCGTGCCTGTTGAAACGCTGCGTAGCGTGGAGGGTTAAATTGAAAACAAACATAAGTTTTAGGGCCAATTTGCAAGAAATTAAAACCAGATTGTAAAACATAGAAAAAGCGGAAGGGCCAAAGGTGCAATTTGCCCTCCGTTTAAAAAACACGCGGATCCTAGCGGGTCTGGGTGGGGTAGATCCGACCCAGGGCAAAACGACGTTGTTTTATGCCCTGGGTGCCTAAATCAAAACGGTGTCGTTTTGATAGGCTATAAATAAGCCAAAATTCTGAAAAAAAATCAGTCTAACCGGGCAGGGGAAAAAAAACTGGAGAGGGAGGGGAGAGAGGACCGGGGACGATTTCCGGTGATCGGTCCGACCACCGTCCGGTCACCGTCCATTACCGGCGCTGGCACCAGCCACTGTACACGGTGGCCGGAAAAGGTAATTTTTATTTTTTTATTCTCTTTTTTTGTTATTTATTTAATAATATGTGAATATGTATTTGTATATGTATTGGTAAAAACAATGAAAAAGGAAAGGAGAAAGGGAAACCGATTCAAAACTAAAAAAATTCACCTCGGGTTTTTTGGTTCTGATTTCGGTACTTTGGTATTTAGATATTCTGATTTTTGTATTGTTCCTCTGATTTTGTATTGCTATCTCCCTGTTTTGTTTGAATATCTGATTTATATTCGAAAAAAAGGGCTGAAATCTATTGTGTTTGTTTCTCTTGAAAAATCGGGGGGATCCCCTTTTACAATGCTTTCAATCGCTTATATAGCCGTTTACAAATTGTTTTTATATTACTGCTTTCTGTCCCCTCTTATTTATTGTTTGCAGGCGAAGGGCGGTAGAGATGTGACCATGGGCGGTGGTGCTGCAGTGGCGGTCAGATGGCATAGGCAAGTGGAAGGCTCGGGTTAGGGTTTGGTTTTGTTGGGTCTTGGGTAGTTTAGTTTGGGCTGCTGTTGCTTTAATTTAAAAAATTGGGTTAAGTGGTTAAGTGGATTTAGGGGTTTATTTGGTGTTGGGTTATTATGTTTATGGGGTAGGTTAGTGTAGTCCATGATGTTGGGATGTACGGGTATTTGGTTGGGGTTTATTGGGTTTAATGGGTTAATTTGTAAAATGGTTTTAGGGTGTTGTCTTGGGCTCAGGGGATTTGGGTTTAATTTAGGGGATATGGATTTGAATATTTGTAAAAGGACATTGGTTTTTTTTTTTTTTTATTTCTGTTTGGATTTATTTGGTTTGGGACAAAATTGGCCACTACAGTATAAAAACGAACAAATATTTTTTAAACGTTACGTATAGTACGATGGTAATGAAATAATGTAAAATAACTATACGGGTAGAATATTAAAATGATAAATAATATAAATAGAATACTATAATAATAATGATGACAATATTAATAATCACATCGCAATAATAAAATAAATAAAGTAACTTAAAATAAAAATAAAAATGGGAAATTCACAATTAAAAAAAGATAAATAAACATAACATGAATATATTAAAAATAATAAAAGAAATATTAAAACAAAAAGCAACAAAAACATTAAAATTAAAATAATAACAATAATAAAAAGCACAATTAAAACATATGAATAATCTATTTTATTTAGTGTAAAAGGATGAAGAAATAATAATAATAAATAAAATAAAATAAAATAAAAAGTAAATAAAAAATAAAAAATGTGAAAGGGTTGAAATTAAATAGATTAAGGATTAAATCAAGATTAAAGTGAACTTAAAAGTATTTAAAAAAATAAAATAAGGACTAAAATTGAAAGCTAAACAAAATTTTAGGGGAGAAATTGAGAACTAAAATAAAATAAAGGACTAAACTATAATGCGCTGAAAAGAATAGGGGCAAAAAGGGAAAATATCCCGGGCTCCTATATGCGCACCGTTTCATATGACTAAAATGAAATCAACATAAAATTATATGGCAAAAATTAAAAATAAAAAACTGGATTGCAAAATAATTAAAAAGTGAAAGGGCTAAATGTGGAATTAGACCCTTCCGCAAAAAAAAGATCCTGAGGCCTTTCTGGGTCAGATTTCGGGTCAAGGCCAAAACAACGCCGTTTTGGGGCTTATGGATGCCGGCCAAAACGACATTTTACAAAAAAATTCATTTCACCTCTCCTTTCAAAAAAAAAGAAAAAAAAAACAAAACCCTCCTTTTTCTCTAAAAAAACCTAGGCGGACCATAGCTCCGCTAGACCACCGCCGCACCAGTCGTCAGCCATCGGCGACGGCGCCACCGTCCGCAGTGGCCAAAAAAATTAAAATGCCCCGTTTAATCCTCTCGACCCCCTAATTCTAAATATGGGGTCGTTTTTTAGAAAAAAAAAGGCCAAAGATGGCCAAAAAGAGAGGAAACCTTTCGGTTCCAGAGACTAAAATCAAGTACATTTTTCCATTTTTTTTATGTATTTATATATTTACTATATATTAAAAAAATAAAGAAGAAGAAGAACCTTTTAAAAATTTTGATTTCCTTTCAATTTTCTGCAAGTTTGCATTTTTTTAAAAATCTCTGCTTTTTTTTTTTTCTTCCTCTTAATATTACATTGATGCTTGGGGCTTTTTATAGTCGATTACATTTGATTTATTTGTTACTATTCTTGTCGCCCTTACTTCTGTGTTCTTCTTTTTTGCAGGTGCTGGCAAGGTCAACGAAGGCGGTGACAAGTTGCTGACGTGACGGAGTGGCGGCAGCTAGTGTGGCCCCAGGGTGCGGCGACAGGGGATAGGGTTAGGGTTTTTTTTTTGAAAAGTTTATTAGGCATTGGGCCATGTTTCATTTGGGCTTGTAATGTCTTTTTTTGTTTTGGTCTGTAATTATTTTTTTTTGTTTATTTGTTGATTGGTCCCGGGCAAAATTTGGCCCACTACAAATACCACTGTTTTTTTTATGATTGAGATGATTAAGTTATAATTTTTCTATATATTCTTTTTATAAATTTTCTATTTTTTTCTATTTTCTATTAATTTTTTAATATCTTTAATAATTATTTAAATTTTTTATATTTTTATACTTTTGCTAATTTTTTTTCTAAGATTTTAATATTTATAATTTTTAATGATTCTAATAATTCTTTATAATTTTTTGCTACGTTTTATAACCATGGCTTGACACATGGAGATAATAACTTTAAAATTTAAAGTTTTTTTTTTCTTCTATATTTTCTATATTTTATAATAATATTTTCTACATTTTAATAATATTCTGTCATTTTTATAAATTTAATAAATTTTCTAGATTTTTTAATATTACAATTTTATTATATTTAACTTTAATAACAAATTTGGGTTGAGATTGGTATCAATTTTTTGTTTTGATTTTTTAAAACTTAGGTTTTCTTATTAGATTTAAATCATTTCAGATTTTGGTAGTTTTGATTTAATTTTTTGAGTTACAATTTTTAAAATTTTTATTAAATTATTTTTCCTCGAATTCAAATTTAATTTAAAAATTTATAATGGCATTAATGGTAAATCAAATAAAATTAAACATGAATTGCAAGTCAACCTCATCCTTATATTTTTGTTTGATTCCAATTTCAGTCCAACTGCTAAGGCTTGCTTTGAAAGATAGACTTGATAATGGTCCATACAATGCTATCGGGATAATATAATTTTTGGCCTCTGAACTTAGTAATTAAGGTTTTTTTTGGAACCTGTATTTTTTGTTCAATTTGGTTCCTAAATTTGAAAACTACATTTATTTTTGTCCTTAAACTTGAAAAATATAAAAGTTAGATGATGTGGCACTTCGGATTGTGCCACATCATCACTTAAAAATTATATAAAACTTTAGGTGATTACATGGATACAAACATAGAGTGTCACATATAGTGTTCTAATAACTGAACTAGTAATTGAACCAATCAAAATACTGGTTCCTAATTCAATCGGTTCGATCGATTTAATTGGTAAACCAACAATAAATATATAGATAATTAAAAATTCATATTTTTTAAAATAAAATAAATTATTAAACTGATTCAACTTAGTTTTTGCCCAATTTTCTAATATTGCCAATTTCAAGCAGTTTTTTATTCAATCGATTAAACCTTTTGTTTAGACCAGTATATCGATCATTTCTCGATCCAATCTGTCCGATTGGCCAACCGAATTTTGTTCCAAGAATACAAGTCATATCATCATGTCGAAACCATTTTTTTAAAGGGAGAATAAATGGGGTTGACTTTTAGAAACGAAAATGGGAGTCGCCACCAACCTTTTTAGGTGTGATTGGATCACCTTATAAAATATTTTGGTCTACGAAAATTTGAGAAAACGGGTTCGGGAGTCGGTTACGTACGAGGAGGGATTAGCACCCTCGCAACGCCCAAAATTGGTACCAAATTGAATAGTTTTTTGTCTTTGTAATAGCCCAAATTTGACCGGGCTTTGAGACAAAATAAAATAAATAAATAATGTTTATTTAAAAGTCCATTTACAAAGGCCCAACAGAGACCAAATTTTAAACCATTACCCGTGTACCTAAATACACCCCTACCCCACTTACAAAAACTACCCGACACTTATTCCCCGTGACCCAAACTTAACCCAAAAACAGTTAGACCCAATTAGCTCATTCCCGAATCAGGCCTAGGATGCCCATATGACCCAATGTACAACGAGGTCCAAATGGCCCAAATTGGGTTTCAGAACTGAGAACCCTAGGGTTTTATTTTCTGGTCGTGCTGCAAAGGGATCTAGAACCGTCGAGGAGCGCCCCTCTTGCCTCACGCTGCTTCAGCACCCGATCGTGGCCTCCAGCAGTACACCGTAACTCCGGCCCTGAACAACGCACGATTGGAGTATGAATTAGTACCTTGGCCACCCGGATTTTTCGTGGTTACCTGCAAGAAAAGGAAAGAAAATCACAGCAGATATGCAAGAAAAGGAAATAAAATCACAGCAGATATGTAAAGAAAATAATGGAAAGAAATCTTTGATTTTTTCCAAAACTTGTAACGATTTAAGGCTATAAAAGCCTCCCTTGTAACAGATAAAATACCGGACGCACATACACAGTCATTTCAACAACAATAAAAAGCAAGAAACAGTTTTAAAAGGTATTCTTTTCTTTTTTTTTTTTCTTTTCTGATCTAAGCATACATAAGCATATACAAATCTAAAACAGTTTAAAGGAAAAGAAGAGGGATATACCTTTCGATTTGGGCTAAAAAGCTCGGCTTTTCAGCTTTCGACCACCCTGAAGGGAGGTTCCGACGGTGGCGCGTGGGCGCATGTGCTCGTGGGCGGAGGTCCGATGACCGGGGTTAAGACGACCGATGGTCGGAGCCCGGAGGACCTACAGAGACCTACAAAGCTTTTTTTTTAAAACCTAACCTAAAATGTTTTTTTTTTCTATTTTTTTTAACTTATATAGAACCCGATCACCCGACCTAGCATCCAATAAGATCCGCGTATTGACCCGAAGACCCGGGAAGGATCCGCGTGTTTTTGAATCAAAAGGGTTAATTGTTCAATTGGTCCCTCTGAGTTTTAAAATGTTGTAATTCTTATTTTATTTTATTTTAATATGGCCCTATTAATTTATTCGTGTTTTAATTTGGTCCTAGAAGCTTAATAAAAGCTTGTTTCTGGAACGACGTCGTTTTAGGGATTAGGGTAAATTACCCAATGAGTCCATGGACTTTAAACCCGTGTTCCCAGAGGCCCAAATTTATTTTTTTGTTTTTATAAATTAACTCTAACATTTAATTCATTTCTTATTTTAGTCCTTTTAAATTTATTATTTTAAATTTATATATTATTTTATTAAATTTTTTTATCTTATATTATTTTCATACATATCTATATTACTATTGTATTATATTATAATATATTATTTTCATATATGTATATTATTTTAATAGATCGTATTATCAAATATTATATTCATTATTTTATAGTATTCACTATTTATTATATTCTATTCTATCTCATTTTATTATATATTAAAATATATTTTATTTATAAATTAGTACCTTTTTTAATATCCTGTTACTTTAATATTATTCATACTTTGTTAAAATATATTATTTATATCTTATTTTATAATTTTTATTTTCATATATAAATTATTATGTATAATCTTAAAACCTATAAATTATTATTAAATGTTTTTATATATGATAAACATTCATTTTATTAACTTTACGTAAATTATAATTCTACTCTTTCAAAACTTCTTTTTTATTTTAAATTTCTTCAATACTTCAAATATTTTTTATCTTTTGTTTTTTTTATACATTCGAGATTTGTTTTTATGTGCATATATTTTTAAACTTTACATTAATTTTATATATATCTGCATGAAAATTGACTATTATGTGATTGCTTTAGAATATATATTTGTGCGAAATATCATGTAAATTCTTTATGTTTTTTATTTATTTGTGTGATATGAAAAATAGCATAAGTTGTGTAATTTATTTTCTATGTTATATCTTGCATGAAATATTAATGCATGAAATGTTGTTTTATTATATTTGTATTAAAGCATGTGTTATAATTGTTTAAATTTTATTATCTTGTAATGTATCATCTTAATTGCATCATATTAAAATATAATATAAACAAAAAATGTTTTAAAACAAAGGCAATTTTTTTGTATTTAGAAATTCGGAAAATAGTGCCCTAACATGCTGGGTTGCAATTTCCCGTTTGTCTAAATGCCTAAAATACCCTTTTAAAAGATTTTTATAAATTACGAGATGATTTTAGTTACAAAAGTTTTAGAATATCATGTCCTAACATGCTGGATGTGATATTCATACACTTTTGAACGAAGAAATCTCGATTTTAAACTCGAACTATTTTAATTTAAAAAGGCATCATATTTTAGATATTTTCAAATTTTGGCATTAAAGACAGAAAGTTATTCAATTTGGTACCAATTTTGGGCGTTACGAGGGTGCTAACCCTTCCTCGTACGTAACCGACTCCCGAACCCGTTTCTTTGATTTCGTAGACCAAAACAAATGATTTCAAACAAAAATGGTTTGAAGGTGGTTCAATCACACTTAAACTGATTGGTGGCGACTCCCGTTTTTATTTTTCAAAAAAGTCGAACCCTGTTTTTCAAACTCGTTCAAAGATGGTTTCGACAGTCTTAATATCAAAAGTTTGAAAGAATTTAAAAGTAGGATCCCTTTTTAAAACCAGAATATCTTGAGTTGAAAATCAAGATTCTTTCGCTCCAAAAGAATACAAACATCACATCCAGCATGATTGGACACGATATTTCTAAACTTTCGCAACTGGAATCATCTCGTAATTTACAAAATCTGTTTAGAAGGATATTTTAGGCATTTAGACAAATGGAAAATCGCAACCCAGCATGTTAGGGCACTATTTCTCGAATTCCTAAATACAAAAAACATTGCCTCATTTTTAAAAATGAAATATAATTTTTAAAAACAATGATGCATTTAACATATTACAAGATATCAATAATAACATAAACTACATGAATACATACTTTAACATTTCATGCAAATATAATCGACAACAACATCATAAAATAATGAATTGTAATCACTAAGTCAAAACACCAAATCCACCGGTACAAAACCTAAATAGATAAAAAAATAATAGAAAAAGAAATAAAATAAACCATAAAATTTTTTTAAAGAAATACGAAAACTTAAAAGAAGAACTATATAAAAAGAACATATATAAAAAATATCTAATAATATAATATAGTATGTGAAAATATATATTTTTTATTAAATAATTTAAATGTTACATAAAATATTGATTTTAAAATAATATACAATTTGACAAATCAATTCATATATTTATAAATAAAAGCATAAAAAATTAATAAATAAAAAAACATTTACATTTAGTAAAGGAATTATCTTAAAATAGTATACAATATATAAAATGTAAGATAGTACATGTTTTTTAATACCAATTTTAAAATGATATATAATATTTAATAATAATGCAAATTTTGAAACAATAATACAAAATTTTAAAATAATACTTAATACATAATAATATATGAAAATAATAATATAAAAATAATGTATAATAAAAAAAATTTTATATAATAAATAGTACATGAAAATAATTATATATAAAAATAATGTATAATAAAAAAACAATTTTATACATAAAAGTTTAGAATGAAATAAATAATATACAAAATATTAAAATAGATAAATAATAATCTAAAAATTAAGTAAAAGAGATAAATAAAAAGGTACTAAATTTAAAGTTTTATAAAACTCTGGGGAAAAATTTAAAAAAATAAAATGGATTCGGGCCCTAATTGAATCGCGGGTTAAAAATGAGGGACTCACTGGGAAATTTAACCCTAATCCCAAACGACGCCGTTCCGATTTTGCGTTTTAAATGGTTTATGGACCAAATTGAGACAAAAATAATCCTTTGGGGCTAAATTAAAAAATAAAGAAAAATTTGAATCAGACGAAATTGTATAAAGCCAAAATTGAAGAAGGACTAATACGAAAATTAGCCCACTAACAGAAAACACGCGGATCCTCTGGGTCGGATCGGGTCAGATTTTGGGTTAAGGCAAAACGGTGCCGTTTTGGTACTTATTACTTAAGCCAAAACGACGTCGTTTTGATATTGTTATATAAACCAAAATTTTGCCCTAAAAATTCATTTTAAACACCTTTAAAAAAAAAAAAAGAAAGCTTCCCAAAAGCTCTCCGCTATGCGATTTTCGGTCATTACTCAGTCGTAGGGCCGCCGCATCGGCAGTCACTGCACGGTGGCCGGAAACCCAAAAAATCGCAAATTTTTCGGCGATACCAAAGTAAACTCTTTTTCTCCTCTTTTGTTTTTTTTTTTGTAAATATAAAAATAAAGAAATCAAATAAAAAATAGGCGAAAATAAAAAAACTGAAATCACCTTTAAAAATCCCTCTTTTTTCTATTATGTATTCTGTACTATATCCGGGAATCCCTTTACAACAGTGATATTTGGCCTTTTATAGGCACTGTTAGAATACAATGTTCAATCTCTTTTGATTTCTTGCCATATTTTGCCTTTCTTTGTTGTTTTTCTTTCCCCTTTTTGCAGGTAAACGCGAGGATCCACGGCGGTGAGAGCGTGATCCGCGTTGATTGCGGCACGAGACATGGGCGGTGTTGGCAGCTTGCGGCGCGAGTTCTTTCAGAAAACCTTAGGGTTTCTGGAAAACCTTTAGGATGTTGGGCTAATTGGGCCGATCAGATTTGGGTTAAAATTTGGGCCAATCGGGTATTAGATTCTGGTATGGGTTATTGGGTTGGCATAGGCTTTGGGTTGGTTTAAGGGTTTAGTCTATTTGGGCTAAAAGTGTAATTGGGTCTGGTTCAATTTATTTGGCCTTGTAATTTCAACTGGGTTGCTATAAATGGACTGTAAAAAAACATTTATTTTGGTTTATAATTTTATTTTGGGCCTAGGCAAAATATGGGCTCTACACATCAAATCTTAGTCAAATCTAAGTTCATGGACCAAAATAAATCTAGTTGCTAAGTTTATATGTTAAAGTGAAAAAAATATAAATACCAAAATACACTTACCAAATTCGGACCCAAAATTTTAAGTTTTCAAACCTACATAAGTATTATCCTTATATTTTAGTAAGCTGGATGACAAGATTTTAAAATTTTCAGAGAAATGTTAGACAAAATTCAAATTAATTGCAAAATGAACGAATTAATGGAAAGGAAAATTCAAGAGTTTTTGAGTTGAAGTTAAATTGAATTTTATAATTCGAATAACTCGGATAATAAAATAAATTTGAGTTGAATTTCTAAAATATCAAGCTGGTTATAAAAAAAATCAACATAGTACTCAAAATGTTTATAAAAAAAATACAAAATTTAATAAAAAAAGTATAGAAAATTGCAAAAACTAAAAATTATATAAACTTCTAAAAAATTCTTTAAAATTATACAAAAAGTTAAATTATATATGGCATCAACTTTATGTGCTCTAATTTAAAATTTAGTCATATTATCAACAACATTTTAATTTGGCCTATTTAATTTTTTTAAAATTCAACTCAAATAAATTTATTTTATTCCACTCTACTTAAATTTATTTAACTCATTCTATTAAAAAAATTCAAATTGACTTAAAATGATAAAATAGAACTTATAAAGCTAACTAATTTAAATTTTTTCACTATACTCATTTCGATCAGACACTCACCCTACTCACCTATCTTTTTTTTCAATTTCTACTAATTTTTTAATGGTAAAATCATTAGTGAAATTACTTCGTTTTTTGTTAAAACAATCTCAATGAAACTTTCAATATAAACTTTTTATTAGTAAAGTTTTATTGAGAAAATTAAAATAAAAAAGTTTTCTTGTACCCTATTACTACAAAATAATACTACTCTATTACTCAGTAACTTGCAGAAACAATGTGGATTGTAACCTCTTTAACTCGGCCTAAACGTTAGACCTGAATTTGAGATATTACATCAGCCACCGAAATAGTCTAGTACGATCAATATAACTTGTAAAATAGTCATTTTAAAACATTTATTTATCTTTAAATAAAAAAAACTTAATCTATTTTTAGAAAACGACTCATGGGATTAACAAAATACGATTTATTTAATATTTCTCAAAAAAGAATGATTACCATTGAAAATTTAGTTAACTTCAGCTTACTTATTAGATAGAATTTAATTATGACCAAGCAACAAAAAAGTGATTTTTAACTTAGTTTTATTAAAACTATATTTCATATTTAATTAATTAAAAATCATATCTTAAATTAAGTTAAACGTCATGCATGCTAAATAAAATCAAAACTTTAGTCTCATGCCATGATTTAAATAAAATTTATCGTTCTTGAATAAAGGAAAATTTCAAATAAAAAATTAAAAATATTTTAATAAATAAACCCAAGACAAGCCCTTTGTAAGTCGAGTCTACGTCCTAACTTGGTGGGTTATTTGAAAAGATGGAAATAAAAAAGGGAGTGAGTTATAAAGCTTAGTGTGAGTTCCGTCACAAAAAAATCAGTGCAAACAGTAGCCAAAACATATAAAATATCAACTCCAAAGGATAAACCACAATTAACTAACAATACAAAATATTGGTAAATTAGATCAATTCATCAACATAATATATCTCAATGTTCAAAGGATAAACACAATTTGAATAGCAACTCAAAATTTTGATATTTTAGATTAACTTATTGTCATAATATCTCGGTATTCTCAACAATGCAAATGCTTATAAATGCAATGCAATTTCAATTTATAAGAAAATGCTCTTACCCCATCTCTACACACCACAGTAGAAGTTCCCCATAACTCCTTTACCTTTACACCACATTGTGGATAAAACCACTCATCATTGTGGATGAACCTCTCATTGTGGATAAACCACCAGTAATAAAAAATGGTAGATGAACCATCGAGTTTTTTTTTTTTGATAAAACAATTTTCTTTTGCAGCCAAGCTGCTAGAAGGTTGTGGATGTACAACATGTATGCAGATTGAAGCTGCTAATACAGTATGGTTAAACCACTCAAGCGGTGCAAATAAAAGTTGATGTGGATAAACCACTTAGCGGTGAAGATAAATTGCTCAACTTCCTCCATTCACATTGTCCCACCCCATACAATGCAATATGACAACCTTAAATAGAGTAATATGATAGCATTTGACTATGCTTTTAACAGAATAATATAGTAGAAATCAATATGCTTATAATAGTTCAAAACAAAAGCAAACAATATGCTTATAACAGATCAACTTAGTAACCAAAAGTCATGCTTTTCATATATTTGGGATAACAATATCATAGGGCATGTCATCCATACGATCGCAAGTATAGATACAATAGTAACATATACTATTCATAATTCATACAAATATATATAAAGACAAATAAATGTCATATTAATTCGATCAATCAAAGATTTTAACATATTTCATATTATCAAGGACCTAGTTGCGTAATTTAATTCACTAAAACTAGTTTGGAACTTGTTAAGGGTAATTTGATCAAAACATCAAAACTATAAATTTAGAGTTATATGGGATACATGGCTGTGTGATTGGACTATTTGGAATGGGTACACGACCGTGTGGCTAGATCGTGTGAGAGACTGTAGCAATGCGGTATTTGAAAAATCAACTTACAGGGGGGACTCGGCAGTGTAGAAGGTCGTGTGGGGGGTCCTATCTATGCGAGAAGTGAAAATTCTAGGGTTTTAAGGGGACATGGTCATGTAATAGGGACGTGTGGTCCACACTGGTGGCCCGCACGCCCATGTGGCTGGCTATGTGGCCCTATTCTAGGCTCATTTTTCGCCCGATTTACTTGTGAAAGAACACACAATTGTCTTTAGGATCTCGAATGTCATTCCTTGTGCCTAGATCCGGTTTGGGGTACTTGGAATAGGTTCTTTAAATGGGATTTATACAAGAATCAATAATAGTTTCCAAGATTTATCAAAATTATAAAGATTTTCGAGAAAACTCATAAAAGATTCGTATTCGAGTTGAAAGATTAATAAGAATGTTATTATTTTAGAATTTATGGGTTCTACTTATTGGAAATGAGAATACTTAGCGATCTTTGATGAGATTTCGAAGGTTATCAATGATAAATTCAACAATTGGTGAAGAAATGGGTTGAATAGGGATTGATTTTGATTCGGGGTAAGCAAATAAATAATTTTCAACAACAAAATAATGTGAAATATGATAAAAAAGAAAGGGGGAGAAAAGAAAATATGAAGATATGTAGATTAGAGGAAAAAATTCTAATTGCAATGAAAGAAATAAATCAAAATCGTAATGTAATTAGGAAATGAGATTAAATAGCTAGGTTTTCAATCTTTTAAGTAATTTACCCCTTTTGCCGCAAATAAAATGGAAATGGGGTGAAGTTGACATGACTTGGACTTTTGATGTAACAAAAGGAATGAAAAGTTCTAACCAATTAGGTTACTATCCACACTTATTATATTTTCACTCTAAATATTATTTATTCTAATGTGATATTCATGTTAGGTTGTTGGAAAAAAGAAAGAAAGAGAGAGATAGGGTTTGATACTAGGGAGTATACTTAACACTTAACCATCAAGATTAAGGCTTATTTCTTAGTTATTCATTTTATCTAACCCTTTATATTTTGGGGTTTTACACGGATACCCATTTAAAAAATATATTAAATTCGGTTCCCTCATACTTAATAGTTTGCATGAAGAAAAAAACATATGATGTGAAAATAACATAGGTTTATATAGGGTTGACTATTAGGGATTTAATATAAACACAACACCAAATTTAAGTTGAGCACTTCTAGTTCATAATGTTATCGAAGAACTAAATTGTGGACGTATGTTTTGTGGTTGTTCGTTCGGTAAGGGTTAATTGTTGAATGTTTTCATGATTAATTTACACACAAAAGGGTTGGCAGTTTGAGGCATCCTCAATCAGTATAACAGATTTATTGATTAAAGAACACTTGTTATCAAGGACCATTTTGAACTCGAAACCGAAATTGAGCTTAAAGCTAGAATATCATCATATCTATTTATTAAATCTAATTTTATTTCTGTTTGTTTTTACTTTTATTTCTATTTTAATTATTTTTATTTTAATCAAATTTCATTCTCCTTTTTATTTTCGCATAAATCGTGCACACATTATGGTTAGACAACTGTTTGACTCACAACCTGATTAAACCGAACAGAAATTTTAGATACAATTTAGGTGTAGGATTATTGTTTTTTTTTTTAATTAAATTTTGCTGAATCCGTCAAATATATGCAAATATCCAATGATTTTAATTTGTTTAAACGTTCATCTGTTTATGGTAAAACCATTAGCCAAGGTTAAAATGATTGGCAGAACATGGTTGCTAATCTCCATGAACTTCTGTAAAAGTACTGATTAATGAGACATGGTTTCTAAATAACTACTCACTACTGGAAGTATTGATATTGAATGGAAAGACTGGAATAAAAGATAAAATAACGCAAAGATGCCTTGCATTGTTGCATGAAAATCAAGTTGAAGAACTAGCATGGATTTCAACAATTTCCCCCAAATTCTGAGATGGAATTCTGCCTTCATCATCCATATACAGATCATGGTCCTTGAGTTGCAGCAGAGAGACAGCTTGGAGACGATCTGCTACCAGTCTTTTCCGGGAAAGAAACTCTTGAGACACACACTTCATTGTTGGTCGGAGCTTTGGGTTCAACCTTAAGCAAGCAAAGGCAATTGCTGCAGCAAAAACAATATCCTTTGCCACTCTTCGATCGCTTGGAAGTGATAAGCGTGAATCTAAAATATCACTTAACATCATATTCTTGGAAGATGATGCCGATAGTGATACCAAGAGTTCACCAGAATGCTTTCCCATGAGTGTTTCAAGTGCCAATACTCCAAAGCTATAAACATCGCATTTTTCAGTTACAACCATAGTATAAGCAAGTTCTGCATTTAACAAACAAAGAAACGCAATTAAAATATGATCGTTAAAATCATTTAAAAGATAAAAAATCCAGTCTTTATAACAAAAGAACTTCAGCACCTGATAATTCATGGCACTATATGCATAAACTGTTGCTAATCTCTAACCACAAGCATTTGAAAAATAGCTATTATCCCACTTATAAGTCATACTTACAACCCGAAGTAGATAAAATAGTAGAATAACAAAACAAAAACAGACTCAAAGTTTGGAAACTTGACCTGGTGCAATATATCCGTAGGTTCCAACAGGCATTGTTTGATTAGACGAATCAGGATCAATGAGTCCAGCTGTGCCAAAATCCGAGACACAAGCCTCAAGATTGGAGTTCAATAAAATGTTATTGCTTGATATGTCCCGATGAACTATTGGTGGGTGGCAATCATGATGCAGATAAGATAAAGCACATGCTGCATCTTTGATTATCTTGACTCTTTTGATCCAATCCAGCTCCATTGCTTCGTTATCATAGGCGAGAACACAAAATAAGCTCCCTCAAGCCATGTATTCGTAAATCAAAAACATGCAACGATTATGAAGACAAAATCCATGAAGCTTCACTATGTTCTTGTGTCGTATTTCTGATAACATTTTTGCCTCATTCTTGAAACTCTTGTCAAAAGCTAGGACCTCTGATTCTCTACGATGTAGTTTCTTTAAGGCAACAATCTTTCCACTTGGTAGTTGTGCTCTATAAACACTGCCATAACCACCAGTCCCAATACAGTATCGGATGTCAAAGTCTTGGTCGCCTTAATGATATCTTCAAATGCAATTCTTCCATCAAAGTTCAAGATTGAAAATATATCTCCATTTTTTTTGACATTTGGTTCAGGAATGTTATCTTTGGCTCTGGATCTAAGGAAGAGTAAAACTCCTAAAGCCAAGAAGGCCAAAAAACTAAGAACTGGAAGAATGATTTCAACAATTTTTAATTTGTTGATAGGTGTAGAAGGGCAAGGAGAGAAATCTGGTAGGTTTCCACATAAATACTTGTTTCCCCAAAATGAACCAGATGAAAACTTATAACTCAAGTGTTCTGGAATAGGTCCCTCTAGGGAATTATAGGACAAATTGAGCTCATACGACACCCACAAAAATTCAGGAATCATGCCTGTTAGATTGTTGTGGCTAAGATCCAAAATGTTGAAGTAAAAATCGTTATAAGTTGTTGCGGTATTTCTCCCTCGATGAAGTTATGACTGATATCGAGAATATAAGGGCAAGTTAAGACTTCAAAGGGAATGCTTCCATGTATATGATTGTTACTCAAATACAATCCTTCTAACACTGAGCAATTTCCAATTTGAGATGGTAAGGGACCTTCTAAATGATTTGAATCAAGGAACAAATAGCTCAATCTAGATAGATTAGCTAGTGATGAAGGGACCAAACCATTGAGCTTGTTTTTACTTAGATTCAAGTCAGACAAATTCTTCAAGTTTCCAATTTCACGAGGAATTGCCCTAGTGATTTGATTAAAGGATAAGTCCAAGTCTTTTAAATTGGTTAATTTGCCTAAGGTAGAAGGGGTAGGACCAGTAATTTGGTTTCTGGATAGGTTCAACAAGTTCAAATTGGTTAAGTTGCCGAGGGTAGAAGGGACATGACCGGTTATTTGATTATCAGATAGGTCCAACAAGTTCAAGTTGGTTAAGCTGCCCAGAGTAGAAGGAATAGGACTAGTAATTTGGTTTCCAGATAGGTCCAACAATTTCAAATTGGTTAAGTTGCCCAGGGTAGAAGGGATAGGGCCAGTAATTTGGTTTCCGGATAGGTCCAACAATTTCAAGTTGGTTAAGTTGCCCAGGGTAGAAGGAATAGGACCAGTAAGTTGATTATGTGATAGGTCCAACAGTTTCAAGCTATTCAAGTTTCCCCAGCCTAAAGGGATAGAACCTTCAAAAGAGTTACAGGAAAGGTTGAGCTGCTTTAAATGTGTAAGTTTTCCAAGAGATTGAGGTAACTCACCTGTTAGACTATTGAGAGAGAGGATGAGGTACTTGAGTGATGAGAAAGCACCTATTTGAGGCGGGATGCTTCCATTAAGCGTAAACCATGTACGATCAATGCGGGTGACCCTTCCAGCCTCATTGCATGATATACCTTGCCACTCGCAATGTTTCAGACTGTGATTGGCGTCCCAACGCCACCAACCAGTATGGAGGAGAGCTTCTGCTTCCATCTCTAGGGAGGATGTTGTGGTCAATCTGGTTGAACCAGTACCCAAAGCTGGAACAATGGCAACCACGACCGCAATCAAAACATAAGAAAGAACAAGGGTAGTGAAATAAAGAGGCGAGGCCATCTTTGAGCTTAGTCCTGTAGGTTTTGATAATGGTGTATGTTAGTGATTTCCAGCCTAATAATAACTTAATCCAATTTAAACAAGTTCATTACTTTGGAATTCAAGGTCTTCCTTCTATCTTTTGGTTTGAGCCCAGTCGATACGGCTTGCCATGAAAATTTTTTGCATGAAGATCATTCCTAGAGACACCCCCAAAAGGTGGTGGGCCAAAGTGAAGTCAAAACTCCTTGACTGATTATATTGTCGTCAGTGTCGGTAAACTTGTTCATACACTTTTATAGTCATTGCTTTCAAATTTGGTCATTTTAAAATCATGACGTTAATAGTATTTTTATTAAAGCAAGAAATTGCATCATAAATCTTCTATAGTTTGTCTATTACATTTACTGCTAGTATTATCAACAAAGTGGTTGAATTATGCTAGTATTTCCTCCATCCAAATTCGTTCAACTTGATTGGTAATTTAAGTAAGGTTTGATGCTCTTCCAGTTCGGCAATTAAAGTTAGTAATACGTTGCTTCTGTATTCTAATACTCTTGTAAATTACATTTGAAATCATATCTCTTAATTATTTACAATTGATGCCTTGGAAAATACTTGAGGACCAAAACAACTTATAAAACAAGTAATAACCATTTCCACAAGTTGAAAGGCAAATAGAAAAAAGTCCCAAAATCAATCTACCACTATTCACTTGAAAGTTCAAAGTCTTTGTTAGCCTTTATTTAACATTTGCCTACATGTTTATAAAAAAGCAATGCTATAAAGAAGTGGCCCCAACTTTACCTGACAAAACTATTTCCTCGCTATTTCGTTTTTTTTTTAAAAAGTAAAGTACAAGAATAGTGACCCAATTATTCAGTTCATTCTATTTTGGTCATCCAAGTACTAATTTTTTTTTCCATTTTAGTCAGTCTTCCGTTGGTTGCCTAACGAAAGTCTAATGCGAGCTTTATTTTATTGGCCTAATACCCAATTGAGCCCTCCAATATTTACAGATTCTAGCAATTTGATCCTAAATCTAAAAAATTAACAAATTTAACCTTCAATATTTACAAGATTTGTCATTTTAGTCCTAATTATAAAATTGCAAAAAAATATTTTTATTTGAAATTATAGTATAACATGGGAAATGTTATGTGCTACATTGAAAGAATTGCTAATTGTAACACCCTATACCCGAGCCGATCACCAGATCTGGGTACTGGATGTCACAAACAAACAATAGTATTTAATTACTTCTAAATTTATTTCGTTAAAGACTCAAACAACGCCAAATTGTAAACTCATATTTATCAAACAGAATTCCCTGATTAAACAACATGTTTCGAAAATTTATTTTAAATAAATTCCCTTTTATATAAGTACTAAAGTTTTACAATCACTTAGCCCTGCTAAGCCTGTACATATGCACATACTACAACTTTAAACTAAAATCAAAACAGTACACTTAACTAATCCCCCGAGGTGTAGCCTCTCAGGGTGCCCCTCTATATACATGATACAGTCATGACACCATTTGCATATGACTTGGAAGTGTGTGGTTTATCCCTCCACACGATCCTCAACTCATTCCTTGACCCTACATTCAAGGTAAAATAGACGTAAATTCACATGAACTTAGTGAGAGTCTATACTATAGTGCTTGCAAATGACTTGAAGTTAAATAAATAAATGACTAATACGCATAATTTATCTCCATATTTATTTTAGGAGGTTCTGTAGTTTATTTAGCAACAACGGTGCCATACGCTCTTCTCAAAGGAAAATTGGCGGACACTTAGGCTGAATCACTTGTTGTTTTACTCTTACTACCATCCTCTTATGTTCATTAAGCTAGCTGTCGAAACCATTTTTAAATTTGAAAAAACGTGGATCGACTTTAAAATATATATATATATATATATATATATGGAGTCGCCACCAATCCTTTTTTGAGGTGTAATTGGGCCACCTTATAAAACATTTTGGTCTACGAATTTTTAAGAAAATAGGTTCGCGAGTCGGTTACGCTCGAGGAAGGGCTAGCACCCTCGCAACGCCCAAAATTGGTTCCGCATTGATCAATTATTGTCCTAATGTCAAAAATTTGAAAAAGTTTTTGAAATTCAATTCCTTTAAAAACATTTAGATAACTTGAATTGGATGTCGAGATTCTCTCGTTCAGAAGGAATAAAATATCATGTCCAGCACGATTGGATACATTATTTCAAACCCTCAATACAAGATCATTTCGTAATTTCCAAAACTCATGCATTTGAAATTTCAAAAGGATATTTGGTTATTTGGCCAAACGGTAAATCGCAGCCCAGCACGATTGGGCACGATTTATCAAATTTTCAAATACGAAATATTGCCTCGTTTTAATTCAAGAAAACCTGGATGAAATGCCAAAAGGATATTCCGTATCTTAGTCGAATGAAAAATCAAAACCCAGCACGATTGGGCACGATCGGGCACGATCTCTCAAACTCCCCAAATATGAAATATTGCACAATTGATATCAACTGAATATGGGAATTGGAAACACGATACAATAACAAGGGATAAAAACATAATTACATGCATGAAATAACAATATGTGGTTATAATATGAAAACCAAAGGTGACACATAATACACAAAACCATATGAAAACTAGAAACTAATATAGCACAAAATAATTTAAAAACTTTAAAAAAGGAATATGCCAAGAAATAGCACATGCTGGAACTTGAAATAATTTATATGTACGTAAAAAATGATAATATATGAACGGTTATTTAAAACATATAATTTGCAAGAAGAAATTCAAAAATAAATGATATATAACATAATCTCAAATAAAACCAATTGATTTGACCAACGATGTATATATGACAATGGAAAATGAGGTAGATAATGTATATGCTGAAATTCTAATATCCGAAAGTATTTAAAATAAACAAAATATGCAATTAAAAGTAGGATCCTAAAAAACAAATTATGCATAAATAAATTTAAAAGAAAAAAATATATATATAAAATAAATATAAAATATAATGTGAAAATAATAATTTATATAGAATAGAGCTAATTTTATCATAATTATACACATATAATAATAAGTAAGAGTACTTAAATGAGATATCATATAAAATTTTAAAACAATATTATATAAAAAGAATTTTTAGAAATAATAATTTTATAATAAAAATGAAAATAAAGGAACAACGACGTATTCATCCACGAAATTCCCAAATGTATGTATAAAAGAAAATTAAAAGATGGATGCCAAATGAATTTAAAGAAATAATGAATTTTACAAATTAAAATGACTTAATTGAAATAAAAGCAAAATAAGAGAAATAATTAATAAATAAAACCATTGAGATTGGAATAAGGATTTAAACGCAATGCGCGCCAAGGCGAGAGGATTGAAAATACAATTAGTCCAAACCCTTGAACGTAGCATTAAAGCGCAGATCAAAATGGAACTTTCACGAAATTTCTGGGTCAAATTAAAAAGAAACAAAAGACCCAATCTTGTAACAGCGCAAAGGGAAGGACCAGCCGCATAAATTTCCCACAAAGCCCAAAAGCGTGGGTCCCATCCCACCCAAACCGCATCATTTCTGTCATAAGTAAAAAGAAAAAAAAAACCTAAAACCTCATTTGGCAGACTTTCTTTCTAAAGAAAAAAGGTTTCAAATCTTTCTTTTAAAATTCTTTAACCTCTCCCACCTCTCCATTAATCCATGGATTTCATCGGCGCATGCAGCACCTCCGTCCGTCGAGCGAAATAGTAAGCAAAATTCCCCTTCTTTATAACGCGATAGTGTTCTATATTAAGCAAGAAATAAAGAAGAAAAAGTCAAAACTAAAAATCTATGAAACTACCTTCAAACGTAATTGATTTTTCTGCTCGATGGCTTTTGTTTTTTATGTGTATTCTTACTTCAAATATGAATGTGTATTTTTTGGTATTTGATTCCCGAAAAAAGGATCCCCGAACAATACATTTTCAAAGGCTTTTATAGCTGATTTTACAACCTATTTTACTTGTTTGCAGGTTCATGGGCGTGCACGTCTTTGACGTGGTGTGGTGGAGCGGCGCACGTTGCGGGGAGGTAGTGTTTGGTGCGCGAGGCTGCTAGTGGCCATTGCTGCGGCGTGAAACAGATGGAAACCTTAGGGTTTCTGAATTTGGGCCTATTGTTGTTGGGCCATTTGCAACTTGGCTTGTATTTTGGGTTGTCTTGTGTAATTTGGGTGGGCAAAAATTAGGTTTTATACTAACCATTGGCAGACGTATCCATTGACTTAGTCATAAGTGTGATCTTCTAAATAACACTTTCCTCTAGTACTTGACCTTGATCAGCTTTGTAACAGGGCATTTTTGCCCGGCCTGTTACAAACAAACCCGGGGCCCAAAACAAAGTAATACAACAAACCCATTTACCTAAAACCTAACCAGTCCCTAAACTAGCCCAATAACCCCTACCCAATCGGCCCAAAAATACATGGCCCAACATCACAAAACCAATACCCTAGCCCACACTAATCGGCAGAGGCAAGAAACAGCAAGCCCTAGGTGCGCCGCACCTAGGGTCCTTCAGCCTTTGACCCTCGGCCACCAACTTCACGAACTACCGCCACTTTGGCCTCTGCCCACATCGCGTCCCATCACCCTAATCCTGCAAACACGCAAACAGATAGAGCAACAGAGCAACAGTGAAAGCAAAAAAGTAACAACAAAAAGCAGAGACATCTAACAAAGACTAGGGTCTAAACGATGTACCAATCGGCTATAAAGCCGAATTCAAAGCAAATGTAACGGGGGGTTTTTCAATTTTTCAAAAAGCAGTGTAATTAGGGGATTTTATCAACACTCAATAAACAAAAGGAAAGAAGAAGATTTCAGAGAAGAAAAACAGAAATAATCAAAATGTTGCACCTTCTTATTTTCAAATTTTTACTTAGTTTCGATTTCTTTTTTTTTTTAAGTTTCAAAATAAAGAAAGAAATAAGAAAGGGGTTACAAACATACCTGACTTTCGGTATTTGGCCGTCGTAGGTGGCCGAGGTTGGCTATTTCCGAGGAAAAATGGCGCGTTAAGGGCCCAAGTAGAGAAACCAACGAGACCGAAACCCCTTTTCTTTTCGTCATTTCATCTTCATTTTGTTTGGTCTAAAGAATGCCCGAATCAGGGTTGCAAAGGTATAAAAGGAAAGAGCGAATCGAAACTCACCTGAACGACCTCATTGCCCCGTCGTCGGAAACCCCTTTCCGCGCAATACCGACCGATGGCCATGATAACGGTGCGATAGGCCTCCGTTGGTCTTCGCGTGGTGGCAGAGAAGGGTTTCAAACCCTAGGCACATAGCAGGAGAAAGGGGAGTCGGGCTAATTCGGCTGAAGGAGGCTGTTTTCGGTCCTTTTAAAGGATCAAAAACGGTGCCGTTTTAAGCCTGGTTAAATGGCTTCAAAACGGTGCCGTATTGGCCATGCCCGTGTGACCAGATCCGAAACCCATGAGGATCCGCGCGTTTGCTTAAAGGGGATATTTGCGCATTTAGTCCCTTTTTTTTGCGCAATCCTGTGATTGGGCCTTCCTTTAATTTTTTGTGATGTTTTAAATTTCCCCCCGTATTCTGTTTGCTGTTCAAAATGATCCTCGTTTAAGCACTGTGTATCAGGGTTGGAATATTGCCCGTTTTAGTCCCTCATTCATCACACGCGTTTTATTTAGATCCTCGATAGCCTTTTTTTATTTTATAATTTCTACCTTGAATTCCATTTTGATCTTAGCCTAGTCCCTAATTTATTTTGTTTATTTATTTATTTATTCATGTATTTGCTTATTTACTTATTTACTGATTTGTTTATACACTCTTTAATGAAACTGCCTATTCTTTATTACTATTATTTATTTTAAACTTTGTTTATACTATTTATTTATTTTTTTGATTTTAGATATTATTCAATTAAAGTTATCTCTTAAGTTATTTCAATCACCTTTTTATAAAGATTGTTATTTAAGGTTATCTTTATGTATTATATTGTATTAATTTTTTTATATATACAGATATATATATATATATATATATATTTAAAAATGTTTTACTATTAATTACTTTAAGTTTTACGTATTATTTATCCCACACTCATATACTTATGTACATATTTTAATACTACATTATGTATATGTATTTTTATACTATGTATGTAATTTTTTTTAAACATTATATTCCATATATTATGTGTATATTTTAATATTATAGTATTCGTATATTTTCGAGCTTTCTCATGTATATACTTTAATACTATTACGTAAATATTTTCATGTGTTACATATATATGTATATATATATATTCAAATGTTTTATGTATATTATATTTTTATATTATGTATATTATTCATGTATGAATACTTTCATGTATTACGTGTATATATATATATATATATATATATATATTAATATTAAATATATATTATATATATTTTTCATATTATGTATTTTCCATTCTTTTGCATATTTTCATGACATACTATGTAAATATTTTAAATATTATGTATGTATATACACATAATTTGTTTATATTAAAAACCTCGTCTTCTATTAGTATAACATATTATTTGTTTAAATTTCCATTTGACTTTTTATAGTTCTAAATCTTTTTTAATCATACATCTTTATTCGTTGAGCGCTTATTAGATTTCACTTATTTTAATTCGTTTCATACTTCTTTTAATTTTGTTTTCTGACCTTTCAATGTTAATGTTATTATTTGCATTTGATGATATGTTATATGATTGTTGTTGGTTTTGATATCATTTGGTATTTTTTGGTTATTGACTCATTGTTGTCATATATTGTTCCTAAGTTGTTTCTTTACTTTGTACGATATTATTCTATGCTTGTGTTTCATAAAAAGGTCGTATTTGGTATCACTTTAGTAAAAACCCTCCATTCAAAAACTTTCAATAACATAACTCGTGTTTGGGAAATTTTGAGGAAATCGAGCCTTAACTTACTAGGTTCCGGTTTTCCTCATCAAACCCGAACTATCGAGTATCGCTTTCAAAATCAAAGCATGTGAGTTTTCAAATAAAACTTATTCGCGGGAATCGGAAGTGCTACGTTCTAACTTACTGAATGTGGCATTCATTATCCCGAAATAAGAATTTTAAAACCAAGGCAACATTTTATGTTCTGAGACTTTGAAAGATCGAGCCCTAACTTACTGGGTTCTGGTTTCTCATTCAACTCAAAATAATTAAATATCCTTTTGGATTTAAATACATAAACCTTTTAAGCAAAAAAGGCGGGCTTAACTTCAAGGAATAGATGTCGCATCCTAACTTACTGGGTTCGGCATTCTTATTCCTTCGAAATAAGCGAGCCTCGATTTTTACTTCGACATATTCAAATGTTTTTAATAAAAAGGGATCATATTTTAAATTCTTCCAAATTTTCAAACATTCGACAGTAAGACACTAATTAATCAACTAGGTACCAATTTTGGGCGTATCGAGGGTGCTAATCCTTCCTCGTGCGTAATCGACTCCCGGGCCCGTTCTTTGATTTTCGTAGACCAAAATTAATTGTTTTAATAACTCAATGTTTTATTAAAATAATTTAAGGTGATCCGATCACACCTCAAAAAAGGTCGGTGGCGACTCCCGTTTTAATTTTCATTTCCAAAACCCTAGTCGATTTCCGTTTTCCAAAAAAATGGTTTCGACAAGCTTAATTTCAAACTTCATTTTTTTCCTTTTGTCTTTTTGACTCATCAACAATAATTATATACACAATTTCTTTTTATAGATTGACAACTACCATTGGTGGATTAGTAGATATCTCGCCACAATTACAAATTTATACCCTAACCTTTTTATTCCATATTGAACTTAATATAGGCTTTCTACATAACCCCAACAATTCTCTTATTGTGATTTAGCTTGTCCATAAACCTTCTTTTAAAATAGACCTGCTTAATTATATCCTTAATTGCGGCCTAGAATTTGAATTTTGACTGATATATAAGTACCCTTTTCCTAGCGGTATCGTAATTGTAAGTTAGTCTCATAGAATTTCCTACATTAGACCATTCTTACTAAGATACTCTCACTAACAGGTAGTTTCTGGTGGACTGTCTCCTTTCTAGATTTCAATTGGTTGATTTCCACATTTGATAATCTCAAGTGGACTTCCTCATTTTATATGACCTTGACGGATATTCGCTTCCTCTAACATTTCCCGACAAATTATCCTTTTATTTCTGGCGACCTCTTTACCCCTGAGTACTTGGGACTTACAATATGCATAATCGTCTTACTTTACCATAGCCCATGCTGGTTTACCTTGTAACTCTAGTGGACTCCTAATGGAGGATACCTATTTGCAAATACCTTGGAGGAAATACCCCATTCTTTTCACTTATGATCGCATTCAAGTCGTTTCTACCAGTTCTTCTTAACTTCATAATTTGGCGGGTCCTGTTGTTAGCACACTTGCCTGCGCTTTCAATCGTGCTATGATCATCATGTCAGGTTGCTCGCTTTGCGAGTTATACAGTGACTTCCCTTTTTTATACCCTGACAAGCTTCCTGGTTTACTGTCCTAGAGAACTCCATTTCGCTATAGTGTTACCTATTCACCACTGGATCATGCCATGGCTAACAATGGACTTTTGATTCCAGAGAATAAATAAACCCCTTTCAAGGTGCTGCCTCGAAGGACCAGTAGATAGCTGTCAACACAATGTCGCCTTGAAGGACTAGCAGTTATCTATTCCACGATGCCGCCGAACTCCCTCGTATCCCCTATCAATCTGCCCATTTATTCGTTTCGTCAAATTCCTATCTTCGCTAACCTGTCAAAATGACTTCCTCTATACTTCACATTTTATAATCATACAAATCATGCAAGGCATTATACTCATTACTATAACATGTAACATGCCAGTTATCAATACATCAATTCACAACCGTTTGACAACCAGAGAATATTCTTACAACCGTATACATATTTATACAATGCTATGCATGCACAACATACTTAATCACCATATTCATACATAACCATGGAATTTAAGTTGAACCCAGAACAGACATTTGAGTGGAATATTCAAGTAGCAAACAACCAAAATGGAGTACAGAAACTCACCTCAAATTCTTCATTTTTGCCAGCTTAACTTGTCCAAATGTTAGAGCCTCCTACGTCCTAATAGCTACGTATGACACGCATATATATCGGTTAAACTAAAGGTGTTCAAACCTTAAAATCTCGAATCCATTATTATACAAACACTTTTCAAGAATCTTTACTTCTCTGTTCCTTTAATTCACAAGTACAAAGAGACTTAGAAACTTACCAACTTACTGGATCCTCTACTTTTTATACTCGAGTCTCATATTTACCACCGGATGCAAAGTTTTCTTTAACTTTCTATTCTTTGGAGTGACCGAAGAAGACGATGCAAATCAGAAAATAATATAAATGAAAATTGAAAAGAATTTTCCTTTCTGATTAAGGCCTCTCACCTAAATAGATAACCTTTCTTGCACAATCACCAAAGCCCCTATTAAGCCATTGATCGACAATCATTTTGTCTCCTACTAAGGAACCAGTCGGTTCTATCCTAATTGAGCTAGAATTGAAACTCAATTAATTACTAATTAGCCACAAAAATTTCAAGTTTTCTAGTAGAGCTCGTTGATTTACTATTTTTTTCAATTAACTCCCAAGCCCTCCCAAAATTTGGACTTATCGGAAATTGGGTGTAACAACTCTCCCACCCTAAAATAAAATTTCTTCTTTAAAATTTCTTCTCATGACAAAAATCCAGAAGCAGACTCAAATCAATGCTTATTTCCTACTATATTCTCGTTTTATCCTTGACTCAACTTGAAGCCAAAGGCTTATATTCTACTTAGATCATAGTTATTCTGGCAGAAATACCCTGACTTAAACTTTGAATCAGGGAGTCATCCAACATGACACTACTTGGTGAACCTTTTATTAACAAAGGCTAATTGGCGGATACTTGATCGACAACTTGCACTGGTAGATTTTCTCACTCTTTCTGCATACCCAAGGGTTTAAGAAAAACCCTTCCTTAGATCAACAGGTGTAAGTTTTATATTTGAATACCTGGACAGTTTATTTCATTTTGAAACCCCAAGCTTCTCTTGGACGTTTGGTTATTTAAATCGAGACATAAATGAAAGGAAATCCTTTCATTAGAAATCAAATTTTCCCTAAATTCCTTATCATTTAAGTTTCTTTTTTAACCCTAATTCTCCTTTCTCCCATTTTTTTCTTCGTCCCCCAATTCCGTTACCGGAGTTCTTCTTCCTTTGTAAGCATTTCCCTACTTCCAAGCAATCCTTCATTCTTCTTCACCTACTTCTTACTTCTATATTAGCATGTCCAAGATTGTACCAGTGTCAAGAGGGAGGGCTAGGGGTTATGAGAATTGTAGCCAAAGGCGTCACCGGAGAAGTTCTATAGTTGCAAGCGATAATGATCCACAGTCCTAAAGGACTAGTACTTCAGCAATAAATTGAGGTTATATTGGGTTGGTTGAATTGAAATGGTCAAATGGATTGTTTTAGTATGTGTTTGGGATGTTTTGGTGTAGGTAAAGTTGTGTATTTGTGCACAAAATAGGTAAGTTTGGGACAAAGCTCGAAATAGGTATCAAATGGCTCAAATTTTGCCAAAAATAGAGTCTTCCTCTTGAAGACTATACTTCCTCGTCGCAATGCCGATAGAAAATATGTGACGTCGCAATGTTGAGTAGTCTGACGTCGTGACATGACAAACTATTTGGCGATGTCACGACGTAGAAGTTATGACATCATGACGTCATTCTTGAAGTTTTGAAACTTTGTCAATTTGGTCATATTTCATGCTCCGGCCAATAAAAGAGCTTTCATAAAGTCGATTAATGCTCGAAATTGATTATATATCGTAATATGAAAGTGTTTACAGCGTCAATGAATGTTTGAATGATTTATTTTAATGGTAGCTGCTCTGACAATGGATATGGCATTTTGTAGCTTGGACCCAGCAATCGGGTCGGGCGAGGGTGTTACAAGAATAGTGGAAAAGGTAGTTCGGTTGAAAGTCGAGAATGATATAGATCCATCTCACTCAAAGCATAGGTACTTTTCGAGAAAAGTTTATTGCTATAAATATTATAAAGCGACTTCATTTTCTAAATTTTAATTTTTCATTATGACTGAAAACTATTTTTCTAAACTAGATTTTTCTAACAAGTGGTGCTTGTTTTCGAGTTGGTTACCACCCACCTTTTTCTTCCTCCCACCAACCTTCTGTTTCTTCTTTTCTCCTCATTCACTCCATGATCCTTCTCTCTTTTCAATTTGTAAATTTGTTTTGCGGGTATCTTCACTACCTTCACAAGTTGTGATGGATAGGTAAAGGTGTATGTTGTCGTTGAACCTCCACCAGCCACCAACAATTTCTTTTGGAAAGTGGATTGATTGTAGATATTTGAATGATGGCTCTCCATCGACTTCTTAATCACTATCTGTTTTGAGAGAATTTCAAAAGAATAAATTATTTCACGAGTCGCTTTGAACCCGTGTTGTCTTTAAGTTTTATTTTTTTGTTATTTGTTTTCTAATGTTTAATAAGCCTTTACTTTTGAATGTTTTTGTCTTGCCTTGTACAAGTTTTTAGTCTTGCTTACGCATTTAGTCTTACTTTTACAAGTGATTTTAAGAATGATTTTGTCATTGTCCTCTCTTGTTTGGTGGATGCTCAGCTTTTGTTGATTTTGCTCGTCACTTTGGACCATTTGAGGCTGCTTTCCTATCATGATAGTTGATTGCAATCACTTCAATTAGGTTGTGCTTGAGTTGTGACAAAGTTGATTATCAATGCGTCATAATGTTCTACTGATACTAAGGTTGTCGTGTCGTTGGAGCTTATCTTTCACTGCTGACGAGTGTTTGTTGTTTTTTTTTCCTTTTCCCAAATGATATGATCTCATTCATGGAATAAATTTATGATTTTTTTCTTTCAATTTTAATGAGTTTAGTTTTTGTTTTCAAATAAATTGAAAGAAAAAAAATTAAAATTAGATAAAGTGATGGAACAGTAACCAAGAAATTAGTGTTAAGATGGAAGTCAATTTAACAAAGTGTATTCCATGTATATTTTGATTTGAGCCTAGTGGTTACGGCTTGGCATGAGAAGCCTATGACCCACGCCGGAAACCATCATTGTCTTCACACGCAGCATTCCCAGAAACTAGATAGAAACCATTAACTATATTCAAAATTTCTCCACCGAGTAAATCAACGTTGGTTTATAATGCATATTATGATTTTACAAGTTGTTTTGGACCCATGTTATCTTAATTTTTATTTTTTTATAGTTTAATAAGTTTTCACTTTTGAAAGTTTTTATCTTGTCTTGTATAATTTTTTTAGTCTTGCTTATGCATGTACTTTTACTTTTAGAAGTGATTTTAAAGAGGGTTTTATCGTCATCCTCTTTAGTTTGGTAGATGCTCAGTTCTTTTGTCGATTCTACCCGCCGTTTTAGACCATTCGAGGTTTATTTCCTATTGCGATAGTTATTTGCAGTCTCTCTAAATATGTTGAGCTTGAGTTTTGATAAAGCCTATTGTCAATATGCAATAATGTTCTATTGATGTTGAGGCTAAAATTTTTGTCGTGTTGTTGGAGCTTGTCCTTCAACGCTGACAAGTGTTTGTTATTTCTTTTTTTTTCTTTTCTCTAAATTATATAATCCCATTCATGGAATGAATTAATGAATTTTTCCTTTTAATTTTAATGAGTTTAGTTTTTGTTTTAAAAGAAATTGAAAGGAAAAAATTAAAATTAGAAAAAGGTGATGGAACACTAGCCAAGAAATTAGTGTTTGAATAAAGATGAAGATGGAAATGAATTTAAGCAAGTGTATTGCTTAGGAAGTCAAGGTCTTCCTTGTATATTTTGGTTTGATCCCAGTCGTTACGGGTTGCCATGAGAAGCCTATGACCCACGCGGAAACCATTATTGTCTTCACAAGCAGTATTCCTCGAAACTTGATGGAAACCATTAACCATTATTGTCAACATATTACACTCTCCACCAAGTAAGTCAAGGTTGGTTTAAGCATGCAAATTATGCTCGCACTTCTAACATGGAGCCCTTGATGGAATTTAAGTCTTCTAACTTTGTGCTTCAATCTACATAAAAATCAATTAATTTGATTACTCTCATTTAAGTAGTTAGTAGAAAATGAGTTTCACATATACCAAAAAAGTGTTATATAATTAAGCATTACAAAATTAAGTAGTTATAAAATATGTTTGGGGTTGAGGGTTTTTTTTGTCGAAGTTTGGTTATTTTAATTTGTATAGTAATAATTTAATTGTCAAAATGTTTTCTATCAATTTGATCCTGATTATATTTAAAATGATTATATTTGTCAAATTTTGTAGTGCATGACATATATTAGATTATATTTAGTGTTATCAATTCTTTCAGTCTAGCACATAGCATTGCCCGCATTCTATTATAATTTTAAATGAAAATTAGTTTTTTTATAATTAGAATTAAAATAAAAGTTTTTATAAATATTGGAAAATTAAATTTGTTATTAAACTAATGTAACAATGTTCACAGTAGACTTCCGTTGGACAACTAATAAAAGTGTGATTAAAATATTTAATTCTGAAAGTTTGAATAATTAAAAACATAAAAAAAATTAACAATTGAGTACCAAAATAGAAAGAATTGAATAATTAAATGATTATTCTTATATTTTACTCTAGAAGTAAGATAATAGGGAAAATGTTTTGTGAAGCAGGTGCAGCATTGCTATTTCTGGACCCATCAATATAAACATGTAAGCAAATGTTAGATAAAGACTAGCAAAGACTTTGAACTTTCAAGTCAATAATGGTTGATTGATCTCTTATGGACATGGTTTTTAGTTGTTCTACAAGTTTTTTCAGGGCATCAGTTGTAAATAATTAAGAGAGATGATAGAATGTGGAAGCAACGCATTACTAACTTTTATTGTCGAACTGGAATATATGATTTCAACGCATTACTAAATTTAGAAATCAATTTGAAAAAAATATTTTGATAAAATAGTTTGTATATATATTACATAAAGTTGAATATTATATGATATACTCCTTTATGATTTAATTACAGCTCCTATGTCAACAGTTGTTGGAAATTTGAAAAATCGTGTAAGTTTAAATATAGGGTAAACTATAAAAATAGTCACTTTTGTTTGCCTCAGGTTACATTTTAGTCACTTATGTTTGAAATGTTACGTTTTAGTCACTTATGTTATTATTTTGTTACGAAGTGATTACTCTTCCGTTAAGTTCCATTATCTCCCTAACGGTAATCCTACGTGGCAGTCCAACTAGATTTTAAGTGCCAACTTGGATTTTTTAATGGGATGAGAATAGATTTTTTATTAAATAAATTTAATTAATTAAAAATTTTAAACCCTAAATCTTAGTTAAAAAACCATTGATCTCCCCGTTTTTTTAGTTTTCTTTTTCAATTGACTAAAAAAACTATTATCATCAAAATTTTTTATTCACTTGCAAAAACAAAAGAGGATTCAATAGAGGGTCCATGTATGTCTTCTTCACCGACAAATTTATGTTCTAAGACTTAACATGAAGTGGTTGTCAACAAATAAGAAGATGGTAATCATTTTTGTTCCTAATCATTGTATTTTCCAATTCTTCACGTTCTTGAATAATTGGTTTCTCAATCTGATTTTTTTTTTATCTGAATCGGCTTGTTTGTTCACAATCCCTTTGTGGGTATCCCTTTTTTTCATCTGAAATTTTTTTAGTTGTTAATATTCATATCAAGAATTTTAATTTAGGGTTTTCATTAAACAATAAAAAATCCAATATTTTTTTTCAGTATTGAATAAAAGAGATAGATGAATGCAAAGAAGACATACATGAACCCTCCATTGAATCCATCTTTATGAAGCAATCAATTTGATTTCAACTATTTAGATCTTAATAATAGTTTTTCCAGTCAAATAAAAAAAACCCATTAAAAAACAGAAGAGAATGAAGAAAAACTAAAAGGGGAGATGAACAGTTTTTTTAGTTAAGGATTAGGTTAATTAAAAATTTTAATTAAAAATATATTTTCATCCCATTTAGAAATCCAAATTGGCATCTAAAATCTAGTTAGACTGCCACGTACGATTACCGTTAGAGAGATAATGGAACTTAACGGTAGAGTGATCACTTCGTAACAAAATAGTAACATAAGTGACTAAAACGTAACATTTCAAACATAAGTGACTAAAATGTAACCTGAGGTAAACAAAAGTGACTATTTTTGTAGATTACCCTTAAATATATCATCAAACAAATTGGTTGGTTCAATCTTACATCACTTTATCGAGTGGTATTAGTAAAATAAAAAAGCATCGCATTTTATTCACTTTTCACCTTCTTAGATGCTTCAACAAAGAAAAACATAACATTTTGCTGGAGTTGAGACTTGAAACACAGCAATTACAGCAACGTCTTAAGCTTTAAGCAATAGTGACTTGCTGAACAAACAAGAAACTCGATCATTTGAAATTTGAAATTTGAAAAATCTTGTGAGTTTAAATATATCAACAAACAAATTGGTTGGTCCAATCTGACATCGCTTTTTCTTCCTTTTATCACCTTCTTAGAAGCTTCAACAAAGAAAAACACAACATTTGCTGCAACTTCTAGTTCAATTCTAAAAGTCCAAGACTTTGAAATTAATATATATCCAATACAATTAAATCAGTTTTTTTATGTATTTAAATAAGCTCAAGTTTGAGAATTGGAGTCCTCAACTTCATAGCTATGAAATCCAACTTTACACTAGTATCCTCACCTTCTTTTTACTCTCTACAATTGTAATCATTTGTGGAATTACAAGAGCAACAAACGATCATTCTGAATGGCTGGCAGCAGAGGCAAAAGCCTTGATGGAAACAGGGTGGTGGAGTAATTATAGGAGAGTTGGAAACCATTGTATGTGGCTTGGTATCCGATGCAAAGCAGGAAGTGTCGTCGAGATTGATCTTAGTGGCCATGGTCTAAATGGGAGCATAACACCTCAAATAGGAGCACTCTCAAAGCTCAGGTACCTCAACCTGTCTTTGAATAGCCTTACAGGTGAGTTGCCTTCTTCAATTGGAAACCTCACTCAATTGGTAGTGCTTGATGTTTCTTATAACCATATCTATTCCATTCCAGAATATATTGGGAGACTAACGAATTTGGTTGCATTGAATCTATCCTCCAATTATCTTGTTGGTCCAATCCCATCTTCTGTCAGTAACTTAACCAATCTTGCCTCGTTGTTCTTTCAAAGCAACCAACTTAATGGATCCATTCCAGAAGATATTGGGAGACTAACGAATTTGGTTGCATTGAATCTATCCTCCAATTATCTTGTTGGTCCAATCCCATCTTCTGTCAGCAACTTAACCATTCTTGCCTCGTTGTTCCTTCAAAGCAACCAACTTAATGGATCCATTCCAGAAGATATTGGGAGACTAACGAATTTGGTTGAATTGGATCTATCCTCCAATTATCTTGTTGGTCCAATCCCATCTTCTGTTAGCAACTTAACCAATCTCGCCTCATTGTACCTTCAAATCAACAAACTTGGTGGATCAATTCCACAAGAAATTGGGAGACAAAGGAATTTGGTTGCATTCGATCTATCCTACAATAGGCTTGTTGGTCCAATCCCATCTTCTGTCAGCAACTTAACCAATCTTTCCTCGTTGTTCCTTCAAAGCAACCAACTTAATAGATCCATTCCAGAAGATATTGGGAGACTAACGAATTTGGTTGAATTCAATCTATCCTCCAATAGGCTTGTTGGTCCAATCCCATCTTCTGTCAGCAACTTAACCAATCTTGCCTCGTTGTTCCTTCAAAGCAACCAACTTAATGGTGTTGAAACTGATCTCCATGCAGCTAGTATGAAGCACGGGTAGCAGAAAGTTGGCCATGCAAACGTTTATCAAGTACGCAGCAACTATAGTTTCTTATTGCTGTTGGATTTGAAACAATGTTTTGTTATCTAGTTTTATTCCAACTGACTTGGTAATTTTTTTGATGTAATCCTTTGATTGATGTAGCTGTCAATTGCTTTAATTAAGTGTATAAGCTATGCCTTTTTTTTCTAAGTCTAAGTAGGGATAGGTATGTGATTTGATAGTTATTTTGACTTGTTCATTTCACCTTTTATTTTTGATATATGTAATGGCAAAAAGCTAATATTTTCAGAGGAATGAAATACATTATTCATCATCAATTTCTTCCAACTTTTCCTCTGCTTTTCTTCTTCTTCATTTTTCTTGTTCGTTTTCTGTTTTGGCTTGCTGTTAAAGCATACATTACCAGCATAGGTAATACTCTTTTCCGTTCACCAGTTAAAGAACAGATTACCAGCATAGGTAATACGTCTTCTCAGACACAAACTAATTACTTACATAGGTAATACTTCTCCTCGTCACCAATAGTCATACCAGCAAAAACTTGCTGTCAAGAACAAAGATTACCTCCATAGGTAATACTTGCCTTCAAACACCAACAATTGGTATCTAGAGCCTTTGTCTTAGAGGACCTGTTGTGTGTCAATCAAAAACAAAATGTCTTCCTCAAATTTCTCACCTGCAGCTCCACCAACCTTCAATGGTGAAAACTTTCACATCTGGCAAGTGAAGATGAGAACCTATTTACAAGCATATGACCTCTGGGAAGTGGTTAATACCGATGCTGAGCCAGCCCCGCTCAGAGCCAACCCCACGGTGGCACAAATTCGACAACATGCTGATGAAAGGACTAAAAGGCACAAAGCCATGTCCTGTATTCAGAATAGTGTCTCAGATGTGATCTTTACAAGAATCATGGCCTGTGAGACACCAAAGCAGGCCTGGGATAAATTGAAGGAGGAGTTTTAAGGTTCTGAAAGGACGAGGCAGCAGCAGCTACTAAATCTGAGAAGGGAGTTCGAGAACCTGAAAATGAAAGAGGAGGAAACTGTCAAACAATACTCTGACAGGATAATGGCTGTTGTAAACAGCATAAGGCTCCTTGGTGAGCAATTTAATGAAGCAAGGATAGTTGAGAAGGTTCTCTCTACTTTACTAGAGAGATATGAAGCTAAAATATCCTCCCTAGAGGATTCAAGGGATCTGACGAGCATTTCCCTAACTGAGCTTATTAATGCTCTATATGCTCAGGAACAAAGAAGGGCCAGTAGACTAGAGGAGCACCAGGAGGGTGCATTCCAAGCCAATGCCAAGTCTGCCACAAGCTCATTTACCTACAAAGGTAAAAAGGCTTGGAAAAACAGACCCAAGTCTGATGCTACAAGAAAAGGTGACAAACCTTGTAGGCACTGCAAGAGACCTGGCCATCCTGAGGCCAAATGCTGGTTTAGACCAGATGCTTTTTGCCAAAAATGCAAAAAGAAAGGTCATATAGAAAAAGTTTGTAAAAACAAACCAAGGCAGGAGCAAGTTAGTAAACCAAAAGTTGAGGCTCGAGTAGCTGAAGATGACAGTGATCAAGAAGAGCAGGTTTTTGCAGCCTCCTGTTCGATTGCTCAAGAGAAAATCACTGGTGGATGGCTCCTGGGCAGTGGTTACACGAATCATATGACATCTAATGCAGCCATTTTCAAGACATTGGACAGAAGCTGTAGGTCTCAAGTCAAAATAGGAAATGGTCACTTTATCAAAGCTGAAGGCAAAGGTGATGTGGTAATAACCACTTCAACAGGTAACAAACTCATCTCAAATGTGTTGTTTGTACCTGAGATTGAAAGAAATCTACTAAGTAGCTCAGTTGCTTGGTAAGGGCTATACTGTTGTGTTTAAGGGCAAGCAGTGCAACATTAGTGACCCAAGTGGATCTCACTTCATGACAGTCACTATGACTGATAAGAGCTTCATTGTTGACTGGAGCAATGGGTCTGATTCAGCCTATGCAGCTTTCACTGAAGAGTCCAACCTCTGGCATCAAAGACTTGGTCATACCAACTTCAGGGCAATGACTCAAATGATAAGCCAGGGTCTGGTTTAGAACTTCACCAACACTGTTAAAAATGATGACATTTGTGAGGTATGCCAACTAGGGAAACAAACCAGGTTGCCATTCTCTTCAAACAAAGCTTGGAGATCAAATGAAAAACTGCAGCTAATACACACAGATGTGTGTGGCCCTATGAAAACAGAATCACTCAATGGAAACAGGTATTTCATCCTCTTTATTGATGATTTTAGTAGATATTGCTGGATTTTTTTCATGAAACAGAAGTCAGAAGTACCACACATGTTTTTAAAGTTTAAAACAGCAGCAGAAACAGAATCAGGTTGTAAGCTTAAGTCCATAAGATCAGACAATGGGTCAGAGTACACATCAGCTTAGTTCCAAGCCATTTGTGCAGAAGCTGGCATCAAACACCAGCTAACAAATGTGTATACACCTCAACAGAATGGGGTGAGTGAAAGGAAAAATAGAAGTCTCCTAGATATGGCTAGATGCATGCTATTTCAGAAGAATATGCCCAAAAATCTGTGGGCTGAAGCAGTAAACACTGCTGTTTATCTTCAGAATAGGCTTCCAACCAAGGCACTCTCTCACAAGACACCTTTTGAAGCCTGGTTTTCCTTCAAGCCATCATTGGCTCATTTGAGAATCTTTGGATGCTTGTGCTATACACAAGTACCAGCTGTGAAAAGAGACAAACTATCCAAAAGAGCCTTACCTGGTGTTTTGGTAGGCTACAGCCTAGTAAGAAATGGTTATAGGATTTTAGATCCTTTAACCAAAAAGGTTCAAGTGAGCAGGGATGTTGTATTTGATGAGAAGTCAAGTTGGAGCTGGGACAAAAATGAACCAGAGGCCATTTCTGAAGAGCTCATGACAGATCAAGTTGAACCAAACAAAATTGGTCCTGAGATGGATGTAAATGATACACCAGTCAGGGGTACAAGATCTTTAACTGAGATTTATGAGAGAGCAACTGTTGCACAAGTTGAGCCAAGCTGTTATGAAGAGGCTGAAGCTGATGAGGGCTGGAAACAGGAAATGGCTCATGAAATTGCCATGATCGAGAAGAACTAAACTTGGGAGCTGGTTGAAAAACCTGCTAACAGGAAGATTATTGGAGTAAAATGGGTCTACAAGGCAAAGCAGAATGCTGATGGAAGTCTGAACAAACTTAAGGCTAGGCTGGTTGTAAAAGGATTCAGTCAAAAATATGGACTGGATTACTTTGAAACATTTGCTCCTGTTGCCAGACTAGATACGATCAGGCTGACTGTTGCATTTGCAGCTCAAATGAACTGGAATATACATCAACTTGATGTAAAATCAGCTTTTCTAAATGGAATCCTTGAGGAGGAGATTTATGTTGAGCAACCACAAGGCTTTGAAGTTGCTGGCAAAGAGGACAAAGTGTACAGACTTAGAAAGGCTTTGTATGGCCTAAAACAGGCTCCTAGAGCCTGGTATGCTCGAATTGATAGCTATCTAATCAGTTTGGGATTTGGAAGAAGTGCTAGCGAGCCTACTCTCTATGTTAAGAAAGAAGAAACTAAAACTCAGCTTGTGGTGTCATTGTATGTTGATGACTTATTGGTCACAGGAGGAGATGAAGCTGGTTTAGCAGAATTTAAGACAAAGATGAAGCAAATGTTTGAAATGACTGACCTGGGGTTGATGACATACTTCCTAGGAATGGAAGTAAGCCAAAAACAAGGAGGAATCTTCTTGAACCAGAAAGCATTCGCATTGAAGGTGTTGACAAAGTTTTCAATGCTAAATTACAAGCCAACTCCTACACCTATTGTAGCTGGGTTGAAATTATCGAGCCAAGAGGGTCATGAAAAAGTTTGTGAGACTACCTATAAAAGCTTGACAGGTTGTCTCTTATACTTGACTGCAACAAGACCAGACATCATGTTTGCAGTATGTTTACTATCTAGATTTATACACTGCAGTAATGAACAGCATTTTCAAGCTGCAAAACGAGTACTAAGATACATTAAAGGTACTCTAAGCTTTGGTCTTTTATTTAGCAAAGCTGAAGAACTGAAATTGAAAGGCTACACAGATAGTGATTGGGCAGGTTCTAAAGATAATATGAAAAGCACATCGGGGTATGCCTTCACATTGGGGTCAGCAATGGTCTGTTGGAGCTTGAGAAAGCAGTCTTTGGTGGTTTTATCGACTGCTGAAGCTGAGTATGTTGCAGCTGCTGGTGCAGTGAATCAAGCCATTTGGCTAAGAAAAATTTTAGCTGATCTGAATTTAAACCAGAATGAAGCAACAGAGATACTTTGTGACAACAAATCTGCTGTTGCAATTGCAAAGAACCCTGTCTTCCACGGGAGAACTAAGCACTTTGATATAAAGTTGCATGTGATAAGGGAGATGGAGCAAGCTTGTGAAATAAAGCTGGTTCATTGCAATTCGGAGGATCAAATAGCTGACATTTTGACAAAGGGTCTTGCTACATCAAGATTCATCAAGTTGAGAAAGCTCATGGGAGTTTGCAGCATGGAGCTCAAGGAGGAGTGTTGAAGCTGATCTCCATGCAGCTAGTATGAAGCACGGGTAGCAGAAAGTTGGCCATGCAAACGTTTATCAAGTACGCAGCAACTATAGTTTCTTATTGCTGTTGGATTTGAAACAATGTTTTGTTATCTAGTTTTATTCCAACTGACTTGGTAATTTTTTTGATGTAATCCTTTGATTGATGTAGCTGTCAATTGCTTTAATTAAGTGTATAAGCTATGCCTTTTTTTTCTAAGTCTAAGTAGGGATAGGTATGTGATTTGATAGTTATTTTGACTTGTTCATTTCACCTTTTATTTTTGATATATGTAATGGCAAAAAGCTAATATTTTCAGAGGAATGAAATACATTATTCATCATCAATATCTTCCAACTTTTCCTCTGCTTTTCTTCTTCTTCATTTTTCTTGTTCGTTTTCTGTTTTGGCTTGCTGTTAAAGCATACATTACCAGCATAGGTAATACTCTTTTCCGTTCACCAGTTAAAGAACAGATTACCAGCATAGGTAATACACCTTCTCAGACACAAACCAATCACCTACATAGGTAATACTTCTCCTCGTCACCAATAGTCATACCAGCAAAAACTTGCTGTCAAGAACAAAGATTACCTCCATAGGTAATACTTGACTTCAAACACCAACAAATAGATCCATTCCAGAAGATATTGGGAGACTAACGAATTTGGTTGAATTCAATCTATCCTCCAATAGGCTTGTTGGTCCAATCCCATCTTCTGTCAGCAACTTAACCAATCTTGCCTCGTTGTTCCTTCAAAGCAACCAACTTAATGGATCCATTCCAGAAGATATTGGGAGACTAACGAATTTGGTTGAATTGGACCTATTCTCCAATAGGCTTTCAGGTCACATCCCTTCCTCTCTGGGTCAGTTAACAAATTTGGGTAGTTTATCCAATTTTTGGTGTCTATCCATGAATTCGAATCTTTTGGAAGGTCCTATACCCCATGAAATTGAGAGTTTGAAGGCTTTAGAATGCTTAGATCTCTCGGACAATAAATTGAGTGGATACATTCCAAATCAGATTGGTAATTTGTCAAATTTAACAGTCTTAATTTTGGCAAACAATAGCTTGAGTGGAAGGATTCCCCTGCAAATTTGTTACTTATCACTACACCAGCTTGATCTAAGCCATAACTTTATTGGTGGAGACATACCTTCTCAACTCTTTAACCTTTCTTATTCCACAGACATTGATCTTAGCCATAACCTTCTCCAAGGAGTGATACCTTCCCAATTTGGGGATTTAACTGATTTAAGCAGCTTAGATCTCAGTTGGAATAATCTAACGGGCACGATTCCCGAATTTCCATTTTCTGTGAGGAACCTCAATTTGTCATTTAATTCACTGATGGGTCAAATTCCAAATGGATTATTGTATTTTCCACCCGAGACATTTACAGGCAACAAGGATTTATGTGGTTCCAATCAAGGCTTCCCTCCTTGCCCTTCAACGAAGCACAATCTGGTCGTCATTATTCTTGTCCCGACATTGTTGTTTCTTATCTCATACTTTGCGTTGTTGGTATTCATCCTTCGCCGACAATGTAGAGCTAAAGCTTTGAAACATGATCCAAGTCCAACCAAAAATGGAGATTTATTTTGTATTTGGAATTTTGATGGAAAGATTGCATTTGAAGACATCATCAGAGCAACAGAGGATTTTGATATCAAATATTGCATTGGAACGGGTGGTTATGGTAGTGTTTATAGAGCAGTCTTACCAACTGGTAAAGTTGTTGCTTTAAAAAAACTCCACCGATTGGAAGCAGAGCAACCGGCTTGCGACACAAGTTTCCGAAATGAGATCAAGTTTTTAACAGAAATACGACACAAGAACATCGTGAAGCTCCACGGATTTTGTCTCCACAACCGTTGCATGTTCTTGATTTATGAATATATGGAAAAGGGAAGCTTGTTTTATGCCTTGAACATTGATGAGGAAGCTGTGGAATTGGATTGGACCAAAAGAGTGAACATTGTCAAAGGTGTCGCACATGCTCTATCTTACATGCATCATGATTGCACCCCCCCAATTGTTCATCGAGACATCTCAAGCAATAACATTTTGTTGAACTCTGAATTGGAAGCTTTTATTGCTGACTTTGGGACGGCAAGACTTCTTGATCCTGATTCATCTAATCGAACTGTAATTGTTGGGACGTACGGATATATTGCCCCAGGTTCTGCACCGTCACTCTCTTCTTATCTTTTTTATTTAGATCTATCCATTCTTAGTTTCTGCTGCTTATTTGTTTCGAATTACATATTAGAATAATGAGGGAAACAAGTAGGAAAAACAAAATTAAGAAATATCAAATAGGAAAAACAAAATTAAGAAATATCAAATATAAATTACAAAATTCAAATGCAAACATACATGCAACTAAGTTGAAACAGAATATAAATTAACATCTATTTAACTGTTCTTTTTTTGTTTTAATTACAGAACTTGCTTATTCGTTGGTCGTGACTGAAAAATGTGATGTTTATAGTTTTCGAGTGTTGGCGTTGGAAATATTGATGGGAAAGCATCCTGGTGAATTATTATCAACACTATCATTATCGTCTCATGCCCAAAATTTCATGCTAAATGAAATTTTGGACCCTCGATTATCAACCCCGAGAAGTCGAAAAATGGCAGGAGACATCGCTTTTATTGCTGTCATTGCTTTTGCATGCTTACGACCTAGACCCAAAGCTCGACCAACAATGAAATTAGTATCTCAAGAATTCTTACACATCAAGTCTCCAATTGCAATGCCTCTTCATGAAATATTATTGATGGAGCTTAAGAATCATGAGATGTTTATGAGCGATGAAAATCACAAATAAATAATGAATTGAAGTTGATGTAATAATATAGGAAGCAATGGAAAGTGATAAGTAGAATAAATCTTCATCAAGGCACGACATTGTTATTTATAGTTGCTGTCTTCTTTTTTTTTTTACTATAAAATATTTAAAATTTTTAGTAGAAAGACATGACTTTTTGATAACTAGAACTATGTTTTAATAATTAAGATTAATATTTAATTCTAGTTAAAATTTACACAATCTAATAAATAATATATAAATATCAATAGAAATATTTATTAAAATTAAATATAATAAACTTAGCCCAGTTGTGAATCTTGAAGTAAAAACTTAATTTAATTTAATTAATTAGCTTCTTCACAACAGAGTACTTATTATTTGATTAAAATAATCAAATCACAAAATGAGTTACATTATAAAAACAAATTTAATTTCCATATCAACTATCTAAAATTACATTAAATAAAAAATTTATTTAATTTCCACTGTTTTCGTGCATTTCAATTTCGAGGTTGTTAGGTTTTAATTTCATTGAATATGGTTTAAATGACCTCTTTAAACAGAATCCACATTTTAATATAATTTTAGAAATAAGTTAAATTTTAACTTAATTTTAGAATTAGAATTAAAAGTTTGGTTCTAAATCATGGTTTAAATTGAATCTCATATATTGATTTTTAGGATTGGAACACGATTTTAAACCTTAAGGGGCTAAATTGATTTTTTTTTAATTTCAAGTTTAGAGTTATTGTTTTTAATTTGCAAATTTAAACACAAAACTAAGATGGGATTAAATCAAAATTTATTTTATTTTGATTAAATTCAAAATTGAAATTAGTTTGGTAAGTGACTAAAAAATAGAAATAAGATGGGATTAAATCAAATTATTATTATCATACCTACTAAAAAACTTGGAATTATTAAAAAAAAAAAAGAAAAATTATTTTTATTCTATTGATGCTGAGTTGTGATAAAGTTGATTATCAGCTTGTCATAATATTTTATTGATGCTGAGACTAAAGCTTTTGTCGTGTTGTTGGAGCTTGTGCTTCACCCCCGATAAGTGTTTGTTGATTCTTTTTCCTTTTCCAGAATTATATGATCCCATTTATGGAATGAATTAATGAATTTTTCTTTTCAATTTTAATGAGATTAGTTTTTTTTTTTAAAGAAATTGGTGTTTGAATAAAGATAGAAGATGGAAGTTGTCAAAACTATTTTTTTATTTTGGAAAAACAGTGATCGACTTTAAAAATATGGAGTCGCCACCAACCCTTTTTGTTTAGGTGTGATTGGATCACCTTTAAAAATAATTTTGGTCTACGAAATAGAAAAACAGGTTCAGGAGTCGATTACGCACAAGGAAGAATTAGCACCCTCGTACGCCCAAAACTGGTACCATTTTGATCAATAACCGTCCTAATGTTGAAATCTTGAAAAAGTTTGAAATGTGATTCTTTTTAAAGAACGTTTGGTTTGAATTGAATTTTAAGATTCACACGTTTCAAAGGAATAAGACATCACATCCAGCACGTTAGGATATGTTATCTTAAACCTTTAATACTGAGGTCATCTTTTGATTTTCAAAATATGCAATTGAAAAAGATACTTAGTGGTTTGGTTAAACGGAAAAATGAAACTCAGCATGTTAGGATACAATTTCCCGAATTTTCAAGCACTAAAAATTGCCTCACTTTGAGAAATTTTTGAATAAGTGATTTTAAAGTTGGCTCAAAATGCATTTTATTTGATTTGTTTGGGATAAAAATGAAGCGACCAATATCGGCCAAATACGTTAGAATATGAATCATGATGCGATAACAGGAAACAAAAGCATAGTATCGAGCATGGAATATACACAATGATATATAATATACAAATCAAAATACACAAAAAAAAAAAAAAGAATTTATCAAGCTTTTAAATGGTAACGAATAATATTAAAACAAATAGTGTAAAGGAAAAAGAATTTGAAATTGACAAATATTAGAAAACAATTTTAAAAATATAAGTTATACATATATATATATATATATATAAATAAGTAATACATGTAAAGATTTGAAATAAAAAAATAATATATAATATAAAATATAACATATAAATAAATTTCAAAATAAATATTAAAAGAAGGACTTTAAAAATAGTGCCATACGAAACAATGTACAACAAAATTTACAAATAAAATATAGCATAAATTATGTATATAAAATTTGACAAAAAACAATACAGGAAAGTATTTGAAATCAGCACAATATAATTTAAAATGGGATTTTTTTAAAAGAAATAAATTGTATATATGAACTGATTTAACAGAAAATACATATAGATATACATAAAAGAGAATTTAGAGTTTATTAACCAGAATAATATGAAATCAATATTTAATAATAATGTATAAAATAATGTACAAATCATACAAATTCTTAAAACATAGAAATATATAAAGAAGAATTTTAAAACAAACAAATCACGGAATAAAAAAATTTTTAAAAAAATATATAAATGAAAATATAAAAAAATTAAAATAATGAAAAAATTTATAAAATAACACAAAATAACATATTAAAATAATTTTTAAAAATGAATCATGAATAAATTGAAAAGAATAAAAGAATTACATAGAATGAAAAACTCAATTGAAATCAATACAAACTAAAAGGGATAATTAGTAAATAAAGTAAATCAACAAAACAAAATTGAGAACTAAAACACAATGCGCACAAATCATGGGGATAAGAGACGCAATTATCCAAAACTCCAAAACGTTACGCTTAAACACGGACTGAATTGAAACTGCACATAAAACTCGGGGAAATATTAAAAATACAAAAGAAATAATTATAGGGTTCAATTGAATGATAGTGCCAAGTGGAGGGACTAATCGCGGAAATCTCCCCTCTAAGCAAAACGCGCGTTGAGTTTGGTCGCCCTATACGACGTCGTTTTAAGGCTATTGACATAAGCCTTAAACGGCGCCGTTCTGTGTTCTTTATAAAAGGTTAAAAGAAAACTTAAAAGCATTAAGCCATTTCAGATCTAAAAAATCAAACTAAAGAAAAACCTAACCCTCTGATTTCTCATTGCTCGGCCGTGCCAATGAGGGCTTTGTCTGACCACCATACCGCCATGGCATACGGCGATTAGCGACGGATTAGGGCCTATTCGAACACTCCCCTCTCACAACCACACTTAGTGACTTTAGCACCCTCATCGAAGCCCCTCCCTACTTTGACCTCGACGAAGAGGATAAGGCTTGATGGGCGCGATTACAAAGGTAACCCTCTAGATTTTCCTTCAAAAGGTTTTGATTTTTTTTATTGCTTTTTGATTTTGCATGTATGTGTGCGTAAAAAAAATGGGATTTACAGTGAATGCATTCGGGTTTTATAGCCAAATGGAAAAAAAAAAATGAAAATGAGATACATGTTTTTCTCCTTTCCTTCTACTGTATTCTACTATTATCTATCTTTCTGCAGGTATGCCCATTGTACGGAGGTTGTTTGTGGGAAAGCTGCGCGCAAGGTCCCTGCTGGGGTTTCCAGAAGCTGAATCTGCTTGGGCCATTTGGGTCTGTCCGATGGTTGGGCTATTGGGTCATATAAATTTGGGTTAATTTAGGTTTAGTTTCAATTTGGATTTTGTATTTATTTGTAAATGGGCTAGGTAATTGGGTTTGTAATTTATAATGGACTGTTAATTAATTTTTTATTTGGTTTTATTTTTGCTTTTTTGGTTTTTGTATGGTTGTGGTATGGGCCCGGGCAAAATTAGCCCATTACAGAAGTCAATTTAAGCATGTATATCGCTTTGGAAGTCAAGGCCTTCCTTGTATATTTTGGTTTAAGCCATGAGAAGCCTATGACCTACGCGGAAACCATTATTGTCTTCACAAGCAGCATTCCTCGAAACCGTTAACCAGATTCAAAATTTCTCCAAAGTAAACTCAACATGTTACACTCTCCACCGAGTAAGTTAATGTTGGTTTAAGCATGCATATTATGCTTGCACTTCTAATATGGAGCCCTTGGTGGAATTTAAGTCTTGTAACTTTGTGCTTCAATCTACATAAAAATAAATTTATTTGATTATTCTCATTTATTTACTTAGTAAAAGAATGAGTTTCACATATACCAAAAAAGTGTTATATAATGAAGCATTACAAAATTAAGTATTGAATTAAGTTATAAAAATGTTTGGTATATACTAACAAGTATTAGATGCAATTGTAAGACACTTTATACTCTCAATAGAGAATGCATGTTCAATCTTAGAGACAACATTATTTAAAGGGTGTTCATGAACTCCAAATATTAACTGTAAAAGGGACATGTAGAATTTGTGAGATAAATGAAATTTTTGAAAATTTAAAGGTAAAATATTTAAAAGATAATGTTAAAAGAAATAAAATAAGATAAAAGATTATACATTAGGTGATAAGTACCTCTTTTGTCTACTTATCATTTTTCATACTTCTTTATTAAAAGAAATTCTATATTTTATTGTTTTTTATTATAGATTATCGAAAATTAAGTGACTAAAAATATTATGTATTAGATGATTTAGTTTTTTTTTTTAGTTGATTACCAAACAAGCCCAAGTTAAATCTTAATTTGATTTTAGAATTAAAATTAAAAGTTTGGTTTTAAATTAGGGGCTAAATTAAATCTCATCTAGATTTTTGGGGTTAGAACAAAATTTTAAACCATAAGGGAAAAAGTTGATTTTTTTCATTTTTATATTTTGGTTATTTTTTAATTTGCAAATTTGAACACCAAAATAAGGTGGGTATTGTTTTGATTAAATTCAAAATAGAAATTAATTTGGTGAGTGGATGATTGGAAGTGGTATTGTTGTGGTCCAAGTCAAAATTTTAAAGTTCTACCCCAAATTTTCGCCCAACTTTTAGGTTTATTTTTGAAGACTTTTTTAGGTAGATTATACCATTAGTAACTAAATTATAGAATTTTTTTTTAATTTTGGTCACTAAATTCTATTTTTGAAATTGTTTTGTAGGGATTTCTTAACGGATCAACTGTTCAAGAAAGGAAAAATCTAAACTATAACGCCTTAATTTTCTTGTTTTTGTTTCTGTAAAATTTTTATACAAATGAATATTTGCTTTAGTGGTTAAGGGTTTTGGGTGTGTGTGTGAGGTCTTAAGTTCAAGTCTTATTTTTAACAATTATTGTTATTTTTGGATCTAAGCTTTATTCTTGTTCAGTGGGCTTATATTTAATTGCCTGTAAATTTATATCAGAATGAGCTTGCAAATTTGAGTGGTAAGGGGGTGTGTCGTGTTGGAGGTCCTGTGTTTGAATCCCTGCACAAGCATAAGTCGTTTTGGACCCGTGTTGTCTTAAGTTTTATTTTGTTGTTGTTTGTTTTCCAATGTTTAATAGGCCATTACTTTTGACTGTTTTTGTCTTGTCTTGTACAAGTTTTTAGTCTTGCTTATGCATTTAGTCTTACGTTCACAAGTGGTTTTAAGGATGATTTTGTCATTGATCTCTCTAGTTTGGTGGATGCTCGGCTTTTGTTGATTTTACCTGTCACTTTGGACCATTTGAGGTTGCTTTCCTATCATGATGGTTGTAATAGGCCCAATTTACTCGGGCCCATACCAAAAATAAAAGCCCCAAAAGAAAAAAATAAAATAGCAGTCTAATGTCCATACAATAACCAAAGACAAAAAAATTACAATAGCCCAAACGGGCCTGCACACAAACCCAAACATTTACCTAAACCCTTTGTAGCGACGAAAATTTTAGCTTAGGTCGCTAATTGTGGCGATTTAAAATCTTGAAAACGAATTCTGATTAAAGCCAAGGAGTCGCCACCGATCCTTTTTCCGAGGTGTGATCGGACACCTAATAAAACCGTTTTCTAGCAGAAAATTTGTTCTTTACGTGAAAGAATGACTCGATTTAGGTCTACGTTGAAGTTTAGAGAAAAGTAGGGTCCGGGAGTCAGTTACGCGCGGGGAAGGTATTAGCACCCCCGCGACGCCCAAAAATTGGTATCTTTTCAAAAGCGAGTTGTCTAGATTTTCAAAAGCACGATTTCAATTTAAAACTTAGTTATGATCTGATCAAAAACACGAGCATGTTGAAGTTGTTATTCCTGAAAAGGATATCCCGTTTCTAACACGAGCCATCCGTGATTCACCCAACATAGCGATGAAATCACCGGCTTAATGCTAGAATCGGTACATTGCCTTTGTTTTCAAAACATGAAAAGATTGATTAATAGAGTTGACATAGAAATAATAATAATAATACATAATATAATATAGATAATTTATAATAATAATACTGATAATAGAGAATAATAGAGAATAATAGAAAAGAGGATAACAAATTAATTAAATAATGAACTAGGGCTTAATTGGAAGTAAAATAAAGAGCCCGGGCTAAATTTTAAAATAAAACTAAAAATAGGGACCTATTGAAACACGGGTTAAATCGAAGAGGGCCAAAAATGCAATTTCCCCGTACTTTTAAAACGCATCGTAGCATAGGGATTAAATTGAAATACGGAAATAAAGTTTCGGGCTGGATTTTAAAATTAAAACAAGTGAGAGGGACTTATTAGAACACGGGTAAAAGATAAGGGGACCAAAATTGAAAATTTCCCGGTTATTCAAAACGCAGCGCTGCAGTGGGGACCAAATTGAAACATGGAGTAACCTTCAGGGTCAATTTAAAATAAAAATAACTTGATTGTAACTTAAAAAGAAAGCGGAAGGACCAATTGCGCAAATTCCCCACGTGACGTCAGAGCACGCGGACCTTGACCGGTCCGGGTCGGGTCGACCCGACCCAGGTCGGTTAGTATAAAAGGTGAGTTTTTGGTTTTTTTGGCTCATTTGGTACCCGGAGAGAAAAAAAAAAGAAAGGGGAAGGGGAGAGGGGAAAGAAAGAAAGGAGAAAGGAGAAGGGAGAAAGGAAAGGGAAAGAAAGGAAAGGGGGAAGGAGAGGAAAGGAAAGAGAAGGAAGGAATGAGAGGAGGGATCCGGGGAGGGTCCGGTGCCGGACCGATCATCGGACCGGTCACCGTCCGGTCACCGGCCGGTCACCGGCCGATGATCAGACCACCGTGCGCGCCGCCGTCCGCCGTCGTTCCGGCCATCGGAACGGTGGCCGGAAAAAGGTAAAATTTTCGTTTTTTCCCCTTTTTTATTTTATTGTTGTATTATTAATGTTACTTTAAACATATATGCACAAAAAAACAAAAAAAGGAATCACCTTGCGTTCTAATACTTTGATTCTGACCTAATCTCTGATCGGGGGTTTCCCTTCGCTGCTTCTTTGGATGTTTGGTGCTCTTATTTGCGTTTAGAACTCTCTGATTTTATTAGAAATTTTCCCCTCCTTTACAAATTGTTTCGAATCGGCTTTTATAGCCGATTTACTTCGTTTACAAGTTATTTTTCTACTTTCTGTCCATTTGTTTTAAATGCTTGCAGGGGCTTGGGCGGTGGAAGTGACCTGGAAGGGCGGTGCTGAATCGATGGGACTGTTGGCAGAGAAGCAGCTGCTGGCAGAGGCCAAGTGGGGGGTTGAGTCGTTGTGGCTAGGGTTAGGCTGTAATGGTGGGTGTTATTGGGCTGTTTGGGTCGGTTGTAAATGAGGTTTGGGTTTAATTGGGTTAATTATGTAACGGGTTGGGTTAGCTAAACGGGAATGGGCTATTTGGGTTAAAATTTGGTTTTGTAATTGGGTTCTGGAATTAATTTGTAAAAGGCCAAAATTGGCCTATAACAGCTGCCCCTCTTTGCTCATTGTCGTGTAACGAGAATAGAGCAAAGACATAATGAAAGGCCAATTTTGCCCCATCCTGCCAAATCTTGACTTCTCTGGTACTCTGGTTCAGGTAGACTCCTTCCAATCCACCACATCCTGTAACTTTGGTTCAATTCGTCGCGACTTCGGAGCTATGACTTGTAGCCTCGATCTATCTCAAGGATATGAGATTTAGGGCCTCAATCTGCTTGCATCTTCAGGGATATAGAATTCATCGTGACCTGCTCTCTTGCAACTTCGGAGATGAGATCTTGTATCTTCAATCTGCTCTGCTAAAACTTTAGGAAGATGAAACTTGTGATTTCAACCTGCGCCTCTGCGACTTCACTGGGGATGCAAGGTCTACATCTTTGATCAGCTCCCTTGTGACTTCAAAAGGCAAAATCTTGCGTCTTCAATTGGCTTTCTTGCAACTTTATCCTTCATTGAGATGAAATCAAAAATCGCTCGACCTGCGCATTCTCGTAATATGGGTTAATTTTTTTTTGAAGCATAAATTGCAAGTACCTCAGTGTGCAAACTGAGGCTCAACTCACTTCTCGCAATATGAGTTGGCTCTTGAAAAGCAAACATTTGAGAATAGAATTTGAAAATATCTGGACATGAGGTCCAAGGCTTAACTCACTTCTCGCAATATGAGTTAACCTTTGAGAAACAGAAATTACAAACAGACATTGAAAAGTCTCAACTCACCTCTCGCAATATGAGTTGACTTTTGAGAAACAAAAATTAATGACGGAAATTGAAAAGTCTCAACTCACCTCTCGCAATATGAGTTGATCATGAAATATGAAATTAAGAAACTAGAATTAGAAGAACTCAACTCACTTCTCGCAATATGAGTTGATTTTGGAACAGTAATTAAAATTGAATTTAAAAGAGCTCGACTCACTTCTCGCAATATGAGTTGAGCTTGAAACATAGACTGGAAACTGAAACTAAAAGAGCTCAACTCACCTCTCGCAATATGAGTTGATCTAAAACTGAAATTAAAGGTACCTCGACGTGTCTCGAGGCTCAGCTCACTTCTCGCAATATAAGCTGATTTTGAAAACATAAAAAACCAGATTCGAAAGTACCTCGGCATGACCTGAGGTTTGACTCACTTCTCGCAATATGAGTCAATAACAGAAATTAAAAATACCTCAACATGTTTTGAGGCTCAACTCACTTCTCGCAATATGAGCTGATTTCTGAAAACATAAATTAAAGACGGATGTTGAAAACATCTCGTCGTGACTTAAGGTTTGACTCACTTCTCGCAATATGAGTCAGATAACAGAAATTAAAATACCTCAACGTGTCTTGAGGCTCAACTCACCTCTCGCAATATGAGTTGATTTTTTGAAACATAACAGAACTTGAAAATACCTTAGCGTGTCCTGAGGCTCAACTCACTTCTCGCACTATGAGTTGATTTTCGAAAACATAAATTAAAATCACCCAGAATTTCTCACATGGTGGAATTCAAGTATCTTTTCTTTGATTTGGATAGCTTTCCCAAAACCTTTTGCTCTGTTTGGAATACCTGTATATGTCATGCATGATGTTATCGTGATATGCACCTATTTGCCTTAAATGCATTCATGCCTACATGAGCATGTTATGTGCCTTGCATTCGTTTGTCGTGATCTCTTTTCATCACGACTCTCGCAGTGATCTTGCCCCATCTGAGCTTTTGTTCTTGCTTTCGAGCTCCTGTTTTGCTTATCGTGATGATCTGCTTTCAACGCTAGGATTCTTAAGTTTCTCTTCAGGCTTTATATCCATCTTTCAAGCTTTACAAGTAATCTGTGTTTCTCAGATATCACTTGTTTGGTATATGTTGAACTTTTGTTCCTGCTTTGAGATTCTTGCGTCTGTCCAGTTTTCTATCCGAGTAATACTCAACATTTCTTTTGTACAGAGCATGTCATATTACTATTTATCAATTAAATAAACATAATAAGATGCATGCAAATGGTCAGGTAGGTATGAGAAAAAGACTTCACATTAATTTCGAAGGTAACAAACAAAGTCAACCAAGGATAATTGAAAGTGCCATAGAAGAAAAGGAACCATATTAGTGGATACAAATGTTCTAGATATTCAATGCATGAACTCTGCCACGTTTCTCAATCACGAATCTTTCTGAGCAAGGCCTCCTGTGTAGAAGATCTCGAGTGTTTCAGAAATGCTTCATACTATAGCCTGGTCACTTGGCCCACTGTTCAAAATTGCTTCTGCCCCTTGGGCCCAGATTTGCTTTATTAGGACGCCCTTTCGGGTTTTCATCCTAATGTTCTGTGTTTGACCAAGGCGCCCTTTTCGGGTTTTCACCTTGATCTCCCTTTTTTTTTTTTTTAAGTGTAGTATTTCTTCACAACATCGGAGTTTACTGGATTTGGTAACTCCTTCCCATCCATTTCTGTAAGGATCAAAGCTCCGCCAGAGAATGCCTTCTTTACGACATACGGTCCTTCCCAATTAGGTGCCCATTTCCCTCGCAAATCTTTTTGTATTGGGAGGATCTTTCTCAAAACGAGTTCTCCTTCGTGGAATTCTCTTGGCCGTACCTTCTTGTTATGGGCCGCAATCATTCTCTTTTGGTACATCTGTCCATGACAGATTGCCTTTAGGCTTTTTTCTTCGATGAGATTCAACTGATCATATCGAGCTTGGACCCATTCTGCCTCCTCGAGTTTCGACTCCATTAAGACTCGTAAGGAGGGAATCTCGACTTCAATGGGCAGCACGGCTTCCATCCCATAGACTAGAGAGAAAGGAGTTGCCCCTGTGGACGTCCTCACAGATGTGCGGTATGCGAACAGAGCGAATGGCAGCTTTTCGTGCCAGTCCTTGTAGGTCTCTGTCATTTTGCCGATGATCTTCTTTATGTTCTTGTTAGCTGCTTCAACAGCTCTGTTCATCTTCGGGCGATAAGGCGAAGAATTATGATGCTTTATTTGAAATTGCCTGCACACTTCTGTCATCATCTTATTGTTCAAATTCAAAGCGTTATCTGAGATGATTCTTTCAGGCAAACCATATCGACAAATGATTTCCTTTTTCAAGAACCTACAGACAGCGGCCCTTGTCACATTAGCAAATGAGGCAGCTTCTACCCATTTTGTGAAATAGTCGATGACCACGAAAATGAATCGGTGCCCATTAGAAGCTTTGGGAGAAATCGGCCCTATAACGTCCATGCCCCACATTGAAAAGGGCCATAGAGACGTCATAACATGAAGGGGAGAAGGAGCTACATGAATTTTGTCGCCATAAATTTGACATTTGTGGCACTTTCTTGCGTAGCTAATGCAATCCCTTTCCATCGTCGACCAGTAATACCCGAGTCTCATAATTTTTCTGGACATAGTGAAGCCGTTGGAGTGGGTCCCACATATTCCTTCGTGAACTTCTTCAAGTATTTTCTTGGCTTCAGCGGTGTCAACGCATCTCATAAGCACCTGATCTTTGCCTCTCTTGTACAAGGTGTCTCTATCAAGAACAAATCCCACTGACATTCTTCTGATTGTTCTTTTGTCATTCTCGTTTGCCTGTTCAGGATACGTTTGATTCTTGATATACTCTAAGATATCATGGTACCATGGTCGTCCATCAGCCTCCTTCTCGATGCTATAACAATGTGCAGGGACCTCGTATATGCTCATCCTGAGGGGCATTATTTCTGCTTCTTTATTTGTTTTAAACATGGAAACCAGAGTGGCCAAGGCATCAGCCAATTGATTATCTTCGCGTGGGAAGTAATTAAATGTTATTTCTTTGAAGTCTTTGATCAATTCAGCTACCAGATGGCTGTACTTAATCAACTTTTGATCTCTCACTTCCCATTCTCCGCGGATTTGGTAGATCACTAGAGCTGAATCCCCGTATACCTCTAAGACATCGATATTTCGTTCAATAGCTGCCCAAAGTCCCATGATACAAGCCTCGTATTCTGCTATGTTGTTGGTGCAGAAAAAATTGAGTCTAGCAGTGAAAGGATAATGATCTCCTTCCAGTGATACTAAGACTGCCCCAATCCCGTGCCCCAGGGCATTTGATGCACCATCAAAGCTCATTTTCCAGGGCGTCCCTTTTGATGACTCACATTTTTTCTCTGTGATGCACATTAAGTCCTCATCCGGGAAATCAAATCTCAGGGGCTCATATTCTTCTGTTGTTTGAGCCGCCAAGAAATCAGCTATTGCACTCCCTTTCACTGATTTTTGGTTCACATAGATGATATCGTATTCTGATAACAGGATCTGCCATCGGGCCATCCTCCCCGAGAGTGCGGGTGATTCCATCATATATTTTATCGGGTCTAGCTTTGAGATTAACCATGTCGTATGATACAACATGTATTGCCTGAGCCTCCTAGCTGCCCAAACCAAAGCACAACAGGATCTTTCGATCGACGAATACCTTGCCTCGTATTCTGTGAACTTTTTGCTGAGGTAGTATATCGCCTTTTCTTTCTTTCCCGACTCATCATGTTGCCCGAGTACACAACCCATTGAGTTCTCGAACACAGTTACATACAAAATCAAAGGCCTCCCTGGGGTTGGTGGCACTAGCACTGGGGGATTAGACAAGTATTGTTTTATTTTGTCAAAGGCTTCCTGACATTTCTCGTCCCATTTTCCAGAATTATGCTTTCGAAGGAGTCGAAAGATGGGGTCACACTGATTAGTGAGTTGAGAAATGAATCGGGCAATGTAGTTTAACCTTCCCAAGAATCCTCTGACCTCTTTCTGAGTGCGCGGCGGGGGTAGTTCTTGAATGGCTTTTATCTTTTCTGGATCTACCTCTATGCCTTTTTTACTGACGATGAAGCCCAGTAATTTTCCCGAGGTAACCCCGAATGTACATTTAACCGGATTAAGCCTTAGCTGAAACTTTCTCAGTCTTTCAAATAACTTTTTGAGGTTCACAATATGTTCCTCTTTTCCTCGGGATTTAGCAATCATGTCGTCAACATAGACTTCTATCTCCTTATGCATCATATCATGGAACAATGTCACCATGGCCCTCTGATACGTGGCCCCGGCATTCTTGAGCCCGAATGGCATCACCTTGTAACAGAACGTTCCCCACATCGTTATAAAGGTGGTTTTCTCCATATCCTCGGGAGCCATTTTGATCTGATTATACCCCGAAAATCCATCCATGAAAGAAAATAATGAATGCTTCGCCGTATTGTCCACCAATGTGTCGACATGTGGTAAGGGAAAATTATCCTTAGGACTTGCGCGGTTCAGGTCACGATAATCCACGCACATTCGCACCTTACCATCCTTCTTTGGCACTGGGACAATATTAGCCACCCATTCTGGATATCTGGAAGCTTGTAGGAAGCCTGCATTAAATTGCTTCTTGATTTCCTCTTTTATCTTCAGTAGCATTTCGGGCCTCATCCGCCTTAATTTTTGTTGGATGGGTTTACATTCGGGTTTCAGCGGGAGCTTATGAACCATTATGTCCCCGTCCAATCCCGGCATATCTTGATAGGACCATGCAAACACGTCTTTGTACTCATGAAGCAAATCAATCAAATGATGCCTGGTGTCCTCTGAGAGTGAGGTCCCAATCTTCACTTCTTGCTTATTTTCATTAGTGCCCAGGTTTATTGTTTCAACAGATTCTTGATGAGGTAGAATCTGTTTGTCCTCTTGTTCCACCAACCTTAGCAAGTCAGGAGACGAGACATAGTCTTCGGCATTTCCCTCATCCTCGAATTCTCCTAAACAAACGGTCCTTTCAAAATCGATTTCAAGATTAGTAACGGGTTCGTTCATGTCATTGGCATCTGAACACCTGAAAATTGAATGGGAAAGAGAACACTATAGAGGGACATCCAAGTTTTGGAAACAACAAACAAAACATTATGGCATGGTATGAGGTAAGTGCAAGAACAGGCCATGAAATGAAAGAATAATTATGGAGTAGATGCAAATGCAAAAGGTTATGACAAAATGCTTCTTCATTAATATTCATTTAATAGATAAAGAGCAGACGACAGCTCTTACAAAAGAATCCCATTGTATTTAGGGACACAAAAAGTGAATATCGGGCATTACTCTGAAGAAGACTTATAAACCACAAGAAGGTCCTCAGCGGTCCAATTGTTCAACATGTAACCCGGGGGACAAGGGCGTATCCTCGAAATACTTTTACTTGCATCAGCTTTTTCATCAACGACATTTATACAAATGTCCGGGAAAGCCTTCTCAACGAGTAGCAGTGGGCTGTGCACATTTTCTTGCCCTAGATACATGATCCCAGTGGATGTGAATGTCCTTGATAAATGGGGGTACTCGATGGGTTCCCATTCCGGTTCTCGTCCTAAAGTCCTCGCAACCCTTCTTTCTTGCTCCTTCTTCCACTGTTTCTTCAAGTGATGTGCATTCGGTTGGAATCCTAGACCAAATCGTGCCTTATGAGGTACTGGCTTTAAGGCCCTGACTATCCCTTGATGATGTCTTCCCAAACCTTTCCTTGCTCGGGCCCCTCTCCCCACTGTCAGCTTGATTCCCATTTTAGTATTCTTCGACAGCCTAGGCACGGGAATTCTGTTTCCTTCAGCCACAAATGTGGCGTTGACAAACTCAAAGGATCTAAAGGAACATTCCACGGCGTCTTTGTTCGCTTCGAGGTAAGGTGTGTCTGCAGAGATAGACGCAACAATATCCTCTTCACCCTCAACGGTAACCAAGCAGCCATCCATGATAAACTTTATTTTCTGATGAAGGGATGATGGAACTGCCCCAGCCGAATGGATCCATGGCCTCCCCAGGAGGCAATTATATGAAGGGGTGATGTCCATAACTTAGAACTCGATGTCATAGATATAAGGACCCACTTCTAGAGGGATCTCAATTTTCCCTACAACTTCTCGTCTCGTTCCATCAAATGCCCTCACCGTGGAATGACACGGCCTCAAATAGGACAAATCTATCGGAATTCTGGAAAGTGTGGCCAGGGGCATAACATTAAGTGCTGATCCATTATCAATAAGCACGTTTGGTATTGTATAACCCTTACAGCGGGTTGTTATGTGCAGCGCCTTCACAGAGCCTCTACCGTTCGGTGGTATTTCATCATCACTGAAGGAGATGAAATTATCAGCGTTCAAGTTATTGATCCACCTATCAAGCTTTTCGACCGATATATTGTTTGCTACATAGGCTTGATTCAATACCTTTAACAAGGCATTTCGATGTGGCTCTGAGTTCAATAATAAGGATAATACCGAAATACGTGCAGGTTGCTTACTTAATTATTCGACCACGCTGTACTCACTGTGTTTAATGAATTTCAAAAATTCCTGCGCCTCTTCTTCATTTACAGGTCTTTTAGTCTCTTGTCGTTCTGGCGGACTTTCCGATTCGACTTCAGCCTCAAACATGGATGCCTTTCCCTTTTGTTTTAAATCATTATTCCTCATTGCTGGTTCAACTTCTTTGGAATAGCATCTTCCACTCCGGGTAAAGTGACCAACTTCTCCGATATTTTTAGCCGTGCCTTGGGATTTTTCACTTTCAGAAGTGACGATATTAACATCGTACTTCCAAGGTATTGCCTTACTATCTTGGTACGGAAAAGGCGATGGCGGCTCAATTACCATTTTTGGTTTTACTAGTTCTCTCCTCGCATCATAATATATTATCAGTGGTCGTTCAGCAGTGTAAGGGAGATCCGATAATTGACCATCAGAGGCACATATTTCTCCTTCATCGGCCTCTTTTCTTCCGTTGAAGATTTCAATCTCTTTGCTATCCATCATGCCTTGGAGTAGTTCTTTAAATTGCTCACAGGATTGGATATTGTGTCCTATGACTTCATGAAAGTCACAAAAATTTTGACTTTTCATATTTCTTTTCTCGGTTACTCCTCTAAGACGACAGAGTAACCCTTTTTCGAGCAACACCTCCCAGATTCTCTGCAAAGGTGTGCTTATTTCCGAAACGACTCTTCTGGTTTGCAATTCACTTATTTCTTCCACTGCACTTATATTTCTTTCAGCATGATTTGGGAACGGGTCTCCGGTCGCATCACTAGTACCGTCGAAGCGTAAGACACCCGCATCGATTAGTCCTTGGACTCTTCGTTTAAAGGCAATGCAGTTTTCCGTAGAGTGCCCCTGGTTCCCCGCATGGTATGCACAGCTAGCATTAGGGTCGTACCACTTTGGGTACGGGGGTTTCAACGGTGCCATGTAATGAGGAGATATCAACTGTTTTTCCAAAAGCTTAGGGTACAGTTCCCCGTAAGATATAGGAATAGGAGTGAATTAGGGTCTCTCGGGGTTAGGCCTCACTGGCCTTGGTTCTCCTCTAGGTTGGCCTTGAGTAGAGCCAGCATTTTAAGGAAACGTGGTGGCTGGCCTTGGGTTGTTGGTTGCATAGACAGGGTAAGAAGGATAGGGAGGTGGTGGTTGGTAATAGGGGGCTTGTGGTTGATAGAAGTTTGGTGGCGGGTAATTTCGAGGTCGAAATTGATTAGGATATGGACTAGGAGCGTAACGGTTTCCAGTTCCCAGCATGTGGGCTTCCGGCTCCTTTTTTCTCATAGGCACTGCCTTCTTCGAACCTTCTCCTTCCATTCTTCCACTTTTAACCGCATTTTCTATTAGTTCACCGGATATGACAATATCCGAGAAGTCCTTTGTGGCGCTTCTCACTAATTTATCATAGAATGGCGCCTTCAGGGTATTGATGAACAGGACTGCTATCTCGGTCTTGGTCAATGGAGGTTCCACCTGAGCCGAGATGTCTCTCCACCTCTGCGCATATTGTCTAAAAGTTTCTGATGGCTTTTTCTCCATCATTTGTAGTGTCATGTGGTCGGGTACCATATCGGAGACGTGTTTGTACTGCTCGCAAAATGCCACGGCTAGATCCTTCCAGGTTCGGATCCTTTCTCTACTGAGTTGGTTGTACCAGCGGAGAGCTGATCCGGTCAAACTGTCCTGAAAACAATGTATAAGCAGCTTGTCTTCATTGACATAACCAGTCATTTTTCGGCAGAACATAACGAGATGTGCCTTCGGGCATCTCGAGCAATCATACTTTTCAAAATCCGGTGCTTTGAATTTTGGAGGGAGGACCAAATCAGGTACCAGACTAAGTTCTTTAGCGTTTAGCGCCGAGAAGACTTCAATGCCTTCTATCGCTCTAAGTCTTTCCTCCAGACTTCTATATTTTTCTTGGACTTCATGATCCTCTATCCTTAGCCTAGCTATTTCTGCAGGATCGTCTAGGTCTGGAACAGGTGGATCCATTGGAGCAGTTCCTGAGTTTGCCACGAATACCCCCTGTCCTACAGGAGGAGGTGTTATAGGCCGTTGTTCCAGGCCCGCGGGTCCCCCTTGCGTGTATCCTCTATGTATTGCGTGAGGCGGAGTAAACCCAGGAGGGTAGGGCAGATCCTGATCAAGATTCACAACCTCAGGGTTTTGTATAGGTCCCTTTCCTTTGACTAGGGCCGACATCATTTCCATCATTTTGGCCAATTGGTCCTTCTGTTCAGTGGATTCTTCCCGAGACCTTATCATCAACTCTCTCGTCTCCTGTTGCGACCTGGCTAACTATTCCTGTAATTCTTTCTGAATTCTCTCCATCCTTTCAATTCTTTCGTTAAACTCAGCCTCCATTGCTCTGGCTTGTCGACGTGTTCTATACGTATGGTGTGATTCCAGGTTTACAACGTCGCAACTGCGCATTATACGATTCTACTCTTTAGCGAATGATCGTGGGATATGCAGTGAATGAATGAATGAATGAATGAATGAATGAATGTTGAATGTTAATTATGAATGCATATGCAAAATCGGTGTTGATTCCAGATAGCCCCTATTTAGGCATTTCATTAATCAAAAGAGTCTATTTACATAACGTTTTTTCCATCATTTGATTCAGCTTTCATACAAACTTCCTCGCTACATTGCCATAATTTTTCACTCGTTCCAAGAATTCTGATATGCTCAATCTCTGTCTAGGCGGGAATTTGCAGCTAAGAGTCTCCGCTTCATCCGCTATTTGCATTATGTGCATGGCTGCCGTACGAATCTCGTTGATCAAGTATTTGAGATTTTCATCCTTTTCGCAGAGGGCTCTTTCGTAAGCGTGGGTATCTCTATCATACTGACCCTTCTTTTCTTCCAAAGCTTCCAAGAGAGTATCCAGTTGTTGTTGTCGGGCATGTAGTGTGTCTTCTAAATCCCGTATCGTTTCTTTCAATTCTTGACGCTTAACTCGACTAGTCATCAGTTCAACAGATGTAGCTTCATACTCAGCAGACTTCTTTCTTAACTATATTGCAGCCCGTGCAGCCTTTCCTTCTTCTTTCTTTACTTTTCCTTTCCAAAATTCCATCCCACCTTTGGCATTACTCAATTCCTTTTTCCATTCCGCTGACGACTTGCCCAGCCCACTATTCTTTATGGTGCCTCTCAACTTTTTATTTTCCAGATGAAGATCTCTTAAGTCGTTTCTTACGACCTCGGCTTCTTTTTGCACCTTCTCGGTCCTGGATCTTTCAATTTGAACATCGATCTTCAGCTGATAGTTTTCTTCCTGAAGGGCACTAAGATCCCGTAACATCTTGGTCTTCTCGCGTTCGAATTCTTGTCTCGCCGTCTCTAGCTCGAATGGGATTTCTTTCAAGAAAGGATTTTGAAAGGCGTGATCTGCCAATGAGACTCGCAAACTACTCATCCGTTGCTTCCTCCATGCATCATAGTCCTGGGTGATATTATCGGCGTATAAAGCCAACTCCATCAGATGAATTCTTTTCCAAGCCTTTGCAGTGTCTCGGACTTTCTTCATGTAACCTTCACCTGCAAAAACAAATTCTGACTGTGCTAGACCACTGGTGGCGGGTATAAACTGTCGCGAAGAGAACTGTCTCTGAACCAAAAGAGGAGCGTAACCAATCCCTCCCCACAATCCGAGTAGTGGTACCCAGTCTTGGTTTCCGACTTTATACAACAGAAGCGAAGGGCGTATCCACGGCGCTCTCCAAATTATGTCCTCGGCACGCAGGTTCTGAAACACTGAGACCCAATGCTGTTCAGTAACCTCCTTCAGCCATTCTTTCTTAAGGTGAGCTTCCAACGGGGCAAATGTCTTCGAAAACATGTGGAATGGTGTGCGCTCTACCTTCCAAAAGTGACTCAAAATCCAAACGTTAAGTAGCTGTGCGCATCCGATGAACCGTCCTTCTCCTCTTTTTCTACAACTGCTCAAAGATCTGAAGGTCTCTGCTAGGATGGTTGGGGCAGGATTGATACATTGCTTCAACTTTTCAAAGAAATCGACCACAGCTACTTCTATATGCCCGAGAATCTTCGGAAAGACAACCAAACCATAGATGGCCAAAGCAAACAAATTTATCCGTTTCAACATGTCAGGATGATTTAAAACCAGGTCTCGTAGTGAAAACCACGGGACACAGCTGATTTCATTCTTCTTCTTTATTTGCTTTTCGGCCCATGCATCGGTCATATCCGTCAGCCTTACTAACTTTTTCTTGAATGTCATCGGCTTGGGCTCTTTGACATATATTTTGTAGGTTTGCATGTTTTCGACACGCAGCAGAGCAGCATACTCCTCTATCGTAGGGGTCATATCTTTTTGGTTGAATGTGAAACACTGGTAACCCGGATCCCAAAATCCGATCATAGCTTGAATCAATCTTTCGTCTACTTTGACAGCAATCAGATGGGCTATGTCCCCGTACCTTTCGGTGAAAATACCTCGAGTATCTGAATCCCACTGATTCCAGATCCAAACCAAATCCTCAAGATTGTTTTGACGGACATTCACAGTTACCCGCTCGGGTAGATTGACAATGCATCCTTCTACCAGGCTATCTCCCTTTTCTCTTTGAGTCCTCAAAGACCAGTCCCGGACCACGGTGTTTGTCTCGGTCGTTTGTACAATTGACTCTTCCATTTGAAACCCATTTTTGGCAACTAATCTTTAGTCAACACCGTCCTATTATGATGTCTATGATGCACGATGAGGAATAAAACAAAGACAATCAAACTCGGTTAGTGATCAGATATAAACGAAAATAAATTAAAGTAATTTTAAGCTACCCGATCCAATTTACCAAATAAATCCCATCCCCTTATATATAAAGCGAAAGTACAAAAGGTAAGAGGCGTTTCTCCCGTGTGCCTATTTTGGTATCTACTAAACGGACAGAGGTTCGGCATGGCTCTAGCTGGATGGCTCATACAGTTCATTACATGCGGTTTTAGGTTCTAGAAAGGTACCCGAATTGTCTGTACTGTCATCTACTAAGATTAGTACAGAACCTCGGTCATAGCCCATCACAGGCTTACGAGATCAATTCGAGGGATTACATTTACTTATGCCTATGCGGAGGGACGAGTTATCTCACGAAAGCATAAGTCATATGTAACCCGAAAGTATTCACTAGCCTGTGCGGAGGGACGAGTTAACTCACGAAGGCGTAGCGTTTACTTTCACTTAAGAGGGACGGAGCCCGGGTATGGCGCTCATGTCATGCTAAATGCAAGTGCGCGGTGTGTGGGGAGAAACTCACAAACCTTTCGTTTTATTTTAAAAACTAAACTTAGAGAACCGGAGCTTAGAAATTTAGAGCTTCAAAACAGGTAGACAGAACAAGTTAGAAAATATTCAAAACGAGATGCAAGTACATGACTTTTGCAAAATTTGAGGATCACGACTAAACATTAATTTGAAAAAGGCATTTCGGAAATTTCGACAACGCTTTTGATTTGATTCGACTCTCGAAAGCTGGTCCCCAGCGGAGTCGCCAGCTGTAGCGACGAAAATTTTAGCTTAGGTCGCTAATTGTGGCGATTTAAAATCTTGAAAACGAATTCTGATTAAAGCCAAGGAGTCGCCACCGATACTTTTTTCGAGGTGTGATCGGACACCTAATAAAACCGTTTTCTAGCAGAAAATTTGTTCTTTACGTGAAAGAATGACTCGATTTAGGTCTACGTTGAAGTTTAGAGAAAAGTAGGGTCCGGGAGTCAGTTACGCGCGGGGAAGGTATTAGCACCCCCGCGACGCCCAAAAATTGGTATCTTTTCAAAAGCGAGTTGTCTAGATTTTCAAAAGCACGATTTCAATTTAAAACTTAGTTATGATCTGATAAAAAACACGAGCATGTTGAAGTTGTTATTCCTGAAAAGGATATCCCGTTTCTAACACGAGCCATCCGTGATTCACCCAACATAGCGATGAAATCACCGGCTTAATGCTAGAATCGGTATATTGCCTTTGTTTTCAAAACATGAAAAGATTGATTAATAGAGTTGACATAGAAATAATAATAATAATACATAATATAATATAGATAATTTATAATAATAATACTGATAATAGAGAATAATAGAGAATAATAGAAAAGAGGATAACAAATTAATTAAATAACGAACTAGGGCTTAATTGGAAGTAAAATAAAGAGCCCGGGCTAAATTTTAAAATAAAACTAAAAATAGGGACCTATTGAAACACGGGTTAAATCGAAGAGGGCCAAAAATGCAATTTCCCCGTACTTTTAAAACGCATCGTAGCATAGGGATTAAATTGAAATACGGAAATAAAGTTTCGGGCTGGATTTTAAAATTAAAACAAGTGAGAGGGACTTATTAGAACACGGGTAAAAGATAAGGGGACCAAAATTGAAAATTTCCCGGTTATTCAAAACGCAGCGCTGCAGTGGGGACCAAATTGAAACATGGAGTAACCTTCAGGGTCAATTTAAAATAAAAATAACTTGATTGTAACTTAAAAAGAAAGCGGAAGGACCAATTGCGCAAATTCCCCACGTGACGTCAGAGCACGCGGACCTTGACCGGTCCGGGTCGGGTCGACCCGACCCAGGTCGGTTAGTATAAAAGGTGAGTTTTTGGTTTTTTTGGCTCATTTGGTACCCGGAGAGAAAAAAAAAGAAAGGGGAAGGGGAGAGGGGAAAGAAAGAAAGGAGAAAGGAGAAGGGAGAAAGGAAAGGGAAAGAAAGGAAAGGGGGAAGGAGAGGAAAGGAAAGAGAAGGAAGGAAGGAGAGGAGGGATCCGGGGAGGGTCCGGTGCCGGACCGATCATCGGACCAGTCACCGTCCGGTCACCGGCCGGTCACCGGCCGATGATCAGACCACCGTGCGTGCCGCCGTCCGCCGTCGTTCCGGCCATCGGAACGGTGGCCGGAAAAAGGTAAAATTTTCATTTTTCCCCTTTTTTATTTTATTGTTGTATTATTAATGTTACTTTAAACATATATGCACAAAAAAACAAAAAAAGGAATCACCTTGCGTTCTAATACTTTGATTCTGACCTAATCTCTGATCGGGGGTTTCCCTTCGCTGCTTCTTTGGATGTTTGGTGCTCTTATTTGCGTTTAGAACTCTCTGATTTTATTAGAAATTTTCCCCTCCTTTACAAACTGTTTCGAATCGGCTTTTATAGCCGATTTACTTCGTTTACAAGTTATTTTTCTACTTTCTGTCCATTTGTTTTAAATGCTTGCAGGGGCTTGGGCGGTGGAAGTGACCTGGAAGGGCGGTGCTGAATCGATGGGACTGTTGGCAGAGAAGCAGCTGCTGGCAGAGGCCAAGTGGGGGGTTGAGTCGTTGTGGCTAGGGTTAGGCTGTAATGGTGGGTGTTATTGGGCTGTTTGGGTCGGTTGTAAATGAGGTTTGGGTTTAATTGGGTTAATTATGTAACGGGTTGGGTTAGCTAAACGGGAATGGGCTATTTGGGTTAAAATTTGGTTTTGTAATTGGGTTCTGGAATTAATTTGTAAAAGGCCAAAATTGGCCTATAACACCCTTATTCCAAATGCTTAACCCTTTTAAAACCTAAATACCTCAGGCCCAATCTTAACCCAATCTTAACAAACCCAAACCTACAGGGCCCAAAAGGCCCAATACCCAAACTAAATTAGAAACCTAGGGTTTTTGAAACCCTAGGCGCCGCAACCTCCATCACGCCGCCATCATCGTACCCTATTCTCGCCGTTGACCTCAAAACAAAAAGGGAAAGAAAAACAAATCAATGGCAGAAATCAGTGTCTTGGTATTTATTGTATTTTTATTTATTTTGGGCTATAAAAAAAACCCTAAGGTAATCTGTAGGTACTACGATTTTTTTGGGAGAATACTATATAAAAAAATCAAAGAAACAAAGGTGATCTACGCTTTTAGATGTTGTTTAATCTTCATTTAAATCTCTTTTGATGATTTCTTCTCTATCTTGCTATACAAACATAACACAATACACAATCCAAAAATCGATTTTAAAAATAGATCGAAGGGAAATATTCTGTGTTTATTTATTTATTTATTTTTTGTTTCTTTCAAAAACTTTTTTTATATATAAAATATCATAAAAAATAATAAGAGAAAATCTTACCCTTGATTCGGCCTGAAAAAAAGAAGGATTTGACTTTCCGGCCACCGTATATGGTGGCGCATGTGACGGCACATGTGACAATCTATCGCTGGAGTTTTGGCCGGATTCTGGGCAACCCAGGCCTGGGGGAGAGCTTCTGTTTCTTTTTTTTTTTGAAAGGGGGTTTAAAATGATTTTTTTGGGCCAATTTTGACTTATATAAGCCATCCATACGAAGCCGTTTTGGGAGTTGTTATCAAAGGCCAAAACGACGTCGTTTTAAGGCCAGGATCCGCTTGTTCACCTGACCCGGGGAAGGATCCATGCGTTTTTATAAAAAGGGAAATTTACCCCTTTGGCCCTTCTGCATTATTGTTTTTGCACAATTTCATCCCTAATTGAACTTTTCTACTATTTTCAATTTGGCCCTAAAGTATGGCATTTATTTCAAATTGGTACTTGAGCTATTTAAAGGCGGATGATGGAACGGCGTCGTTTAGAAGATATGGCATAATTGCCCAATAGGTCCCTACAGTGTGGCGCGTGTTCCAATATGGTGCTTTTTACATTTTACTTCAAATTTTATTTTTTATTTCAATTTAGCCTTGTTTCCTTGATTTTTTTTAAATCCTCTTTCATACTTTTATTTTATTTTTAATTATTATGTATTAAATTTTCATTTTTTTATTATTTATTACTTATATTAGGTTATTTTATTAAATTCTATATTATTTATACGTTACATATTATTTTAAAAATTTGTATATTATTATTATATATTATATATTATTTTAAAATTTGTATATTGTATAACATTTAAATTATTTTATCCTTAATACAAAAATATCCCATATATTGTTTATTTTAATTATGTTATTTTTATGCATATATGTATTGTAATACCCTATTTTTGCCCGGGCCCATACCAAAAAATGATAAAAAATAAATAAATAAATAAATTCCAAGCCCAGTCTAGAATATATCATTTGGCCCAATCAGAATGGCCCATTACTTGAAAAGATTGAAGGTCCATCTACAAACTTGACGTATATGGAAACATAATCTTCAAGGATACGTAATCTTAGAAATGATATGTAAATCTTAGATATGATATGCAATCTTAGAAGATATGGTATGCAATCTTAGAAGATATGATTTTGATATATTAGAGATTTAATTTGAAGATACCCTTTAATCTTAGCCGTTGATGTAATTGATCTGTACCGTTGGATTTGGGGAGGCTCAACTATAAATAGAGGCCTCCCCCCTCATTGTAAACACATTTGAATTTTGGGAAACAATAAAAATTCTTGAGAGCTTTCACTCAAATTTCTCTCACTCTTACGTTCTTATTTTCTGTGGTTTGTTCTTATTTTATTCTTTGTTCATCTTCATTTTTCAACTTTTTTTTATTTAATTCATGTTTCCCTGATTTTTTTAATTCTTTTTTATTTTAATAATTTTAGTATTATATCAAACTATTTTATTTTTTAATATTTTTTAGTATTACTCTTAGTAAATTGTTTTTTTTTTTTAATTTCACTCAAATCATTGTTTTAAAAAATATATTTCATTTAATTGCCATATTTTATCCAAAAGTTTTTCTTAAACAAGGCAATGTTTTGTGTTTAGAAATTCAGGAAATAGTACCCTAACATGCTGGGTTACGATTTTCTGCTTGACTAAATAACTAAATATCCTTTTAGTGAATTATGAGATGAATTTAGTTACGAGGATTTAAAACATCGTGTCCTAACATGCTGGATGTGATGTTTATATCCCTATTTCCTTGATTTTTAATTCTCTTTTATATTTTATTTTTTAATAATTTTAGTATTATATCAAATTATTTTTTTATTAAATTCTATATTACTCTTTGTTTTGAAATATATATATTTCATTTAATTGAAAAGTTTTTTCTTAAATAAGGCAATGTTTGGTGTTTAGAAAATCGGGAAATAGTGCCCTAACATGCTGGGTTGCGATTTTTCGTTTAACTAAATAACCAAATATCCTTTTAATAAATTTTCCTCAATTACGAGGTGATTTCAGTTACAAAAGTTTGAGAATATCGTGTCATATTATGCTGGATGTAATATTCGTGTTCTTTTGGAACGAAGGATTCTCGGTTTTTAAACTCAAACTATTCCTATTTTAAAGGGATCTTATTTTGAGTTATTTCAAACTTTGACATTAAGACAGAAAACAATTCAATTTGGTACCAATTTTGGGCGTTGTGAGGGTGCTAACCCTTCCTCACACGTAACTGACTCCCGAACTCGTTTTCTCAAAAATTCGTAGACCAAGATGGTTTATAAGGTGATCCAATCACACCTAAAAAGATTGGTGGCGACTCCCGTTTTCATTTTTCAAAAAGTCGAACCCCGTTTTTCAAACTCGTTCAAAAATGGTTTCGACATTTAAATTGTTTTATCCTTAATACAAAAATATCCCATATATTGTTTATTTTAATTATGTTATTTTTATGCATATATGTATTAGATTATTATATTATAAATATATTTTTTATTTAAAGTTATATGTTATTTATTTATTTAATAGTATATTAATTATTTTCTTATGAATATATATTATCTTTTTTAGAATTTGCCATATTGTTTTTTATTATTATAGTATTTATTTATTATTTTGTATACATCATTCACCTTATTTTTATATATGAATTTAATCTTGAGTGTAAATTTCCATGTTTATTCCTTAATTTTTCGCATATATCTTTTATTTCATCATTCATATTTTCAAGAATAGATTTGTAATCTTTATTTACCTTAGTATGGTCATTATATTGCCTACATTATTTGCTTTGTTATGTTATTATTTAACTAAATTGTCTATATTAGTACTAATTGTTAATATGACTTGTAGTCTTAGTAAAATGCTCTTTGAAATTTATGCTTTTGTAATGTACTAATGCAACATTTCATTCAAATCATTGTTTTAGAAAATGTATTTCAATTTTAATTGCAACCATTCATCCAAAAAGTATTTTCTTAAATAAGATAATATTTGGCATTTGGAAGTCTCGAGAGAAATTGTGCCCTAACTCACTGGGTTTCAATTTTCTTCGTTGAATTTAAATAGCCAAGTATTCTTTTTGAAATCAAAAATTGCAAATTTTAAATAAAAACCTATTCTTGGGAAGTTAAGAGGTTGTGTCCTAACTCATTGGATACGACGTTTTGTCATCTCAGGGTAAGGATTTCTAAAACACAAAGGATATTTAATGTTTAAAAATTTTGAAAGATCGTACTCTAACTTACTGAGTTTCGATGTTTCTTTTAAAATTCAAATAATCAAATGTCTTCTAAAAGGTTATAAGTTGTAAAAAGGATTTTGTATTTCTAAAATCTTTTTCAAAATATTCGACATTAGGACATTAGTTAATCAATTAGGTATCAATTTTTGGGCGTTACGAGGGTGCTAATCCTTCCTCGTGCGTAATCGACTCCTAAGCCCTTTTCCTCGAATTTTGTAGATCAAAATCAGTTTTTAATAAATCAAAATGTTTTATTAAAATGGCAAATCTCAAGGTGACCCAATCACACCTCGAAAAAGATTGGTGGCAACTCCATTGTTATTTTAAAAGTCAATCCCATTTTTCAAAATTAAAGAAATAGTTTCGACAGCTTGGCGACTCCATTGGGGACCTCAAGAGAGTCAAGCCGTAAAATTGATTATTTCCTATCCTTTTGTCAACCCAATTTGAAAATTACGATCCTTTTATTGCATTTCATATGATTGTTATGGTTCGAGTCTTGCAAGATACTCCTACATTGCATTGCATGACCGTTGTGGTCACACCTTTTAAGTGGGAGTGAGAAACTATACCTTCATGAGGTTTTCACCTCCGTGTAGGATAGTGGATCGCTTCCGGGATACATCCGTACCTATGTCTTCTTGAGGTTTTCACCTCCGTGCAGCCATAGGGAAATGTATTCCCCTGAACTGAACTCAGTTTGTATGAGCTTATAATGGGTGAGGATCAAGGAATCTACCAGTTCAGGTACCCTTATCTTGAAGCCGAACCGCATATAGAGAGACCTAGGAGCCTACCCTAGGTAGAACAACGCCAAACCCCAGTGGTTACCTAGATAGGCGTTCTATGTTGTTTATTTCTCCTGTGCTAACGTGTTTCCTTTTGTTTTGATTACATTGTATTGCATCATCATAGAAAGGAGGTGTTGATTAATATTTGATTGCCAAATAGAATAGCTTGTCATAAGGAAACAAATTTCTTGATAAAGTGGATTATAATACAGTCGTTCGAGTATGGTCCAAGTAAACATGACGAGAGAGGGCTGGTAGTCCATGGAGGAATACATGACCTGGTTTCATTGCCAAAGGTTCAAGCCAACGAAGATTATCCAAGAGCCGTCACGTCTTGATTTTCTTGAAGAAGCTAATGAGTGTCATGGAGATAAGTGAGCAATGGGTCGTGGCCCAGATTAAGCAACAAGGAGCTAGCAAATGTATCTTTTGGAAAATTTGCAAGATTTGACCATGACATTCAGATATGAAGAAAAGATCAGTGTCTTCACCTAGACTATGATGACAAGGTCGCATATGTAATCCGTTTCATGTAAAGAAATTTGTTTTCTAGAGAAGTTATTCTAATGAAATTGAATTCATAATCAACGTCTCTATTTCTTTTGCATTTATTACATGCATCTGCATTGCATTGCATCATTTGCATTAGACTTTCACAAAAGAGCCCTAATTAGGTAAAATTATTTCAGAGTTAACTTGGAAACATGGAACAAAAGTTGGAGAGATTAGAGCAAAGGCAAATACAGATGTAAGAGCAATGGACCAAAATTCAACAAGATATGCGGGATCAAATGTTAGAATTCCAAAGAAATGTGATTGGTCAGTTAAGTCAGTTACTAGCTGAAGGGTTTGAAAAGAGGAAAGGCCCAGTGGTCAACAGTGGGGATGATAATGAAGACCTCGTCTATCCCCCAGGTATTATTCCAATAAGTGTCCAGACCCAGCCAAACGGGCATCCACATGGGGTACTCGTTACTATCAAACCCCAACAGCATCAGGCTGGTATGTCGGCACCAATAAACTACTCGATAGGTTTAGGTCCCAATCCGGGGGGCAATCCAACCAATCCCATTGTCATTGATCTGGCTAGTATAGAAGAAACAAAAAAGGCTAGTGTGGAGATTCTGAAATAATGTGAAGACCATTATAAAAGGAAAAAAACGAGAGTAGAGCTCCCAAGTGAATGCTTTAAGGGCCTCGAAGAAAAAAGAAAATGAGGTGAATAACACGAGTATGCATAGCAAAGGTTATTCAAAACCGATTACCATAGGCCAGCCAACCACTAGCCATTAGGTCTCCCCAAGGCAAGAACCCAATCCAAGACCGAATTCAGAAAAATCCCAATTCGCGCCCATCCTAATCACATATAGGGAGCTGTACCAAATTTTTTTTGATGCACATGTAGTATCCCCTTTCTACCTAAAACCTATACAACCTCCATACCCTAAATGGTACGACACGAACTCCCAATGTGAATACCATGTGGGAATTATAGGACACTATCGAGAACTGCACCACTTTAAAAAAGATGATTGAAAGACTTGTCAAAATGGGTATTGTCAAATTCGATGATCCCTCTGGGGCAAAAAATCCATCACCCAACCATCTAGATAAAGGGGTGAATATTATGAGATCCATGGAATCCAATAATGTATCGAGTTTAGGGCTTTAGTGCAGGACTTGATATTGGAGAATCTGAACGATGTATTCGAAGAGGGAATTAGAGAATAAAATTTTCCAAGCATTTGCCCTTACATACTTGGGAGTGTTTTGAACAATGGGACTGTGGAAGAGATCCCTGTATTTCTAAGAGCTAATTTAGAGTAATATTCAAAACGCACTTGTTGCCTTAAGCCTAGAGGAAATAAGAATCCTTTTGTGAAATAGGCTTGTGTAAAAAATTTTTATTTCAATAAAATGTATCTTTTTGAACAAATGTTCTTTTATTCTTTCCATGTATAGGTTCTTTTATTCTTTAGACTTTCTTTTAGATATTCTTTTATTCTTCATTCATGATCATACCATACAAATAATCATCCTTAGAATTATATATTCTTTGGAATTTGCCTTCGTGCTTACAGCAGGTCCCCATATATCAACGACATGAGCGACATTACTACTGACTCAAAATCTCCTTTTGAATGAGATATGTGTCTAGGAGGATCTCAGGACTTTGAAGATAACAGAGGTTATAACCTATCTCTTGATTTGTTAAGGATGGTAGAACAAGATGAAAATGGATCCTACCTTACAAAAAGTTAATGGACGGTACACCTAGGGGAAAAGAAAGAGGAAAAGATTGAAGCCTGCAAAAACAAAGTGAGACATCATTGAGTTATTCCAAGAATTCAAAGATGTTTTCGTATGATATGCTTGGGCTACTAAGATCTGTGGATGCTGTTAAGGCTAAAAGAGGTCCATAAAAATGTTAGAAGGATGCATGCAGGTGGTTTTACAATGGCTAGGCTAAACATGAGGTTCGGGCACTGCTGGTCTACCATCGAAGGGGCTTGCATCTATTATACCGCAAATATCAAATTGAAAAAGACAAGATTTATGTTCCTCTTCCATTTCTTCATAGACTTTTCTATATGTGGGGCACGGATGTTATGGGGCCAATCTCGTCAAAAGCTTCTAGTTGACATCATCTTTATGGTGGTCAATTACTTCACTAAGAGGGTGAATGTTGCTTCATATGGCAATATTACAAAGTCGACAGTCATCAAATTTCCAAAAAAAGAAAGGATCAGGTGCCAACAAAAAATGCCAGAAAGGATCATGTTTTATAATACACAACTGTACAATGTCAATACTGTTTATTCAAAGATCAGGCGCCATATCACAGAGCAACAAAGGCTGCCAAAAGAAAAAAGTACAAAAAGGAAAAAACAAAAACAACAAAAATTATGGAAGATGACCGAGACTTGTAAAGATTGGCATAAGAAGTTACCATTTACTCTCTATGCTTATCAAATGTTGACCAGGACTTTTGCTGGGGCAACACATTTCCCATTGGTTTATGGAATAGAATGGTTCTGTCCATGGAAATTGAGATTCATTTTCTTTAAGCTTTGATTAAGTCAAGAATTGGATGAAGTAGAATGTCTCCGGTGAATATTGGCTGAAGAAAAGGGTTTGAAAGTATTCATCATAGTCAAATGTGCCAAAAATGGATGATGCTGATTTATGACAAAAAAGGTTCACCCAAGGGAATTTCATGTTGGGGACCTTGGATTGAGGAAGATCCTTTCTATACAAAAGGATTTCAAAGGGAAATGAATGCCAAATGGGGAAGAACCTTATGTGGTAAAGAAGGCTTTTCCCAGAGGAATACTGATTTTGACTGAGATAAACTTATCCAATCCTGTAAATTCGAATTCAGTCCATAGATACCTAAAAGAGGAGAGGCCAATGTGAAAACCCACAAAGGGTGCTTTGAGACCTTCAAAAAAGAAAGAGGAAAAAGAAAAATGGAGAGGCCAAGGTGAAAACCTGCAAAGGGCACCTTGAGACCAAAGGGGTTTTGAGTTGAAAACCCGAAAAGGGCGGCTCAATTTTTGATAAAAGTGGGGCATATGGTAGTCTTTCTATGCTTGAATTGACAATGAAGAAGTATGCTACGTCTTAGGGCATCGACAAAATACTTCGAATCCCCTAAACACATATTGAGTTCAAGATAGTCTTAAAGAAGTTTGAACAGAGAAGTTCAGGCTGCGATATCTGGGGGCCCTAGTTTCCATTTTACCCATTTTTGAATTTGTTATCCTTAATTTTCTTATTCTTTTCAAAAAACGCTTCCAATAAACTTTCTTAATTGCATTTGCTATCCTTGTTTAACTTGTTTTGAGCTATGCTCCTAATCAATTTCCTTCTTGTCCATTGGTATGATCTTTTTCAAGCATTTTGTATTGAAATAACGATTAATGGACTTGTTGTAGCCCAATCTTGCAAACCAAACAAATAAACAAAAAACAAACACAAAACAGAAACCAAAATTAAAAGTCCCAGTCCATTTACAAATTTAAACCCAATTACAATAGCCCAAGACCCGTTTACAAACCCAATATCCACTAAAGCCCAACACCCCTAAAATGCCCAAAACCCGTTACAAACCCTAGCCCCTTTCCCACTCGTGCCGCCTCTACCCACTTGCCTCTGCCAGCAGCTGCTTCACTGCCTCTGTCACATCCTAGCACCGCCCTTGACTTCTTAGCACCGCCCAAGGAGCCCTGCAAGCATTAAACGAGACAGGACAGAAAGTAGAAAACAGAGCAGCAACTTGTAAAATTTTATGGCTATAAAAGCCGATTCAAAACACATTGTAAAGGGTTCGGATTTTAACCCCAAAAACAGCAAATACAAACGCAAGAATATTCAAAGGCAAAATAGCAGTATTTTGGCAGTAACAGCGAAGGGAATACCCCGAATTTCAAAACAATACCAAAAAGTAGTAGATTAAAGCATTAGAATACCAGAGCACAGATTAGTATCGTGAGGTGATTTTGCTTTACAACTTTTTATTATGCATGGATTTTTAAACAACAGTAACAGCAATAATATAGAAATATAAAAAAAGGAAAAATTTTAGAAAATTTACCTTTTTCCGGCCACCGTTCCAGTGGCCGGAACGACGGCGAACGGCGGCTCACGGTGGTCTGATCATCGGCCGGTGACCGGATGTTGACCGGTCTGGTGACCGGACCCTCCCCGAATCCCCCCTCTCTCCTTTCCTTCCCCTCTCCTCTCTCCCTCTTCTCTCTTTTTTTTTTCTTCCCCGGGTGAGAAATGAGCCAAAAAACAAAAAATGGCCCTTTTATAGTAACCGACCTGGGTCGGGTCGACCCGACCCAGATTCGCCTGGGATCCGCGTGCTCTGACGTCAGAAGGGTTTATCGCACGATCAGTCCTTCCGCATTTCTGTTAATTTTCAATCCAGTTTTATTTCTTTGCAATTGGGCCCAGAAATTTGTCCCGGGTTCCAATTTAATCCTCTCTGCCACGACATCGTTTTACAGAGGCGGGTAAATTGCTGCTTTGGTCCTCCTTAGTTTATCCCGTGTTTCAATAGACCCCTTTCTTTCGTTTTTTACTTTAAAATTCAGCCCAAACTTTTTATTTTACTTTCAAATACCCCTTTGTCAATTATTTTTTTTAATTTACGTTGTTATTTTGTTTTTTATTATTATTTATAATTAGCATCATTATTATATTTTATATTATCTACCCTTATTACTATTATATTTACTATTTCTATTATTGCATAATTATCATTCATTTTATTATTATTATGATTATTATTACTATTTTTAACATAGTACTATTATTTTTAGTATTAGTATTATTTTCACTTAAAATTTATGTACACACATGTTATCATGTTTTTTTATTTTACTTATAGTCTATGTAAATATTTTTACAGCTTCTAATACCTATAAACGTATATATTTTATAGATTTTTAGTATTATTACGTATTCATTTTTAAAATTCATGTATGTATTCGTCTATACCCGTAGTAGTTTTGATATTATTTTTCTTAATATATATTATATATATATATATATATATATATTTGAATACCTTATCATATGTCTTATATATCTTCATTTACCATTTATTCACTATTATCATCTATTACTTTTAATAATATTATTATATGGTATTATTCTTGAAATTGTATTATTACACGTACTATTATTTTCGTTATCTTATGTTATTGCTACTAATTAGTTTTATGATATTATTATAATATTATCACTATCGTGTTTTATTATTTTCATTGTTATTAAATTGATTGTTCACTAATGTTTTACTGTTATTAGTATTTGTATTATCTATTTTCGCTTAATATTTGTACATATATTTTATGTTTTCTTTAATACTATCATGTATAAGTTTATGTATGTCTTTAAATATTAATATATTATATGTAAATATTAGTGTGTTAATAGTTGTGTTCAATATTTTAATATGTATTATGTATTTATATTTTAATGCCATATTCATATATATTATGTATAGATCCTAATAATATGTCGCATTTGTGGTTTTCACTATTAGTATTTATTATTATTATTTTATTATTATTTACCCATATATTTATATATATATATATATATATTATCCAAAACATGCATTTTATATATTATACCTATACATTGCGTGTATACTCATAACATCACATTATTCGCATATTGTCGTTATCTCATATTTTTATAATTCCGTTATTCCTAACATATATTACGTGCATGTGTCTAAATACTATTATATATATTTCGTATATGTTTTATACATGTTTACTGCTTCTTTTTATTTGCATTATAACTGTTACTATCATGTATGCATTGTTATATATATATTATATTATTCATCTCGTTTATTTTCACCTTATTCGTTATGTGTTTTTAATATAGCATATTAATTCACATTTTGATTTCTTCATCGATATTACTCATTTATAATCTTTTCATGATTTAATAAACAAGGCAATATACCAATTTTAACATTAAGCCGGTGATTTCATCGCTATGTTGGGTGAATCACGGATGGCTCGTGTTAAAAGCGGGATATCCTTATCAGAAATAAAAACCTTAAAATGCTCGTATTTTGATCGGATCACAACTAAATTTTAAGTTGAACTTGTATTTTTGAAAAATTAAGACAACGTATATTTGAAAGATACCAATTTTGGGCGTCGCGGGGGTGCTAATACCTTCCCCGCGCGTAACTGACTCCCGAACCCTATTTCTTTCTGAATTTCAACGTAGACCTAAATTGAGCCTTCCTTTTACTCAAAAACGAATTTTTCTGCCGGAAAGAGGTTTTATTAGGTGTCCGATCACACCTCGGAAAAAGGATCGGTGGCGACTCCTTTGCTTTCATAAAATTAAAATTCGTTTCCAAGATTTTAAATCGCCACAATTAGCGACCTAAGCTAAATAAAATTTTTTCGTCGCTACAGCTGGCGACTCCACTGGGGACCAGCTTTCGAGAGTCGAATCAAATCAAATGCGTTGTCGAAATTTTTGAAATGCCTTTTTCAAAATTAATGTTTAGTCGTGACCCTCAAATTTTTGAAAAATCATGCACTTGCATCTCGTTGTGAATATTTTCTAACTTGTTTTGTCTACCTGTTTTGAAGCTCTAAATCTCTAAGCTTTGGTGTTCTTAGTCTAGTTTTCAAAATAAAACGAAATGTTTGTGAGTTTCTCCCCACACACCGTTCACGTGCATCGTTGCATAACATGAGCTCTATACCCGGGCTCCGTCCCTTTTAAGTGAAAGTAAACGCTACGCTTCATGAGTTAACTCGTCCCTCCGCACAGGCTAGTGAATACTTTCGGGTTACATATGACTTATGCTTTCATGAGATAACTCGTCCCTCCGCACAGGCATAAGTAAATGTAATCCCTCGAATTGATCTCGTAAGCCTGTGATGGGCTATGACCGAGGTTCTGTACTAATCTTAGTAGATGACTGTACAGACAATTCGAGTGCCTTTCTAGAACCTAAAACCGCATATAATGAACTGTACGAGCCACCCAGCTAGAGCCATGCTGAACCTCTGTCCGTTTAGTATATACCAAAATAGGCACACGGGAGAAACGCCTCTTACCTTTTGTACTTTCGCTTTGTATATAAGGGGTAGGATTTATCCGGTAAAATGAATCGGGTAGCTTAAATGCTTAAATTTATTTTTGCTTATATTTGATCACTAACCGTGTTTGATTGTCTTTGTTTTATTCCTCATCATGTATCATAGGCATCATAGTAGGACGGTGTTGACTAAAGATCAGTTGCCAAAAACGGGTTTCAGATGGAAGAGTCGATTGTACAAATGACCGAGACGAACACCGTGGTTCGGGATTGGTCTCTGAGGACTCAAAGAGAAAGAGGAGACAGCCTGGTAGAAGGATGCATTGTCAATCTACCCGAGCAGGTAACTGTGAATGTCCGTCAAAACAATCTTGAAGACTTGCTTTGGATCTGGAATCAGTGGGATTCAGATACTAGGGGCATTTTCACCGAAAGGTACGGGGACATAGCCCATCTGATAGCTGTCAAAGTAGACGAAAGATTGATACAAGCTATGATTAGATTTTGGGATCCGGGTTACCAGTGTTTCACATTCAACCAAAAGGATATGACCCCTACGATAGAGGAGTATGCTGCTCTGCTGCGTGTCGAAAACATGCAAACCTACAAAATATATGTCAAAGAGCCTAAGCCGATGACATTCAAGAAAAAGTTAGTAAGGCTGACGGATATGACTGATGCATGGGCCGAAAAGCAAATAAAGAAGAAGAATGAAATCAGCTGTGTCCCGTGGTTTTCACTACGAGATCTGGTTTTAAATCATCCTGACATGTTGAAACAGATAAATTTTTTTGCTTTGGCTATTTATGGTTTGGTTGTCTTTCCGAAGATTCTCGGACATATAAAAGTAGCGGTAGTGGATTTCTTTAAAAAGTTAAAGCAAGGTATCAATCCCGCCCCAACCATCCTAGCAGAGACTTTCAGATCTTTGAGAAGTTGCAGAAAAAGAGGGGAAGGACGATTCATCGGATGCACGCAGCTACTCAACGTTTGGATTTTGAGTCACTTTTGGAAGGTAGAGTGCACACCGTTCCATATGTTTTCGAAGACATTTGCCCCATTGGAAGCTCACCTTAAGAAAGAGTGGCCGAAGGAGGTTACTGAACAGCATTGGGTCTCAGTGTTTCAGAACCGGCGTGCCGAGGACATAATTTGGAGAGCGCCGTGGATACGCCCTTCGCTTCTGTTGTACAAAAGTCAGAAACCAAGACTGGGTACCACTACTTGGATTGTGGGGAGGGATTGGTTACGCTCCTCTTTTGGTCCAAAGACAGTTCTCTTCACGACAGTTTATACCCGCCACCAGTGGTCTAACACAGTCAGAGTTTGCCTTTGCGGGCGAAGGTTATATGAAGAAAGTCCGAGACACTGCAAAGGCTTAGAAAAGAATTCATCTGATGGAGTTGGCTTTATATGCTGACACTATCACCCAGGACTACGATGCATAGAGAAAGCAACGGGTAAATAATTTGCAAGTCTCATCGGCAGATTACGCCTTTCAGAATCCTTTTTCGAAAAAAATTCCATCCGAGCTAGAGACGGTGAGACAAGAATTTGAACGCGAAAAGACAAAGATGTTACGAGACCTTAGTGCCTTTTAGGAAGAAAACTATCAGCTGAAGATCGATGTTCAGATTGAAAAATCTAGGACCGAGAAGGTGCAAAAGGAAGCTGAGGTCGTAAGAAACGACTTAAGAGATCTTCATCTGGAAAATAAAAAGTTGAGAGGCACTATAAAGAACAGCGGGCTAGGCAAATCGTCAGCAGAATGGAGAGCAGAATTGAGTAATGTCAAAGGTGGGATGGAATTTTGGAAAGGAAAAGCAAAGAAAGAAGAAAAAAAGGCTGCACGGGCTATAATAGAGTTAAGAAAGAAGTCTGCTGAGTATGAAGCTACGTCTGCTGAACTGATGACTAATCGAGCTAAGCGTCAAGAATTGAAAGAAATGATACGGGATTTAGAAGACACACTACAAACTCGACAACAACAATTAGATGCTCTCTTGGAAGCTTTGGAAGAGAAGAAGGGTCAGTATGACAGAGATACCCGCGCCTACGAGAGAGCCTTCTGTGAAAAGGATGAGAATCTCAAATATTTGATCAACGAGATTCGTGCGGCAGCCATGCACATAATGCAGATAGCGGATGAAGCCGATAGTCTTAGTTGCCAGTTCCCACCTAGATAGAGATCGAGCATATCAGATTTTTTGGAACGGGTGAAGAATTACGGCAATGTAGCAAAGAAGTTTGTATAAAAGCTGAATCAAATGATGGAAAAACGTTTTGTAAATAGACTCTTTTGATTAATGAAATGCCTAAATAGGGGCTATCTGGAATCAACACCGATTTTGCATATGCATTCATAACTAACATTTAACATACATTCATTCATTCATTCACTGCATATCCCACGATCATTTGCTAAAGAGTAGAATCATATAATGCGCAGTTGTGACGTTGTAAACCAGGAATCACGCCATACGTATAGAACACGTCAACAAGCCAGAACAATGGAGGCTGAGTTTAATGAAAGAATTGAAAGGATGGAGAGAATTTAGAAAAAATTACAGGAACAGTTAGCCAGGTCGCAACAGGAGACGAGAGAGTTGATGATAAGGTCTCGGAAAGAATCTATTGAACAGAAAGATTAAATGACTAAGATGATGGAGATGATGTCGGCCTTAGTCAAAGGAAAGGGACCTCTACAAAACCCTGAGGTTGTGAATCTTGATCAGGATCTGTCTTATCCTCCAGGGTTTACTCCGCCCCACGTGACGTATAGAGGATACACGCAAGGTGGACCCGCGGGCGTAGAACAACAGCCTGTAACACCCCCTACTGTAGGACAGGGAGTATTTGTGGCAAACCCAGGAACTGCTCCGATGGATCCACCTGTCCCAGACCTAGACGATCCGGTAGAAATCGCTAGGTTAAGGATAGAGGATCATGAAGCCCAAGAAAAATATAGAAGTCTGAAGGAAAGACTTAAAGCGATAGAAGGCACTGAAGTTTTCTCGGCACTAAACGCTAAAGAACTTAGTCTGGTACCGGACTTGTCCTACCTCCAAAATTCAAAGCACCGGATTTTGAAAAGTATGACGGCTCGAGATGCCCGAAGGCACATCTCGTTATGTTCTGCAGAAAAATGACTGGCTATGTCAATGAAGACAAGCTACTTATATACTATTTTCAGGACAGTTTGACCGGATCAGCTCTCCGCTGGTACAACCAACTCAGTAGAGAAAAGATCTGAACCTGAAAGGATCTAGCAGCAGCATTTTGCGAGCAGTACAAACACGTCTCCGATATGGTACCCGACCGCATGACACTACAAATGATGGAGAAAAAGCCATCGGAAACTTTTAGACAATACACGCAGAGATGGAGGGACATCTCAGCTCAGGTGGAACCTCCACTAACCAAGACCGAGATAGCAGTCCTTTTTATCAATACCCTGAAGGCACCGTTTTATGAGAAATTAGTGGGAAGCGCCACAAAAGACTTCTCGGATATTGTTATATCCGGTGAACTTATAGAAAATACCGTTAAAAGTGGAAGAATGGAAGGAGAAGGTTCGAAGAAGGCAGTGCCCATAAGAAAAAAAGAGCCAGAAGCCCACATGGTGGGAACGGGAAATCGTTATACTCCTGGTCCATATCCTAATCAATTCCAACCTTGAAATTACCCACCACCGAATTTCTATCATCCACAAACCCCCTATTACCAAACACCACCTCCCTACCCTTCTTACCCTATCTATGCAACCAACAACCCGAGGCCAGCCGTCACGTTTCCTCAAAATGCCGGCTCCATTCTAGGCCAGCCCAGAAGCAAACCAAGGCCAGCGAGGCCTAACCTCGAGAGACCCCAATTCACTCCTATTCCTGTATCTTATGGGGAACTGTACCCCAAGCTTTTGGAGAAACAACTGATATCTCCTCATTACATGGCACCGTTGAAGCCCCCGTACCCAAAGCGGTACGACCCAAATGCTAGCTGTGCATACCATGCGGGGAACCAGGGGCACTCTACGAAAAACTGCATTGCCTTTAAACGAAGAGTCCAAGGACTAATCAATGCGGGTGTTTTGCGTTTCGACGGTACTGGTGGTGCAACTGGGAACCCGTTCCCAAATCATACTGAAAGAAATGTTAGCGCAGTGGAGGAGATAAGTGAATTGCAAACCAGAAGAGTTGTTTCAGAAATAAGCTCACCTTTGCAGAAAATCTGGGAGGTGCTGCTTGAAAAAGGATTACTCTGTCATCCTAAAGGGGTAACCAAGAAAAGAAATACGAACAGTCAAAATTTTTGTGACTTCCATGAAGTCAAAGGACATAATATCCAGTCTTGTGAGCAATTTAAAGAACTACTCCAAGACATGATGGACAACAAAGAAATTGAAATCTTCAACGGAAGAAGAGAGGCCAATGAAGGAGAAATATGTGCCTCCGATGGTCAATCATTGGATCTCCCTTACACTGCTGAACGACCACTGATAATTTATTATGATGTGAGGAGAGAACCGGTAAAACCAAAAATGGTAATTGAGGTGCCATCGCCTTTTCCGTACAAGGATAGTAAGGCAATACCTTGGAAGTACGATGTGAATATCGTCACTCCTGAAAGTGAAAAATCCCAAGGCATGGCTGAAAATGTCGGGGAAGTTGGTCACTTTACCCGGAGTGGAAGATGCTATTCCAAAGAAGTTGAACCAGCAAAGAGGAATAACGATTTAAAACAAAAGGGAAAGGCACCTATGCTTGAGGCTGAATCGGAAAGTCCGCCTGAACGGCAAGAGACTAAAAGACTTGTGAACGAGGAAGAAGCACAGGAATTCTTGAAATTCATTAAACACAGTGAGTACAACGTGGTCGAACAATTAAGTAAACAACCTGCACGTATTTCGGTATTATCCCTGTTATTGAACTCGGAGCCGCATCGAAATGCCTTGTTGAAGGTATTGAACCAAGCCTATGTAGCAAACAATATATCGGTCGAAAAGCTTGATAGGTGGATCAATAACTTGAACGCAGATAATTTCATCTCCTTTAGTGATGATGAAATACCACCAAACGGTAGAGGCTCCGTGAAGGCGCTGCACATAACAACCCGCTGTAAGGGTTATATAATACCAAACGTGCTTATCGATAATGGGTCAGCACTTAATGTTATGCCTCTGGCCACACTTTCTAGAATCCCGATGGATTTGTCCTACTTGAGGCCGTGTCACTCCACGGTAAGGGCATTTGATGGAACGAGACGAGAAGTTATAGGAAAAATTGAGGTCCCTCTAGAAGTGGGTCCTTATATCTATGACGTCGAGTTCCAAGTTATGGACATTACCCCTTCATATAATTGCCTCCTGGGAAGGCCATGGATCCATTCGGCCGGGGCAGTTCCATCATCCCTTCATCAGAAAATAAAGTTTATCATGGATGGCTGTTTGGTCACTGTTGAAGGTGAAGAGGATATTGTTGCGTCTATTTCTGCAGACACACCTTACCTCAAAGCGAACAAAGATGCTGTGGAATGTTCTTTTCGATCTTTTGAATTCGTCAATGCCACATTTGTGGCTGAAGGAAACAGAATTCCCGTGCCTAGGCTGTCAAAGAATACTAAAATGGGAATCAAGCTAACGGTAGGAAGAGGGGCCCGAGCAAGGAAAGGGCTAGGAAGACATCATCAAGGGATAGTCAGGGCTTTAAAGCCAATTCACCACAAGGCTCGTTTTGGGCTAGGATTCCAACCGAATGCATATCACTTGAAGAAACAGTGGAAGAAGGAGCAAGAAAGAAGGGTTGCGAGGACTCTGGGACGAGAACCAGAATGGGAACCCATCGAATACCCCCATCTGTCAACGACATTTACATCGGCTGGAATAATATACCCTGGGCAAGATAATGTACACAGCCCACTGCTACTCATTGAGAAGGCTTTCCAGAACATTTGTATAAATGTCATTGATGAAGAAGCTGATACAAGTAAGAATGTTTCGAGGATACGCCCTTGTCCCCCGGGTTACATGTTGAACAATTGGACCGCTGAGGACCTTCTTGTGGTTTACAAGTCTTCCTCAAAGTAATGTTCGATATTCACTTTTTGTATCCCTAAATATAATGGGATTCTTTTGTAAGAGATGTCATCCGCTCATTATCTATTAAATGAATATTAATGGAGAGGCATTTTATCATAACATTTTGCATTCGCATTTACTCCATAATTATTCTTTCATTTCATGACCTGTCCTTACACTCACCTCATACCATGCCATAACATTTTGTTTGTTGTTGCCAATACTGGGATGTCCCTCTATAGTATTCTTTTTTCCATTCAATTTTCAGGTGTTCAGATACCAACGACATGAACGAGCCCGTTACCAATCTTGAAATCGATTTTGAGGGGACTGTTTGTTTAGGAGAGTTCGAGGATGAGGAAAATGCCGAAGACTATGCCTCGTCTCCTGACTTGCTAAGGTTGGTGGAACAAGAGGACAAACAGATTTTACCTCATCAAGAATCTGTTGAAACAATAAACCTGGGCACTAATGAAAATAAGCAAGAAGTGAAGATTGGAACCTCAATATCAAAGGACACCAGGCATCATTTGATTGTTTTGCTCCATGAGTACAAAGATGTATTTGCATGGTCGTATCAGGACATGCCGGGATTGGATGAGGATATAATGGTTCATAAGCTCCCGCTGAGACCAGAATGCAAACCCATTCAACAAAAACTAAGACGAATGAGGCCTGAAATATTGCTGATGATAAAAGAAGAAGTCAAGAGGCAATTTGATGCGGGCTTCCTACAAGCTTCTAGATATCCAGAATGGGTGGCTAATATTGTCCCAGTGCCAAAGAAGGATGGCAAAGTGCGAATGTGCGTGGATTATCGTGACCTGAACCAAGCAAGTCCTAAGGATAATTTTCCCTTACCACATATCGACACATTGGTGGACAATACGGCAAAGCATTCATTATTTTCTTTCATGGATGGATTCTCGGGGTATAATCAGATCAAAATGGCTCCCGAGGATATGGAGAAAACCACCTTTATAATGATGTAGGGAACGTTCTGCTACAAGGTGATGCCATTCGGGCTAAAGAATGCTAGGGCCACATATCAGAGGGCCATGGTGACATTGTTCCACTATATAATGCATAAGGAAATAGAAGTCTATGTTGACGACATGATTGCTAAATCCCGAGGAGAAGAAGAACATATTGTCAACCTCAAAAAGTTGTTTGAAAGACTGAGGAAGTTTCAGCTGAGGCTTAATCCAGTCAAATGTACATTCGGGGTTACCTCGGGAAAATTGCTGAGCTTCATCGTCAGTAAAAAGGGTATAGAGGTGGATCCAGAAAAGATAAAAGCCATTCAAGAATTACCACCTCCGCGCACTCAGAAAGAGGTCAGAGGATTCTTGGGAAGGCTAAACTATATTGCCCGATTCATTTCTCAACTCACTAATCAGTGTGACCCCATCTTTCGACTCCTTCGAAAGCACAACCCTGGAAAATGGGATGAGGAATGTCAGGAAGCTTTTGACAAAATAAAACAATATTTGTCTAGCCCCTCAGTGCTAGTGCCACCAACTCCAGGGAGGCCTTTGATTTTGTATTTAACGGTGTTCAAAAACTCAATGGGTTGTGTACTCGGGCAACATGACGAGTCAGGAAAGAAGGAAAAGGCAATATACTACCTCAGTAAAAAGTTCACAGAATACGAGGCAAGGTATTCGTCAATCGAAAAATTCTGTTGTGCTTTGGTTTGGGCAGCTCGGAGGCTCAGGCAATACATGTTGTATCACACGACATGGTTAATCTCAAAGCTAGACCCGATAAAGTATATGATAGAATTACCCACACTCTCGGGGAGAATGGCACGATGGCAGATCCTGTTATCAGAATACGATATCGTCTATGTGAACCAAAAATCGGTGAAAGGGAGTGCAATAGCTGATCTCTTGGCGGCTCGAACAACAGAAGAATATGAGCCCCTGAAATTTGATTTCCCAGATGAAGACTTAATGTGCATCACAGAAAAAGAGTGTGAGTCATCAAAAGGGACGCCCTGGAAGATGAGCTTTGATGGTGCATCGAATGCCCTGGGGCATGGAATTGGAGCAGTCTTAATATCACCAGAAGGAGATCATTATCCTTTCACTGCTAGGCTCAATTTCTTCTGCACCAACAACATAGCGGAATATGAGGCTTGTATCATGGGACTTCGGACAGCCATTGAACGAAACATCGAGATCCTAGAGGTATATGGGGATTCAGCTTTAGTGATCTACCAAATCCGTAGAAATTGGGAAGTGAGAGATCCAAAGTTGATTAAGTACAGCTATCTGGTGGCTGAATTGATCAAAGATTTCAAAGAAATAACTTTTAATTACTTCCCACGAGAAGATAACCAATTGGCTGACGCCTTGGCCACTTTGGCTTCCATGTTCAAAACAAATAGAGAAGCAGAAATAATGCCCCTCATGATGAGCATATACGAGGTCCCTGCACATTGTTATAGCATTGAGAAAGAGGCTGATGGACGACCATGGTACCATGATATCTTAGGGTACGTCAAGAATCAAACGTATCCTGAACAAGCAAACGAGAATGACAAAAGAACAATCAGAAGAATGGCAGTGAGATTCGTTCTTGATGGGGACACCTTGTACAAGAGAGGTAAAGATCAGGTGCTTCTAAGATGTGTAGACACTACTGAAGCCAAGAAAATACTTGAAGAAGTTCATGAAGGAATATGTGGGACCCATTTCAACGGTTTCACTATGGCTAGGAAAATTATGAGACTCGGGTACTACTGGGCGATGATGGAAAGAGATTGCATTAGCTACGCAAGAAAGTGCCACAAATTTCAAATTTATGGCGATAAAATTCATGTAGCTCCTTCGCCCCTTCATGTTATGACATCTCCATGGCCATTTTCAATGTGGGGCATGGACGTTATAGGGCCGATTTCTCCCAAAGCTTCTAATGGGCACCGATTCATTTTTGTGGTCATAGATTATTTCACGAAATGGATAGAAGCTGCCTCATTTGCTAATGTGACAAAGACCGCTGTCTATAGATTCTTGAAAAAGGAAATCATTTGTCGATATGGTTTGCCTGAAAGAATCATTTCAGATAACGCCTTGAATTTGAACAATAAAATGATGACAGAAGTGTGCAAGCAATTTCAAATAAAGCATCATAATTCCTCGCCCTATCGACCAAAGATGAACGGAGCTGTTGAAGCGGCTAACAAGAACATAAAGAAGATTATCGGCAAAATGACAGAGACCTACAAGGACTGGCACGAAAAGCTGCCATTCGCTCTGTATACATATCGCACATCGGTACGGACATCTATAGGGGCAACTCCTTTCTCTCTAGTCTATGGGATGGAGGCTGTGCTGCCCATCGAAGTTGAGATTCCCTCTCTACAAGTCTTGATGGAATCGAAACTCGAGGAGGCAGAATGGGTTCAAGCTCGATATGATCAGTTGAATCTCATCGAAAAAAATGTTTGAAAGCAATCTGTCATGGACCAAAAGAGAATGATTGCGGCCCATAACAAGAAGGTACGGCCAAGAGAGTTCCATGAAGGAGAACTCGTGTTGAGAAAGATCCTCCCAATACAAAAAGATTTGCGAGGGAAATGGGCACCTAATTGGGAAGGACCATACGTCGTAAAAAAGGCATTCTCTGGTGGGGCCTTGATTCTCACAGAAATGGATGGGAAGGAGTTACCAAATCCAGTAAACTCCGATGTTGTAAAGAAATATTACACTTAAAAAAAAAAGGGGATCAAGGTGAAAACTCGGAAAGGGCGCCTTGGTTAAACACAAAATATTAGGATGAAAACCCGAAAGGGCGTCCTAATGAAGCAAATTTGGGTCCAAGGAGCAAAAGCAATTTGAACAGTGGGCCAATTGACAAGGCTATAGTACGAAGTATTTTTGAACACTCGAGATCTTCTACACAAGAAGTCCTGCTCGAAAAGATTTTTGATTGAGAAACGTGGCAAAGTTCATGCGTTGAATATCTAGAACATTTGTATCCACTAATATGGTTCCTTTTCTTTTGTGGCACTTCCAATTATCCTTGGTTAACTTTGTTTGTTACCTTTGAAATTAATATGAAGTCTCTTTCTTGTACCCACCTGACCATTTGCATGCATCTTATTATGTTTATTTAATTGATAAATAGTAATATGACATGCTCTGAACAAAAGAAATGTTGAGTATTACTCGAATAGAAAACTTGATAGGCACAAGAGTCTCAAAGCAGGAACAAAAGTTCAACGTATACTAGGCAAGTGATATCTAAGAAACACAGACCGCTTGTAAAGCTTAAAAGACAAATACAAAGCTTGAAGAGAAACTTAAGAATCCAAGCAATGAAAGCAGATCATCATGATAAGCAAAACAAGAGCTCGAAAGCAAGAACAAAAGCTCAGATGGGGCAAAAGAGTACTATCCAAGAAACAAAGATTACTCGTGAAATTGGGAAACGAGTACGAAGTTTAAAGGAAAAGGTCAAAAAATGATGAGAGCAGATCACTACAGGACTCGTGATGAAAAGAGATCACGATAAACAAGTGCAAGGCACTTAACATATTCATATAGGCATGAATGCATTTAAGGCAAACAAGTGCACATCATGATGACATCATGCATAACATATACAGGTATCTCAAACAGAGCAAAAGGTTTGAAGAAAGCTACCCAAATCAAAGAAGAAGACACTTGAATTCCATCGTGTGAGAAATTTTGGGTGATTTTAATTTATGTTTTAAAAATCAGCTCATATTGCGAGAGGTGAGTTGAGCCTCAAGACACGTTGAGGTATTTTTAACTTCTGTTATTGACTCATATTGCGAGAGGTGAGTCAAACCTCAGGTCATGCCGAGGTGCTTTTGAATTATGTTTTCAAAATCAGCTCATATTGCGAGAAGTGAGCTGAGCCTCAAGACACGTTAAGGTACTTTTAATTTCAGTTTTTATGTTTCAAAATCAACTCATATTGTGAGAAGTGAGTTGAGCTCTTTTAATGTCAGTTTTTAAATTTTTGCTGTTCAAAAATCAGCTCATATTGCGAGAGGTGAGCTGAGCCTCAAGACACGTTGAGGTATTTTAAATTCCTTTTTCAAAAAAATCAACTCATATTGCGAGAGGTGAGTTGAACCCTAGGTCATGCTGAGGTACTTTTTATTTATGTTTCAAAAGTCAGCTCATATTGCGAGAGGTGAGCTGAGCCTCAAGACACGTTGAGGTACTTTCAGTTTATGTTTTCAAAGTCAGCTCATATTGCGAGAGGTGAGCTGAGCCTCAAGACACGTTGAGGTACTTTCAGTTTATGTTTTCAAAATCAGCTCATATTGCGAGAGGTGAGCTGAGCCTCAAGACACGTTGAGGTACTTTTAATTTCAGTTTCTTATGTTTCAAAATCAACTCATATTGCGAGAGATGAGTTGAGCTTTTAATTTCTGTTTTTAAATTGCAGTTTCTTATGTTTCAAAAATCAACTCATATTGCGAGAGATGAGTCAAGCTTTTTCAATTTCTGTTTTTATTTTCTACTTTTCAAGAGTCAATTCATGTTACAGAGATGAGTTGAGCTTTTCAATTTCTGTCTTAATTTCTGTTTCTCAAAGGTTAACTCATATCGCGAGGGGTGAGTTAAGCCTCGGACCTCATGTCCAGATATTTTCAAACTCTATTCTTTAAAAAGTCAACTCATATCGCGAGAAGTGAGTTGAGCCTCAGTTTGCACACTGAGGTACTTGCAATTTATGTTTCAAAAATTAACCCATATTACAAGAATGCGCAGGTCGAGCAATTTTTGATTTCATCTCAATGAAGGATAAAGTTGCAAGAGAGCCAATTGAAGATGTAAAATTTGCCTCTTTGAAGTTACAAGAGACCTAATCAAGGATGTAGACCTTGCATCCCTAGTAAAGTCGCAAAGGCGCAGATTGAAATCACAAGTTTCATCCTCCTAAAGTTTTAGCAGAGCAGATTGAAGATACAAGATCTTATCTCTGAAGTTGCAGAAGAGTAAGTCACGACAAATTTTATATCCCTGAAGAAGAGATAGATCGAGGCTACAAGTCATAGCTCTGAAGTCGCGACGGATCGAACCAAAGCGACAAAATGCGGTGGATTGGAAAGAGACTACCTAAACCAGAGTACCAGAGAAGCCAAGATTTGGCAGGATGGGGCAAAATTGGCCTTTCATTATGTCTTTGCTCTATTTTCGTTATACGATAATGAGCAAAGAGGGGCAGCTGTTGTAGCCCAATTTTGCAAACCAAACAAATAGACACAAAACAAACACAAAACAGAAACGAAAATTAAAAGTCCCAGTCCATTTACAAATTTAAACCCAATTACAATAGCCCAAGACCCGTTTACAAACCCAATATCCACTAAAGCCCAACACCCCTAAAATACCCAAAACCCGTTACAAACCCTAGCCCCTTTCCTACTCGTGCCGCCTCTACCCACTTGCCTCTGCCAGCAGCTGCTTCACCGCCTCTGTCACATCCTAGCACCGCCCTTGACTTCTCAGCACCGCCCAAGGAGCCCTGCAAGCATTAAACGAGACATGACAGAAAGTAGAAAACAGAGCAGCAACTTGTAAAATTTTATGGCTATAAAAGCCGATTCAAAACACATTGTAAAGGGTTCGGATTTTAACCCCAAAAATAGCAAATACAAACGCAAGAATATTCAAAGGCAAAATAGCAGTATTTTGGCAGTAACAGCGAAGGGAATACCCCGAATTTCAAAACAATACCAAGAAGCAGTAGATTAAAGCATTAGAATACCAGAGCATAGATTAGTATCGTGAGGTGATTTTGCTTTACAACTTTTTATTATGCATGGATTTTTAAACAACAGTAACAGCAATAATATAGAAATATAAAAAAAGGAAAAATTTTAGAAAATTTGCCTTTTTCCGGCCACCGTTCCGGTGGCCGGAACGACGGCGAACGGCGGCGCACGGTGGTCCGATCATCGGCCGGTGACCGGCCGGTGATCGGACCCTCCCCGGATCCCCCATCTCTCCTTTCCTTCCCCTCTCCTCTCTCCCTCTTCTCTCTCTTTTTTTTTTCTTCCCCAGGTGAGAAATGAGCCAAAAAACAAAAAATGGCCCTTTTATAATAACCGACCTGGGTCGGGTCGACCCGACCCAGATCCGCCTAGGATCCGCGTGCTCTGACGTCAGAAGGGTTTATCGCACGATCAGTCCTTCCGCATTTCTGTTAATTTTCAATCCAGTTTTATTTCTTTGCAATCGGGCCCAGAAATTTGTCCCGGGTTCCAATTTAATCCTCTCTGCCACGACATCGTTTTACAGAGGCGGGTAAATTGCTGCTTTGGTCCTCCTTAGTTTATCCCGTGTTTCAATAGACCTATTTCTTTCGTTTTTTACTTTAAAATTCAGCCCAAACTTTTTATTTTACTTTCAAATAACCTCTTTGTCAATTATTTTTTTTTAATTTACGTTGTTATTTTGTTTTTTATTATTATTTATAATTAGCATCATTATTATATTTTATATTATCTACCCTTATTACTATTATATTTACTATTTCTATTATTGCATAATTATCATTCATTTTATTATTATTCTTATTATTACTACTATTTTTAACATAGTACTATTATTTTTAGTATTAGTATTATTTTCACTTAAAATTTATGTACACACATGTTATCATGTTTTTTTATTTTACTTATAGTCTATGTAAATATTTTTACAGCTTCTAATACCTATAAACGTATATATTTTATAGATTTTTAGTATTATTACGTATTCATTTTTAAAATTCATGTATGTATTCGTCTATACTCGTAGTAGTTTTGATATTATTTTTCTTAATATATATTATATATATATATTTGAATACCTTATCATATGTCTTATATATCTTCATTTACCATTTATTCACTATTATCATCTATTACTTTTAATAATATTATTATATGGTATTATTCTTGAAATTGTATTATTACACGTACTATTATTTTCGTTATCTTATGTTATTACTACTAATTAGTTTTATGATATTATTATAATATTATCACTATCGTGTTTTATTATTTTCATTATTATTAAATTGATTGTTCACTAATGTTTTACTATTATTAGTATTTGTATTATCTATTTTCGCTTAATATTGGTACATATATTTTATGTTTTCTTTAATACTATCATATATAAGTTTATGTATGTCTTTAAATATTAATATATTATATGTAAATATTAGTGTGTTAATAGTTGTGTTCAATATTTTAATATGTATTATGTATTTATATTTTAATGCCATATTCATATATATTATGTATAGATCCTAATAATATGTCGCATTTGTGGTTTTCACTATTAGTATTTATTATTATTATTTTATTATTATTTACCCATATATTTATATATATATATATATATATATATATATTATCCAAAACATGCATTTTATATATTATACTTATACATTGCGTGTATACTCATAACATCACATTATTCGCATATTGTCGTTATCTCATATTTTTATAATTCCGTTATTCCTAATATATATTACGTGCATGTGTCTAAATACTATTATATATATTTCGTATATGTTTTATACATGTTTACTGCTTCTTTTTATTTGCATTATTACTGTTACTATCATGTATGCATTGTTATATATATATATTATATTATTCATCTCGTTTATTTTCACCTTATTCGTTATGTGTTTTTAATATAGCATATTAATTCACATTTTGATTTCTTCATCGATATTACTCATTTATAATCTTTTCATGATTTAATAAACAAGGCAATATACCGATTTTAACATTAAGCCGGTGATTTCATCGCTATGTTGGGTGAATCACGGATGGCTCGTGTTAAAAGCGGGATATCCTTCTCAGAAATAAAAACCTTAAAATGCTCGTATTTTGATCGGATCACAACTAAATTTTAAGTTGAACTTGTATTTTTGAAAAATTAAGACAACGTATATTTGAAAGATACCAATTTTGGGCGTCGCGGGGGTGCTAATACCTTCCCCGCGCGTAACTGACTCCCGAACCCTATTTCTTTCTGAATTTCAACGTAGACCTAAACTGAGCCTTCCTTTTACTCAAAAACGAATTTTTCTGCCGGAAAGAGGTTTTATTAGGTGTCCGATCACACCTCGGAAAAAGGATCGATGGCGACTCCTTTGCTTTCATAAAATTAAAATTCGTTTCCAAGATTTTAAATCGCCACAATTAGCGACCTAAGCTAAATAAAATTTTTTCGTCGCTACAGGACTAATCATACTTTCATAAAATGAGTTTTACATATTATTCTGGAAGCTTCTAAATAGAAGAATCTGAAACAGGACTCTTGTTTAGAACTCACCAAGCTTAAGGGTTGGAAATATTTGAGCCCAAAGTGAGCTTATCTCTTCGAATTTTCTGTCAAGGACATTGGTTGATCAAAAAACTAGATATTACATCGGTGATACAATTCTGACAGAAAATGAGCAATGACAACCCAAGCGTAGAAGGGATCATTCTCGAAAAGAAAAAAATGATATTCTGCATCCATGCGAGTATCATGCATACACATCTGGTCGGGATAAGTTATAGATCCTATACCTAAAATTGCAGTGGGATGGATTGATACAAGTCCTATACCCTTGAATTGCAGTGGGAACGGATTGAAAAAGTTTTAAATCCTATAATCCTGAACCACAGTGGGATGGTTTGAAAATGGTACAAGCCTTATGTCCCTGAGGTACAGTGGAAAGGACCCTAAAGTTAGTGGGGTAAATTAGTTGAGCAAAGATTTTTTCGGGTTATCTGTCAAATACCAGTCGAGTAGGAGGACAACGTACTACGTTAATGATAGAACCCTGATAAGCAACAAGTGATGACATCCTAATTATTAAAAAACATCGTTCTCATGACATTTTGCATTCGTACATATATCATTCAGTTTGAAGCATTTGATTTGTTCAGATCATAACATCTTAACCATTTTGCATAAGCATAAACACATAAAATCGATTCTACAGCATAGGCCCCCAGAGGACGGTATAGCAACATTGGTGAATTCATAGATCTTGTCTTCTTGAGTTTGCAGTGAAGCGGATTGAAAACATCAGCCTGGCATCCCTAAGTTTGCAGTGGAGCAGACTAAAGATAGCAGATTTTGTCTTCCTGAGTTTGCAGTGAAGCGGATCAAAGATACTAGTCTGGCATCCCTGAGTTTGCAGTGGAACATATTGAAGATAGCAGATCTTGTCTTCCTGAGTTTGCAGTGAAGCGTATCGAAGATACTAGTCTAGCATCCCTGAGTTTGCAGTGGAGCAGACTGAAGATAGCAAATCTTGTCTTCTAGGGTTTGCAGTGAAGCGAATCGAAGATAGTAGTCTGGCATTCTTGAGTTTGCAGCGGAGCAGACTGAAGATAGCAGATCTTGTCTTCTTAAGATTGCAGTGAAGCAGGTCAAAGATACCAGTCTGGCATCCCTGAGTTTGTAGCGGAGCAGACTGAAGATAGCAGATCTTGTCTTCCTAAGGTTACAGTGAAGCAGATCGAAGATACCAGCCTCGCCTCCTTGAGTTTGCAGCAGAGTTGACTAAAGACAGCAGAACTTGTATTTCTGAGGTTGTGGTGAAACAGATCGAAGATACCAGCCTTTTTTCCCTGAGATTGCAGCAAGTAGATCGAAGATATTGATTCTCATCTCCTTGAAGTTCTAGCAGAGTAGATCGAAGCTACAAATCTCTCTTCCTTGAAATTACGTTGGAGTGGATCGAAGCACCAATTCCTATACCCTTAAAGATGAAGTGGGATGTGATACTTGATGAAAAGAAGTTCCAAAAAGTCAAGATTAGGCAAGACTGGGCAAAATTGGCCCTTTTGAAGGTCTTTGCTCTATTGTCGTTACAAGGCAATGAGCAAAGAGGGGCAGCTGTAATAGGCCCAATTTGCCTGGGCCCATACCAAAAATAAAAGCCAAAAATAAAAGCCCCAAAAGAAAAAATAAAATAGTGGTCCAATGTCCATACAATAACCAAAGACAGAAAAATTACAATAGCCCAAACGGGCCTACATACAAACCCAAACATTTACCCAAACCCTTATTCCAAATGCCTAACCCTTTTAAAACCTAAATACCTCAGGCCCAATCTTAACAAACCCAAACCTACAGGGCCCAAAAGGCCCAATACCCAAACTAAATCAGAAACTTAAGGTTTCTGAAACCCTAGGCGCCGCAACCTCCATCACGCCGCCATCATCGTGCCCTATTCTCGCCGTTGACCTACAAAACAAAAAGGGAAAGGAAAACAAATCACTAGCAGAAATCAGTGTCTTGGTATTTATTGTATTTTTATTTATTTTGGGCTATAAAAAAAACCCTAAGGTAATCTGTAGGTACTACGATTTTTTTGGGAGAATACTATACAAAAAAAAAATCAAAGAAACAAAGGTGATTTACGCTTTTAGATGCTGTTTAATCTTAATTTAAATCTCTTTTGATGATTTCTTCTCTATCTTGCTATACAAACAGAACACAATCCACAATCCAAAAATCGATTTTAAAAATAGATCAAAGGAAATATTCTGTATTTGTTTATTTATTTATTTATTTTTTGTTTCTTTTAATAACTTTTTATATATATATAAAATATCATAAAAAATAATAAGAGAAAATCTTACCCTTGATTTGGCCTGAAAAAAATAAGGATTTGACTTTCCAGCCATCGTATATGGTGGCGCATGTGACGGCGCGTGTGACAATCTGCTGCCGGAGTTTTGGTAGGATTCTGAGCAACCCAGGCCTGGGGGAGAGCTTCTGTTTCTATTTTTTAAAAGGGGATTTAAAATGATTTTTTTTGGGGCCAATTTTGACTTATATAAGCCATTCATATGACGCCGTTTTGGGAGTTGTTATTAAAGGCCAAAACGACGTCGTTTTAAGGCCAGGATCCGCGCGTTGACCCGACTCGGGGAAGGATCCGTGCGTTTTTATAAAAAGGGAAATTTATCCCTTTGGCCCTTCCGCATTCTTGTTTTTGCACAATTTCATCCCTAATCGAACTTTTCTGCTATTTTCAATTTGGCCCTAAAGTATGGCATTTATTTCAATCTGGTACTTGAGCTATTTAAAGGCAGATGAAGGAACGGCGTCGTTTAGGAGATATGGCATAATTGTCCAATAGGTCCTTACTGTGTGGCGCACATTCCAATATGGTCGTTTTTACATTTTACTTCAAATTTTATTTTTTATTTCAATTTAGCCTTGTTTCCTTGATTTTTTTTAAATCCTCTTTCACACTTTTATTTTATTTTTAATTATTATGTATTAAATTGTCATTTTTTATTATTTATTGCTTATATTAGGTTATTTTATTAAATTCTATATTATTTATACGTTACATATTATTTCAAAAATTTGTATATTATTATATATTATATATTATTTTAAAATTTGTATATTGTATAACATTTAAATTGTTTTATCCTTAATATAAAAATATCCCATATATTGTTTATTTTAATTATGTTATTTTTATGCATATATGTATTAGATTATTATATTATAAATATATTTTTTATTTAAAGTTATATAATATTTATTTATTTAAAAGTATATTAATTATTTTCTTATGAATATATATATATATATTATCTTTTTTAGAATTTGACATATTGTTTTTTATTATTATAGTATTTATTTATTATTTTGTATACATCATTCACCTTATTTTTATATATGAATTTAATCTTGAGTGTAAATTTCCATGTTTATTCCTTAATTTTTCGCATATATCTTTTATTTGATCATTCATATTTTCAAGAATAGATTTGTAATCTTTATTTACTTTAGTATGGTCATTATATTGCCTACATTATTTGTTTTGTTATGTTATTATTTTACTAAATTGTCTATATTAGTACTAATTGTTAATATGACTTGTAGTCTTAGTAAAATGCTCTTTGAAATTTATGCTTTTGTAATGCACTAATGCAACATTTCATTCAAATCATTGTTTTAGAAAATGTATTTCATTTTTAATTGCAACCATTCATCCAAAAAGTATTTTCTTAAATAAGATAATATTTGGCATTTGGAAGTCTCGAGAGAAATTGTGCCCTAACTCACTGGGTTTCAATTTTCTTCGTTGAATTTAAATAGCCAAGTATTCTTTTTAAAATAAAAAATTGCAAATTTTAAATAAAAACCTATTCTTGGAAAGTTAAGAGGTTGTGTCCTAACTCATTGGATACGACGTTTTGTCATCTCAGGGTAAGGATTTCTAAAACATAAAGGATATTTGATGTTTGGAAATTTTGAAAGATCGTACTCTAACTTACTGAGTTTCGATGTTTCTTTTAAAATTCAAATAATCAAATGTCTTCTAAAAGGTTATAAGCTGTAAAAAGGATTTTGTATTTCTAAAATCTTTTCAAAATATTCGACATTAGGACATTAGTTAATCAATTAGGTACCAATTTTTGGGCGTTACGAGGGTGCTAATCCTTCCTCGTGCGTAATCGACTCCCGAGCCCGTTTCCTCTAATTTTGTAGACCAAAATCAGTTTTTAATAAATCAAAATGTTTTATTAAAATGGCAAATCTCAAGGTGACCCAGTCACACCTCGAAAAAGATTGGTGGCGACTCCATTTTTGTTTTAAAAGTCAATCCCATTTTTCAAAATTAAAGAAATGGTTTCGACAATGGTTAATTGCAATCACTTCAAAAATGTTGTGCTTGAGTTGTGACTGTAACGGCCTCAAACCGAGCCTAGTCAGAATAGTGATTTTGAAATCACTTCCCGAGGTTTGAGGAAATTATTTTGGAAATAAATTATGTGTTTTAATAATTTTAGAAGTGTGCATGAAAATTTTGGTGAGTTAATTTTAGCGATTATGAGCCTAATTATGAAAAAGGACTAAAGCGCATGAAGAGTAAAAGTTGTGATTTGTTAGTAGATTGAGTTAATTGACTAGAGAATTAAATTGTAGGGATTTAATGGGCAATTGGACCCATAAATGAGAGCATGGTAGGCCAAGTTGGAGAAAAGAAAAGAAAAGTCAAAAGGTTAGGTGTTTAGGTAGTCTAAATTGATAAAATGAGTGCCTAATAGCCTAGCCCTTGTCCATACTTCATCTTCTTCTCCATCTTACCGAAAATATAAGCCAAATTAAGGGTTTTTGAAGCTCAAATTTCAGCCAAGCTATTGCTCTTGAAAGTAAGTGATTTTTAGGTCATTTCTTTGATATTTTTACATTTTTGGAACCCTTGTAGCATAAGCTACATTTTGAGGGGCATATCTTACATTTTGGTTGAAGGTTTGGGATTTTGCCATGAATGAATAAATGATGATTTCTAAAATTTTTGGGAAGAAAATGAGTTATTGTGGTTAAATAAACAACTTTGAAAGAGTTTGCATGAGAACACATAGAAAATGGGGCTAGTTTGTAAAGTGAATGTATTGCTTTGATAAATGTTTGAATAATAGATATTTGAAGCTATTTGGTGGATAAAAGGGCTTATGTAGGCATGGTTGATAAGGAAATTTGATAAAAATTAATTCTCGAGCCTAGGGGCAAAATGGTCAATTTGTCATGGTCTAGGGGCAAAATAGTCATTTTTGCCAATTCGTGAATTTTAGACTAATTGTATTAAAATAGTGACTAAATTGGCAAATTATTATTGTTATAGATCAAGAATTACCAAATCCAAACTTAGACCGGGGGTAGGCCAAGCAAGTTGAGTAACCGAGTATTTGGCTACATTTTGTATATCGAGGTAAGTTGTAGGTAAATAATACGACATTGCTAAAATTTATGCATGAAAATGTTGCTTTGCCCTATGGTAATGTATTATGAAATGAATTGGGCATGAGATTGATAATTCAAGTATGAATTGTTGAATAATGAAATTATGTACCATGAATTGATGAATATTTGTGTAATAAAGCTGATTGAACATTTAGAATAGAAATGGATATTCTTGCCGTGATACTTGGGTGATGTGTGGGCTAGTGTAAGACATGTTTGGGACATGCATCAGCCTCGAGATTTCATGAGCTAGTGTCAGACACGTTTGGAACGTGCATCAGCTTGAGACGATAGCTAGTGTAAGACATGTTCGGAACATGCATCAGCCTCGGATTATACAAGCTACTGTAAGACCTGTCCGGGACATGGCATCGACACCAATAGAGTAGAGCTAGTGTAAGACCTGTCTGGGACATGGCATCAGCTTGGAAACCATGTTGAATGCTACTGAATATCCATATAAATATATTCTAAATGGTTCAATAGGACAAACCTTACTCGCATTAGCCTCAAGTAACAGAATGATGGGATTGCGAGTGGTGCAAGTACCATAGCGAAAGTATATTATACTAGCTCGAAATCATATTGAGTAATTAGAATTGGATGAGAACGAGTAAGCCATGTTATGATTATTATGTGTAGCTTGAATGATTTGGGATGCATGTGGAGCATGACTAGACTTAATAGATATTGTTATTTATTTACTTTTAACTTACTAAGCTATAAGCTTACCTTTTTTCTTTCCATTTTCTTTTAGTGCTGCCTAAGTGATCGGAGAATCTTGCTAACGTAGGAGATAACGTCAACACTATCATTCGGAGTATTCAGTATGATTATATTTTGGTTGTGTCTAGAAATGGCATGCAAAGATTAGATAGTCATTTTGTTGTAAAGAACACTATGAGCCAATTGTGTTGGCCATTTATGTCATTAAGCTTATTTTGTAAATGGCCATTGGAATTGGCTAAAATGTTTCTAATTTACTTGATGGAATGAAATGAGTATCACTATTGAGTTAAATGATGTTTGAGTACTTGTTTTAAAGGTATTAAGTTATGAAATAATGTTGTGTAAATGTTTATCAATTGAGGCAAGATTTGCTCATTTTCAGGATGGCAAAATGGCTTGGTGAATAGCCTATTATTGCCCACACGACTGAGCACACGGTGTACCTTAGCTGTGTGATTTTAACAGAATGCCCCACAGGAAGTCGACCTGGGCATGTTTAGGCCGTGTAGAGGCCCACGGTCCGGCCGTGTTAAAATTCCAGTAGCTCAAGTTTTAGCCCTGATTCAACACGGGCTGTGGACACGACCGTGTTATAAGTCCACACGGGCGTGTGGAAAGGGTCCTACGGGCGTGTGACGTGATTTATGAGAATTTTCAAAAGAATTTTTCTAAGTGCTCGAAATGGTCCCGAATTGTTTTTAAATCTCATGTTAGACCACATAGGCCCTTAATGAGGTCCGTAAGACATCGTTTGAAAAAGTTTCAAATTGGGACGTATTTCAGTTGTTTAAAATTGATTAATTTGCATGTATTTTAGTACGGTAACGCCTCGTACCTTGTCCCGGCGATGGATACGGGTAAGAGGTGTTACAGTGACAAAGTCGATTGTCAATGCCTCATAATGTTCTAGTGATACTAAGGTTGTCGTGTTGTTGGAGCTTATCTTTCACTACCGATGAGTGTTTGTTGTTTTTTTTCTTTTCCCAAATGATATGATCTCATTCATGGAATAAATTTATGATTTTTTTCTTTCAATTTTAATGAGTTTAGTTTTTTGTTTTTAAATAAATTGAAAGAAAAAAAATTAAAATTAGAAAAAAGTGATGGAACAGTAACCAAAAAATTTGTGTTAAGATGGAAGTCAATTTAACGAAGTGTATTCCTTGTATATTTTGGTTTGAGCCTAGTGGTTACGGCTTGGCATGAGAAGGCTATGACCCACGCGGAAACCATCATTGCCTTCACAAGCAGCAATCCCAAACCATTAACTATATTCAAAATTTCTCCACCGAGTAAATCAACGTCGGTTTAATAATGCATATTATGATTTTACAAGTTGTTTTGGATCTGTGTTATCTTAATTTTTATTTTTTATTGTTTAATAATTTTTTACTTTTGAAAGTTTTTATCTTGTCTTGTATAAGTTTTTTAGTTTTACTTATGCATGTAATCTTGTTTTTAGAAGTGATTTTAAAGAGGATTTTGTTGTCATCCTCTCTAGTTTAGTAGATGCTCAGTTCTTTTGTCAATTCTATCTGCCGCTATAGACCATCTGAAGCTGATTTTCTACCGTGATAGTTATTTGCAATCTCTCTAAATATGTTGAGCTTGAGTTTTGATAAAGCCTATTGTCAGTGTGTAAGAATATTCTATTGATGTTGAGGCTAAAGTCTTTGTCGTGTTGTTGTAGCTCGTCTTTCAACGCGATGAGTGTTTGTTATTTTTTTTTCTAAATTGTATGATCTCATTCATGGAATGAATTAATGAATTTTTCCTTTTAATTTTAATGAGATTAGTTTTTGTTTTAAAAGAAATTAAAGGAAAAAAAATTAAAATTAGAAAAAAGTGATGGAGCACTAGCCAAGAAATTGGTGTTTGAATAAAGATGAAGATGGAAGTGAATTTAAGCAAGTGTATTGTTTAGGAAGTCAAGGTCTTCCCTGTATATTTTGGTTTGAGCCCAGTCGTTACGGGTTGCCATGAGAAGCCTATGACCCACGCGGAAACCATTATTGTCTTCACAAGCAGTATTCGTCAAAACTTGATAGAAATATTAATCGGTTCTCTATTTTTTTACCTCTTCTTTTCTTGACTTGGCTTCTTTATTATAAAAAATTAAAAAATTAAGAATATAATTTACTTTTACAATTTGGATTTTGAAAATAAAAATGAACTGAAAATTTTGAATTAAGTCTAAAAAATAAAATTTTATGGTATATTTAGTTATATTTTTCTAAAAATAATAGAAGAGTTGATTTCATAAATCTTTGTAATATTAATTCTAGATGTTCTTTAAAAGCATAAAATTCGACTAAAAATATTATTAATTTAATTTTAAGAAATTAATTACAACTTTTAACGTTGGTGTGAAAAATAAAATATAAACAAGTTGATTAGTTTGGAAGTCAAGGTCTTCCTCTCATCTTTTGGTTTTAGCGTATGACCCACGCAAAAACCAACGTTTGGGATTTTGTTTATTTTTTGATAGGATTATCAATTAAATTTTGTAGTGCATGACATATATTAGATTGTATATAGTGTTATCAATTCTTTCAGTCTACCACATAGCATTGCCCGCGTTCTATTTTAATATTAAATGAAAATTAATTTTTTATAATTAGGATTAAAATAAAAGTTTTTATAAATATTGAAGGGTTAAATTTATTGTTAAATTAATATAATAATGTTCATATTAGACTTCCTTGGACAACCATTAGAAGAGTGACTAAAATATTTAATTCTGAAAATTTAAATAATTAAAAACGTAAAAAGATTTTAACAATTGAGTGACCAAAATAGAAAGAGGTGAATAATTAAATAATTATTCTTGTATTTTACTCTAGAGGTAAGATAATAGGGAAAATGTTTTGTCAGGCAGGGGCAGCATTGCTATTTCTGGACCCATCAATATAAACATTTAGGCAAATGTTAGATAAAGAGTAGCAAAGAATTTGAACTTTCAAGTCAATTATGTCCGATTGATCTCTTATGGACAAGGTTTTTAGTTGTTCTACAAGTTTTTTCAGGGCATCAATTGTAAATAATTAAGAGATATGATAGAATGTGGAAGCAACGCATTACTAACTTTTATTGTCGAACTGGAATATATGATTTCAACGCATTACTAAATTTGAAAAAAATATTTTTTAACATAGAATAGTACGTATATATATATATATATATATATCCCTTTTATTTATGTATTACATAAAGTTGAATATTATATGATATACTCCTTTATGATATAATTACAGGTCCTATGCCAGCAGTTGTTGGAAATTTGAAAAATCTTGTGATTTTAAATATATCAACAAACAAATTGGTTGGTCCAATCTGACATCGCTTTTTCTTCCTTTTATCACCTTCTTAGAAGCTTCAACAAAGAAAGACACAACATTTGCTATAACCTTCCAGTTTACTTCTAAGAGACGAAGACAAGTACATAGCATAATATTGATCAATCTGTGTTAGACAATGCCTAAAGACTTTGAAATTAATATATATCCAATAAAATTAAATCTGTTTTATATTTATATAAATAAGCTCAAGTTTGAGAATTGGACTGCAGCTTCAGCCCTCAACTTCATAGCTATGAAATCCTACTCTTACGCTTGTATCCCTACCTTCTTTTTACTCTCTGTAATTGTAATCACTAGTGCAATTACAAGAGCAACGAACGATGATTCTCAATGGCTGGCAGCAGAGGCAAAAGCGTTGAGGGAAACAGGGTGGTGGAGTAATTATAGAAAGAGAGTTGGAAACCATTGTCTGTGGCCAGGTATCCGATGCTATGCTGGAAGTGTCGTCGAGATTGATCTTAGTGGCCTTGGTCTGAAGGGGGGCATAACACCTCAAATAGGAGCACTTTCGAAACTCAAGCTCCTTAAGTACCTTGACCTGTCTTCGAATAGGCTTACAGGTGAGTTACCTTCTTCACTTGGAAACCTGACTCAATTGGCAGTGCTTGATCTTTCTTATAACTATCTTCAGTCCATTCCAGAAGATATTGGGAGACTAACGAATTTGGTTGCATTGAATCTATCCTCCAATAGGTTTATTGGTGCAATCCCATCTTCTGTCAGCAACTTAACCAATCTTGCCTCGTTGTTCCTTCAAAGCAACCAACTTGATGGATCCATTCCAGAAGATATTGGGAGACTAACGAATTTGATTGCATTGAATCTATCCTCCAATAGGTTTATTGGTGCAATCCCATCTTCTGTCAGCAACTTAACCAATCTTGCCTCGTTGTTCCTTCAAAGCAACCAACTTGATGGATCCATTCCAGAAGATATTGGGAGACTAACGAATTTGGTTGCATTCGATCTATCCTACAATAGGCTCGTTGGTCCAATCCCATCTTCTGTCAGCAACTTAACCAATCTTGCCTCGTTGTTCCTTCAAAGCAACCAACTTGATGGATCCATTCCAGAAGATATTGGGAGACTAACAAATTTGGTTGCATTGAATCTATCCTCCAATTATCTTGTTGGTCCAATCCCATCTTCTGTCACCAACTTAACCAATCTTGCCTCGTTGTTCCTTCAAAGCAACCAACTTGATGGATCCATTCCAGAAGATATTGGAAGGCTAACGAATTTGGTTGCATTCGATCTATCCTACAATAGGCTTGTTGGTCCAATCCCATCTTCTGTCGGCAACTTAACCAACCTTGCCTCGTTGTTCCTTCAAAGCAACCAACTTAATGGATCCATTCCAGAAGATATTGGGAGACTAACGAATTTGGTTGAATTGGACCTATCCTCCAATAGGCTTTCAGGTCACATCCCTTCCTCTCTGGGTCAGTTAACAAATTTGGGTAGTTTATCCAATTGTCTATCCATGAATTTGAATCTTTTGGAAGGTCCTATACCCAATGAAATTGAGAGTTTGAAGGCTTTAGAATGCTTAGATCTCTCGGACAATAAATTGAGTGGATCCATTCCAAATCAGATTGGTAATTTGTCAAATTTAACAGTCTTAATTTTGGCAAACAATAACTTGAGTGGAAGGATTCCCCTGCAAATTTGTTACTTATCACTACACCAGCTTGATCTAAGCCATAACTTTATTGGTGGAGACATACCTTCTCAACTCTTTAACCTTTCTTATTCCACAGACATTGATCTTAGCCATAACCTTCTCCAAGGAGTGATACCTTCCCAATTTGGGGATTTAACTGATTTAAGCAGCTTAGATCTCAGTTGGAATAATCTAACGGGCACGATTCCCGAATTTCCATTTTCTGTGAGGAACCTCAATTTGTCATTTAATTCACTGATGGGTCAAATTCCAAATGGATTATCGTATTTTCCACCCGAGACATTTACAGGCAACAAGGATTTATGTGGTTCCACTCAAGGATTCCCTCCTTGCCCTTCAACGAAGCACAATCTGGTCGTCATTATTCTTGTCCCGACATTGTTGTTTCTTATCTCATACTTTGCATTGTTGGTATTTATCCTTCGCCGACAATATAGAGCTAAAGCTTTGAAACATGATCCAAGTCCAACCAAAAATGGAGATTTATTTTGTATTTGGAATTTTGATGGAAAGATTGCATTTGAAGACATCATCAGAGCAACAGAGGATTTTGATATCAAATATTGCATTGGAACGGGTGGTTATGGTAGTGTTTACAGAGCAGTCTTACCAACTGGTAAAGTTGTTGCCTTAAAAAAACTCCACCGATTGGAAGCGGAGCAACCGGCTTACGACACAAGTTTCCGAAATGAGATCAAGTTTTTAACAGAAATACGACACAAGAACATCGTCAAGCTCCACGGATTTTGTCTCCACAACCGTTGCATGTTCTTGATTTATGAATATATGGAAAAGGGAAGCTTGTTTTATGCCTTGAGCATTGATGAGGAAGCTGTGGAATTGGATTGGACCAAAAGAGTGAAGATTGTCAAAGGTGTCGCACATGCTCTATCTTACATGCATCATTATTGCAACCCTCCAATTGTTCATCGAGACATCTCAAGCAATAACATTTTGTTGAACTCTGAATTGGAACCTTTTATTGCTGACTTTGGGACAGCAAAACTTCTTGATCCTGATTCATCTAATCGAACCGTAATTGTTGGGACGTACGGATATATTGCCCCAGGTTCTGCACCGTCACTCTCTTCTTATCTTTTTTATTTAGATCTATCCATTCTTAGTTTCTGCTGCTTATTTGTTTCGAATTACATATTAGAATAATGAGGGAAACAAGTAGGAAAAACAAAATTAAGAAATATCAAATATACATTACAAAAATTAATTCGAGATTGGAGGATTCAAATGCAAACATACATGCAACTAAGCTGAATACAGAATATAAACATCTATTTAACTTTTCTTTTTTTTTTTGTTTTAATTACAGAACTTGCTTATTTATTGGTCGTGACCGAAAAATGTGATGTTTATAGTTTTGGAGTGTTGACGTTGGAAATATTGATGGGAAAGCATCCTGGTGAATTATTGTCAACACTATCATCATCATCGTCTCGTGTCCAAAATTTCATGCTAAATGAAATTTTGGACCCTCGATTATCAACCCCGAGAAGTCAAAAAACGGCAGGAGACATCGTTTTTATTGCTGTCATTGCTTTTGCATGCTTACGACCTAGACCCAAAGCTCGACCAACAATGAAATTAGTGTCTCAAGAATTCTTACACATCAAGTCTCCAATTGCAATGCCTCTTCATGAAATATCAGTGATCGAGCTTAAGAATCATGAGATGTTTATGAGCGATGAAAATCACAAATAAATAAATGATTTGAAGTTGATGTAATAATATAGGAAGCAATGGAAAGTGATAAGTAGAATAAATCTTCATATAGGCACGACATTCTTATTCATAGTTGCTTTCTTTTTTTTCTTTTTTTTTACTATAAAATAGTTAAAATTTTTAGTTGAAAGACATGACGTTTTAATAACTAGAACTATGTTTTAATAATTAATATTAATATTTAATTCTAGTTAAAATTTACACAATCTAATAAATAACATATAGAAATATCAATAGAAATATTTTTTAAAATTAAATATAATAAACTTAGCCCAGTTGTGAATCTTGAAGTACTAAAAACTTAATTTAATTTAATTAATTAGCTTCTTCACAACAGAATACTTATTTGATTAAAATAATGAAATCACAAAATGAGTTACATTACAAAAACAAATTTAATGCCCATATCAACTGTCGAAACCATTTTTTTGAAAAACGGGAATTGACTTTAAAATTCAAAAATAGAGTCGCCACCGACCGTTTTCGAGGTGCGATCGGATCACCTTAAAATGTTTTAATTTATTAAAACAATTAATTTGGTCTTCGAAACTTGAGAAAATAGGTTCGGGGGTCGATTACGTACGAGGAAGGATTAGCACCCTCGTAACGCCCAAAATTGATACTAAATTGATTAAAAATGTCCCTATGTCAAAAAGTTTTGGAATACGATTTCTTTGGAGGCATTTGAATGGTTTAAATTGGACAGAAAGATTCTCCCATTTCAAAGGAATACAGTATCACATCCAGAACGTTAGGACACGATCTTTTAAACCCTCAAAACTATGATCAAATCTCGTCCTAAAACTTATTCATTTGAAAATTACAAAAAGGGTGTTCACGTATTCGGTCTAACCATGAGAACGAAACCCAACACGTTAGGGCATGATTTCTCGGATTTCCGAACAGAGGACATTGCCTTACTTTGAAAAATTAGAGAAGACGAGTGAAATCTAAAAAGGATATTCGATTATTTGGTCAAACGAAAAATCGCAACCCAGTACGTTAGGGCACGATTCCTCGAATTTCCAAACACGAAATATTGCCCTATTTTTGAGAAATCGTTGAATAAGCGATTAAAAAGTTAATTTAAAAAATAAACTTGTTTAATTTTCTCGGGCTAAAAGCGATGCATCCACTAAAGGTTTTAATATGTTGGAATTTGAATCATAAAGTGATGACAAGAAACATAAGCATAGGATCAAGCACAAAATAATAATACAGGGCCATGATGTCGTATAAACAAATAATTCTATACAAGAGAACAAATTAAAAAGGAATATAATACCACATAAAGATTTAAAATGAATTTTGCAATTGGAAATTAAATATATAACATACAAGGTTTGGTAATGACCAAAATATAATAAAAAACTTTTAAAACAAGCTTTTTACATATATAACTATATTCCTAAGAAAATATCCATATACATAGGTAAATTTAAAATAAAATTCCTACATGAAACAATATAAAGGTTAAACATTAGTAAAAATCGTTTTATATAAAACAGATATATATACAAATAATTATTAGAACATATTAAAGTGGGCCAAATACAATTTTAAACAAAGTATTTAAATGGAAATGTGTGGGATTTGAACTATATATATTTGAAATGAGAATCGCGTAAAAGTCTTTTTTATTTTTATTATTTTTTTAAAATGAATAAAAGGTATTTAAAATACATAATATAATAAAAATAATTCATATATAAAGTTTAAAAACATAGAAAGTAAAAGGTTGAAATAGATAAAACAAGAAAAAGGTTAAAATAATAATCATAATAGTAGTAATAATAATAATAATAATAATAATAATAATAATAATAAGTAATAAAAAAGTGAACAAAAAAGTAAGTAAATAAATAAACTAAAACGAGTTAAGGACTAAATTAAAATTAAAACAGGATTTAGAATCTAAAAATTAAACATTGAAAACGACCCAAGGACTTAGGTGAAACGTGCACACAAAGGACAATGACTGAAATCGAAAATAAACCAGCTCCTAAAACACTGCGTTTAAGCGCAGATTAAAATGAAAATATGCGCGAATTACAGGCATTAATTAAAAGAAATAAAGAAAACAAACCAAGATCAATCGAATAACCACGTGAAAAGGAGGGATCAACTGCGCAAATGTTCCTTTTAAGCGGAACGCGCGGATCCTCCTGGGTAACCGAATCAAGTCAGGTCGGGTGTGGCCTATACGGCACCGTTTTAGGGCCACTGATCAGGCCCTAAACGGTGCCGTTTTGTGCGCCTTTTAAAAGCCCTAAACAAACCCTAAGCTAAAATCCTCCGCCGCTCCCTAAATCAGAACAAAATGAAACAATAGAGGGCTCTCCTTTCGTCCCTCTCTGATCCGCCGCATAAGAGCCAAGACAAAGGCCGTCCGACCACGACTCGCCTTGATTGGCAACGGGTTTCTAACGGAGGCCGGTCTGGCTCTATTTAGGGTCGTTATTCGAGGGGTTTCACGGTTTAAACCCGAAACCCTCATCCAACGCTGATTTCGACGGAGAGAACGAGGATCCCGGTGGCTCCCAAACGACGTACAAAGGTAAAGCTTTGAGTTTTTCGATTCTATGTATGTACAGAAGATTAAAAGAGAAAATAGATTAAGAAGTTGATTGGAAAATACCTTTCCAGTTTTCTATTCAATAATCAAAAAAAAAATCCCCTTTTACAAATTGCTTTTCGGCTCTTATATAGCCGATCTGAAAATAAAAATGAAAATACAAATTCCTTTTGTTTGTTATGTCTTCTGCATTTGCTATTTTTCTGCCGTCGTTGTCCCGTGTCTGTGCAGGTACAGAGGCCAGATGGCGTGGAGGCACGCGAATGAGGGCAAAGCATTCAGTACGGGGGCTGCACTTGTGGTGGCAGAGGCTCACGCGTGGAGGTACGGAGCCTGTGGAACTGGTACGCGTGAAGACACGCGCGCGGCGCTGATGGAGTTAGGGGCTAGGGTTTTTAAGTTTTTAAATCTTTTGGGCTACTCGGGCCGTTGCAATCTGGTGAGGGCTAGGTTTTGAGTTTTGAATTTGTTAGGACTGAATTTGGGCTTAGTTTAATCGATTTCGGGCCTTGTACTTGGACACTATGGACTTTTAATTATTTTTGTTTATTTGTTTAGTTCGTTTGGGTTTTTGAGCCAAAATTGGCTATTACATCAACTATCTAAAATTACATTAAATAAAAAATTTATTTAATTTCCATTGTTTTCGTGCATTTCAATTTTGAGGTTGTTAGGTTTTAATTTTATTGAATATGGTTTAAATGACCTCTTTAAACAGAATCCACGTTTTAATATAATTTTAGAAATAATTTAAAATTTAACTTAATTTTAGAATTAGAATTAAAAGTTTGGTTCTAAAAAAATATAATAATAAAAGTCTTTTTTTTTTTTTACAAGCCAAACATAGTTACAGGCCTAAATCAATTACCCCAGGCCCGAATTAAATAAACCAGAACCCCAAACTAACCCAAAACCCGTTACACTTAAACCCAGTTCTAACTTAACCCAACTAGACCAGAACCCGTGGCCCAATAGGGCCTAAATACTCAACCCTAGGTCAGAAACCCTAGGGTTTCTGCGTCCTTTCGCGCCGCAGCTAGCACACACCCCTTTATTGCACTGCAATCAACGCCGATTGCACCCCGTCACCAGATCTTCGCCATTAACCTGCAAAAAAGGGAAGAACATCAAAGAATATGGCAAGAAATTAAAGGAAATATTTATATACCAAAACTTGTATCGTTACAGTGGCTATAAAAGCCTGAATACAATAGAAGTAAAGGATTACGCATAAAAACGCATATATACAAACCGTTTTTAAACCAGAGAAAGGTGATTATTTTTTGTTATTTCATTTAGCTGTTTTTATATTATTTTATTTTTATTTTTTCGTTCAACACACATATACAAATCTTTTTTTAGTTTACAAATAGTACTAAAAGGATAAACGAAAGGGATTTACCTTTAGATTTGCACTGAAAAACGAAGTTTTCCAGACTCCGGCCGTCGTATGCGGCGGAGTTGATGGAGGCGCGTGAGGCGGTGGCCGATGACCGTTGCCGGAGCTCAGGCTGAGAGCCGGAAGAGAGCATCTGGGTTCTGTTTTTGTTTTTTTTTTGAAGAGAAGGCTTAAAATGATTTTTTTGGTTTTTTTTGGTTTATATAGCAGTGAAGAAACGACGTCGTTTTTGCTTAATTCAATAAGCACCAAAACGACGTCATTTAAAGGCCAGATCCGCGTGTTGACCCGATAACCCGGGGAGGATCTGCATGTTTTTGATAAAAGGGAAATTTATCCCTTTAGTCCTTTCGCATTTTCTATCTTTTAAATTAAGTTTATTTCATCCTTTAATTTTGCCCAATGATTCTGTTTCAATTTCAATTTGGTCCCTGAGCCCTTTAAAACGCAAATATCAGAACGGTGCCGTTTTGTGTTTAGAGTATATTTACCCAATGAGCCCCTATGGTATGGCATGCATTTTCAATCTGGTCCATTATACTTCTATTTCAAAATTCTGTTTTTATTTTAATTTAATCCTTATTGCCTTGGTTTTTAATTCTATTTAATTATATTTTTATTTTTAATTATTTTAATATTATATATACTTTATATTATTCTATTTTATTAATATATTGTCTTAAAATTTGTATATCATGACTATATGTTATATATTTTCCTAAAAATTGGTATATTGTATAACAATTAAATTGTCTTATTATAAACAAATTTTCTTTCATATATTATTTATTTCAAATACGTATATTTATTCCTATCTTTTATACATTTGATTATTATATTATGTATATTTTCCTTTATATTTTTGGTATAGTAAAATTTTATGTACTAAAAAATCTATATATTTATTATATTATTATATATGTTTACCCTTATATATATATATATATATATATATTTCTCTAAAGTTAAAGTTTCATGAATCATTTGTATAAATGGCTCACCATATTTTTTTTAATTTAAAATGTAAAAGCTTATATTTATTTCTTAGGTGTTTTTTATAAATTTTGAATTAATCAATTTCATATCTTTTATTTGACTATTCAATTTTTTTTTAAAAACAAATTAAAGTTGTTATCTTCTTTTACATTGTCTGCTTGTATCATTAGATGTGTTATATCATTGTTTTATGGAATTGTTGATTACTAATATGTTTGTGATCTTTGTAAATTGTACTCTGATATGTATATTTTATGATGTATTAATGTTCCATTTTTATTCATTGATTTAAAAAATATACTTTCTTTAATTGCTTCAATTTATTCCAAAGTTTTTTTTCTTAAATAAGACAATGTTTCGTGTTTAGAAAATCGAGAAATAGTGTCCTAACGTGTTGGGCTGCGATTTTCCGTTTAACTAAATAACTAAATATCCTTTTAATGAATTTTGTAAATCCCAAGATGATTTTGGTTACGAGGATTAAAAATATTGTGTCCTAACGTGCTAGATGTGATGTTTGTATTCTTTCGGAATAAAGGAATCTCGAATTTCAATTTAAATTGTTCAAGTCTTTAAAAAAGGGATCATGTTTTTTAAATCTTTCGAATTTTCGACATTAGGACAGAAAACTAATCAATTTGGTACCAATTTTGGGCGTTACGAGGGTGCTAATCCTTCCTCGTACATAACTGACTCCCAAACCTGTTTTCTTGAATTTTCGTAGGCGAAAATCAATATTTTGAAATAAAACATTTTATAAGGTGATCCAATCACACCTAAGCAAAAAGAGATTGGTGGCAACTAGAGGTGTAAATGGGCCGGGCGGCCTGGCCCGACCCAAAGGCCCGCCCGAAATGTGGGAGGGTTTGGGCAAAAATATAGGCCTGAAAAATGGGCTTGGACAAAAAAATAAGGCCCGTTTAAAAAATGGGCCGGGCTCGGGTAAGGCATTTTTGGCCCGAGCCCGGCCCGAATTCGCTAAAGGACAAAAAAATTTATTTTTTTAAATATTGTTTTCTTATTGTTTTTCTCCCTATTTTGCTACCATTTTACTATTATGTTGCTATTATTTTGTTGTTATTGTTTAGGTATTGTATAAAACTTATTTTATTGTTAATTTTGTTATTATTTTAAAGACATTTGTTAATTTTGTTATTATTTTAGAGGCATTTGCTTGTTAAGTTACATCTATTTTAGTGTCATTTAAGTCTACATATTTTTTAAAATTTAGTTTCAATTTGTTGAAAAATATTTATTTTAATTTTTTAGTATTTTTGATGTATTATATATATTTAAAATTTATATAAAATAATATAAAAAATTAATACTGACGGGCAGGGCCGAGCCTGGGTTTTAGCATTTTTATATGGGCCGGGCTTGGACAAAATTTTAGGCCCATTTTTTTGCCCAGCCCTGCCTGAGCCCAATGAACGGGCCTAAATTTTTAGTTGGACCTGGCCCGACCCGGCCCATGTACACCTCTAGTGGCGACTCCCATTTTCGTTTTTAAAAAAAAAGTTGACCCCGTTTTTTAAAATTTAAAAATGATTTCGACAGCTTGGCGACTTCGCTAGGGACCAATAAGAGAGTCAAGCCGTAAAATTGATTACTTTTTTATCCTAATGTCGAAATTTTGGAATTGTTTTAAAAAGAAATCATGCATCTTTTGTTACATTTGGTTGATTTTGTAAATATTGTTGCATTACATTGCATGACCGTTATGGTCACACCCTCTAAGTGGGAGTGAGAAGCTACGCCTCTGTGAGGTTTTCACCTCCGCATGGGCTAGTGGATCGCTTCCGGGATACATCCGTACCTATGTCTCTGTGAGATTTTCATCTCCGCATGGCCATAGGGAAATGTATCCCCCTGAACTGAATGAGCCTATAATGGGTAAGGATCGACGAATCTACTGGTTTAGGTACCCTTCTCTTTAGAACCGAAAACACATATAGTGAACCCTAAGAGCTCGCCTTAGGTAGAACTATGTTGATCCTTAGTAGTTACCTACATAGGTGCTTGTTTATTTCCTGTTTTCTTTGAATTATATCTTTTTATGCATGGCACTGACGGGTTTTATTTTGTTCATTGCATGTCATTTAAAAGGGTGTCGATTCACGATTCAATTTCTAAATTAGAGAGTTTTGTTATGGAGAATGAATTTCTTGATAAAGTGGAGGACAACGCTACAGTCCATGCATGATCCGAGAATACCCAGTTAGAAAAAGGAGATAGTATCGTTGAGAGATACACATCGGAATTGTGGGACTTCACTCGCATCAGTGCGGCGCAGAATAAGCTCCAGGAATTGAGAGATATATGGGCCCAATGGGATAATGGGACTAAGCAGATGTTCCACCAAAATTACGGTGATCTACCCTACTTGCTTGACGTTAAGGTGGATAAGCATTTATTCTGGGCTATAGCTCAGTTTTGGAACCCCGCTTACAATTGTTTCACCTTTGGAAAAGTGGATTTAGTACCTACAGTGGAGGAGTATACGGCCTTGCTTCGCTGTCTGATGATTCGAGGTAACAAAGCTTACTTTAGGGCTGCTAATGTCCCAACTTTTGTGAAGAAATTAATGAATATTACGGGTATGAGCGAACAGTGAGTCACAGCTTGAATCCAACAAAAGGGTGATGGTAAATACATTCCTTGGGCGAGTTTGAGGGATCTGATATTAGCGCACCCAGATGTGAAGGGGAAGGTTGATGTCTGGGCCTTAAGTATTTATGGTCTGGTGATTTTTCTAAAAGCACTAAGATATATAGATGAAGCAATCACTGATTTATTTGATTGTAACGCCCCCATACCCGAGACCGTCGCCGGAGTCGAGTTTGAGGTGTTAACAAACTCAATTTATCACTTAAACAATTTCCAAACCATTTATTTCACCTTTCGAAATAAGCTATTCATCTGCATCACCGTTGTTAAAAAAAAATCATATCTCGAGTTACGAAACTCAAAATTAAGATCTGTGAATTTTCATGAAACTAGACTCATATATCTATTTACTAATTTTTTTCTAGAATTTTTGGTTGAGCCAATTAGTCCAGTTTATTAGTTAAAGTTTGCCCTATTTCAGTGTTCGCCTACTTTGACCTCTGTTCACTACGAACCAGTTTTCTATTTGTACAAAATTCAGAAGGTTATACCATTTATTTCTCTTAAAACTAGACTCAATAAGGAATCTGAACATATAAAGTATGACTTATAATTATTTTTTTACAATATTTGGTGAATTTCTAAAGTCAGAACAGGGGATTCAGAAATTGCTCTAACCCTGTTCCACCAATACCCAAATATCTCATAAAATACAACTCCTTTACCTGTTTCGTTTATTCCATATGAAAATAGACACATTAAGCTTTGATTTCACATTTTATACACCCTATAATCCTGTCTATACTATTTTTGGTGAATTTTTAAACTCACATCATTTCTACTGCAAAATTCTGTTTTGTAACAAAGTTCACATTTTTATGGATTTTCATGAACTAGGTTTCACTTTAGCGTACATGACACCAAATATGATCTAGATTGGCCATTCCAATGGCTAATCATTCTCAAGCATTTCCTTACCAAACCATCATCATATTATAAGATTATTTACACAAAATGATTATAATGCTATACATGCCATATTCAAAATACAAGCCATTATACCAAATTGTCCCGGATAGTGTGCACGTTCCTTCGACCCCTCCCGATTTCCAAGCTGGCTTGTCAGAACTACAATGAATGAAAAGGAGGGAGTAAGCATAAATGCTTAGTAAATTCACATGTAAATAACAAGTAACATAATCAAGCAAATCAACATAAACACCAATTGTATAAGTACCATAAAAACATTCATGGCACAAGTAAACTTACTATCTTACCACAATCTTATCTTACCAAGTTCTCCACTTGAAGTTTAAGATCATACCTGTTCAATTTCCTCTTCCACCATACTTTCCAACATACCTTGTTCGTTTAGAAGTTCTCACTTTTCATTTAAAAATTTACCCGTTGAACACATCGGAATATAACTCGGATACACAATTCGCATACACATAGGAGTCATATCCGTAGCTAGACAAACTCAATAGCCTACGGAATTTATGTAGCCAAGCTACCATGTAACCCGCCCATAAGCGAACTTGGACTCAACTCAATGAGCTCGGGCGTTCGCATCCATAAGTGAACTCGGACTCAACTCAACGAGTTCGGATGCCTAGTTACATCTCACGAACTCGGACTCAACTCAACGAGTTCGGATGCCTAGTTACATCTCACGAACTCGGACTCAACTCAACGAGTTCGGAACTCAATCATCTTAGTGACATGTCACTTGTATCCTAATCTATTCCCAAGGTTCAAACGGGATTCACCTCAATTAAACATCTTTGTCGTCTTCCTCGGAATGTCGGAACCGATACTTGGTAACATTTCACATTTATCAATAGCTCACATAATCAACATATTACTAAATAATAATTTTCAATGCATGATATTTCATAATAATAAACATCATATCATATAAATAACATTAAATTGCTTAAAATAACAATTATGTTACCGTATTTACACATGAACTTACCTCAGTACAAAGTATAGAAATTTTGCAATTTAGTCCACAATCTTTTCTTTTCCTCAATCAAGGTCGATTCCACGTCTTTCTTGATCTAAAATAACACATTTTGCTTATTTAATACTCACATTTATCAAAATATTCCTTAACTCTAACTTTTGCAAAATTACAAATTTGCCCCTAAACTTTTACATATTTAGACTTTTGCCCCAAAGCTCGGAAATTAAACTTTTTTCCTAATTCTTATGTTTTAAGACATGCTGATCATTTATTTACCAACAACAACACCAAATTCCCACTCTAACATGTACTTATGAACAATAGGTATTTTTATCGATTAAGTCGTTTTACTCGTTTTTACTTAAAACCAAGTAGCACAAGTTGTTTAGCATAATTTAAAACCTCATAATCTATCATAAAATATCAAAATACACAATTATTCAACATGGGTCAATTTTTGAAATCAAACCCTGGCTCAAATAAATGGTAGAAATAGAGAAATCATGTTACCGGGATTTCAAAAACGTAAAAATCCTTAAAAACGGGGCTAGAACGGACTTACAATCGAGCTTGGAAGCTTGAAAAACCCTAGACATGGTTTCTCCATGCTATTTTCGGCCTTCATGAAGAAGATGAGCAAAAATTGGCTTTTAATTTGATTTTTAATTCATTTAATCACTGAATGACCAAAATGCCCCTAACTTAAAAATATTCTTTTTTCTCACCCATTTCATGTCCATTTTTGTCCAATAAATTAAAAAATTGTCTAATTACCATTTAAGGACCTCAATTTAAAATTTCATAATAATTGGACACCTCTAACATATAGAACTCAACTTTTGCACTTTTTATAATTTAGTCCTTTTGACTAAATTGAGTGCCGAAATGTCGAAATTTTCGTACAAAATTTTTACAAAATAATTTCATAAAAATTTAAACCATAAAAATATAAATAAAACACATTTCAATTTAACACCTTTACCATTTGACAAAAATTCTCTTAATGCCTTTCTTTGTAATTTTTCATGTACAAGCCCATTTTTGTCTAAAATTTTAGAAATTGGTGAAATTTATATCTAAGACCTCCTAATTAATATTCCAAAGCAATTTCATACTAAAATTTTCTAGAATGCAAGTTTTACAACTTATTCAATTTAGTCCCTAATCTCAAATTAAGCACTTTATGCATAGAATTTCTTCACGAAATTTTCACATAATCATGCAATAATATCATAAACCTCAAAATAATTATAAAGTAATTATTTCTATCTCAGATTTGTAGTCACAAAACCACTATTCCGACTAGACCCTAATTCGGGATATTACATTGATCGACTCAGAAAACAGGTCACACCTGTACCTGCATTTCTAGCTGAGACGTTTAGATTGTTAAGTGCATGTTGGAGGGCTGGTGAAGGTAGATTCATTGGATGTGCACAATTATTGATGGTTTGGTTTCACAGTCATTTTTGGAAAATTGACAAGGTTCCTTACCGAGTGTTCTACGAGAATTATTCCCTTTTAAAGGAAGTAACAGCTACACCAAGGAGGGATGATATATCAGAGGAAAAGTGGATAGTGATTCTTCAAAACCTTCGAGAGGAAGATGTTGAGTGGAAAGCCCCTTGGATGGTTCCCGACGAGGTCCTTTATCGGTGTGGAAATTTTGATTGGGTACATCTGCCTATAATTTGGAAAGCTATTGGATATACACCGTTGCTCGTACTAAGGCAATACAAAGCCAAGCAATTTATACCGGCAATACATGGGTTAGCTTAGTGTGAATTCTCATATAAGGGGGATAATTATAAGAAGAAGATTCGAGAGATTTCGGAGGCTTGGAAACGAACTTGTTCTATGAAAGTTTTGACCACAGGACCGATGACGGCCCTTGAATACAAGGGGTGGCTGAGCAAGAGGATTAATGATAACATTCCTGGGCCAAGCTTGGAAGGTGCTCAATTGATCGAGGAGTACTTGCGAGTGGTCCTGTCAGAGTTGGAGATAATAAAGTAAGATTTCGAAAGGAAGAATCTAGAGCTTGAAAAGAGGATAGAGAAGCTAGAGGAGGAGAAAATGTACTTAAGGTTAGACGTGGATGTTCAGAAATTGGAGGCCGAAAAGGTAAGAAAAGAAAAGAGGAAGGTTGAAGAAGACCTAGATGAATTGAATATAGAGTATAAGAAGATACAGCTATCGATAAAAAGAGCCGGATTAGAGAGGACTTCAGAACAGTGGCAACAACAGATTTGAGAGGAAAAAACCAAAGTCGATCGATGGGAGAAGAAGTTGCAAGAAGTTCAAGTGTGAAACGAGGCTTTAGAAAAGAGTCTGGCAGAGAGTCAGAAGGAGAAGTGTGGATTAAAGGCTAAAGTGGTTGAACTGGGACGGTCTCTCCATCACCTTCGAAGTCGTAATTCTGCAACTGAGTTAAAGTCAAGTCTGAACAAGATTGAGGAAATGAAGGGCAAGATTGAAAGGTTGGAGTCAACATTACAAAACTGTGAACTTCGGATCAAGCACTTTGAAGCAAGAGAAGGGTATTGGAAGGAGGAGCTCCATCATTCTCAGGATCAAGTTAGGAATAGGGACTACCTCATGGGTGAAGCCATAGTCCAAATTCGAGAAGTAGCTGATCATTTACAAGCCTTGGTAGCGTAGGCTGATATGTTAAGTGTAAAGTATGAGTTAGAATCGGATAGGGGTCGAGAATTAGCTGTATTGTTTAAAAGGGTTAAAGCTTTGGGCCTTAGGGTGAAAGCATATTTGTAATCCATTTTGTGTAAAGAATTTTATTTTCTAAATAAAGTTTTCTAAATGAAACTGAATTCGAATCGATATTCTTTTTGCATTCATGCATTTGCATTACATCACATTATATGCATTAAAATCCATGGAAAGACCCTAATTAGTTGTAGTTATTTCAGAGAGAAAGAAAGAGAGAAAGAAAGAAAGAAAGAAAGAAAAGATAATCTGGAAACTAAACATCGTTACGGTATTCGAGCTAAGACAAAAAATATGGATCAGATACTTGAACAGTTCCAAAGGGATATGCAAGATCAGATGCAAGAGCAGTTGGCAAAGCTCCAACAAGAGATGAGAGACCAGATGTTGAAGCTTAGAGAAATATGATGGCCCAAATGGCCCAGTTGTTGAATGGGGCAATGGACAAAGGAAAGGGCCCCATAAATAATAGTATAGAGGATAACAAGGATTATTCTCCGGGTTTTACCCCACTGCATACGCAAACCCAACCTGATGTGTATCCCCGAAGGCCATCTGTCACGATTAGGCCACAACAAGGTCAAGCTGATACTGGGATTCCCATAAATCTCTAGGTTGGCTCCGGATCTAATCCAGGAGATAACCAGACAATCCTGTCATCCCCGATTTAGACATAGTCGAAAGAGAAGGAATAAGAAGTGAATCCTCAAGGCAATTAGAGGATCGCTGCAGATGGTTAGAAGAAAAGTTCAAGGCTTTAGAGAATGCTGATAGTCATCATAGAATTGATGCTAAAGACTTGAGTTTGGTTCTAGATTTGGTGCTTGCTCATAAGTTCAAGATGCCAGAATTCGAGAAGTACAATGGGACTAGTTGTCCCGAAGCCCATATCACCATGTTCTGTAGACGGATGACCGGCTATTTTAACAATGATCAACGTTGATCCATTATTTTCAAGATAGTTTGGTTGGGGCAGCGTCTAGGTGGTACAATCAACTGAGCCGTGCTAGGATTGGCTCTTGGAAAGATCTCGCACAAGCTTTCATGAAGTAATATAGTCATGTGATAGACATAACACCTGATAGAATCACTCTGCAAAATATGGAAAAGAAGCCAAATGAAAGCTTCAGGCAGTATGCGTAAAAGTGGAGGGAAGTTGCCATGCAAGTTCAGCCACCGCTCCTAGAAAAAGAAACTACCATGCTCTTTATTAATACTTTGAAGGCTCCATTCATTACCCATATGATAGGGAGTACTACTAAGAGCTTTGCTGATATGGTAATGGCAGGTGAAATGATCGAAAATGCCATAAAAGGAGGCAAGATTGAAGGGGAAACTGCTAAGGGATCAGCTCTGAGAAGAAAAGATAATAAGATGAATAACGAAAGTGCATATAACTCGAAGTCAATTACTGTTAGTTAGCCGAAAGGTTCGTCAAGGCAGGAATCGAGCTCCAAGCAAAGTACTGAGAAGATCCAGTTCACACCAATTCCAATGAAATATAGAAAACTGTATCAGAGTTTATTTAATGCACACGTGGTATCCCCCTTTTACTTGAAACCACTGCAACCCTCATACCCTAAATGGTATGATGCAAACGCGCAATGTGAGTACCATGTAGGGATAACGGGACATTCAATAGAAAACTATTCTGCCTTCAAGAAACTGGTCGAAAGATTTATTAAAATGGGCATTGTAAAGTTTGATGATAAACCTTGTGCAGAGAACCCTCTACCCGATCATACCAATAGTGGGGTAAACACGGTAGGTGAGGACATGGGGAGAAAAGTTAAAACAGACCTTGCAGAAGTAAGAACTCCTTTAAGATGGGTGTAGAAGGAGATGGTAAAGAGGGGGATAATTATTCCAGAAACAGAGGGAAGTTGTGAAAAGATGGGGAACTATTGTGAGTTCCACAGTATAGAGGGACATGATATTCAAGAGTGCGCCAAGTTTAGGGTCTTAGTACAGGACCTTATAGATAACAAAGAGATGGAGTTTTATGAGGATGGCCTAGCAGGAGGAAACATATGCGCGTCGGAAGGAGAACTGATGGCAAATAGTCAAAAAGTTAACTACCCAGTGGTCATTATTTTTCAACCAAGAATCAATGAGGTCAGGGCACTAGTAGCGCCAAAGGTCGTAATCCAGAAACCTATTTCCTTTCCTTACAAGGATAACAAAATGGTAAATTAGAATTACGACTGTAATGTGACAATTCTAGGAGGGGAAAATCTAGCCAGTACTTCCAAGGAGGGCCAAAGTGGAGGATCTTACACATGAAGTGGAAAGCGTTATGACGCGGGAGATGTCAAAATTGAGCCTGTGAAAGCAAAGGCCTTAGTAGATGAGCGAGAGAAAGGGGCCGAAGCACTTATAAATGAATCGATGAAGGAAGAAGAGGCTAAAGAGTTTTTGAAATTTTTGAAGCACAATGAATATAGCGTGGTAGAGCAGTTACACAAACAACCGACTCATATATCAGTGCTAGTATTGCTTCTATGCTCAAAAGTGCATCGTGAGGCATTAATGAAAGTGCTGAATGAAACCTATGTTATTAATGATATATCTGTCAACAAGTTGGATCGTCTGGGTAGTAACATAAGTGCCAACAACTTCATCTACTTTAATATGATGAAATTCCACCTGGGGGCATGAGATCGACCAAGGCTTTACACATCACTACTCATTACAAAGGATATACACTGCCCAGTGTGCTAATAGATAATGGATTGGCTCTGAATATCCTGCCATTGTCTACATTGAACAGGTTTCCAATAGATAGTTCTCACATGAAAACATGCCATAACATAGTAGAGCATTTGATGGCACGGAGAGAAAAGTGATGGGAAGGATTGACATACCTTTGTTGATTGGGCCAAACATGTATGAGGTGGATTTTCTGGTGATGGACATCAAGCCCTCCTATAATTGCTTGTTGAGGAGGCCCTGGATACATTCAATAGGAGCGGTGCCCTCATCTTTGCACCAAAAATTGAAATTAGTGACAGAAGGACTGTTGGTTACTATAAATACAGAGGAGGACATCATAGCAACTGTTACCAATGATGCGCCGTATTTAGAGGCGAATGAGGAGTCACTTGAATGCTCTTTCTAGTCTTTGGAATTCATGAACGTGACATTCATTCCCGAAGGAAGTGAGGTTCTGGTGCCCCAGATATCTCGAACCACGAAAATGGGCTTGCAAATGACGGTAGGTAAAGGAGCCTTACCGGGAAAAGGATTGGGTGGATATCTCCAAGGAGAAATTCAGGTTCCAATGTTGAAAGAGAAAAAAGACTGTTTTGGCTTGGGTTTCAAGCCAGATCCTAGACAAAGAAGGAAGGAGATAGAGAGGAAACAAGAGAGAAGAAGGGCGCGGCTGAGGGGAGAAGAAGTTAAGTAGAAGTCGATGACATTCCCTCACATATCCCAAACTTTCATATCTGGAGGGATAATTCACCATGAGAAAGGGTTGCTGAGAAATGAAATCCCTCACATCAACGCCATACACGAGAAGGGAGCTGAACAAAGAAACCTATTAGGCATTCGACCTTATGAACCTGGGAGTACTTTGAACAACGGACTGGAGAGGAACTTCCTGTAGTTTTTAGAAATTATACAGAGTAATGTTTAGAACACACTTGTTGTTTTAAAGCCTAGAAATAACAAGATTTCCATTTGTGAAATAGGCTCACGTTCAATCATCTTTGTTTCAATAAAAACATCTTTTGATGACCAATTCAAGCAAATATTCTTTCATTTCTTTTAAATATACTTTTGATCCTCCAATTTCATTCCAATTTTTTTTCATTCATACCATGTAAATAGTTGTTCTCGAATTCATTTGTTCTTTATACATTCTTTTGTGCCCACCATAGGTCCTTAGATATCAATGACGTGAGTAACGATACTACAGATTCAGAGGTCTTTTTTGAGCAAGACATGTGTTTAGAGGAACCTCAGGATTTTGAGGGTGATAAAGATTGTGACTTGTCTCCAGATTTGTTAATAATGGTAAACCAAGAACAGAAACAAATTTTACCCCATGAAGAGATGGTGGAGAATATAGCCTTAGAGGAGGGAAAGGTTGTGAAAATTGGAACGCGCATAGCTGAGGAGATGAAGCAAGATCTTGTTAAGTTATTGCGGGAGTTCAAAGACGTCTTTGCATGGTCATACCAAGATATGCCTGGGTTAAGTACGGATATTGTAGTGCATCGCCTTCCCATAAGAGAGGAATGTAAGCCAGTCCAACAAAAGCTACGAAGGATGAGGCCTGATGTGGTACTAAAGATAAATGAGGAGGTTAAAAAACAATTTGATGTTGGTTTTCTACAGGTGGTCAAATACTCAGAGTAGGTTGCTAATATTGCTCCTGTCCCTAAGAAAGATGGAAAGGTTCGAATGTGTGTAGACTACAGGGATTTGAATAAGGCCAGCCCGAAGGACAATTTTCCCTTGCCTCATATTGACACGTTAGTGGATAATACTGCGAGATACTCACTCTTCTCTTTCATGGACGGCTTCTCCAGATACAATCAGATAAAGATGCATCCTGATGACATGGCTAAGACTACTTTCATAATGTTGTGGGGTACCTTTTGTTATAAAGTGATGCTGTTCGGGTTAAAGAATGCAGGGGCAACATATCAGAGGGCTATGGTGACCTTATTCCATGACATGATGCATAAAGAGATTGAAGTATACGTTGATGACATGATCGCTAAATCTCGAACAGAAAAAGAACACATCGAAGTTTTGAAGAAGTTATTCTTGAGATTGAGGAAATTTCAATTGAAGCTCAACCCAGCGAAGTGTACCTTTGGAGCTAGGTTAGGGAAGCTACTAGGCTTTGTAGTTAGTGAAAGAGGAATTGAGGTTGACTCAGATAAGGTCAAAACTATAAAAGAATTGCCTCCACCGCGCACTCAGAAAGAAGTTCGAGGTTTTCTGGGAAGGTTAAATTACATTGCTCGGTTCATTTCACAATTAATTGAGAAATGTGATCCCCTATTTCACATTCTTAAGAAGCATAACCAAGGCACTTGGGATGCTGAATGTCAGAATGCTTTTGATAAAGTCAAGCAATATTTGTCAAATGCTCCAGTACAATCTTCGCCTAATCCGGATAGACCGTTAATACTGTATTTGTCAGTGTTCAGTAACTCTATGGGATGTGTGCTGGGCCAACATGATGAGACAGGAAGAAGAGAGAGGGCGATATACTATCTCAGCAAAAAATTCATTGAGTGTGAGATGAGATATTCACCGATTGAGAAGCTGTGTTGTGCCTTGATTTGGACAACTCGAAGATTGAGGTAATATATGCTATATCATACAACCTGACTAATTTCGAAGCTTGACCCATTAAAGTATATGATGGAGTCAACAGCTCTGAATGGAAGGATGGCAAGGTGGTAGATATTGCTTTTAGAGTTTGATATAGTCTATGTGAACCAAAAGGCTATAAAAGAGAGCGCAATAACAGAATTTCTGGCTAGCAGGGCTTTAGAGGATTATGAACCTTTGAGCTTTGATTTCCCCAATGAGGAGCTAATGTATGTGGCAATTACTAAAGAATATCTGTGGAAGCTAAACTTTGATGGGGCGTCAAACACTGTTGGAAATGGAATTGGGGCAGTTTTGGTATCCCCTAGTGGTGATCATTATCCATTCACATGCAAATTGGATTTTGATTGCACAAATAACATGGCAGACTATGAGGCGTGTATCATGGGAATTCGAGCAGCTATAGAGCGTAAAATCAGAATACTTGAAGTGTATGGAGATTTTGCGTTAGTAATCTACTAGCTTAAAGGAGAGTGGGAGACAAGAGACCCCAAACTGATTGGTTACCGGAAGATAGTTTTGGGATTGATTGAAGAATTTGATGACTTCGCCTTCAATTATCTCCCTCGAGATATGAAAACCAAATGGCCGATGCCTTGGCAACTTTAGCTTCCATGATCAAAGTAAATAAACAAGAAGATGTGAGACCTATTCAGATGAGTATTTTTGAGGTCCCAGCTATGTTGCGATACGTAAGAAATCGTGAGTACCCTGATCGTGCAATTGAGAATGACAAAAGGACATTAAAGAGATTAGCCTGCGACTATGTTTTGGACGGGGATATCTTGTACAAAAGAAGGAAAGACCAAGTGCTCTTGAGATGTGTTGACGCCGTTAAAGCTAGGAAAATTTTAGAAGAAGTACATAAAGGTATTTGTAGGACACATGCCAATGGTTTCACGATGGCTAGACAAATCATGAGGTTTGGATACTATTGGTCTACCATGGAAGGTGACTGTATCGATTATGCCAAGAGATGTCATAAATGCCAGATTTATGGTGACAGAATTCACGTACCACCTTCACCTTTGCATGTTATGACGTCTCCATGGCCTTTTTCCATGTGGGGCATGAATGTCATTGGGCCAATCTCACCCAAAGCTTTGAATGGGCATCGATTTATCTTTATGGTTATCGGCTACTTCACAAAATGGGTAGAGGTTACTTCATAGGCAAGTGTCACTAAGTCGGCTGTTAGTCGATTCCTGAAGAAGGAGATTATATGTCGATATGGAATGCCTGAGAGGATCATATCAGATAATACACTGAACGTGAACCATAACATGATAGTTGAGGTTTGTAGTCAGTTCCAGATCAAACACCACAACTCATCTCCGTATTGTCCAAAAATGAATAGGGCAGTGAAAGCGACCAATAAAAATATTCAGAAGACAGTGGGGAAAATGACTGAGACTTATAGGGATTGGCATGAGAAATTACCATTTGAACTTTATGCCTATCAAACGTCCGTCAGAACCTCTACTAGGGCAACTCCCTTCTCATTGGACTACGGGGTGGAGGCAGTTCTCCCTATTGAAGTAGAGATACCTTCCCTTCGAGTTTTGTTAGAAGTAAAACTGGATGAAGCAGAATGGATTCAGTCGCGATATGATCAGTTGAACTTGATTGAAGAAAAAAGGTTAAGGGCTATCCATCATGGTTAGATGTATCAAAAGCGAATGATGCAAGCTTATGACAAGAAAGTTCGTCCAAGAGAATTTCATAAGAGGGACATTGTACTGAAGAAGATCCTTCCCATACAAAAGGATTTTAGAGGAAAATAGATGCAGAATTGGGAAGGACTATATGTGGTGAAGAAAGCTTTCTCTGGAGGCACACTGATTTTGACCTAAATGGATGGAAAAAGCTTGTCCAATCCTATGAATTCGGACTCAGTCAAGAAGTATTTTGCTTGAAAGGAGAAGAGGCCAAGGTGAAAACCCGCAAATGGCGCTTTGAGACTTAAAAAAAATAGAGAGGCCAAGGCGAAAACCCGCAAAAGGGTGCTTTGAGACCAAATGGCTTTTGAGTTGAAAACCCGAAAGGGTGGCTCAAATTTGGGAAGGGCATGTAGTGATCTTGCTATACCTGAATCAACAAGAGACAAAGCGTGTTACATATTAGGGCATCAACGAAATACTTTGGATCTTCTAAACACATGCTAAGCTCAAAGTAGTCTTCATGGAGGTTGTATATGGAAGCCCAAGCTATGATATCTAGGGCACCTGGTCTTTGTCCTATTCATATTAAATTTACTATCTTTGGATTCTTTTTTCTCCAGGTTATGTTCCTTTGTATTTTCTATTCAACTCCAAATTGTTTCCAAGATCAATTTATTTGTTGTACATTATTCATAAGCATGTTGTATTGAAATAATGATTGATGAACTAATTATACTTTCACAAAAGAAGTTTTGTATATTACTCTGGAAATTTCTAGATAATACAAGAAACTAAAATAGGACAATTGTTTAAGAATTCCCATGTGTAAGGGTCGGAAGTACTTGAGAAAGGTCTAAATTGAGACTATTTCTTTGTCCAAATGATGATTGGGTAACATAATCCTAAGAGAGGGTTATTTTTACAAGCATCCCCATTGGGTCATAGCCTTCGGGGAATAGTGTGATAGACCAAATTAATGGGAATAGATTCGAAAACCTTAAATTGCGGTCGAATGTATTGAAGTTGATCCAAATCTTGTAGGAATGGATTAAATCCTATAATCTTGGTGGGGTGGTTTGAAAGTAGCACAAGTCTTGTATCCCTAAGGTTCAAGAGGAGTGAGCCCTAAAATTTACATGAGGCAAATTCTTTGAACAGAATATGATACTTCAAGAGGAACAAAGATGAAGCTTAATGAACAATGAGAGATGACACCTTAAACATTTAAAAAGGAATCATCTTCATGCAATTTTTTGCATTCATATCATTCATAACACGTTTTGGCTAGGAGTATTTGATTCATTTTAATCATAGTATCCTAATCATTTAGCATAAACATAAGCATATGAAACTGAGTCTAAAGAACATGTTCCCCAGAGGACAGTGTAGCAACATCGATGATTTCAGGTCTTGTCTCCTCGAGATAGCAGCGGGGCAGATTGATGTTGGCAAATCTTATCTTCTCGGGGTAGCAGTGGAGCAGAGTTTAGCCATTAGCCTTATCTTCCTAAGGTAGCAAGGAAGCATGCTGAATATTGTAGTCTCATCTTCCTAATGTAGCAAGGGAGTAGACTGAAAAATGAAGATTTTGTCTCCTTGAGATAGTAGCAAGGCAGATTGATGTCGGCAAATCTTATCTTCTCGAGGTAGCAGGGGAACAGATTTTAGCCATTAGCCTTATCTTCCTGAGGTAGCAAGGGAGCAGGCTGAAGATTGTAGTCTCATCTTCCTGATGTAGTAAGGGAGTAGACTGAAAAATGAAGATTTTGTCTCTTCGAGATAACAACGAGGTAGATTGATGATGGCAAATCTTATCTTCCCGAGGTAGCAGGGGAGCAGGTTTTAGCCATTAGCCTTATCTTCTTGAGGTAGCAAGGGAGCAGGCTGAAGATTGTAGTCTTGTCTTCTTGATGTAGCAAGGGAGTAAACTGAAAAATGTAGATTTTGTCTCCTCGAGATAGCAGTGGGACGGATCAAAAAGGCAGATTTTATCTCCATGTATCAGTAATAGAGTAGATTTAAGCCATCAACCTTATCTCCCTGAAGTTGCAGTGGAATAGACTGAAGAAGATCTTATCTTCCTGAGGTTGTAGGGAGCAGATTGAAGATAGCAGATCTGGTTTTCCTGAAGTTGCAGGAACAGATCGAAGATTTGAGTCTAGCACCCCTGAGTTTGTAGTGGAGAAGACCAAAGATAGCAGATATTGCTTTCCTGAAGTTGCAGTAAAGCAAATTGAAGCTGTTAGAATTATAGTTCGATATTAGAGAAGAAAAGTTGAAGTTTTAATACCCCTAAAGTTGCAGTTGGGTTGAAAGCCATTTGAAGAAGATGAGGGCCAAGGAGTCAGGATTCGGAGACTGGGCAAAATTGGCCCTTTTATAGTCTTTGCTCCATTCTTATTACATGACAATGAGCAAAGAAGGGCAGCTGTAATAGGCCTATTTTGCCCGGACCAAGCCCAAACCATATAAAAATCAGAAACCAAAAAAAATATAATAATAAAAGTTATTTTTTTACAAGCCAAACATAGTTACAGGCCTAAATCAATTACCCCATGCCCGAATTAAATAAACCACAACCCCAAACTAACCCAAAACCCGTTACACCTAAACCCAGTTCTAACTTAACCCAACTAGCCCAGAACCCGTGGCCCAATAGGGCCCAAATACTCAACCCTAGGTCAAAAACCCTAGGGTTTCTACGTCCTTTCGTGCCACGGCCAGCACACACCCCTTCGTTGCGCCGCAATTAGTGCCGATCGCACCCCGTCACCGGATCTTCGCCATTAACCTGCAAAAAAGGGAAGAACAACATAGAATATGGCAAGAAATCAAAGGAAATATTTATATACCAAAACTTGTATCATTACAGTGGCTATAAAAGCTTGTATACAATAGATGTAAAGGATTACGCATAAAAACGCATATATACAAACAGTTTTTAACCCAAAAAAAGGTGATTATTTTTTGTTATTTCATTTAGCTATTTTTATATTTTTATTTTTTCGTTCAACGCACATATACGAATCTTTTTTTAGTTTACAAATAGTACTAAAAGGATAAACGAAAGGGATTTACCTTTAGATTTGCACTGAAAAACGGAGTTTTTCAGACTCCGGCCATCGTATGCGGCGGAGTTGATGGAGGTGCGTAAGACGCGTGAGGCAGTGGCCGATGACCGTTGTCGGAGCTCAGGCCGAGAGCTGGAAGAGAGCATCTAGGCTCTGTTTTTATTTTTTATTTTTTGAAGAGAAGGCTTAAAATGATTTTTTTGGTTTATATAGCAGCGAAGAAATGACGTCATTTTTGCTTAATTCAATAAGCACCAAAACAACGTCGTTTAAAGGCCAGATCCGTGCGTTGACCAGATAACCCGGGGAGGATCCGCGTGTTTCTAATAAAAGGGAAATTTATCCCTTTAGTCCTTCCGCATTTTCTATCTTTTAAATTAAGTTTATTTTGTCCTTTAATTTTTCCCAATGATTCTGTTTCGATTTCAATTTGGTCCCTGAGCCCTTTAAAACGCAAATATCAGAACGGTGCCATTCTGTGGTTAGGGTATATTTACCCAATGAGCCCCTATGGTATGGCATGCGTTTTCAATCTGGTCCATTATACTTTTATTTCGAAATTCTGTTTTTATTTTAATTTAATCCTCATTGCCTTAGTTTTTAATTCTATTTTATTATATTTTTATTTTTAATTATTTAAATATTACATATACTTTATATTATTCTATTTTATTAATATATTGTCTGACAATTTGTATATCATTACTATATGTTATATATTTTCCTAAAAATTGGTATATTGTATAACAATTAAATTGTCTTATTATAAACAAATTTTCTTTCATATATTATTTATTTCAAATACGTATATTTATTCCTATCTTTTATACATTTGATTATTATATTATGTATATTTTCCTTTATATTTTTAGTATAGTAAATTTTTATGTACTAAAAAATCTATATATTTATTATATTATTATATATGTTTACCCTTATATATATATATATATATATATATTTCTCTAAAGTTAAAGTTTCATGAATCATTTGTATAAATGACTCACCATATTTTTTTTAATTTAAAATGTAAAATCTTATATTTATTTCTTAGGTGTTTTTTTTATAAATTTTGAATTAATCAATTTCATATCTTTTATTTGACTATTCAAAATTTAAAAAAAAAAAATTAAAGTTGTTATCTTCTTTTACATTGTCTGCTTGTATCATTAGATGTGTTATATCATTGTTTTATGGAATTGTTGATTACTAATGTGTTTGTGATCTTTATCATTAAATTGTACTCTAATATGTATATTTTATAATGCATTAATGTTCCATTTTTATTCATTGATTTAAAAAATATACTTTTTTAATTGCTTCAATTTATCCCAAAGTTTTTTTTTTCTTAAATAAGGCAATGTTTCGTATTTAGAAAATCGGCAAAGAGTGCCCTAACGTGCTGGGTTGCGATTTTTCGTTTAACTAAATAACTAAATATCCTTTTAATGAATTTTGTAAACCTCAATATGATTTTGGTTACGAGGATTAAAAATATCGTGTCCTAACATGCTAGATGTGATGTTTGTATTCTTTCGGAATAAAGGAATCTCGAATTTCAATTTAAATTGTTCAAGTCTTTAAAAAATGGATCATGTTTTTTAAATCTTTTCGAATTTTTGACATTAGGACAGAAAACTAATCAATTTGGTACCAATTTTGGGCGTTACGAGGGTGCTAATCCTTCCTCATATGGAACTGGCTCCCGAACCTGTTTTCTTGAATTTTCGTAGGCCAAAATCAATGTTTTCAAATAAAACATTTTATAAGGTGATCCAATCACACCTAAGCAAAAAGGGATTGGTGGCGACTCCCATTTTCGTTTTTTAAAAAAAAGTCGACCCCGTTTTTCAAAATCTAAAAATGGGTTCGACAATATGATCCCATTCATGGAATCAATTAATGAATTTTTCTTTTAAATTTTAATGAGATTAGTTTTTGTTTTTAAAGAAATTGGTGTTTGAATAAAGATGTTAGGAGTAATTCATTAGCATGTTAGTAAAGAAAGAATTAGTTAGTTGTTAAGCTGAGTTAGTTAACAGTTAACTTCCCTCTACATGTATTAAATACTATGTTCCTTTCATTAATGAGAAGTTAAATCAGAAATATATTGTCACAACTATTTGTTAGTGTGATCTTGAATGGTATCAAGAGCTAAGGTTTTCTTGGCATAACTAAAATTTTTTTCTCTCTTGTTTTTCGCTAGTTTTCATGGCTACTGAAACTATATCTGCGGGTGATACACCACGACACTTGTCTAACACCGAGGGAGCAGTTCACTTATAGGGTCCTAGCAGTATGACTTTATAGACCATTAAATACTTCTCCAAACATGATATGATCAAGCTTGGTGACCATAATTTCTTGTTATGGAAGCATCAAAATTGTTAATTCTTGAAGGGTACGACCTTGAAAGTTTGTGCTCGGCACATTTTCTATTCCATCTCCTCCCATACCTGAACCTGAAGGTCAGTTAGTTGACAATCCTACATTTCTTATTCATAAAAAGTAGGACAAGTTCCTAACTTCTTGGTTTCCACAGTCATAGATGATGTCTTCGTACATCTCACGATGGCTAGGACTAGTTTTGATATTTGGATAGCCATTGAAAGGAGGTTTGGGACCAAATCTAACATCAAATTATCCAGCATGCGCCATGCGTTATACTCTCTCAACCAAGCAAATCTTACTGTCAAAGAGTATTTGGCCAAAGTGAAAAGTTTGAGTGATAGTCTCATTGCTGTTGCCAGTTTAGTTACAGAACAAGAACAAGTCAATATCGTCTTGGCTAGTCTCTCAATGGAATATGAGTCTATTCGGGTGATTGCCTCTGCTACTCCAATGTCTATTGACTTGCTAACTTAGAAGTTTCTTGGCTGCGAAGCACGCCAAATGACTTTACTAATAGAGGTCCCCTTACAAGCAAATTTAGCTTCTCATCAGAAACAAGAAAATGTAGACAACTCAAACCACACTATTTCTCCTAATAGCCATCAACAGGAGTATAAACATAGACACAAAGGGCACGGCTATGGCTGGTCTCATGGCAAGGCTCATGACAATGACCGAAGCTAGTCACGTTCCATACTACAGTACCAGTTGTATGGAAAAAAATTGGTCACTTGGTTCAGACATGCTATCACAGATTTGATGAAATGTTTTCGGGTGTAAGTTCTAACCACTCAAAGACAGTTAACTACCATCACTTCCAGGATCAGGGAAGTTCTTTTTCTGCACTTACTTGCGCTCATATCTCACAGTTGTGGTCCGTGTTATTAGCTTCCTATCTCATCCTCTCATCCAACTCCTCAAACTCTTTCTTTTGCTAGTCATGATCAGGCCTGGTATCTAGACTCCAGGACAACAAATCACATCACTCCTAACATGAATGCTTTCGCAACAGCTTTTCTCTATACAGGTACGAGGCATGTGTCAATGGAAAATGGTGGTTCTATTTCTATTGCTAACATAGGCTCTTATAGTTTGCTGGCTGGTTTTAGGCTTTTACGCCTTCAGAATGTTCTCCATGTTCCTATTGTGTGTAAGAACCTACTATCTGCTGGTCAGTTTGTAAGGGACAATGTGGTTTATTTTGAATTTTACCCATTTCTTTTTTTTTGAAGGATATTCAAACAAGGAAAACCCTTCTAGTGGGCCACATGCATGATGGTCTCTACAGGTTTGCTGTCTCTAGTTCGACTTCCAATAAACCTGTTGGTTCTTCACAGTTGAATTCGACACTCCTATGCACAGCTTAACTTACTCCTTCTCCTGCATTGTGGCATAAGAGACTTGGCCACCCCTATTCTAGTGTTTTTGTTGATGGTTTACGTAACTGTAACATTTCTTTTAATCACAACAGTTTATCATCCATTTGTTTAGCTTGTTAGTTAGACAAAGCTCATAAGTTGCTTTTTAGCTCTTCAAAAACTTTGTATTCATCACCTTTTGAATTAATGGAATATGATGTTTGGGGACTTGCACATGTAAATTCCAATGGCTTCCTCTATTATGTCTCTTTTATAGATATGCATAGTAGGTATACCTTGGTGTATTTTCTAAAGTCCAAATTAGAAGTTTTCCAGTGCTTTCTTCAGTTTCATCGGATGGTTCAAGCTCAGTTTGGTTGCTCTATCAAGATGCTTCAGTCTGACTGGGGGTGAGTATCGTTTGTTCTATAAGGAGCTCTCTCGACTAGGCATCCAGCATAGAGTCACTTGCCCTCACACTTTAGAGCAAAGTAGGGTTGTTGAAAGGAAACATAGACAGATTTCCTCGAAACCCATGTGGCTCGATTTCAACTTGTGTTCGTCGAGAGAAAAAAATAGCTCAGTCTTCACATGGCCTCGGATATGCCTGTGTGTCCAGGCCGTGTGGCACATTCTTCGCTTTTCCCACGCCCATGTGACCTCCCACACGTCTATGTGAAACGACCGTGTCTCACACACGACTATATGCCTTGCCCGTGTAACTCTCTAACTTGTTTTAAATTTGAAAAATTAAGCTCCAGGTTTCACACGGCCTAGGCTACGCCCGTGTGCCCAGGTCGTGTGGTTTATAATAGACCATGCCTCTGTCAATTTTTGGGAAAATTAAAGCCTATTTCCATATGGCCAATGACACGCCCGTTTGTCTAGGCCGTATGGGTTAAAAACCTATATTCAAACATAAAAAAGAAATAAAAATAAACTAATTAGCAGTGTTAGTGCTAAGGTTTCCTCCCAAGAAGCGCTTATTTAAAGTCTAAGCTCGACTTACCTTTCGTTCACGTGGTCACGGTGGTTCGCGGAGCTAAAACTCTTCTTTCTTACTATCAATTATGTCATTAAGATAGTGTTTAAATCGAGTAATATTTACCTTAAAAGTGCCGAATTCAGAGTGATCTACCTCGACTGTACCATATAAGAAGACATTGAGTACCGTAAAAGGAGTTGCTCCATTTTCATTAAGCTCTAAAGTGGCAATTCTAAGGTTTGTTTCATCTAGTAGTACCTTGTCCCCAACCTTGAATTGGTTTGTTCTATCCTTATGCTTATCAAGGGGTCGTTTTGGTTCTGCAACGTGTATTTTTTGTTTCCCTTTGCCATGTATCCGCCATTCGTCTAGTTCATCTATCTATAGCAATCATTCTTCATGGATTATTCTATTGTTGTCGAGAGAACTAGACATGGCTATTGTCGAAACCATTTTTAAGATTTTGGAAAAATGGGGATCAACGTTAAAAAACATGGAGTTGCCACCAATCTTTTTTGTCTAGGTGTGATTGGATCACATCTTTTTTAAAATAAATTTGGTCTACAAAAAAATAGGGTTCGGAAGGCAGTTACGTACAAGGAAGGGTTAGCACCCTCGTACGCCCAAAATTGGTACCATTTTGATTAATAATTGTCCTAATATTGAAATCTTGAAAGATTAAAAAATATAATCTCTTTGAAAAAAGTTGGAATAACCTAAACTTGAATGTAAAACTTACTCATTTCGAAAGAACAAAATATTACACCCAATACGTTAGGGTACAACATTTTGAATCTTCAAAGTTGAGATCATTAATTTCACGGTTTCCAAGATTAAAAAGTGTATTAAGTTATTTGGTCCAACACAAAATTGCGGCCCAATACATTAGGGCACGATTTCTTGTATTTTTAAATACCAAAATATCACCTTATTTTGAAAAACTTTCGAATGAGTGATAATAAATCAAAGCATATTTTAACCTAATTTGTTTGGATAAAAACCTTGCATAAATAATTTTGAAGTCTTAATTACAATGCAATGTTAAAAAACAAGGTACAATTATAAATATGCAGTTGCAATACATAGCAATAATAAAAGCAGTGAAGAGTAAATTAGAATTTACAATAGTAACACATCATAAACTATACAACATTAACCTTCAAAACAAATGAAATAAAAGATAATTTTGAAAGAAATGCTGAGTAAATTAACACAAATCAAATGTGACATAAAAAACACAGTGAATAACATGAGAAAAAACCATTTGCAACAATCAATATGCGAGCTATAGATTATATATTCAAAAGTTTTAAAGCAAGTAATGTATGTACAAATTGGAAATAGGATAATAAAAAGATAAAGATAAAAAATAATAATATATTAAGTAGCAATATATAAAAGAAGTTTAAAATAATATTATATACGAATAAAATCAAAATAAGTAATGTACAAAAAAATCTTTATTAGTGTAAATACATAATATACATGAAATTTAAAAATCTAATACAAATAATATATATTATATGTAAAAATGATAATGTATTAAAGTGTTTGATGTAAACAAAAAACGTATAATAGAATACGGTTTTTTTTAAAAGAAATAAATTATGTATAAATAAATCTAAAGGAAAATATATAAACATAAATAGATTTAAAAGGAAAAATATATACATAAAATAATGTGAAATCAACAATATATAAAAAATAAAAAATAATCTTAATATAAATTATGTATGTATATATAAAATAATAACATATAGGAATATTGAAATTAAATATTATACAAATCTTTAAAATAAAAAAATCTATAAAAAGAATTTAAAATAAATGAAATTAAAAACAAAAAAAAGTATACGAAAGAAGGCAATCAAAAATACAAAAACATGGTGAAACCAACCAACTAGTTCGAAATGAAGTATTAAACAAATTTTTTGAATGACAAATAATGAATAAACTATAAAAATAAAAACATAAGATAAAATTTAGAAAACAGACTCAATTGAAGTAAAAACAAGATTAAAGGATGATTTACAAATCAATAAAGTTATTAAAATAGATTTAAGGGCTAAAATAACAAAGTGCGCAAATGCGCGAGGGCTAAAATGCAAATAAGCCAAATCCTGAACTTATCGTTTAAACACGGATCAAATTGAAATAGTACACAAATTCCAGGGAAGAATTAAGAAAACAACCAAAAATGCGAACAGTCTATTTAAATAGAAACGCAACAAGGAGGGACTAATTGCGCAAATTAACCAAAACAACTAAATGAGCGTATCCTCCCGGGCCTTATCGATTCATGCGCGGGTTACCCAATCTTAAACGGCGCCGTTTTGAAATTTTACTTAAACACTCATTTTCATTCTTTTAAAACTCATCAGATCATTTTTTTTTTAAAAACAAGAAAAAGAAACAAAACTTTCACCCCTCTCTTTGTTAGGGTTTCAGCCCTTCCATGGCCAACCTTTCATCACTGTCGCACCACCACCAAATCAAGTGGTCGACCGCGCGCCAGAACCATGAGCCCTTTTGGCTCGCTTTACACGGATTCCAGTGCGGTATCGTCTAGGCACGCAACATCGAAAGATGAGGAAAAAAATGGCCTTCAACCGCATTTTGGCTCGATTCTGACTACGGAAGAGGGCTCCGACGCCATGACCACGCTGGTAAGCCTCTTTTCGTTCCTTTCTTTTCTTTTTTTACAACCAATAAAAGAACAAAATAAAAGACTAAAAGAATAAAAAAAACATATAAGATCTGAAGAATAACCTTTTTTATGATTCTGATTTTTTGTTCTTGTATTTGTATGTGCGCGTATAATTCAAAAAATTGGATCCCTTTTACAGAAAACCTTTGGCTCCTTTTATAGCCGATTAAAATAAAAATAAAAGAAAAATACAAATTTGTTGTAATTTGCTGTCATCTTTTGCTTTTTGTTGCTGGTGGTTAATTTGTTGTAGGTGTGTATGGCGTGGAGAATCTGCTCGTAGGCAGTAGCACACGTGGATGTGAAGGCTACGGCGGCCCTAGGGTTTTCAGAAGCTGGAACCGACATTTGGACCAATTGGGCCACTTTAGAATTGGGCCATTGTGTTGGGTTAAGTTTAGGTCTAGTTTGTGTGAGGTTTTGGATTTTAATTTATTTTGGGTCTGTAAGAATTTGGGTATAGATATTTGGGTCCGATTAGGCTCGTAATATGGATTTGTAATGATGGACTTTGGACCATTATTTTTTGGTTGTTGTTTTAGTTTTTGTTTTTTTGAATTCTAACGGGCCCGGGCAAAATAGCCTTCTACAGCTTCCCCTCTTTGCTCATTGTCGTGTAATGGGAATAAAGCAAAGACTTTAAAAAGGCCAATTTTGCCCAGTCTTGCTGTATCTTGATTTCTTTCTTCGAGTAGCCTCATTCCAATCCACTACATCTTCAAGGGCATAGGAATTGTCGCTTCGCTCCAACAAAATTTCAGGGAAAAGAGATTTGTAACTTCAATCTACTCCGCTGGAACTTCAAAGAGATAAGAATCGTGGCTCCAATTGTAATTGCAATGAGAAGAGATTTGTAGCTTCAATCTTCTCTACTACTCCATTGGAACTAAGGATTGATCCTCAATGTAAACTCAAGGAGAAGGGATTTGTAGCCTCAACCTACTCTATTGGGACTTTGAGGAAATAAGAATTCAGGGAGAAGATATTTGTAGCCTTAATCTTCTCCACTAAAACTTTAAAGAAATAAAATTTGCTGTCTTCGATCTGCTGCACTATTGCTTAAGGAGATAAGATCTACAATCTTCAATCTGCCCTACTACTATCTCGAGGGGACAAAATCTGAAATATTTAGTCTGCTTCCTTGCTACCTCAGGAAGATAATACTATATTCTTCAACCCGTTCCCTTGCTACCTTAGGGAAATAAAGCTGATGGCTAAAATCTACGCCATTACCAATACATGGAGATAAGACTCGCCATCCTCGATCTATCCCACTACTATCTCGAGGAGACAAAATCTGAAATCTTCAGTCTACTTCCTTGCTACCTCAAGAAGATAAGACTACAATCTTCAACCTGTTCCCTTGCTACCTCAAGGAAATAAAGCTGATGCCTAAAATCTGCTCCATTGCCAATACATGGAGATAAGACTCGCCATCCTTGATCTGTCCCACTACTATCTCGAGGAGACAAAATCTTAAATCTTCAGTCTGCTTCCTTGCTACCTTAAGAAGATAAGACTACAATCTTCAACTTACTCCCTTACTACCTCAGGAAGACAAGGCTTGGTGGCTTAAATCTGCTCCATTGCAGATACATGGAGATAAGATTCCCCAAATTTGATCTGCTCCACTACTGCTTAGGGAGATAAGATCTACAATCTTTAATCTGCTCCGCTACAACTTCAGGGAGATAAGACTATATCTGTAACCTACTCCACTGCAACTTCAGGGAGATAAAGTTGGTGGCTTAAATATGCTCCATTGCCAATACATGGAGATAAGACTCGCCAAATTCGATCTGTTCCACTACTGCTTAGGGAGATAAGATCTACAATCTTTAATCTGCAGCGTTGCAACTTTAGGGAGATAAGACTTGTATCTGTAACCTGCTCCACTACAACTTCATGGAGATAAGGTTGGTGTCTTTGATCCACTTCTATGCAAACTCAAGAAGGCAATATCTGCAAATTCACCGATGTTGCTACACCGTCCTCTAGGGGACCTGTCCTATAGAATCAGTTTTATATGCTTATGCTTATGCAAAATGATTAGGATGCTATGATCAGAATGAATCAAATGCTCCTAACTGAATGTGTTATGAATGACATATGTATGAATGCAAAATGTCATAAGAATGATCCTTTTAATATTTAGGGCGTTACTCCTCCTGACTCATCAAGGCTTTAGCAATGACGCCTTACGCTGCCTTCTTGCTTGGCTGGTATTTTGACCGACAACCTGAAGAAACAATCGTACTTTGCTCAACTAGTTTGCCCCATTGTAACTTCAGGGTCTATTTCACTACTCCTCGGGGACATAAAGTTTGTACCATCTTCAAACCATCCCACTATAACATAAGGGTATAAGATTTGGATTTTTCCAATCCATTCCACTGTCATTAAGGGGTATAGGATCTGTATCAACTTCGATCCATCCTACTACAACTCAAGGGTAGAGGACTATAACTTGATTAATCGACTGATCACTCACTGGGTAACTCACCCAAATGTGTATGCATGATACTCGCATGGATGCAGAATATCATATTCCCCGAGAATGAATCCCTTTTTATGCTTGGGTTGACATTGCTCATTTTCGTCGAGATTGCATCCTCGATGCAATATCTTGTAACCAATATCTTTGACAGAAAATCTGAAGAGATAAACTCAATTGGGGCTCAAATATTTCCAACCCTTACACTTGGTGAGTTTTAGACACTAGTCCTATTTCAGGTTTTTGTATTATTTAGGAGCTTCCAGAGCAATATGCAAAACTCCTTTGATGAAAGTATTATTAGTCCACTAATCGTTATTTCAATGCGCAATGCTTGAAAAAGATCATACCAATGGACACGAAGGAAATTGATTAGGAGCATAGCTCGAAATAAACAAGTTAAGCAAATGCAAAGAAATTTTATTGGGAACGTATTTTGAAAAGAATAAGGTAATCACAAATAACAAATGTAAAATGGAAACTAGGTGCCTTAGATATTGCAGCCTGAGCTTCTCTGTTCAAACTTCTTGAGGACCATTTTAAGCTCAATATGTGTTTAAGGGATCCAGAGTACTTTGTCGATGCCCCAAGATGTAGCATACTTCCCCATTGTTAATTCAAGCATAGCAAGACTACTATATGCCCCAATTTTTTATCAAAATCTGAGCCGCCCTTTTTGGGTTTTCAACTCGAATCCCTTTTGGTCTCAAAGCGCCATTTACGGGTTTTTGCCTTGGCCTCTCCTTTTGCTTTCTTTTTCTTTGATTGATTTTTTTTATTTTTTATTTTTTATTTATTTTCTCTTTTTTATTCTTTTTTTATTTTTTTAAGGTCTTAAGTCACCCTTTGCGAGTTTTCACCCTGGCCTCTCCTTTTTAGGTAAAATACTTCTTGATTGAATTCACTAGATTAGGCATGTCACTGCCATTCATCTTGTACAAGGTTAATGACCTTCCAGAACAAGCCTTCTTCACTACATAAGGTTTTTCCAAATTTGGCATTTACTTTCCTCTGAAGTCCTTTCATCTGAGAAGGATCCCCTTAATACCGAGTCCTCATTATGAAATTCTCTTGGGCAAACCTTTTTGTCAAAAGCCTGTATCATCCGTTTTTGGTACATTTGACTATGATGAATACTTTCAATTAGGCTTATTGGAGACATTCTTCTTCATCCAATTCTTGATTCCATCTAAACTTGGAGAAAAGGAATCTCAATCTTCCAAAAATTACTTTCCTTCTATAAACCAATGGAAAAGGTGCTGCCCCGACGAAAGTCTTGGCCAACATTCGAGAAGCATAGAGAATAAATGGTAACTTCTTTATGCCGACCTTTGCAAGTCTCAGTCATCTTTCAAAATCTTTATGGATGGTTTTTTTTCTCTTTGCTGCACTGATTTGGTGTCTGATCTTTGAATAGACTGTAAACTTTTGACATTGTGCAATTACGTTAGACATGTTCCTTTCTCGCATTCTTTATTGCCACCTTTCCTTTTATTTTCTATTTCTTTTTTTTTTTTTTGAATTTTGAATTTTGAATTTTGAATTTTGAATTCGAATTTGAACCTTAATTTAAATATGGAGTTGAATCTGGATTTAGATTTTGATTTTGATTTGGATTTGTATTTTGTTTTGAATTTGATGACTGTTTACCTTGTAACTTTGGCACATGAAGTGACCTTCACCCTCTTGGTAAAGTAATTGACAACCACGAAGATGAATTGATGTCAGTGAGATTGGTCCCATAACATCTATGCCCTACATAAAAAAATCCATGAAGAAATGTAAGAGGCATATAAGTTTTTATCTTCTTCAATTTATCATTTAGGGCATACTGATGCAATCCCTTTCTATGGTAAACCAGTAATACCTAAACTTCTTGATTAGTTTGACCATTAGCCTGTGTCCTTTCAAACAATGTCCTCTATCTTAGTAGCCTAGGCATATCTTGATTTAATCATGCGAAGACATCCTTGAATTCTTGAAATAACTCAATGACATCTTACTTTGATTCTGTGGTAAGCTAGGTTTCAATTTCCAATCTCGCAATGTCAACTGACCCTCTGTAATGCAGGATCTATTTTCATCCTGTTCTACGATCCTTAACAAATCAAAAGGTAGGTCACAATCTTTGTCATCTTCAAAGTCCCAAGATCCCTCTAAACACATACTTTACCCAAAAGGGAATCAGTAACAGTTCGCTCCTATCGTTGATATCTGGGGACTTATTGTAGGTACAAAGGCATATTCCAAAGAATAAATGATTCTAATGATGATTATTTGCATTGTATAATCATGAATAAAGAATGAAAGAACATTTGAATGAAAGTCCAAAGAACAAAAAAATCTATAAATATAAAGAATAAAATAATATTTGCTCCAAAAAGATACATTTTATTGAAATAAAAATTCTGGACACAAGCCTATTTCACAAAAGGACTCTTATTGCTTCTAGGCTTAAAGCAATAAGTGTATTCTGAACATTACTCTGAGTAAGCTTTAAAAATACAGGGATACCTTCCACAGTCCCATTGTTTGAAACACTCCCAAGTATGAAGGGCTTGGAAACTTTTATTCCCTGGTTCCCTCTTCGAATATGTCATCGATATTTCCTTCAAGCTTTTAACTTGCTCAATGCATCACAACTCATTTGCCCCCACTTTCAGCTATCGCGTTTACTGCTTTATCAAAGCAATTAGATTCCAATGAATCATCAAACTTCACAACTCTCGTTTTAATGAGCTTTTCGACCAATTTTTTAAATGTAGTGTAATTTTCGATTGAATGACCTGTTATTCTCATGTAGTACTCGCATTGGGCATTCTCGTTATACCATTTTGGGAATGGAGGTTGCATTGGTTCTATGTAATGAGGAGCCACCACATGCACATCAAAAAGATTCTGATACAGCTCATTGTATGACATTGGGATAGGCGTGAACTAGAGCTTTTTTGCATTTGGCCTCTAGTTAGATTCCTGCCTTGAAGAGCCTTGATAGCTAGTAGTTACAACCCTCGGCTGGCCTATGGTGACCGATTTGGAATGCGTGTTCAAGATATTTACTTTATTTTCCTTATTTTTCGTAGTTGTTCTTTTGACATTTTCTCCTACGTTTACCTTCCCACTCATTATCGCATTTTCAATCATCTTACCTGACATTACTACATTTGAAAAGCTCATAGTAGTGCTTTCCAACATATGGTTAATGAATGGGGCCTTCAGAGTATTGATGAAAAGCATCATGGTTTCTTTTTCCAAGAGCGATGGCTGAACCTGAATGGCAACCTCTCTCTACCTCTGCGCATACTGCCTAAAACTTTCATTCGGCTTTTTCTCCATATTCTACAAGGTAATTCTATTAGGAGTCATGTCTGTCACATGACTATACTGTTTCATGAACGCCTGAGCCAAATCTCTCCATGAACCAATCCTGAAACGACTCAACTGGTTATACCATTTGGCTGCTACTCCCACCAGGCTATCTTGGAAACAATAGATCAACAATTGATCATTATTAATGTGTCCAGTTATCCTTCTGTAGAACATAGTAATATGAGCTTCGAGATAGCTTGTCCCATTATATTTCTCAAATTCAGGCATTTTAAACTCGTAAGGAAGCACTAGATCTGGAACCAGACTTAAATCCTTTGCATCCATTCCATAACAACTATCAGCACTTTCTATCGCCTTAAATTTCTCCTCCAGCCATTTACATCTATCTTCTAGTTGCTTTGGTAATTCAGCCTTTGACCTTTCTTTTTCCACCATTTCATCAAAATCGGGGAAAGTAGGATTAGCTGGGGGGTTAGAGCCTGATCCAGCTTAGAAGTTCATCTGAAATTACTGAGGCCTAATTGTGACGGATTAGCTGGGGGGTTAGAGCCTGATCCAGCTTAGAAGTTCATCTGAAATTACTGAGGCCTAATTGTGACGGATTAGCTGGGGGGTTAGAGCCTGATCTAGCTTGGAAGTTCATCTGAAATTGCTGAGGCCTGATTGTGACGGATGGTCTTTGCATACATACCTCAGGTTGTGTCTGAGTTTTTGGTGGGGTGAAACCTAGAGGATAAAGAGGGTCTTTATTTTCCTTACCAATATTAGCATAGGGCTTTTCTTTTTATCCATTACCCCATTCAACAGCTAGGCCAACTGGTTCATCATATTCCTTTGTTATTCAAACATTTGCTCCATCATATCCTGCTGAATCTTTGACAACTGCTCTGGCATTTGATCTTGCATCTCTTTCTGAAGTTGTTCCATCCTTTGATCCATATTTCTTGACTTAATGCGGGTACCATAATGGTGTTTGGTTGATTGACTTTTGTCAGTTCCCGGGTTAACTAAAATAATTTTACCTAATTAGGGTCCTTTTTGTGAAAATCTAATGCACGTGATGCAATGCAAATGCATGAAATGCAGATGCATGAAATAAATGCAAGAAAGAGAGACGTTGATTTTGAATTCAATTCCATTAGAACAACTTTTCTAAAAAGAGAGGCGTTGATTTTGAATTTAATTCCATTAGAACAACTTTTCTAAAAAACAGACTTCTTTACATAAAATGGATTACATATACAACCTTGCCCTCATACTCCCGACAAGGGCACCAACCCCTTTCTTCATATCCAAACGTTAAAGTCAAATCTCACGAACCACCAATAGATGCTCCTATAGCTCCTTCTCGCTTGATTCAGGTCGTGACCATCGCTTACTCATCCTTCTTAGCTTCTTCAAGAAAATTAACGGCTCTTAATTCGGATGGCTGTACTTTAATCCAGTTTATCAAGAAATCTATTTTCTTATGGCAAGCTCCTTTATTTAGCAATCGAATTTAAATCAACACCTCTTTTCTATTTATGAATTAAGAAGGCCATGTGTGATCTAGGGGCCTCCATAATGTAATGTCATATTCTATTTATCAATCACTTAACGCAGGTTTTTTGACAAAAATAGGTGTTATCATTCAATTGGTAGACAGGTCCATAGAACATCCCTTAGGAGTCCTCGAGGACGTGTTGGTAAAAGTTAACGAACTTATTTTCCTTCCAAATTTTTATGTCATAAAAATGGAGGAGGATAACACTCCCAGATCTTCAGATCTCTTGTTGGGACGACCCTTCCTTACAAAATGGATGGCTAGTACTAAAATCGATGTTCGAAGTGAAACTCTTATAATAGAGTTTGATAAGGGAGATCGTGAAGTTTAATGTCCACGACGCCATTAGCCATCCAAGCAAAATCTTGAGCGTAAATCATGTCGACATAATTGACTTTTTAGTGGAAGAAAATTTTGAGTCAATTTATGATGATAAATTTGAACTTGATGAATTTGAATTTGTTAATGAGTTATTATTTCCAAGTACTAAACTTTTACCTTCTGTTATACAGGCACCAGAGTTGGAGTTGAAACCACTTCCTGGCCATCTGAAATATGCATTTTTGGGGAAGAATAATACTGATAAACGATAAATTATACATGTTTTTACCTCATGCTTAACCTATATTTTGGATGAATTATCATTGAATTTGTGGAAATTGGTGCTCTTAATCCTTCTATTTCATGTTGTATACTCAGGTGAGCATAGGGAAATGAAAAGAACGAGAAATGGGCCAAAAACGGAGAAAATAGGCTAAAGTATAAAAACAACACGGCCTGGAGATTCACCACACGGCCGTGTCACACGACCGTGCCACCTGAGGCCCAAACACAGCCCAACCCTGACTCACACAGCCGTGCCACATTCAACAGGCCCGAGCACGGTCTGGGCCTCAATCCACACGGACGTGTCCCTGTCGTGAGGAAGTGCAATTTCACTAGGAATAGGATGCTTAGAGGCTAAGAAGGCATTCCAGAGCTCTATATAAAGACCTTAGGGTGCAACTACAAGGGGGTGCTTATTTCCCGCTAAGGGAATACTTTTCTCTCCTCAAAAAGGGGCAAGGAATTACTCTAAAGGAAGCCGATTGATTCATCCCAGAAGCCGAATTCTACATCAAGACAGAGGATTTTCCTTCAATCCTTCAGGGGTTTTTGGGTTCTTTATGTTTTGTTATTTTAATTCTTCTGAGATGTTTTCTTTATTAGTTATGAACTAAATCCCCCAAATACTTGAGGGGGATGAAACCTAAGACAGATCTTATTATTATTTTATCTTGAGTTATATGATAAATACTTGAATTGTTCTTAATTATGTGTTCTTAATTCTTGTTTTAATAATCCTAGGTATTAATTCAGGTATTGATGTACTTATTCAGAGGAGCAAAAGTCCCTGTTTAAGAGTAGATCTAGCATAATTAAGCAGAGTTGCATGCAACCCTAGACATAAGGTGATATAAATCTACAGGATTAGGGTCAAACCTAATAAGGGGATCCATAGATCGAGTTAATGCAAGACTAGGGGTTTTAACTAGAAAGAGGTTTCAGTTAATCAACCTAGGATTAGTTGTTCTTATCCCCGACGGAGGTATTAACATAAGTTAGGGATCTCTACGGATCAAGTCAAGTGAATAAATCGTCTAGCTCAAGAGTTGATAACAAGTGAAGTCTAGGTGGATCTCCCTTGAGTATTGCCCAAATCAATCAGTTTTTCTCATATGAATTTTTCCCAATTTACTTTTTGTGCATTCATAGTTAGTTTTAGAATCAGTTTCACAAAAACCCCTTTTATTTTTAGGTTAAATAATAGAAAGGAAGTAAGTACTAGTACTTTTGGTTCCCTTGGGTACGATATCTTGGTCTTGCCACTAAACTATACTACTGTTCAATAGGTGCGCTTGCCTTAAAATTGTGATAATAGTTAGTTTTTGGTACGATCATTATTATAAAATTTTTTACTTTTTATCACGCGATATCAAATACCCTACCAGTCATAGTCTCCAATAAACTCTCCACGCCTGAGGAAGAAAGTTTGGTCCAAATACTAAAAAGTCTTAAGGAGACGATTGGTTGGACAATTGCCGATTTAAAAGGGATAAGCCCTTCGACATGCACACACATGATCTACTTGGAGGAAAACACAAAATCGAGACGGAAAGCGCAAGACGACTAAATCCAAATATGATGGAGGTGGTAAAGAAAGAGATAATCAAGCTGTTGGATGTTGATGTAATCTACCCCATTTCGAATAGCAGATGGGTAAGTCCGATGCAAGTCGTGCCTAAGAAAACGGGCATGACAGTAAAGAAAAATGATGAAGGTGACTTGGTGCAAACTCAAGTACAAAATGGGTGGCAGGTCTACATTGATTACAGGAAGTTGAACTCTTACACTAGAAAAGATTATTTCCCTCTTCCTTTTATTGATCAAATGCTTGAAAGATTAGCTGAAAAAACTCACTTTTGCTGTATTGATGGATACGCAATTTTTTTCAAATGCCGTTTGGTCTTTGCAACGCGCCGGCTACCTTCCAGAGATGCATGATGAGTATATTTTCTAGATATGTGGAAAAAATTATCGAAGTTTTTATGGATGATTTTACTGTATATGGGAATTGTTTTGATGAATGCCTTAAAAACCTAACGATAATTTTGAGCAGGTGCATAGAATTCAATCTTGTCTTAAATTATGAAAAGTGTCATTTTATGGTAGACAAGGGTTTAATTCTAGGTCACGTAGTTTCCTCTAGGGGAATTGAGGTCGATAAGGCCAAAATTGACATTATAAATTTTTTGCCTTACCTCTCCACTATGAAGGAAATTCGTTCTTTTCTTGGCCATGTAGGGTTCTACAGGCACTTTATAAAGAACTTCTCAAAAGTAGTAGAACCTCTGTGTGAATTGTTGTAGAAGGATAAGAAGTTTGAGTTTGGCCCAAAGTGTAAGGCAGTTTTTGATACACTCAAGCAGAAGTTGGTCTCCACTCCTATAGAGCAACCGCCAAATTGGAAGTACCCGTTTGAAATTATGTGCAATGCAAACAAACATGGTGTAAAGGTTGTATTAGGGCAAAGGATAGACAAGGAACCCTATGTCATTCTTTATGCTTCGAAACCCTAGATTTTGTGCAGAGTAACTACACCACCACGGAAAAAGAACTCTTAGCCATTGTATTTGCTTTAGATAAATTCCGACCTTATTTATTGGGTTGTAAAGTAATTATTTTTTCTGATCATGCAGCCCTTAGGTACTTGATCGCGAAGAAGGAAGCAAAATCGAGGCTCATTAGATGGATTTTGCTGCTCCAAGAGTTTGAAATTGAGATTTAAGATAAAAGAGGATGCGAGAATTTAGTGGCTGACCACTTAAGTAGAATAAAAGTACCTTTTGACGACATCCCTATTAAAGAAGAATTCCCTGATGAGAGCCTATTTTCTACCGAGGCACGTCTCCCATGGTATGGAGATATGGTAAACTTTCTAGCCACAAGATCATTACCCACAGAGTTAACACATTCCGTGAGGGATAAGCCCAAACACGATGCTCGATATTACATTTGGGATGACCCATACTTGTGGAAACACTGTTCAGACTAGATAATATGACGATGTGTTCTAGAAACCGAGGTAACTTCTATCCTTAATTTTTGTCATGCTGAATTTTGTGAAGGTCACTTTGAGCCTAAGCGGACTGCTTACAAGGTGTTAGAATGTGGGCTAAATTGGGCCACAATTTTTGTAAGTCTTGCGATAGGTGCCAACATATAGGTAACATCAATAAACATAGTCAAATGCCCCTATCCTCGATTCATGTATGCGAAATCGTTGATGTTTGGGGCATCGACTTCATGGGCCTGTTTATTTCTTCATTTAGCAATGTATATATAATTCTTGCAGTGGACTATGTTTCTAAGTGGATAGAGGCAAAGCCTACTCACAATGATAATGCCAAAACTATTGTAGAGTTTCTAAAACGAACTATTTTTTCCAGGTTTGGCACACCTCGGGCCCAAATTAGTGATCATGGCACCTACTTTTGCAATAAAGTCATGGAGGCACTATTGTCGAAATGTGGAGTTCATCACCGTATAGCTACGGCATACCATCCCAAATGAATAGACAAGTTGAAGTCTCAAACAGGGAGATAAAAATGATTTTGGAGAAAACAGTTCGGTCCAATCCAAAAGGTTGGAGTCTTCGGCTTAATGACGCATTTGGGCCTATCGGACGGCATATAAAGGACCAATTAGAATGACCTCGTATCGACTTGTTTTCGGCAAGGCTTGCCATCTTCCAGTAGAATTAGAACATAAAGTCTATTGGGCGGTTCAACAATGTAACATAGAGTTAGACCCTACAAGAAGGGCGAGGAGATTAGATATCCAAGAGTTGGAAGAAATCTACAACAATGCTTACGAGAATGCTCGCATTTATAAAGACAAGACCAAGTTGTTTCATGATAAGAAAATAGCTCAGAAACATTTTTCGGTAGGATAAAAAGTTTTACTTTATAACTTCGTGTTGAAATTATTCCCAGGTAAGCTTCGATCACGATGGCAAGGACCTTTTATTATTATCGAAGTATTCCTTCATGGTACGGTTGAAATAGAAAGTGAAGAATCGGGAAAGCGGTTGATAGTCAATGGCCAGTGGTTGAAGCTATTTTACGAGAATTTTCAAGCTCACTTGATTGAAAAGATTTATTTGGAGCCACCGTAGAACCATTTAAGTCGTCGAGCTAATGACGTTAAACAAGTACTTGTTGGGAGGCAACCCAATTTTTATTTGTTAATTATTTTTTTATTCATTTACTTTTACTTACTTGATTATTTTAATTTTATATTTTAATAAATTTTCTCTTCTTTTGCCTAGGTACAATAAAGCGAAAATACGAAAAAAGAGACAGAAAAGCTAGAAAGTTTGAACCAAAATAGCCCTATCCATGGTACCAAACAGCTTCTATTCCAGATGCTAGTCCAGCCTAGAATGCCTTATCCCTACAGCCAAACACCCCCTTCAGCCAAATAAAACCTCCAACCCTTACATTTTTTCCCAAATCTCCTTTCCTTTCTTCATAGCCATCGACACCTTTCCCCTCACCACCCCATAGCCGATTTGCTGTCGACCATGGTGCGTACCTGAAGCCGCGCTGCCACCGAGCCTCCTTTCACCAATTAATATTAAGATAATTATTAGGGATTATTTAATTTTAAGATTTTATCTTTATTTATCTTCAATTAAATGTGTTTATCTTTTGGGATTTTAAGTAGGATTAGACTATCTCCCCTAGCACTATAAATGGAGGGTGAGGTGACTCAAAATTTATTCTTTTTTGCTAAAAAAAAACTCTCTCCCCCAAAAGTCTAGGCTTTTGTTCTTTTCATATTTCCTTTCAATAAAATCTCCATTTTTATTTTTTTTTCCACCACAACCATGAGCCACTAAACCCATCTAGCCGAAAGTTGTCGGTAATCCCCAAAAAGGGTTTTTGAGGCTTAGAATCCGTATTTAGCCTCCTCATTGAGTATTCATCGTTTCTCCGCACTACAGGGCTGACGCTTCCATCCATGTCCCTTAAGAAGTAAACTTTTCAACGTATGCAAAGGCGGCCACTTTGCATGTTTTAGGAAGGTTGCACAGTCGGTTTGTTAGCTTACTGCGTCAGAGGTTGGCGAGCCAAAGAGACAAAATGGCGTGACATTCTCCATTGGGAAGCGTTGATCTAGCATAAGACGATCCCACAGAAGCGATTGTTCACTAGAGTCAGTTTCCACTAAATTGTAAGTCTAAATCCTTGGAGCTGGTGGCCGTAGGCGTCCTCTTCCACTACAACTGTCTTATTCGATTTGAGAAGGTTCATCTAAAAGCCAAGGATTGAACCCAAGGTAGATCGAGACAACTGGAGGCTGGAATCTCGTTACATAAGAAACTCTCTACTTTCTCAACTCTGTTTATTTTTTTATTCTTATTTTCGAAATCACAATTTTAGCCAACTTTAAACTCTGTTTTTATTTTCTAAATTCAATCTTTTAATTCTGTTATTTTTATTTTTTCAGGAACGCAGGTTTTCTTGGGCACGATTCTGCCCAGGATTTCGAGAAACAAGCATTCATACAATCCAGTCCCTGAGGATTCGACCCTACTTCCCCTTTACTGTTCTTTTTCATTATTTATTAGGGAATAGGATATTTTTGGTGCCTTCAACGATCGCATCACCCCTAAATCAGCCAAAGCATTATTAACATTTAAACAACCAATTAAATAAGGAATAGTAAAACTCCCTGGATCTTTCAATTTGTTGGGTAGTTTATTCTACAAAATGGCCGAACAAACTGCGTTTAGCCCCACATATGACGAATCATCTAACTTTTGTTTTTTTTGCTAAAAGCTCATTTAAAAATTTAATTGAGTTGGGCATCTGTGAAAGAGCTTTAATAAACGGTAAGTTAATATGCAATTTTTTAAGAGTTTAAGAAATTTACCAAATTGTTCATTTGTATGGTCTTTCTTCGTCACGTTGGGATATGTCACACGAGGTTTATAATTCTTATTAACCGGTTGTCACTCATTTTGGCTTACCTCAACCTTACCTTAACTTACCACAATTTCATACCTCACTTCTAGTTTAGATACAATTAACCTTTCTTCATATCATACAGTAATGGCATGGAGTTGCTCCTTTGGGTTAATTTCAGTATTGCTAGGTAAGCTACCTTATGGTCTTTCTGATATTAACTTAGCAATTTGACCTATTTGATTTTCGAGCCCTTGAATTGACGTTTGTTGATTTTTAAGTGTCGTTTTAGTGTTTTGGAAGCGAGTTTCTAACACTGAAATAAATTTTGTTAGCATCTCCTCAAGGTTTGGCTTTTTCTCTTACTAGTACGGTTGTTTTTGAAAGCCTGGAGGGGGTTGTGGTCTTTGATTTCCTTGATCACCCTAAGAGAAATTGGAATGGTTCCTCCAACCTGTATTATAAGTGTTACTATAGGGATTATTTTGAGGTCTAGAATTATTACCCATATGGTTGATTTGTTCATTCTCTGTGCCAGGGTTGTAGGATAGACATTCTGGATTGTTCATCTCTCCTCCATTTGTATCGCATTGCATCACTGGATGTACTTGCGCAGAACCATATAACCCATCAATCTTTTTACTAAAAGCTCTACCTTATTCGATAACATGATGACCGCGTCTACATTAAAAACACTGGCTGCTTTATTAGGCTTTGTCCTCATAACTTGCCACTGATAATTATTTAGTGACATTTCCTCTATAAATTCATAAGCCGTTTCAAGTGTTTTGTTATTCAGAGTCCCACCAGCGGCTGCATTGATTAGCTGCCTAGTTGAGGGATTCAAACCATTGTAGAAGGTTTGAACCTGTAGCCATAAAGGTAATCTATGGTGAGGGCACCGTTTCAATAAGTCCTTATACCTCTCCTATGCATCATATAGGGTCTCTACGCCCATTTGCAGGAAAGAAAAGATATCATTCCTCAGCTTGGCTATCTTAGCTAATGGAAAGTACTTTAATAAAAAAATTTCAGTCGTTTGCTCCTATGTAGTGATAGAACCTCGTGGTAGAGAGTTCAACCACAGTTTACCTTTATTCCTTAATGAAAAGGGAAATAACCTTAGGCGAATGGCATCATCAGAAACGCCATTTATCTTAAAAGTGTCGCAAAATTCCAGAAAGTTAGCCAAATGAGTATTTGGATCTTCATCTTGCAAACCGTTGAACTGAACACATTGTTAGATCATTTGAATGTATTTAGCTTCAATTTGAAATTATTTGTAGCAATGGCAGGTCTCACAATACTTGATTCAGCTCCAGCTAGATTCGACTTGGTATAATCGTACATAGTACAAGGAGCAGGATTCGAATTTGCACGACTCGCAGCAACCACAGGAGGTAGCTGATTATTCTGATTTTCAACCATCTCCTCAGTAATAACTATCACATCCTCTTGCTCTTCCACTATATTTTGACAACTCTACCTTACTTCTCTACGATTACCGCAAGCGGTACTTTCGATCTCATTGTCAAACAATAGAGGTCTTGACGGGTTTCTTCTAGTCATAAACTGAAAACACCTACCAGAAGCAAATAAAAGAAAAACTAGAAAGTAAAAATTAAACTAAAAACAAAAATAAAATGCAATAAAAATAAAGATTGCTAAATAAATAAAAAATCTAGTGTTCCTAATATCTTAGTCCCCGACAATGGCACCAAAAAATTTATGGTCACTAAAACTAACTAAAATTCTGACAAAGGCAAGCGCACCTATCAAATAATAGTATAACTATGGTGAGTCGGGAATATCGTATCCACGATGACTAAAAGTACTAGTAATTACTATCTTTTTAATATCTAGCCTATAAATTAAAGGGGATATTTTAATCTAAAATTTAACTAAACTAATTATTAAGAACACGACAGGGAATAAAATGAGAAAATACTTGAATATAACCAAAGAGAAAGACAATACCCAGGAAATAATCCATCTAGACTTCACTTATTATTCTGAATCTAAATTAAATGATTTATTCACTTGCCTTATTTCATAGAAATCCCTAAATTATGTTAATATCTCTTTCGAGAATAAGAACAACTAACTCTAGATTGATTAATAGAAATCTCTTTCTAGTTAAAACCCATATTGTCGCATTAAGTCGATCTATAGATTCCCTTATTAGATTTGACTGTAATACGGTATATTTATGTCGTCCTATATCTATGATTGCATGCAACTTCATTTAATTATGCTAGACCTACTTTTAAACAGGGACTTTTGCTCTACTGAAATAAGCATATCATACTTGAATTATTATCCTGAAAATATTAAAGCAAGAAATAAGCATACATAATTGAGAACAAGAAACAAGTTTTTATCTTGTAATTTAGAAAATCAAATAATAAGATCCGTCTTAGGTTTTATCTTCCCTAGGTATCTAGGGAATTTAGTTCACAATCTGTGGTGGAAATATCTTAAATTTAGAATAACAACAAGACATAAGAAACCCAATAAAACTTAGAAGAAAAGTTGAATGGAGATCCTTAATCTTGAAGAAGATCTACTTCTGAGTTGATTTCAATGGCATTCTTCGAGTAATCTATTCGTTCTACTTTGTGTACTCCCTTAAGCCCTCTTCTAGTGTGTATTTATAAACTTTAGATTGCTCAAAAAGCTTAAAAATTAGGTTTTTTTGCGTGTTTGGGAAATAGGTAGCAATATCGACACGGGGTTGGCACATAGGTGTGTGGCCGGCCCGTGGAGATCACACGGGCATCTACCCAGCCCATATAATAACTGAAAACAGCTCCTTTTGTCTGATTTTGGCCTTTTTTTGCTCCTTTCACTTTCCTATACTCACCTAAGTATAGAAACATATATTCAAAGGATTAGGAGTATCAAATTCACTATTTCTCATAATAAATCATCGAAAATCATGCCAAGCTTGGATTAAAACATGTTATTTTTATGGTTTATCAACAATAGAAGTATGCCTTAGATGTTTTAAGGAAATTTAAGCTAGAATTTTACAAAGGAGTTGACTCATTAATGCCTTTAAACTTGAAGTTGTCAAAGAATGATGATGAAAAACTCTGTAATTGAAACACCCAAAAATATGGCCAAAGAGATTTAGGGGTATTTTAGGGGTTGTGGCTTAGATGAGCTTGAAATTTCGTACAGTTAGTACTCAATAATGTTTTCGACTTTGGTATCTTAGCTATTAAATCAATTTTTAAAAAAGTGTTCTAGAAACCCTTAATTTTAGAGAAAAGGCTAATTTGTAACAGAGTCAAAATAGTAAGCATTTACGTGGCAATTAAACCAATTTTTAAAATTGAACCTAAAATTCAACCCTACAATTTTCACGATTTCTTCGTCCCCTTTAAAGCTTGTGCCGCCCCTTGCCATATCCCTAGCTATTTCCATTGATTTTTATTCCCAAATCACAATACCTTGATTACCTATCACTCCTAAGTCATTTTGGTCGAAACTCGTTCATTCATTCAATAAAGGTAATTCACTCTTTCAAAAAAGGTAATCACTCATGTATCCATTGGTTTTTAATGTTATTTAGACTCTAAAACTAAATTATTAGCCCTCGAATCGCATGTTTTAAATAAAAGTAAAAAATCAAACCATTAATGGTGGATTTCTGGATTTTGAGTCAAAACTTGGTTTCAAAGTGACTTTCAACTTGTTTTAGCATGATTAGAAGGTATTTAAACTTACCTTGAAGTTTCATTAATGATTTCTCATATTTTAATGAATTTTTTAAAAATAACCTAAAAGATGTCGAAAAATGTCGATACCATGAATTGAGTAGATTTGTCTAGTTTGAAGGTTGCAATTTGGGTATAAATGATTAAGTAGATGAACGGAACTAATTTTAAGGAAAAAGGTTGAGTATAGATCGAGATATTAGTATATAGAGTTTGTTATGCTAATAGTTTAAGTTACATAGGAACTTAGCTTAAGCTTGTGTTTTAGTTGCTTGGAGTGGATTCTTGGTTGATATTTGACTATGGTTATTGTATGGTTTATGTCTGTAAAGCTTCAGATTCGTTAAAGCCTGCTACGAGCTATGAAAGTGTTAATTGAGCTTTTGATTTTTCGAGTAAATCATAAAGTGGTGAGTGTATGGAATTGCTACTGGTAAACACGAGTCATGTGTTACTTTGGAATTTAGATGTAGCCTAAACTCCTACTCTAAGTTTCGAGTGTAAGTTTTATTGAATCTATTATTATTTTGTGGTTAAGTTTTCTTGACTCAATCATTATTTTGTGGTTATGTATTGTGCATGAAATGTGGTAAGTGAGTATGTGATTATTGTGTAAAGTGCAATTGTATACATGAAACAAACGTGTAATATATATGTTATATGACTGTAATAGGCCCAATCTGCCCCGGCCCATATCAGTAACAAAAAAAACCAAAAACATTATTAATAAAAGTCCAAATGTCCTTTTTACAAAGTAATTAACCCAATAGCCCTAAAACGCAACCCAAATCACTAAACTACCCAAAACCCATCACACCCAAATAGATTGAACCCAATACCCTACTAATCCAACCCAAATCCTAACCCAAGCCCGATGGGCCCATTTCTTTTAACATTTTTAGCAACCCTAAACCAAACCCTAGGTCCCAAGCCCTCGACCGCCGCAGCCTTCAGCATGAACCGCCATCACCGCCGAATATCTCGCCTCATCAAAGCGCAAATCGCGTCTCAGTCACCCTATCGTCGCCGTTGACCTACAAAAAAGGCAATTAGCAGCAAACAATCATGACAATCAAGAATGTATTTTTTTATTCTAGCTATAAAAGCCAAATGAAAACAGTGTAAAAGGGGGATTTTTTTTTTTATGAATACGAGATTAAAATAAAAAAACAAAGGTATATTTTGGGCATTTTATCTCACATAGAAAATTTACATATATCTATATTCATCAAAAAATAAAAAAGGGATTTTTTTCCTTTTTGACGAACAAGGGAGAGAACCGAAGAGTTCTTATTTTGACTACCTTTTGTTCATCTTCTGAGAGAAATAACCCCAGATCCGGAATCTAGGGGGTGAGAGGAGAGTGCGGCAAAATTTTGGTCTTTCTGGCAACCGCGGACGGCGGTGCAGCTGTGGGTGGCCGACCAACGACCGGCGGTCCAATAACCGGACCATGGACGAAGAGGGAGAGAGTTTTGAAAGTTTTTTTGTTTTTTTTTTTTTTTTGAAGAGAGGTTGAAAATGAAAAAATAGCCTAAAACTTGGCTTTTATAGTGGTACCAAAACGGTACCGTTTTGGGGCCTTATGCCCTTGGCCAAAACGGCGCCGTTTAGGCGTATGACCCACGCAAGTGACCCGACCCAAGGAGGATCGCGTGTTTTTATAATTTTTGGTTTATTTACCCTTTTAGTCCTTCCTCTTTTCTACCTGTTTTCAATAAACTCCTATTTATCTTTTGGCTTTGTAATTTTGCCCCATAACTCTTGCGTATATTGTATCTTGGTCCCGTTTTAAACGCTGTGTTTTAGGAATTGGGGTATTTTCATTTTTAATCCCCTCTTGTTTGCGTGCATTACATTTTAGTCTGAAATGTTGTTTTAATAATTTTATTTATTTATAATTTTTCCTTTCTACTTTGATTTTACTTCAATTGAGTCTCTATTTTAATTTGATTCCTTCTAGTTTATTTATTATTCATTTTTAGAATTTGCTTTAATAAATTCTTTCAAATTATTTTTTGTTTATAGTTAATATTCATTATTATGACATATTCGTTTGTATATATGCATTTTTTATAAATCTTGTTTTATTTTATTTTAAAATTCTCTTTCATATATATATATATTTGTTTTGTTTTGAAAATTTATATGATATTTATTTTAAATATCTTCACTCATTATTACGTTATAGATAATTTATATTAGAATATTTTTGTTTTATGTACATTATTGATTTAATATTATTCTAACTGATTATCTTTGAATTCTTTTTTTTTTTTTATTTATGTCTATATACATTTTCTTTTAAACCTATTTATATTTATATATTTTTGTTTACTTCAAACACTTTCACATATTATCATTTTTATATAAATTATTTATATTAAATGTTTGACTTTCATGTATATTATTTTGTATATTGCTTATTTTAATTTACTTCTTTTAATATTCATTTTAAAATTCATTAATACATTAATATACCATATACTATTTATTTTATCTTTTTGATATATTTTAAACCTTCACGTTTGTTTCTTATTTTTTTTTTAAATTCTATACATACAATTTAATTTTAAATTATTGTATATATTAGGATTTCAAATTTCCTATTTTTCGTATTATTGATTTTAAATTCATTTATCATCATTTAAAAACTTGTTGTGTGTTATTTGTGTTAATTTACTTTATATTCCATTTTTAAATATTTTTTTTTAATTCATAAATCTTTGATGGTTAATAGTGGCATTTTACATAATGTTGATATGAGACCATTGCTAGGCGTCTTAATTTGTTCTTTTGTTTTTATATTATTGTTATTCATTGTATAATATTATTGCCATGTATCATTGTTTCATGCTTACGATTATGTTCTTGTTTCTTGTTATTATATTGTAGTTCAATTTCCAATGTATGTAATCTATTTCCTTCTTATCCCAAACAAATCGAATAAATGCATTTTAAGACGATTTTATTTGAAATCTTTTCAAAATAAGGTAATACTCGGTATTTGGAATCTTCGAGAAGGTTGTGCCCTAACTTACTGGGTTTCAATTTTCCTCGTTGAATTCAAATAACCGAATACCCTTTCTTCGATTCAAACATAAAATTTTTCAAATAAAAGCTTATTCTTAGGGAATCAAAATGTTGTGTCCTAACTCATTGAATGTGACATTTTGTTATCTCGAGGTAAGGGTTTAAAAAAAGAAGACAATATTTCGTGTTTCGAAATTCGAGAAAGCATGCCCTAACGTGCTGGGTTTCGATTTTCTGTTTGACCAAATAACTAAATATCCTTTTAAATTTTAGTGCATGAGCTTTGAAAATCAAAAGATGATCTTGGATTCGAGGGTTTAAAATATCATCTCCTAACGTGCTGGATGTAATATTTTATCACTACGAGACAAGTGAATCTCAACATCCAATTTGAGTTATACAAATATTTTTTTTAAAAATGGATCGTATTTTAAAATCTTTTCAAATTTTTGACATTAGGACATTAATTAATCAATTAGGTACCAATTTTTGGGCATTACGAGGGTGCTAATCCTTCCTTGTACGTAACCGACTCCCGAACCTATTTTCTCGAATTTCATAGACCAAAATCATTGTTTTAATAAATCAAAATGTTTTTATTAAAATTATCAATTTCAAGGTGACCTAATCACACCTCGAAAAAAAGATTGGTGGCGACTCCATTTTCGTTTTTAAAAGTCAATCTCGTTTTTTCAAAAAAAATGGTTTCGACAATGACTATGCTAGTGTTTTGTAAAAGATGCAGTGATAGTGCACTGATAATCGATAAGTAATATGTGTTGTTTACGAATATTTTGGCCTTGTAATCTTGGAACCATTGGATATAGTTGGCATGCCATAAGATTATGAGTACTCACTTATATGTTAATGGTTTTGGGCATTGAGGCCTTGGGACATGTTTGGAGGAATAAGGGAATGAGCACTAAGCTCCATTCATCGGGACATGTGAGTGGTAATAAGGAGAATGTTAGCTGAATGCTTCACTTTTGGAACATGTTGACTCTATAAGTCTATCTGGTGAAATGGAGATCCGTGTATCCGATGTCTGATGATAGAGCTCATTATATGTTTCGTAATCCAAGTGCCATCTTATCATAACTTATGTAATTGTTTGAAATATATTCTATGCTTGAATAAGTATATATATGTGTTATGGGAAAGACCTGTTAGACAATGCATGAGTTAATGCTATATGATGCTAGACTTAAGAATGACGTACCTGTGAGTAACTGATTGGTTGTGTTTCATGATGACATGTTTGCGTTGTAGAAATTCTTGCATTCACTGAGCTTCGAAGCTCACCCACTCATTTCAACCTGAGCAGATTAGTGGCGTCAAGGTGTGGCCGGTATGGTTTTCAAGGGAGTGATCCAAGAAAGGCTGGTTTATCTAGGTACTCTATTATTTATATTCGTATTGGGAAATAATGCAATATGTTAGACATTTTTAGAGCCATGATATGTTTTGGTTATTTACTGACTTTGTTATTTCGTTTTTGGAAATTTGTTTATATGTTTGCTTATGTTCATGAATATTAATGATGGCTTGATGTATCTTTATTGGACACGTTTAAACAATTTGAACTGATAAGGATGATTATTTATCAAAGTAAGTGATGCATGATACTTAGAATCTAATTTGGAATGAGTTCATTGCATATATATGCTGCATTTTGATGTCCAATGGCATAGGTATCAATATTCGAGATCTAAAATCAATATCTCTATGTTTTGAAACGTGCATGGAGTCAGAATAGAGATTTGGTATAGATATTTTATTTGGAGTATTGATATTTGGGGCTAAAGTATCAAATTTTTATGGCAGGTACTGATAATAATCGATAATTGGGTTTTTTTCTCCGAGACAAGTGGTATCGATACCACTTGAAGAAATTATCGATACCTTATTGCCAGTATCGATACCTATGGACATTTTTTTTGAATTTTTGCTAAATAACCCTTATGTATGTTTCTAACTGTATGTAAGACTGATTAATGCATGGATGATTTGCATGTAACAATGTTAATTAACTAATTGGACTACTGAAAACTTATTTGGTTTAACAAAAGATGATCATTTTGTTTGGATCTAGTTTCCCGATTGATATACGTGAGACTAGATAGTGGTGTGGCATCTCGTATCTAAGCTTGGTGACCAGGTTGGGTACAGGGTATTACAATGATCCTTCTATTTACATAAACATAGTTGGAAGCTTACTTTATTTGACTACAATATGATCTGATTTAATGTTCCTTGCAACATTGTTATCAAGATTTATGAGTCCTTGCAACATTGTTATCAAGATTTATGAGTTCACCTACTGGTATTCATTTGGGAGTTGCCAAGAGGGTTCTCAGGTATATGAAGGGCTGAATTATTTAAAGGTAAGAAGTGTGAAGTTGATTGGATATCTGATAGTGATTGGGTCGGGATTTTGGATGACATGAAGAGTACATTCAAGTATGTTTTCAACCTTGGCTCAGGTGCAATCTATTGGAGTTCCAAGAAGCAACAAGTTGTGTTTCAACCAACGGCAAAAGTAGAATATATTGTTGGTGCTGCTACAAACCAAGCAATTTGGTTGAGATATTTGCTTTCTGATATTGGTCTTTAGCAAGAAAGTGCCACTGTTCTTTTGTGTGACAATTAGTCAGCTATTGCCATTGCTAAAAATCCAACTCAGCATGTTATCACAAAGCACATCAATGAGAAGTTTCATGTCATTCGTGAGGCTGAAAAAAACTTGTTGATCAAGATGGAATTTTGTTCTTCTAAGATGGAGGTTGTTGATTTGATGACAAAATCTTTTTCAAAGTTTCATGTCATTCGTGAAGCTGAAAAAAATTTGTTGACCAAGATGGAACTTTGTTCTTCTAAGAAGGAGGTTGTTGATTTGATGACAAAATCATTTTCAAGGAATAGAATTTCTTTTCTCAAGTGTGAGCTTGGTATGTCCAATATCAACCTCAGGGTGGAGTGTTGATGTATTTTGAGTTTGATATTAGAAATCAAATATATGTTTTGTATGTCAGTTGCTTTTGGTCTTCAGTAGTAACTACTTGCTGTTTTAAGTTTAGTTTTTCTGCTATAAGTTTCTTTTACTTTATGTTTTACGTTTTTTTTTTACTCTAGTGATGGGCACCTGTAAAACCTTTTTCTTTTAATTAAAAGAATGTGCCTGTAAAGGTGAACAGGGTAGCGTTCTCTATTATTCTGAAAATTTTTGTTTTTCTTCTCTTTTCTTCTCTTCCCCTTTTTGTTACAAAAATGACGCCAACAATTCTTAAAGAATAAACTAAGTGAAGGTGGCAAAATAGTTACTTTTCAAATGCATGTGGTTAAAGATTAGCAAGAGTTTACTAATAGGGCATCATGGTCGCCAAGTTCTTGTACCATTAACCTTGCCGACTGTTGATCTTTCAAATGATTTTAATAACTATATTTTAATTATACTTCTTTGTTGTTGAATGCAGAACTTGCTTATACCATGGTTGTAACTGAAAAATGTGATGTATATAGCCTTGGAGTATTAGCACTTGAACAACTCATGGGAAAGCACCCTGGTGAGCTCTTGGTATCATTATCAACATCATCTTCCTATAATATAATGTTTGAGTGATATATTGGATACACGCCTATCACTTCCAAGTGATAGAAGAGTGGCAAAGGATATTGTTTTCGCTGCAACAATTGCCTTTGCTTGCTTAAGGCCCAAGCCTAAGTTTCGACCAACAATGAAGAGTGTGTCCCGAGAGTTTCTTTCTAAAAGAAGACCATTATTAACAGATCATCTCCAAGCTATCTCATTGCTGCAACTCAAGAACCATGATCTGCATATGGATAGTGAAAGCGAAATTCTGTCTCGGAATACAGAGGGGGTCAGTGAAATTCATGGTAGTAGTTCTTCAACTTGATTTTCATGTCTAGCATTGTTTGACCAAATCTTTTATTTGGTGTCTTTATTTTCAGTAACCTATAGCTAAGGATTGCCAAAAAAAATTCAATTCATAGGGTCGCCCGTGTGATTATTTTTAAACAAAAAACGAAGCAGCAATGGTGGCTTCTGGAGCATACGATAGAGAATAGCATGTCCAAATCCTCTAGTTATCGGTAAAAAGAGGTAATGTTTATAGCTTTGGAGTGTTTTGCTTTGGAAATCCTATTTTTCTTCATTCTTATATTATGGGTTTAAAGTTATTTTATTTTATATAACTATGTTTCGAATTAAACTTATTATAGGAGAAATGTAAGCATCTAGTCAATAGGTGACAATTGGGATTCAGGTTAAAGGTTAATTTAGCTCTCAAAATTATACTCTACTACTAGTTTGTTATTAAAAAAAAAAAGTTAAAATAAGCTCCAAGGCCCCATATTAGTCGTGAAATTTAGTTTTTATTTTTATTTTAAGATATTTAATTTTTTTACTTTTTAAATTTAAAAATACAAGTCCAATTATTAACATCGTTAAAATTCATTGATCAAATTTATATTTATTAAAATATCATTTTTTGTTACATGTCTACTAATTAATTCATTTTATTATTTTAAAATCTCACACCAACAAAATTAATGAATTTTAATGTGATTATAACAATTGACACGAATTTTAAAATTTAAAAAATAAATAAATTAAAATCTAAATATACATACAGTACAATGATTTGAAGCATATTTTAACCTTACAAAAATTTCTCTTGAGTTTGAAATTGTTATACCTGTTAAAAAGAACACTAACATGACACGCTAGAAAAGTGTCATGTTGCATAAAATGTTTGTGTTTGTTATGTGAAATAAATTTTATAAGGTAAAAAAAATAAAGAATAAAATTTATTAAAATTTATTTTTCAACTTTATTTCTAAATTTACATTCAAATTCTTTTAGGCATCAAACATAAGAAACCTCGCATAGAGTTAAATTTAAAGAATGCCCAAAAACTTTTTTGAAGTATTCTATTAGTTCCAACCATTATTTAATCATTCTTAAAAACTCATTTCAAGACCTCGAATATATTGGAAAACCTTAAAAGAAAATTTCTTTTTTTTTTCTTCGCTTTTTCTCTTTTGTTTTGTCTAATAGTGGTGCTAGCAATCGAGCAAGTTGGTTATTGTCTATTTGTTTTTTTCCTCCCACTCAACTTATTTTTTTCTCTCTTTATTCATTTTATGTGCTTTCTCTCTTTTCAATTTTTAAATCTACTTTTGGATATCTTTATTGCCTTCACAAATTGTGATGGACAGATGACAATGTCTGTCGTCGCTGAACTGTCACCAACCATTGAAGAATTGAATAAGTCCTTGTTAAATGATATACTGAGCCCTTAATATAAATTATCCCATAATTAAAGAAATTGATAATGGCTAGTAATGATATCAACCATTGATTCCACTAAATTTTCTATCAACCAACCATAACCATTAGATCATGTTTAGGTAATATTTATATTTTAATAATAATAAGTAAAGAAATGCTAAAAGATGAGCTATTCTCATCTTCTTTCTCTTGATTATAAGTTATTAATGACTTATACCTGAAATGAATTGATAGGTTATGTGATATGGTATGTTATGGTTTGATTCTTTAAGATATCCTAAGTTGAATTTTGGAATTTGATTATAATGGATATATAATTGTTTCCATATGTTTAATCCCTTGTTCATTTATGTTAAGGAAAAATGTAGCAAATGCTATGTTTTCCAAATGCTTTGATTGTGTATTGATGTGTTAAATTGATGTATTATGAATTGGCGAGGTATTGGTCTTAGTTCGGTTTGATTTTAAACTTACTAGTTTATTAATGATGTTGTTTTGATTAATAGTCATAGAGCCATCTGAATGGCAGGATTTAGCCATTTGGATGGAAGGCAAACTATCGTAATAGTTGAGTCATACCAAAATGCCATATATATGGATGGTAGACGATAGTCATCTAGATGGATAGCAAATTGTTCTAGGAGTTTGAGCTATACAAGAACATTATTTGGATGGTGGACAATAATTGGAGAGTAGACTATTCCAGGATGTCTTGTCCAAATGGCCATCTAAATAGTGCCAGGGTTGTTTTATGTTAAATAATAGGATAAATTGCACCAACAGTCACTCAACTTTGGGGTAACTAATAAAATAGTCACTCAAGTTTTAATTTAATTATTTAACTTTTAAAAAATAACAAAACAATTACCACTAATCATTTTCTGTTGCAAATGTAATAGAGGTGCCATTTTCTATTACAAACTTCCATTTTTCATCCCCTTCTCTTCCCTACTATCCCTACTCCTACTCTGGTTCTTTCCATCTTCTCCACTGTCCCTTTGCTAATCCTCTTCCCATACTTTGATTCTTTCCCTCTCCCCCACAATCCCTCTCTCTACTCTGATTCTCTCCCTTTTTCCCCCCACTATTGCTTTAATCAAACAAGCCCCTTTACTTTTTTGCAGAGCTCCCCACCCTTTCTCTCTCCTTCTCTTCTCCCTATTCTTTCTTCACCATCATCCCCACCCTTTTTACTACTGTTGTCGTTGTTATTGCTTTGTTCCACTATTTTGCTATAGAAATAGTGTTCTCTGATGACTAGTGGGAACTGGTATGGGTGGTCTAACAATGTTCTCTAAAGGCATCCAAAATCTAATAGAGAAACGCTATAGAAAAATAACACCATTCTTCATTCCTTATTGTTATAGTGTATAGTGAATGAGCAATTAGTTAGGAGGTTAGTCTGTTGTTGAGTCTGGTAATTTGGTACGGTTAGTGATAAGGTTGTTGAAACAATTTCCAGCTTGTATAAATAGGGTTCTTGAGTAGTTCAGAAGGCAGGTAATACAGAATAGATTTCTTCAAAATATTCTTCTCTATTATTCTCTTAGAAATAAATTTTCTATCATGGTATCAGTCACCTAGATCCGATACCTGGTTTGTTTCCGCTTCATGGTGCATTCGGATGATTCTACATCTATTGATCATACGATTCCTTCATTTTCTACTGCTCATCTGGTCCAGGCGTTTCCTCGACATGACACCATAAAACTGAGTGATGAGAATTATGTTCAGTGGTAACAGCATATCCGGTTGATTGTTGAGGGCTATGAACTACAAGGCTTTCTAGAAGGTACATTATCTGCACCGCCGAGGTTCGTCACATCTTCGGATGGAGTGTTTGTTCCAAATCCAGATGAGTCTACCTTCTTTCAACAAGATAAGCTTTTAGCATCCTGGCTTCTTTTTATGATTCATGCTTCTTTGTTATCTTGTTTTACTTCTGCCAAAACTGCATATGATATCTGGCGAACTGCGAATTGTTTGTTTGCTACGTCAATTAGTGCTAAGATTTCTCGTATTAGGCATGATTTGTACGCTCTGAAGAAGGGAGATATGTCAGTTAAAGAGTATATAGCAAAAGTACAGTCTATTTGTGATTTTCTTATAGCATCATGATCGGCGGTCTCCGAGGCTGAGAAGGTTGAGGTTGTGTTGGCTGGTTTATCACTGGATTTTGATTCGGTCTTGACGCTAGCGTCGTTCTCTGATGAGTCGCTTCTTTTTCAGAAGTTGATTGATGTTCTTCTGGAATTCGAGAGCAGGCAATCGAGTGCAGTGCACGAGGTTCCGATGAGTGCGCATCTGGCTGAGACGCCTGTTGCTGTGGAGGTTCACTCGGGATCGCGAGTCATCCTTGGTGGTCGTGCTATAGCGGGCTCGCGTGGACGTAGTTTTCGGCCACAGATTCAGTGTCAGATCTGTGGCCGTTTTGGCCACCTTGCCCATGGGTGTTATTATAGGTTTGATAAAAAATATGGTGTGCCTGATCGTGGCGGTCGTGGTGTGCACAGACATGATGGTGACTCCTGTAGTCCTACGGTATGGTTTGATTCCTTTTCGAAAGCTACTGCTGCTGGACCGTGGTATGGTGGTTTGTCTCCCGGGTGTGCCGATCGGCCTCCTAAAGATTTTGCGTGGTTTGGTTATGGCACTGGTGGTATTGATGGAATGTCTGGTGGGGCTGATCGGTCTGCTGCTGGATCGTATTTTAATACCCACGTGTTAGCTATGGTCCGTATGGGCGCAGCTCGTTTGGGCGTGGATCTAGTTATAATGCTAGGCATTATTCTGACCGTCATATGGGTCAGCAATTTGGTGATGTGTCTTTGGGCCAGCAACGTGGTGTATCTGCTGGGGTGCGTGGGCCAGTAGGGGCTGGCCAAAGTTTTGGGCCGAATACTCCCTTGAGCCAGCTTGGTGGATTAGTTCAGCCCAGTCCAAATCAAGGCCACAATTCTTCTAGGCCTGTTACTAATTGTGTTAATTTTGATGGGTCTTTGGAGAATTCTGCTCCTAAAATTCTGTGGCGTACGAAACCACGTGCTCGTGTTTTTTACTGTAATTCTTCCCCATATGATTCGTCTCAATTCATTGGGATTCCGCGACTTCCTGACTTGCATGCATCTAATTATTCGGATGCTATGGCAGATGATTCAAATTTTAATGATGCTTCATATGTTCCATTACCGGTAGGGACTACGTCTTGGTGTCTAGACTCGGGGGCCACACATCATGTGTGTCAGAATGCTGCTGATCTAAATGGCTCTACTCCATACACGGGTAATTCTTCTCTTATTATGGGCAATGGGATTCCCACGAAGATTTCATCTATTGGGAGTTCTATTTTACCAACAAAGAAGAAACTTCTACATTTGTCTAATGTCTTATGTGTTCCAAGCATACGACGGAATTTATTGTCTGTGTCTCAATTTGCGACTGATAATAATGTTTTCTTTGAGTTTCACCCTTCGTACTGTGTAATTAAGGACATACAGACTCAGGAAATCTTAATGTGAGGTCAAGTTTGTGATGGGCTTTATCATTTTTCGGTGAGTGATCTGCATCCTTTGGTTCATGTCACTGACACTCAAGATAGTTCCATGATTGATGATGTTTTTTCCTTATGGCACAAAAGGCTTAGGCATCCCTCTTCTGCTGTTGTAAAAACGGTTCTTGACAAATGTAAGATTGTTTTAAATAAAAGGTGTCTTGATAATATTTGTGTAGCCTGTCAAAAAGGGAAGGCACATAAACTTCTATTTTCTCTTTCTAGCATTACGTATACTAAGTTGTTTGAATTAGTGGTTTCTGATTTGTGGGGACCGGCTTCTACTACCTATGAGGGGCATTTGTACTATGTTTTTTTTGTTGACATGTATAGTCGTTTTACATGGGTTTATTTGATTGAACGAAAGTCACAAGTTGTTGAGTGTTTTAGTTAGTTTCAGAAGATGATTCATACTCAATTCGGAAAGAACATTAAGAAGTTTCAGAGTGATTGGGGAGGCGAGTTTCGTGCCTTTGCTTCTGTTCTTGCTAGTCAAGGGATTCTACATCGGCTTTCATGTCCTCATACCTCGGAACAGAATGGTGTTGCTGAACGCAAACATCGGCATATTGTAGAGACTGGGCTTACTCTTTTGGCTCAAGCGAATCTTCCTCTTCAATATTGGGGCTATACTGTTTGTAGCGCTGTTCATCTGATCAATCGTTTCCCTACTTCAGTTTTGGACGAGCAGTCCCGGTATCAACACCTATTTAGGCATGAACCGACATACGGTCATTTTTGGATTTTTGGGTGCTGTTGTTTTCCGTACTTGCATCCTTTCACTAAACATAAGCTTGATTTTAGATCTCAACCGTCTACGTTTTTGGGCTATAACTCGCAGCATAAAGGTTATTACTGCCTTTTACCTGACGGTAAGATTGTTGTTTCTCAGCATGTTATTTTTGATGAATGCCGTTTTTTGTTTCCCAAGGCTACTGTTGCTGCTGATCCATCCTCTTTGTGTACTCCTACATATCTGCCTGTTGTTAAGACTGTTGTTCAAACCAATACGGTACCTTCTTCTGCAACACATTCTTAGTCTAGCTCCCCACTTATGAATAGTTCGTCACAACTAGTTATTACCGATTTGTTGCCCAATTCTGGGTTCAGATCACCGGCAAAGCGAGTGTCTCCTGCTACTATTTTTAATAAGGCTGGTCCAGTTTCTACTATAAGAGATACGGTTCCTATTGTTTCTTCTACTAATACTCATGCTACGATTACTCGATCTAAGGCAAGAATTTTTAAATCCAAAGCATTATCGGTGGATGCTGTTGATTTTGAACCTAGTTGTATTGACGAGGCTCTTGCTCATCCAGCTTTGCGACAAGCTGTTCAGCTGAATTCGATGCTTTAATTGCTAATTCTACTTGAGAACTGGTTCCTCTTCCGACTGGGCGTAGGGCAATCGGGTGCAAATGGTTGTTTAAGGTTAAGAAGAAACCTGATGGTTCGATTGATCAACGAAAGGCACGGTTGGTTGCAAAAAGATGTTCTTAGATGCCTGGATGTGATTTTAAAGAGACGTTCAATCCGGTGGTCAAACCAGCCACTATACGAACCATTCTGTCGGTTGCGGTGACACGGGGTTGGCAACTCAGGCTAGTTGATGTTAATAATACGTTTTTAAATGGGGATGTAACGGATGAAGTGTTTATGCAGCAACCTCTTGGTTACATTCAGCTTGGCCCAAATGGTGAACCGTTGGTTTGTCGTCTAACAAAGGCATTGTATGGTTTGCAACAAGCTCCTCGTGCCTGGTTTGACAAGTTAAAACAATTTCTTATTTCGACTGGTTTTGTTTTATCTAGGTCAGATGCGTCGCTGTTTGTCAAAATCTCCGATGAGTTTATCATTTATGTTTTAGTCTATGTGGATGACATTGTTATTACTGGCAGTTCATCTGGAGAGATTGACTCCTTTGTTTAGCAGCTTCATAACAAGTTTGCTTTGAAGGAAATGGGTGATCTCCATTATTTTTTAGGGATTGAAGCAAGTCGATCGTCCTCTGGCAGTCTTCATTTATGTCAGCATAAATACGTTCAGAATCTTTTGGCTCGTAGTAAAGTGACTAATACGAAAAGTGTTCATACGCCAATGGTGAGTTCATCTATGTTATCTAGAGATGAAGGTGAGTGACTTGTTGATCCAACTGAGTATCGGAGTCTAGCCGGAGCTCTTCAGTATGTGGTTTTGACTCGACTGGATATTGCTTATGCTGTAAATAGGTGTGTCAGTCCATGCATGCTCCTACTACTATTCATATGGTTGCCTTAAAACATATTCTACGGTACTTATGTGGCACTATTTCTCATGGTCTTATGTTTTGTCAATCTGACAGACTGTCATTGGTTGGGTATGCTGATGTGAATTGGGGTATTGATTTTGATGATCGGAGATCTTCCACGGGTTACTGTGTCTATTTTAGAAATTCACATGTTTCGTGGTGTTTTAAAAAATAACAAGTAGTGTCTCGATCTTCGGCAGAGGTTAAATATCGTAGTTTAGCTGCAGCTATGAGTGATATTGCGTGGCTTGGCTCGTTGTTGGCAGAGTTGAAAGTTAATTTTGTTAATCCTCCAACTGTGTGGTGTGACAATCCTGGTGCTATAGCTGTTACGGCTAATCTGGTTCTGCATTCAAAATTGAAGCATGTTGAGCTCGATCTTTTTTTGTTCGTGAAAGGGCCGCTAGTGGTGTGCTGGTGGTTGGTGAGGTTCAGGCGTGTGACCAAGTTGCTGATATACTTACTAAACCGCTATCTGTGTCTAATTTTACTCGTTTTCGTCGTCTTCTTAGGGTCCTTCCACTAAAGGAGGCTGGATGAATGTTATAATGTATAGTGAATGAGCAATTAGTTAGGACGTTAGTCTGTTGTTGAGTCTGGTAATTTGGTACGGTTAGTGATAAGGTTGTTGAAACAATTTCCAGCTTGTATAAATAGGGTTCTTGTGTAGTTCAGAAGGTAGGTAATACATAATAGATTTCTTCAAAATATTCTTCTCTATTATTCTCTTAGAAATAGATTTTCTATCACTTATGCTATAACAAACATGTCACATGCCTTCTAGCCATTGATCTTTCTTATTTTCTCTACTATTTTCTCTGCAACCAAACAGAAATTATGTTGATTTGTAGTCGTCAATGTTACTTTTTTTCTCAAAGGTACTTTCTTATTTTCTTTAATTCTTTATTTTCCTTTTTGATTATACTTATCATTGGAATTTTGAATTTGGTTTAGAATATTAAATGGTTGTCAATTCCACCAATATAAACCTACGCCTAATTTGTAAATTAGAGTAGTATAGGGAGTAGGGTCGATCCCACAGAGACTGGGTTTACTAAAAATTGTTTATCTCTCGACCAGATTTATGTCTGGGCAGTTGTCGCACCCGCGATGTTTGGGGGGAATAAAATATGAAACCTGAAATAAACATAAGAAAAACGTAAAAAGTAAAAAGTAAAAGATGAAATAAAAAAACAACGAATTAATTTAAAGGAAAATCAATTAAACTTAGCTTAGCCTTAAGCACAGGTTCTCCCGTCTTTGACCCGATCCTCTAAATTAGGTGAACTCCTCTTTTCCAATAAGCTAGTTACAGTTACCAAGGACGCCTTGGACACCAACTCTTCCTTGTGTAAATTAGTTATGGAACGTCTTATAACAAACCATTACCGATTGAACAACCTACGAAACGTTCGTGATTTAGAACTTCGGCAGCCTTGTGTTCTAGAAGAGCCTAGCTCGAACCAATGCCCTCAAACGTTCGAGACATTTAAATCCGGTTACTATTTCCCTTGACAGAACCAAACAGCAATCCCCACTTGGCACGCCAATGTGTTCACGGAAAACCAATTAGACAATCGATCCTTTCGGAATTCCAACTGTACGTCTAGCCACACTAACTCAAACGACGTCCTTTTTGGCTTAGTATTGACTTGACTTTGTGAGTTGACGAAGTCATACTCTTAATTCGGAGAAATAATAAATATAAAAAATTGGGAGTTAAACAGCTCGGGTTCGTAACTCACGGGATTTTGACGGGGTGAATATCGACTTAAAGCTGAAAGGGGTTTAGTGTGGCATGAATTTAATCATGCTTGAAGGTTGTAGATTGTGTTTTGGCTTGGTGTGAAGGATGATGGAATTTTGGAAAGGAAAGGGGACTTAGAAGGCAATTGGCCCAATTATGGAAAAGAAACAAAAATTGGAGACAAAGCTACAAAATGTAACGTCAAATTGAAGAGAAAAAAACTGATATTCCAACTCCAAATTGAAAAAGGAAATACAAAAGAGAGAGTAATTTAATTCCAAAATGAAATAGGAATGTAAAGACAAAGGATGATTTCCTAAGAACTAAAAATAACCTAATTAATGAAATAAAATAAAAATAATTAAAAATAAAAATAATATAAAATATCTTCCTATTTTTAGCCTTTTACAAAGTCAAAATTATGATTAGTCCTTGGCTTGCTCCATCTTTTTACTTTGGCCCCAATTCGATAATTTGTCTTTCAATTTGGCCCCTTTTTGCTTGTTTTCGTCCAATTATATCCCTGACAATTATTAAATCATAAAAAAACTTAATTAGCAGGGTTCAGTTCATCAATAAACCAAATTAAGCACAAAAAATATGCAATTTGACATGTTTATCAATTATTTTGACTGTTGAATCATTCTTCATAAATTGTGTTTAACTAAGCAATTTCTTGGGGATTTTCGCTACAAAAACTTGCAGATATTTTATAGTTTACAAGTTTTTGATGATTTGGTCTATTTTAGTTTCGATGCACCATCTTAGGACAAAGGATGCTTAGTTTTTTAATTTGCTAATTAATGTTATACCTTAAAACTGGAAATTTCCCTAGTTTTCTGCTAGAAAGTGAGGAAAGAAAAGAAATTGCTATAGCTGTAATTAGTCCTGATAAAAAGTCCTAATGTGAGCCAATATCACAAATACTAATTCACTCAAAAAAAAAAAGATATAGAAGAAGAAGAAGGTTAAGAAAAGAAGACTGGTAGTTTCGTTCCATTTAGGGATTTCCATTATTGTTGCTCTCATGGTTCAATCTTGGGTGATGGCTATGATATTGAGTTTTTTTTTTTGTCCTTACCATTGGTGTAAGGAACATACTTCTGCTAGAGTTTTCTTCTTTCTGTAAAATTTTACCACATATTGATGCTAGTTTTGTAATCATGATTGTCTAGTTCTTACTTCATTGTTGCGATTACTTTAAGATGACTGATGGACAGGGTGATTAAAACATTTTCCCCATATTGTGCAATGTCTTTGGAAACAGGATTATGTGCCAACTATCTTTGACAACTTGGCTTGAGGGTTAGCAAAGGGATAGTAGGGGAGAGGGAAAGAATCAAAGTAGGAGGAGAGATGGTGGGGAAGAGGGGGAGGGGGGAGAGGCATAAAGAATTAGAGTATAGAGAGGGATGGTGGGGAAGAGGGAGAAGGATGGGAGAAGGGGATGGAAAATGGAAGTCTGTATTGGAAAATGGCACCTCCGTTACATCTGTAATAGAAAGTGGTTAGTGATGACTATTTTGTTATTTTTCAAAAGTTGAGCGACTGAATTGAAACCTGAGTACCTAAGTGGCTGTTTTGTTAACTATCTTAAAGTTGAGTGACTGTTGGTGTAATTTATCCTAAATAATAATTTAGTACCATTTTATAATTATTTTTAAGTTATAAAGTCGATAAAATGTTATTAATAAATTATATCAGTAATGATTAGACTATTTAAGAGGTTTGAACTCGTTTATTTTACTAATAAAGTTATCAATTTCAGCATTAACATTAATGACATACAAATTTTGGTCACCTAATAATTAGAAACTACGGATTGTGAATGTGTTAGTACCATGACATATATTAGATGATATATAGTGTTATCAATTCTGTCAATGTAACACATAACATTGCCCGCGTTTTATTATAATTTTAAATAAAAATATTTTTTATAATTTTTATAATTAGGACTAAAATGGTAAATTTTGTAAATATTGATAATTAAATTTGTTAATTTTTTAAGATTTAGGATCAAATTATTAAAATTTATAAACATTGGAGGGCTCAATTTTGTGTTAGATCAATAAAACAAAACCAACATTAGACTTTTATTAGGCAACCAATGGAAGAGTGACTAAAATATTTAATTTAAAAAAATTAAATAATTAAAATGAAAAAAAAATTATAAACATGTAGGAAATTGAGGTTGAATTTTAGATTTTGTATTTGAGTTCCTTGACAGGATTAGCACAAATAAGAATTTTTGAAAATCTAATTACCAGCGTGCCTACTGAGTAAGACATAATTTTTAAAGAATATTTGGAGTTCACTTCATCCCTCATTTGAGGATGAAGATTGAAGACGAAGATTTCCACAACAGTCCGTCAACCTTTCGAAGCAAGCCTTAAAGGTTGGGCTGAAATTGGAATCAAACGAAAATATGAGGATGACTTTGACTTTAAATTTATTTGATGTACCATCAATGTAGTTATATTTTTTTTATTAAATTTGAATCTATTTAAAGAGAATTTAATAAAAATTTTGAAAATTTGAACTCGAAAAATGGAATGAAGATCCCCAAATTTAAAAGGACTTAAAAGAACTTGAGTCTTAAAAAAAATCCGAACATATATTTCATGTAAAGCTGAACCCGAGTTTATGTTAAAAATAAACATAACCAAATTGTAATTTTCAAACAAAACAATAATCCATTAAAATATTAGTGGCGTCTAAAACTATATTAACAACATATTAAATATTTTTTTAAAAACATAAACTATTTTCATTTCTAAATATGTATATATATAAAGAATGGAGCACATAAATGGAAAGAAGGATTAATATAAGAATGACTAAAATATTTAATTTTAAAATTTTAAGTGATTAAAATAAAAAAAATTAATATTTGAATAACCAAATAATTAGTTCACTATTCTTATTATTTACCCTTTCTCTTTTTGAAAACGAAATAGCAAGGAAATACTTTTGTCAAGTGACGTTGGGGCCACTTCTTTATAGCATTGCTTTTTCTGCACCCGTTTTTATAAACATATAGGCAAATATTAGATAAAGGTTCACAAACACCTTGAACTTTCAAGTCAATAGTGATAGATTGATTTTGGGAATTTTTTTTCTATTTCCCTTTCTACTTGTGGAAATGGTTATTACCTGGTTTTTAAGTTCTTTTGGTCCTCAAGTATTTTCCAAGGCTTCAATTGTAAATAATTAAGAGAGATGATTCCAAATGTAATTTACAAGTGTGTGATCTGAGTTAAGATATAGAAGTAATGTATTATAAATATTTTTTCGGTGAATAAGAAAAAATAGATTAAATAAATACAATTATTTAGAATTAAACAACGAGGTTTCTGCGAATAGCTATAGGACCTCCTTTTTTTTAAAAGCCATCTTGGCAATACAATCTGTGTCTATGTTTTCTTCTTTTAGGGATGTTCATTAGCCTATTTCCAACAGAAATTGTTAAATACATTTGATAAGTGTTAAATAAAATGTTGCATTAAATCTGCCTATCCGAACATCAAACCCTATTTAAATTACCCATCTAACTTGAATGAATTAAGATGGAGGAGAACCCCAATATTTAACTCCAGCCTGGCAGCTCATACAAAACACGAAAGCATAATTACTACTAAAATACATAATTGAGTCTCTTACTTTGGTTCGGCACTCCAAGGAATCATGATTTTATACTCTAATAAATTAATCAGTGAAGGAGATTTGGAAAAAATTTCTCATGGCAAGCCGTAACGACTGGGCTCAAACCAAATGATAGAAGGAAGACCTTGACTTCCAAAACAATGAAATTGTTTAAATAGGATTAAGTTATTATTAGGCTGGAAATCTGTTGGAACATTGGCAGCAGCAAAACACAAAATAAACAACAAATTTGCTCAAGGAAGATCAAGTGAAACCGAGAGCAAAATGAACACAAAACCTGAGCAAAAGTTCAAGGAAAAATCAGCAACAAAAGAAGAAAACAGAGAGCACAGAACAATGAAACAAATGCAAGAAACAAAGAACAAATTACTTGCTCACAAATGTGAAGCAAGGAAGCAATCGGCTTCTTGCCAAAAAACTGATTTGCTTACTGATTCAATAAGGAAACAATGCTTTTATACATTACCAAATATTACCTACTACCACTAAGTAGCCTAGGGACTTGATAAACATTACTTGTACACATCAATAAGCTGAATTATCAGCTCAATCATCACCTAAACCCATCAAAACATCAACAACTTAGTTCATTTTCAACCAAACTAAACTAAATTGTAACTACAACAGAAAACATGTTGCTGCAACATGCACACTTGCTGCAGCATGCATACAAGCCGTATGCAATCAGCAAAAAGTAACAGCAGCATGGATGGCCAATTTCCAACAAAATCACTGACATACTCCATTATCATAACCTACAGAAATAAGCTCAAAGATGGCCTCACCTGTTCATTTCACTACCCTTGTTCTATTTTATGTTTTGATTGCGGTCGTGGTTGCCATTGGTCCAACTTTGGGTACTGGTTCAACCATATTGGCGACAACATCCTCCCTAGAGATGGAAGCAGAAGCTCTCCTCTATATTGGTTGGTGGCATTGGGACGTCAATCACACCCCGGAACATTGCAAATGGCAAGGTATATCATGCAATGAAGCTGGAAGCGTCACCCACATTGATCGTGCATGGTTTAGACTTACTGGAAGCATCCCGCCTCAAATAGGTGCTTTCTCATCCCTCAAGTACCTCAATCTTTCTCTCAATAGTCTAACAGGTGAGTTACCTCAATCTCTTGGAAAACTTACACATTTAAAAGGGCTCAACCTTTCCTATAACTCTTTTGAAGGTTCTATCCCTTTAGGCTGGGGAAACTTGAAGAGTTTGAAACTGTTGGACCTATCACATAATCAAATTATTGGTCCGATTCCTTCTACCCTATGCAACTTAACCAACTTGAAACTGTTTGACCTATCTGGAAACCAAATTATTGGCCATATTCCTTCTACCCTGTGCAACTTAACCAACTTGAAACTATTTGACGGATCTGGAAACCAAATTACTGGCCCTATCCCTTCTACCCTGGGCAACTTAACTAATTTGAAATTGTTGAACCTATCTAGAAACCAAATTACTGGTCCTATCCCTTCTACCTTGGGTAAATTAACCAATTTAAAAGAGTTGGACTTATCCTTTAATCAAATCACTAGGGCAATTCCTCCAACTTTGGGTGGCTTAAACAATTTGGAATTTCTGTACTTCACTTCAAACAAAATTAGTAGTTTCATTCCAATGGAATTAGGAAACATGACGACTTTGGTTGAATTGCTTCTCAATGAAAACAAGCTGAAAGGCTCGATCCCTCATGAAATTGGAAACTTAAAGAATTTGGTTGCATTGAATTTAAGTAACAACAATCTCAATGATCGGATTCCTCAATCAATAACTACTTTATCCAAATTGAGCTACTTGTACTTGAATTCAAATTTTCTACAAGGCCCAATTCCTCGTGAAATTGGAAACTTGAAGAATTTGTTTGAATTGAATCTAAGTAAAAACAAGCTCAATGGTTTGGTCCCTTCATCATTAGCTAATTTATCTAGATTGAGCTATTTGTTCCTTGATTCAAATCTTTTAAAAGGTCCCTTACCATGTCAAATTGGGGGTTGCTCAATTTTGCTAAAATTGTCTTTGAGTAACAATCATATAAATGGAAGCATTCCCTCTGAAATTTTCAGTTGCCCTCATCATACTCTTAATCTCAATCATAACTTCATCGCGGGAGAAATACCGCATCAATTTGATAGCGATGATTACATCAACATTTTGGATCTTAGCCACAACAATCTAACAGGCATGATTCCCGATTTTTCGTGGCGGTTGGAAGAGCTCAATCTGTCCTATAATTCTCTAGAGGGACCTATTCTAGAATACTTGAGTTATCAGTTTTCATCTGATTCATTTTGGGGAAACAAGTATTTATGTGGAAACCTACCAGATTTCTCTCCTTGCCCTTCTACACCTATCAACAAATTAAAAATTGTTGAAATCATTCTTCCAGTTCTCTGTTTTTTGGCCTTTTTGGCTTTAGGAGTTTTACTTTTCCTTAGATCCAGAGCCAAAGATAACTGTTGGGGTTGGAAGCATGTATTACCTATGGTGGTAATTGGTGTTGGTACTGAGAACACGTATTACCTATGTTGGTAATCAGTGTTGGTACTGAGAACACGTATTACCTATGTAGGTTAAACGTAGCTCAGCATGCAGTAATGCAATTTTTGGGTTTTTTGATCAAATGAACAGCAAGAAAAGCTTGTGTTCTTAGGTTCAAGCAGAAGCAAACGGAAGAACAAATTTTGAGATCAAAAGATCAACTCTCCCTCTCATTACAATGAGTTATACACTATATAAAAATACATTTGAAATTCAAGTACATGACTTGAGTAAGTGAACAAATATTAAATAAACTTAATGATAACCTAGGACCTGCCTAAAAATAAAACTGAGCAGCTAACTAGCTTTTCTAGTCAAAAAGTTTCTGTCAAATCAATCACAGGTCGGAGGATACACAAAACGTACTTCTACCGGTCAATGTACGTTGTACATTTTAAGCTGTACTTCTACCAAATAAAGTACGTGTAAACTTATAAACTGCACTTCAACCAGATAAAGTATGCACGTATGCATGGTTTGCATGGATGCATTAATGCTACTGTAGTTGCCACCTTGAACACTCCTCCTTGGCAATAAGGCAGCAAACTCCAATCTCTTTTCTCAGAAACTCAAACCTTGTGACAGCCAATGGTTTGGTTAAAATATCAGCAAGTTGGTCTCTTGAACAGCAATGAACCAAGCTGATTTCTTCTGACAATTCAGCTTCCCTCACAAAATGATACCTGATCTTAAAGTGCTTCGTTTTGCCATGGAACACTGGGTTCTTGGCAATTGCTACAGCTGACTGATTGTTAACTTTGATTTCAGTTGCCTCTGCTTGACCAGCATTCAAATCTTCAAGCAGCTTTCTAAGCCAAATGGCTTGATTAACAGCAGTAGCAGCTGCAATATACTCAGCTTCAACAGTAGATTGAGCTACTGTTTGTTGCTTCTTTAAACTCCAGCTGAAAACACCCGAGCCTAGATTGAAGAAGTAACCCGATGTACTCTTCATGTCATCGACTGAGCCTGCCCAATCACTGTCTGAATATCCAACAAGCTTCAGCTCCTCTGCTCTTTCAAATTTTACACCAAAATTCAAGGTTCATTTGACATATCTTAGAACCCTTTTAGCAGCTTTCAAATGTGCAACATTGCTGCAGTGCATGAACCTCGAGAGAAGGCTAACTGCATACATAATGTCAGGTCTTGTTGCTGTCAAATAGAGTAGGCAACCAACCATACTTCTATACCATTTTTCATCCACACGATCATGCTCACTGGTGCTTGACAATTTTTCTCCTAGTGCAACAGGTGTGTTAACAGGTTTGCACTTTAACATGGAGAATTTGTCTAAGACTTTCTCTGCAAATGCTCTTTGGCTTATGAAAATCCCATCCTCAAGTTGATTTACCTCCATACCGAGAAAGTATGTCATCAAGCCAAGATCAGTCATCTCGAAACCTTCTTGCATTTGCCTCTTAAAGTCTTCAATCAACTCACATTTACAACTAGTGACCAACAAATCATCAACATATAGAGACACAATCAGCAAGGTCTCCTCTTCAGCCTTCTTGATATAAAGAGTAAGCTCACTTATACTCTTTGTGAACCCGAGCCTCGACAATTAGGCATCTATTCTGTCATACCAGGCCTTTGGAGCCTGTTTCAACCCATACAAAGCCTTCTTCAGCTTGTAAACTTTGTGTTCTTTACCAGCAAACTTGAAACCTTCAAGTTGTTCAACAAAAACTTCTTCCTTTAGAAGTCCATTTAGAAATGCTGACTTAACATCTAATTGATGCACTTTCCACTGTTTCTGAGTTGCTAAGGCAAACAACAACCTTATGGTGTCTAACTTTGCAACGGGTGCAAAGGTTTCAAAGAAGTCGACCCCTTGCTATTGACTGTAACCCTTCACAACTAATCTGGCCTTGTGCTTGTTCAGTGACCCATCTGCATTCTTCTTGGTCCTGAACACCCATTTAACGCCAATAATTTTCCTATTTTCTGGCCTATCAACCAGTTCCTATGTGTCATTCTTGTGGATCATCCTCATTTCAGCTTCCATTGCTTCTTGCCAACAACTCTCCTTTGCTGCTTCATTATAACAGGAAGGTTCAACTATTGCAACATTACACCTTTGGTAAACATCAGCAATAGTTCTTGTGCCTCTCACAGGTGCATCATCAACATTATCAACTGGCCCTTCTTCAGCTAATTCTAAGTTGCTGTCTTGCTGATTTTCCTCATTTAAGCTTGCATCTGTCCCATTCCAATCCCAAACTTTTCCTTCATCAAACTTCACATCTCTGCTCACAATGATATTCTTTGTTGAAGGATCATACACCCTATAACCCTTTTTTGTGCTCCTATAGCCAACAAAGATACCAGGCATTGATCTTCTTTCAAGTTTGGTTCTCTTCTCAGTAGGAATGAGAGTGTAGCAAACACAACCAAACACTTTTAGGTGTGACACGGTTGGCTTAAGTCCATGCCAAGCTTCAAAAAGAGTTTTATACTTAACAGCAGTAGTAGGCAATCTATTGAGCAAATATACTGAAGTATTTGCTGCTTCAGCCCAGAATTTGCTTGGCAATTTGCTTTCAAACAACAAGCATCTAGCCATGTCGAACACTGTTCGATTCTTCCTTTCACATACTCCATTTTGCTGGGGAGTATAGACTGTTGTCAGCTGATGGTGAATTCCAACTTGCTCACACAGCTTTTGGAATTTTTCTGACAAGTATTCAGCACCATTATCTGACCTCAAGGCTTTGATTTTGCAGCCTGATTGATTTTCAACCAGTGCCTTGAATTTGCTGAATGCTTCGAATACTTCAAACTTCTACCGCAAGAAGTATATCCAACAGAATCTGCTGAAATCATCAATGAACAGCACAAAATATTTGCTGTCATTCAGAGAAGATGTCTTCATCGGTCCACAAATGTCAGTATGAACTAACTCAAGCTTACTTTGAGCTCTCCATGCTTGATTAGTTGGAAAAGGCAATCTTGCTTGCTTCCCGAGCTGACAAATTTCACAAACATCCTCACTGGCTTCAACTCTGGACATGTCTTCAACCATGTTAGATTTGTACAGCAAATCAAGTGATTTATAGTTGACATGGCCTAATCTCTTGTGCCATAAACTAGCTAAATCAGTAACACCAGTATAGGCTTTCTTTTCTAGCTGATTTACATCTAGCCTAAAACACCTATTAGTCATAGCCATAGTGACTAATTCTTGACCAAGTGAATCCTTGACAACATAAGAATTGTTCATAAAGACAAGTGAATAGCCTTTCTCAATCAGCTGGCCAACACTAAGTAAATTTTGGTCAATTTCAGGCACAAAAAGTACATCTGAGATTACTTTGTTACCTAAATGTGTGCTTATCACAACATTTCCTCTTCCTTTAGCCTCAATGAGATTTCCATCACCGATTCTGACTTTGGAAGAAAAGCTTTTATCAAGATTTTTGAATAGCCCTTCATCTGAAGCTATATGGTGCGAGCAACCACTGTCAACTAACCAGTTCTTGCTGACTTTACTTGAGGTTGCATAGCAGGATACAGAGAAAACATGCTCCTCCTGAGCTTGAACATTCTCATCAGCTTGAGCTTGGTTTTGCTGCTGATTTTGTGTTCTGCCTTTGTTCTTGCACACTTTTTCAACATGTCCAAACTGTTTACAGCTTCTACATTGAACATCCGGTCTGTACCAGCAGCTCCTTTCTGAATGTGTGTTCCTTTTGCAGTGAACACATGGTGGAAACCTCTTTTTTTCTGCATCTTTTCTCGATTTCTCCCTTCTATCGACCCAAGGCTTTTTCCCTTTGTTGCTGGAACTTGAGGCTTCCTTAGCCTTTGCCTGGAAAGCTCCTTCAGGATGCTCTTCTTGCCTATTGTCTCTTCTCTGCTCAAGTGCATATAGAGAGTTCACCAACTCAGACAAGGAGATGGTTGACAAGTCCCTCGAGTCCTCCAATAAAGAAATCTTCGACTCAAATTTTTCAGGGAGAGTTGTAATGACTTTTTCAACAACTCTGCTCTCACTAAAATCATCTCCAAGGAGCCTTATGTTGTTGACAGTAGCCATTATCCTATCAGAGTATTGCTTAATAGTCTCTGACTCTTTCATCTTAAGGTTCTCAAAATCCCTCCTAAGGTTGATAAGTTGCTGCGGCCTTATCTTAGCTGACCTTATAAACTCCTCCTTCAGCTTCTCCCATGCCTCCTTAGGTGTGCTACAAGCCATGATCCGAGTAAAAATTACATCAGATACATCATTTTACAAGCAGGCCATTGCTTTATGCTTCTTGGCACACTCTTCACTGTGTTGCCTCATCTGTGCAATGGTTGGGTTAGCTCTCAATAGAGCTGGTTCAGCATCATTTTCGATTACACTCCACAAATCATGTGCTTGAAGATATGTCTTCATCTTGACTACCCAAATGTGGTAGTTTTCTCCAGCAAACACGGGTGGTGGTGGTGGTGTAAAGCTTATTTTTGCAGCAAACAAACAAACCAACGAAAAACTTCTGCTTCTGCTTCTTTTAAACACTTTTCACTCGAATACAAAAACACAACCAAGGTCCTTAAAGAATTAGGCTCTTGATACCATTTGTTGGGGTTGGAAGCATGTATTACCTATGGTGGTAATTGGTGTTGGTACTGAGAACACATATTACCTATGTTGGTAATCGGTGTTGGTACTGAGAACACGTATTACCTATGTAGGTTAAACGTGGCTCAGCATGCAGTAATGCAATTTTGGGTTTATTGATCAAATGAACAGCAAGAAAAGCTTGTGTTCTTAGGTTCAAGCAGAAGCAAATGGAAGAACAAATTTTGAGATCAAAAGATCAACTCACCCTCTCATTACAATGAGTTATACACTATATAAAAATACATTTGAAATTCAAGTACATGACTTGAGTAAGTGAACAAACATTAAATAAACTTAATGATAACCTAGGACCTGCCTAAAAATAAAACTGAGCAGCTAACTAGCTTTTCTAGTCAAAAAGTTTCTGTCAAATCAGTCACAGGTCGGAGGATACTCAAAACGTACTTCTACCGGTCAATGTACGTTGTACATTTTAAGCTGTACTTCTACCAAATAAAGTACGTGTAAACTTATAAACTGCACTTCAACCAGATAAAGTATGCACGTATGCATGGTTTGCATGGATGCATTAACGCTGCTGTAGTTGCCACCTTGAACAATAACATTCCTGAACCAAATGTCACAAAAAATGGAGATTTATTCTCAATCTTGAACTTTGATGGAAGAATTGCATTTGAAGATATCATTGAGGCGACCAACGACTTTGACATCCGATACTGTATTGGGATTGGTGGTTATGGTAGTGTTTATAGAGCACAATTACCTAGTGGAAAGATTGTTGCCTTAAAGAAACTACATCATAGAGAATCAGAGATCCGAGCTTTTGATAAGAGTTTCAAGAATGAGGCAAAAATGTAATCAGAAATATGACACAAGAACATAGTGAAGCTTCATGGATTTTGTCTCCATAGATGATACATGTTTTTAATTTACGAATACATGGCCCGAGGGAGCTTATTCTGTGTCTTAGCAAACGATGTAGAAGCAATGGAGCTAGATTGGATCAAAAGAGTCAAGATAATCAAAGATGCAGCATGTGCTTTATCTTATCTGCACCATGATTGCCACCCACCAATAGTTCATCGAGACATATCAAGCAATAACATTTTATTGAACTCCAATCTCGAGGCTTGTGTCTCGGATTTTGGCACAGCTAGACTCATTGATCCTGATTCGTCTAATCAAACAATGCTTGTTGGAACCTACGGATATATTGCACCAGGTCAAGTTTCCAAACTTTGAGTCTATTTTTGTTTTGTTATTATACCATTTTATCTACTTCGGGTTGTAAGTATGCCTTATAAGTGGGAAATTAGCTATTTTTCAAATGCTTGTGGTTAAAGATTAGCAACAGTTTATGCATATAGTGCCATGAATTATCAGGTGCTGAAGTTCTTTTGTTATAAAGACTGGATTTTCGATCTTTTAAATGATTTTAACGATCATATTTTAATTGTGTTTCATTTTTTGTTAAATGCAGAACTTGCTTATACTATGGTTGTAACTGAAAAATGCGATGTTTATAGCTTTGGAGCATTGGCACTTGAAACACTCATGGGAAAGCATCCTGGTGAACTCTTGGTATCACAATCGGCATCATCTTCCAAGAATATGATGTTAAGTGATATTTTAGATCCACGCTTATCACTTCCAAGCGATCGAAGAGTGGCAAAGGATATTGTCTTTGCTGCAGCAATTGCCTTTGCTTGCTTAAGGTTGAACCCAAAGCTCTGACCAACAATGAAGGGTGTGTCTCAAGAGTTTCTTTCCCGGAAAAGACTGGTAGCAGATCGTCTCCAAGCTGTCTCTCTGCTGCAACTCAAGGACCATGATCTGTATATGGATGATGAAGGTAGAATTCCATCTCAGAATTTGGGGGAAATTGTTGAAATCCGGGCTAGTTCTTCAACTTGATTTTCATGTAACAATGCAAGGCATCTTTGTGTTATTTTTTTTTTTCTTCCAGTCTTTCCATTCAATATCAATACTTCTAGTAGTGTAGTGATTTAGAAACCATGTCTTATTAATCAGTACTTTTACAGAAGTTCATTTTAACTAGAGGTGTGCATGGGCCGGGTGGCCCGGCCCGGCCCGAAGGCCCGCCCGAAATGTGGGAGGGTTTGGGCAAAAATATAGGCCCGAAAAATGGGCTTGGACAAAAAAATACGGCCCGTTTAAAAAATGGGCCGGGCTCGGGTAAGATATTTTCGGCCCGGGCCCGACCCGACCCGGCCCGAATTCACTAAAGACAAAAAATAATTTATTTTTTAATAATATTTTCCTATTATTTTCTCCCTATTTTGCTATCATTTTACTATTATATTGCTACTATTTTGTTGTTATTGTTTAGATATTGTATAAAACTTATTTTATTGTTAATTTTGTTATTATTTTAAAGACATTTGTTAATTTTGTTATTATTTTAGAGGCATTTGTTTGTTAAGTTACATCTATTTTATTGTTATTTAAGTATACATATTTTTTAAAATTTATTTTTTATTTATTGAGAAATATTTATTTTGGTTTTTTAGTATTTTTTATGGTTTATATATATTTTAAAATTATATAAAAAATAGTGTAAAAATTAATATGGGCGGGCCGGGCCGGGCCCGGGTTTTAATATTTTTATTCGGGTCGGGCTTGGGCAAAATTTTAGGCCCATTTTTCGGGCCCGGCCCGGCCCGAGCCCGACGAACGGGCCTAAATTTTTAATTGAACCCGGCCCGAACCCGGCCCGGCCCGGCCCATGCACACCTCTAATTTTAACCTTGACTAATGGTTTTACCATAAACAGATGAAAGTTTAAACAAATTAAAATCATTGGATATTTGCATATATTTGGCAGATTGTTGCGAATTTGGATGTGGATTCGGTAAAATTTTACAGGTGCTTAATTCAACAAAAAAACAATATTTTTACACCTAAATAGCATATAAATCAATCCCATAAAAATTGAGATATCTAAAATTATTGTTCGATTTAATTAGGTTGTGTGTCAGACAATTGTCGTAGTCACCATTTGTGCAAAAAATCTAATTAAAATAAAAATAATTAAAAAAGAAATAACAATAAAAATAAACAGAAATAAAATTAGATTGAATAAATCTATATGATGATATTTTAGCTTTAGGTTTGATTTTGATCTCAAGTTCGAACCGATCCTTGATAGTAAGTGTTTTTCAACCGATAAGTCGATTATAGTGATTGAAGATGCTTCATACCACTAACCTTTTTGTATATAAATTAATTATAAAAACACCTACCAATTAACCCTTATCGAATGAATAATCACAAAACATGCATCCACGAATTAACTCTTTGGTAAAATTATGAATTAGAAGAGCTCAAGTTGAATTTGGTGTTGTGTTTATATTAAATCCCTAATAGTGAGCCTTATATAAGCCTATGCTATTTTCACAAAATATATTTATTTCTTCATGCGAACTATTCAACATGAAGAAACCGAATCTTGTAATTTTCTATTGTTTCCGCAAGTTGCTGAGTAATAGAGTAGTATTATTTTGTAGTAACAGGGTACCAGAAAACTTTTTTATTTTATTTTTCTCAATAAGACTTTATTAATAAAAAAATTAGTATTGAAAGTAGCTTTCAGTATGTTTTAACCAAAAAAGAGTAGTATTTTCACTAATGATTTTACCATTAAAAATTAGTAGAAAATTTAAAAAAAAAAAACTCAGTAGGGTGAGTGTTCGATCGAAATGATTGGAGTGAAAAAATTTTAAGTTTGTTGAGTTGATGAGTTCTATTTTATTATCCTAACTCAATTTAATTTTTTTTTAATAGAGTCAAGTTAAATAAATTTGAGTCAAGTCGAATAGAATAAAATTATTTGTTAATTTTTTAAAAATATTAAATAGGCCAAATTGAAATGTTATTGATAATATAACTAAATTCCAAGTTAGAGCACATAAATTTGAGGTCATATATATTTGAAAATTCTTTTAAAGAAGAATAGAAGAAAATAAATGATAATTTAGTATAATCAACATAATTTGGTAATTTATTTGTTTAAGAACTGAAATTTATTATTTTGTATTTTTTTAAAATATATAATTTAACTTTTTATATAATATTAAAGAATTTTTGAGAAGTTTAGATAATTTTTAGTCTTTGAAATTTTCTATACTTTTTTATTAAATTTTGTAAATTTTTTTATAAATATTTTGAATACTATGTTGATTTTTTTTTATAAATTACTTGCTTATTTTAAAAATTGATAGGGACCAAAGAAGTATTTACATCAATTTTCTATTCAAGTTATTCAAGTTGTAAAATTAAATTCAATTTAAAATCAAAAAATTAAACTATTTATTTGAGTTTATGCAAAAGAAAATTTGTATAACTCAATTCAATTAATTCAAAATTTAAAAAATAAATTCTAAATTTTCAAATTTAAACGAGTTTTTCCCGGTCAGCTTTTATTTTCGCTAAATATATTTTCGCTAAATATATTTTCACTAAATAGAAAATGTTTCCATACTCAATTTGTTTGGAAATTAATGTAGTGTCTGTATATCGAATGACAAAATTGAAAGACAAGAAGCCCTTGGATTGACTAGAATTGACTTCTCTAAATACATCTTTAATTATTAACTATGTTCATCTTTTCTTAAGTATTATATTTTTCTATATTCTTTATTATTTTTAATTTTATTTTTATTTTTCTATCACGTAACAATCATGATATGACACATGATGAAGATAATTAAAAAAAAAGAGGTCATTAACTTTAATAGTCAACTATCAAAACTAACAGATAAATGATATTTTTTATTCATTCTAATAGTTTAAATATCCACTTAAGTGTCATAAAAAAATTAAGTTTAATTATTTTTTTCAAAAAAAATTTTGAATATTTAAACTAAAATTCTCCTTTCATTGATATGGTGATTTTGCAATTAATTTTTAAACTTCTCCAACATTTTTCTGAAAATTTTGATATATTATAATCCAAGCTAAGTTACTGAAATATCACGAATAATGACTATATACTTTTTAAAAACTTAGAAGATAAATACATTTCTGGGTCTATTTAGTTTTGTATACGTATAGTTTTTTTCCATTTTAAGTTAAACTTATATAACATTAAAAATATTAATAATTTGCATTATAAAGATCATGACGTTATTTGTGCACTCATGTTGTGTAATTTTTTTTTTTTTATATCTATAATCATATCTAGTATATAACAACTAAATTAAAATTTCCACCTCTTTCCAAAAAGGAGTAAATGGGGAATTTTTGTCATGAAAGATGTTAACGTGTGGAGCTACTAAGTGAGACTGATTGAAAAAGTCCTTCCATTAATTTCCAACTTTATTTTCTTTTAAAAAACGAGTTAATGAGGGCAACATTTTGTCAACAAAATCCATGGCTGGTTGCAAAGGGTAAGACTATAAAGTATAGACTACGGCATGGCAATGGTTTATTTCTAATCTTTGCTTGTAGCATTGCTTTCTTTGGACTATAACTTATGAATATTTTATTAAATTAGACTTAAATTGATTTTTATGTATATTAAAGCACAAAGAGGACTTAAATTCCATCAAGAGCTCCATGTTAGAAGTGCGTGCATAATATGCATGCTTAAACCAACATTGACTCACTGGGTGGAGAGTGTAATATATTGAGTTTACTTGGGAGAAATTCTGAATATGGTTAACGGTTTCGAGGAATGCTGCTTGTGAAGACAATAATAGTTTCCACGTGGATCATAGGCTTCTCATGGCAACTCGTAACGATTGGGCTCAAACCAAAATATATAAGGAAGACCTTGACTTCCTAAGCAACACACTTGGTTAATTTGGTTTAAGTGATTAGCCTGGAAATCACAAACATATACGATTATCAAAACCTATAGAAAATAAGTTGAAAGATGGGCTCACCTTTTTGTTTCACTATCATTGTTCTTTCTTATGTTTCTATTGCCGCCATGGTCGCCATTCTTCCAACCTTGGCCATACCATCCTCACTAGAGATGGAAGCAGCAGCTTGTTAAAAATGCATTTGTATATTCCTCATGCATAAAATTACAATTATTAAAATATTTATACAACTTAGACTCAATTAATTCATAACAGAAAAACTATCTATTCTAACTGCGTCAACAGCTTACAACTCTTTCTACACTTCCCCTCAAGTTGGAGGTGTAAAAGTACTTTTTAACCCCAACTTGGAAACCAGATGACTAAGCTGTCGTGACCCCAAGGCTTTCGTCATAATTTCTGCCAGTTGATCTACTGATGATACATATTCAGTAGTTATAAGCCCTTCTTGTATCTTTTCTCTTAAAAATGACAGTCAATTTCTATGTGCTTGTTGCTATTTGAAGGGTTGCTTTGTTGTCACAAAATAGTCTCACTGGTTCAGTTACACTTATCTCCAGTTCTTTGAATAAGCCTGAAATCCAAACCAGTTTTGATGTTACAGCTACCTACTTTGGTATTCTGCTTCTGCAGAAATTTGGACACAGTACACTGTTTCTTCGACTTCCAGAAGATGAGTGAGTCTCCTAATTGCACACAAAAACCTGAAACTAATCTTCTTGACATTGGACAAGAGGCCCAATCTGAATCACAATATGCTACCAGCTAGTGTTTATTGAAGGCCTTCAAAAAAATTCCTAGCCCTGGTTCCCTCTTTATATGTCTCATTGTTCTCAATGTTGCTTCCATATGTGACTGTTTAGATTTTGCATGAACTGACTAAGATGAGTAACAGCAAAGGTGATGTCTGGTCTTGTATGAGTTAACTAAATCAATCTTCCAATGAGTCTCTGATAAACTATTTTATCTTCTAACAACTTATCTTCTTGATGCTGCTGAATTACTTCATCAAACTCTGTTGTTGTTAGTCTCTGATTATGCTCAAGTGGTGTAAGAGCATCCTTTGCTTCACTTAAACCAGTATCTTTGATGAGTTCTTGTGCATACTTTAGCTGATTTAGCAAAATTCTTTCTTGGGACCTTAAAATTTCAATCCCAAGAAAGTATCCTAATTCTCCTAAATCCTTCATCTTAAAATTTTGGTTTAGAATCCCTTTCAAGTTAGTAATCATATCTATGTTATTTCCAGTGATAAGAAAATCATCAACATATACTAGTATAATAACCATCTTGCATTCTTTCTTCTTATTGAAAAGAGAATAGTAATGCTTACTTTGCTTAAAACCAACCAACATAAGAGTTTCAGTAAGCTTAGCATTCCACTACCTGGATGCCTACTTCAATCCATACAAAGATTTCTGTAGCCGACATGCCATATGTTCTCCCTGGCTGCTGAAACTCTTAGGCAAAGTCATAAAGACCTCTTCATAAAGGTCACCTTGAAGAAAGGCATTAGACACACCCATTTGACAAAGTGGCCAGCTAAAAGAAGCAGCAAGAGCTAAAATGGTTCGGACAGTGACCATTTTTGCAACAGGAGAAAAAGTGTCCAAGTAATCAATCCCTTCTTTTTTATTGTACCCTTTGGAAACCAAATGAGCTTTATATCTCTCTATTTCACTAGAGGCTCGAAGTTTAACCTTGTACACCCATTTACAGCCTATAGGAACCTTCCTCGGAGGCAAAGGTACAACAGTCCATGTATGATTAGATTTTAAGGCCTGAATTTCTTCTTGCATGGCTTAAATCCAATGGAGAGATTTTCAAGCCTCAGAATAGGAAAGAGGCTCAGTAATATGTTCAAGAGAAGAAACAAAGGCGTGAGTATTTATAAGTAAACTAGAAGAAGAAGTAGAAGGTGAAGGTGAAGAAGAAGCACTTTTGGATGAAGAAGATTGGTAGGGATGAACAAAACCTTGTAACCAAGAAGGAGGCTTAATGGTTTTGCTAAACCTCCTAAGTTCAACAGTAGGTAGATTAGAAGATACTGGAGGTTGAGATGTACTTATTAAAGCTGGAACAGAGTGTGATATAGTGGAATGGGTACTTGGATGAGGATTTATTGGAGAAGAATGAATAGAGGTGGGAGGAGGAATGAGCAAAAAATTTGAATCTAGTATTACAGAGGTAGGGGGACCAAAATAGAAAACTCAATAGAATTGGACTGAAAAGGAAACATATCTTCAACAAATTTTACATCTCTACTGACAAAAATCTTTTTAAATTTCAGACAAAACAATACATAACCTTTTTGGGAAGAAGAATATCCCAAAAAAACCAAAGAAAGTGATTTGGAAAAAAAACTTATCAGAATAATAGGGTTTTACCGTAAAACATAGGCACCTAACAACACAAAAGTGGGAAAAATCAGGAGGTTTTTTATATAGCAGTTCAAATGGCGTTTGCCAAGCTAAAACAGAGGAAGGGAGCCTATTTATGTTGTAACAAGCAGCTAAAATACAGTCACCCCAGAATTTAATTGGAACATTCGATTGAAAACACAAAGCACGAGAAATTTCTAAGAGATGTTTATGCTTACACTCAACAATGCCATTTTGTTGAGGTGTATCAACATAGGAACTTTGATGGAGAATCCCTAAGGACTCAAAGAAAGAAGAACAGGATGAGTTAAAAAACTCAGAACCACTATCACTCCTGACGGTTTGAATTACAGCAGAAAATTATGTTTTGACCATCAGAAAGAATTGTTTAAGGGCTAAAACAACATCAGATTTAAGCTTTAATAAGTACACTGAGGTCATTCTAGTCTGATCATCCAAAATGGTTAAGAAAAAATGATGACCACTATGGGTGGACACCCTATAAGTTCCCCAAACATCAAGATGTATCAAACTAAATGGAGTCTCTACCCTAGAAGTATTAGTTGGAAAAGACAGTTTAAATAGTCTAGCCATGGGACATTTGGAACAAGTGAAGTCTTTATCAAGTACCAAATTATCAGAAAAAGACAAATGATGTAATTTGTGCATAAGCACATGCCCTAATCTAGCATGCCATAATGGAACCTTAGTTGCAGTAGAGGTCATACAAGAAACAGAAGTAGTTAAAAAAACTGAATTGGACAAAAATGGAAGAGAATCAGGTGACCTAACCAAGGCAGAAGAAGGTTCAAACAAGTAAAGTCCATTCAAGTGTCTACCAATCCCCTTCATCTTGCCAATGGAGAGATCCTACAAGAGGCAGAAAGTAGGGTAAAGAACAATTGTACAATTCAAATCTTGAGCCAATTTGGAAACAGAAATAAGATTATAGTGAAAGGTGGGTACACAAAGAACATTAGTAAGAGTAATAGTAGAAGATAAAGGAAAAGAACCAGAATGAGTGATAAGAGAGTGTTTACCATTGGGAAGATGAACAAAACGAGAGTTAGGAGGGTAAGCAATAGGAAAATTCAAACTCTTAGAATCAAAACATATATGATTAGTTGCACCAATGTCCAAAATCCAAGAAAAATTGCTTTGAACTGAAAAAGGTTTAGAAGGTACACCTGCACAATTCATAGCAGGTGCAACAATAGCTTGATTCTTATTTAGCAACTCCAGAATTTGGGAATATTGTTGAGGAGTGAAAACATGAGCACTCTGAGGACTAAGTGAAGAATCATTAGAGGAAATAGCAAGAGCAGCCTGAGGAGCCTTCTTACGATTGAACTTAAAATCAAGTGGGAATCCAATCAAACGGTAATAGAATTCCTTCTTATCCCCTTTCAACTTGCAAAAATCATAGGTACCAGTGAACTTCTTACAGTTTCTAGATGTTGTAAAAGACAAAGCCACAGGATCTGGAGCATGAGATAGAACAGAGGAAAAACTCCTTTGAGCTTCTTCTTGGACAATCATGGAATATGCCCGATGTAGTTTTTCTACACAGCACTCATTCGTACTGCTTGGTGGAGTTCAAATGGCAATGACACTTCGGAACCTTGCAAATGGCAAGGCATGCAATAAACCTGAAAGCATCATCCGCATTTGTTGACATAATTCAAGTGTATAGGGAATCCCAGATGAACTCAAAAAATTGAATTTATCTTGCTTCCCAATGTTAGATATTTAACGAAGAAAGGATTCAAACAGAAGAAAAAAAAATAGAGAAAATCAACTTGTGATCAACTATTTCATTACATAAAAAAATACACATTCCAAGTTTACATGAGAAATTGTGCTTAAATAATCTAAATAATAATAAAATTACTACAACTTGACTAATCTTGGAACTTGATTAATTCAATCTGCTACTTCATTGGCAGATTTTAGTCTTATCAGCAACCAAAACATCTCATCAAAAACCAGTACTATTTCAATGCAAGTTGGCAAGTTGGCAACTTGCAGAGTAAGGAGTTCGCAGGTATGAGTTCGTCAGACAGAGCTCATACCTTTAGTGACTTAACAGATTTGGTGAGGTCGCACATTTGGAGAGTTCGCAGGTTAGTGATCAGGGTTTGCCAATGCATGGATGGTCACTTCACAACATTCCTCCTTGACCTCCATGTTGCGAACCTCAATATCACAACGTAGCTTTTCAAACTTCATCTTCCCAAGGGGCTTTGTTAGAATTTTAGCCAAATGATCTTTCGAACTGCAGTGAACCAAGGTTACTTCCTTGGCTTGTTCCGCATCTTGATCTCACAAAGTGATACTTGATTTTGAAGTGTTTTATTCTTCCGTGGAACACTAGAGTTTGCTAAAAAAAAAAAGAATAAGAAGAAATAGAACGAGAGTGGCTTGAACTTAAGATTTCTAAGAAGCACACTAACAACTTAACCATCAAGCCTAAATCATTTCTTAGTTAATTATTTCAATTAACCCCCTATATTTTGGGGTGTGACTATTAATATTACTACTACTTATAAATAATTTATTATTATGTTATTTATGATATAGTACTATTTTATAATTATTTTTTAGTTAGAAAGTTTATCAAATGTTAACAATAAATTAAATCGATACTGATTAGACCATTTGAGTGGTTTGAAATCAGTTATTCGACTATTAAAATTATCAATTTGAGCATTAATATTAATGACAAACAAACTTTTGTCACTCAACTGCTAGAGACTAAAAATTGTGATTGAGTGTTAGTACCATGACATAAATTAGATGATATATAGTGTTACCAATTCTTTAAATGTAGCACATAGCATTGCCTACATTCTATTATAATTTTAATCAAAATATGCATTGCCTACATTCTATTATAATTTTAATCAAAATATTTTTTATAATTTTTATAATTAGGGCCAAAATAAAAAAACTTGTAAACATTGAAGGCTAAATTTGTTAATTTTTTAGATGTAAGATCAAATTCATAGAATATCTAAACATTGGAGGACTAAATTTGTTATTAAGTCAATAAAATAAAATCCACATTAGACTTCCGTTAGGCAACCAATGGAAGAGTGACTAAAATATTTCATTTTAAAAATTTAAATGACTAAAACGCAAAAATATTAATAATTAAGTGATCAAAACAAAAAGAACTAAATAATTGAGGGAATATCCTTTCCTTTTTGAAAACGAGATAACGGGGAAAATGTTTTGTAAGTAAAGTTAGGGCCACTTCTTTGTAGCATTGCTTTAGATAAAGACTAGCAAAGACTTTGAACTTTCGAGTCAATACTGGTCGATCTCTTATGGAAATGGTTTTTAGTTGTTCTACAAGTCTTTTTTTTTTCCTGGAGTATTTTTTAGGGCATCAATTGTAAGTAATTAAGAGATATGATTTCAAATGTAATTTACAAGTGTGTGATCCGAGTTAGAATGTAGAAGCAAAGTATTATTTCCACTAAAAGAGGAGTCAAATTAAATAAATATTTGAAGGTTAAGGGTTATATTTGTTATTATATCTTAAAATATAAATACCAAAACAAACATTTAACCGTGCAATTTTAATGAAGGGGCTGTTCATATAACATACAGTGACTAATTTATTTATTTTTCAGTAAAGGAGTTAAAATACAAAACAAGATATAACAAAAGGAGGTTTTATGATATTACCAGAATACATGTTATATCTTCTAAATAAATATTATATTATATAAGGCTTAACTCCAAGACTTTGACTAAACTATCCTTTAAAATGAAATTTAGAATATATTTATATATATATATATATATATATATATATTCTTATTATATTTTAATTTTAACTTTTAAATTATTCCTTAAATGCTTTTTTGGATAATGCTCAAATGCTTTAACTTTGCGGTAATCACGTTATATGCATATAGTTACTTTCAATTTTAATTTTAAAATATCTTTAAATTTATATATATATATATATATATATATGAAAATTCTCAATGTAAGGTATGATGAAAAGTGTTTCTTTATTAAATAAATTTTAAATAAAAATACCATTTTACTCTTAATTAATTAATTATTATTCTATCAATTTTGTTATCTAATTTAATCGGATGTTAAATACACTGTATTTTTCAATTAATATATGTAATTTTTTTAGAAGTTACTAACAATTCTAATTACAATTACAAAAGAAAAATCTAAATAACTATACTAAAAATTAATTATTATAAAGTATAATTAAATTGATAACTAAAATATATCCAGACATATAATTTTTATAAGGACTAGATGTGATGAGACAAAAACTAATATAAATATAAACGGAGAATCCACACATACTTAAATTTCAAGTCTTAAATCTCCTATCACTGTAACTTGTTATTAAGCTAGGGTTTGGATGGTTGTAAGTTTGTTTTTAAAATTTTATTATCAATGATAATTAAAATTTTATTTTGTCTTATCTTTTAATTTTTTTATTGTTTAATATTTTTTATGCAAATGTATGTACAAATTTAAATATTTAATTTAATATTAATTTTGATATTTTTATTTTGATATTTTAATGATTTTTTTCCATCAAAACCTTCTAAATAATGGTAATTAACTACAATTAATTGAAGTAATTTAATGATTCATCTGAAAGTTAATTATAACTTAATTAAATATAAATTTAAAATATTTAAATTTTAATTGAAGTCAAATACAATTTTTATGAAAAAATTTATATATATAATTTTATAGTACAACATATAATTAAAATTTCATTATTTTTTAATTTAAAAAAAAAAGATAAATGAATAGACTAACTAGGAAATACATTGATAAATAATAATGGTATAATTGTATTTTTATTTAAAATTTGCTTAGTAAATAGATTTCAAAGGGGTTTATGAGATTTTCTTCAAACTTGAGAGGTAGGTTTACATATTTTAAAAGGCTTGAGAACTAAAACTGCCCCTAGAAATAATTCAAAAATCAATTGAGCTTGTCATTGAAAGTGCAATCAATTAAGTTTTTAATAAAAAAGTTAGCAATCAATTGAGCCTCTTGAATATAACTTTTCATTGAAGCCTTTGATGGACCGTTTAGTGCTGATACGACTAATGATGTGATGGTTATCGTGAAATTTGACATGGAAATTGCGACTAACATGAAAAAATATTGACGTGAAGAAACTAACTGATTTTTTAATTATTTTAAGAGGGCTTAAACTAGAGGTGTACATGGGCCGGGCCGGGCCGGGTTTGGGCCAGGTTCAACTAAAAATTTAGGTCCGTTTATTGGGTTCGGGCCGGGCCGGGCCCAAAAAAATGGGCCTAAAATTTTGTCCAAGCCCGGCCCATATAAAAATGCTAAAACCCGGGCCCGGCCCAGCCCACCCGTATTATTTTTTATATTATTTTATATAAATTTTAAATATATATAATACATCAAAAATACTAAAAAAATTAAAATAAATATTTTTCAACAAATTGAAAATAAATTTTAAAAAATATGTAGACTTAAATAACACTAAAATAGATGTAACTTAACAAGCAAATGCCTCTAAAATAATAACAAAATTAACAAATGTCTTTAAAATAATAATAAAATTAACAATAAAATAAATTTTACATAATATCTAAACAATAACAACAAAATAATAACAACATAATAGTAAAATGGTAGCAAAATAGGGAGAAAAACAATAAGAAAACAATATTTAAAAAAATAAATTTTTTGGTCCTTTAGTGAATTCGGGCCGGGCCGGGCAGGGCTCGGGCCAAAAATTTCTTACCCGAGCCCGGCCCATTTTTTAAACGGGCCTTAATTTTTTGTCCAAGCCCATTTTTCGGGCCTATAATTTTGCCCAAACCCTTCCACATTTCGAGCGAGCCTTCGGGCCGAGCCGGGCTGCCTGGCCCATGTACACCTATAGCTTAAACGATTTTTAGGAATTATATAAAAATTCTCAAAAAAAATTCATAAAAGAAATAGTAACTTTTTCTGTACATAATGCCAGCCACGCAAATAACCGCACATAACAGCAATACAGCACGAAAATGAGATTTTTGTAATTTCTTTTTCTGTATTTTTTTTGACTTATTTTGGCTATAACAAGCCTATTGTAATATGTGAAAAGAGGATTTTTTTCCTTACGCACGCACACATATTATATACAAAGCTTAGCAATAAAAAAATTTAAGTTTTTCCAGAAGTAATCTCGGATCTGTTTTTTTTCCTTTTCTATTTCTTTGATTTCTCTTATTGCATGTGAAAGAAAATAAAGAAAAGAGAAGAAACTTACCTGTTTAGCCGCGCCCTCGAATCCCTATTTGCTTCGTAGTAATCGAAGCTTAAATGGAGATTATGAGGTTTGAGGCCCTTGAATATGCTTTCAAATAAGGTCTGATTGGCATTCACGCGACATCACCCGCCGTTTACAGTGGCGAAATGGTAGTCGGCCTCCATCATTCAGCCGAGTTTAGAGAAAGGCACTTAGGTTTCCTTTGTTTTGTTTTCAAAAATGTTAAATGTTTGTATTTTAGGTTTTTTTTAGGTTATTATAAAGTATACCAGATGACCCGATGACCTGACCCAGACACAAGGATCTGCGTGTTTTGGTCTCTGAGGGGATATTTTCGCACTTCGTCCCTCCATTTCGCGTTGTCTGTCAATTAAGCCCTATTTCAATTTCTTTTATTTTTTTTTAATTTTGCCCTTGGGATTTATGTGCTATTTCAATTTAATCCGCGCCTAAACGATGCGCGCAGGGATTTGGTGTATTTTCACTTTTAGTCCCTGATCATCTGCGCGCATTTCATTCTGGTCCGTGATTTTGGTTTTAGTAATTTTATTGATTTTTTAAATTGTCTTTTGAATTCTGTTTTATTTCAATTGAGTATTTTCTTTCATTTCAGCTTTTTTTTTATTTCTTTGTAATTCTTTTATTTTTTAAATTTATTTATTATTCAATGGCTAAAAGATTGTTTTAATATATTATTTTATTTTGAATTATTTTACTTATTTTACATTGTTGTAATTAATTATTTTTACACTTTCATTTGTACATTTTTTTAAAAAAATGTTTTATTATAAATTTTTATTGTAAAGTTTTCTTTTACATATTTCTTTATTTTAAAATTTACATGATTCTTTATCTTAAATATTTTTATACATTATTATGTTATACATTATTATTTTTTTATGTATATATTGTTGATTTCACATTATTTCATGTATATATTTTCTTTTAAATCTATTTATGTTTTTATGTTTTTTTTAAATCCATTTGTATATACAATTTATTTCATTTAAAGACCCTATTTTAAATTATAATTTGTTTATTTCAAACACTTTCTTATACGATTATATTTATATATACATTATTTTTATTAAATTTTTTATAATTCATTATGCTAAAATTTTCCACATGTAAATTATTTGTTTAAGATTTTTATATGAATTTCAAATACCTTGCATGCATTATTATTTTATGTATATAATTTATATTAGATTTTTTATTTAGAAATGTTAAATAGTGTATGTTGTAAGATTATTGTCATTGTGTGTATTTTGATTTATATATTTGTATCTTTTATATTATTGTCATTTATTTGTATACCCTGTTGTCCATGTATATTTCTGCATATTTGTTACTTTACTTTCCATTTTTGTGTATAGTATTGTGATTCAGGTTGTCAACTTGTTTGCCTAAATTGATCATTTCATTTTCTTTATTTCAAACAAATTAAACAAATACATTTCAAGTCGTTTTTATAATCGCTTTTACTTTCTCAAAATAAGGCAATGTTTTGTGTTTAGAAATGCGATAAATCGGGCCCTAATGTACTGGGTTTTGGTTTTTCGTTTGACCAAATAACTAAATATTCTTTTTATTGCATGTTTTGGAATTATGAGACAATCTCGGTTTTTAGAGTTTAAAATGTCATATCCTAACGTGCTAGATGTGGTATTTTATTCCTTCGGAACGATTGAATCTTAAAATCCAATTTGAAGTGTTCAAATATTCTTTAAAAGGGATCGCATTTTAAACTTTTTCAAATTTCAGCATTAGGACAAGTTAATTAATCTGGTGCCAATTTTAGGCGTTATGAGGGTGCTAACCCATCCTCGTACGTAACTGACTCCCGAACCCATTTTCTTGAAATTCGTAGACCAAAACCAATATTTTAATAAAACAAAATGTTTTATAAGGTGATCCGATCACACCTAAATAAAAAAAAGAATTGATAACGACTTCACATTTTTAAAAGTTGATCCCCATTTTTTTTAAAAATAAAAATGGTTTCGACACACTATATTAGCATTTTTCCAGGTTAGATGCCATGTTAGTCTTCACATCAACACTTATCGATCTGTCAAGGATTTCAACAGAAAACCATATTCAAAAGGCTTAATTAATTACTAACTTTCATTTAAGGACTCAATTGGTTCTACTTTTTGAGAGAATCAATTAATTTTTGATTTATTTTTTAAGGACTTTTTAATAGTTAAGCTTTTTAAAACTATACGATATAACACTAAATCTGAGAGTAAGTGTCTTTTACCAATTTATTTTTAATGAAAAAAAAAATAGAATGTGCACATTCCCTAGTGTGAACATTTTAATTGAAGTACAAAAGTTTGGTTTTTTTTTTTATTTTAAAAAATGAAAATTAGATAGAGATATCCATGTCCTCGATTTACATTAAATCTGATGAATTAATATTGAAATTATTGTATAAAAAACATTTAAATTCTAAAAAATCTACGCAAAAATTAAAATATAATATAATATGATATAGATTAAAATATCATCATAGATCGAGTCACGATAAAATTACAAATATATATTTTATATTATAATTAATATTATTATGATATTTTTGTTTTTCATACTTTTATATTATCTTTAAACAAAATAATTATAAATTGAAAGATCGAACTAATGTTTAATAGTATAAATTTAAAAAAAAATATTTTTTAATATAAAATATTTGAACAAAATACTATATATATACACACATATTTCCTATGCCAGCAGTTGTTGGAAATTTGAAAAATCTTGTGAGTTTAAATATATCAACAAACAAATTGGTTGGTCCAATCTGACATCGCTTTTTCTTCCTTTTATCACCTTCTTAGAAGCTTCAACAAAGAAAAACACAACATTTGCTGCAACTTCCAGCTTAATTCTAAAAGACCAAGACTTTGAAATTAATATATATCCAATAAAATTAAATCAGTTTTATATATATTTGAATAAGCTCAAGTTTGAGAATTGGACTGCAGCTTCAGCCCTCAACTTCATAGCTATGAAATCCTACTCTTACACTTGTATCCCTACCTTCTTTTTACTCTCTATAATTGTATTGACTAGTGGAATTACAAGAGCAGCAAACGATGATTCTCAACTACTGGTAGCAGAGGCAAAAACCTTGATGAAAACAGGGTGGTGGAGTAATCATAGAAAGAGAGTTGGAAACCATTGTCTGTGGCCAGGTATCCGATGCTATGCTGGAAGTGTCGTCGAGATTGATCTCAGTGGCCTTGGTCTGAAGGGGGGCATAGCACCTCAAATAGGAGCACTTTCAAAGCTCAAGCTCCTTAAGTACCTTGACCTGTCTTCGAATAGGCTTACAGGTGAGTTACCTTCTTCACTTGGAAACCTGACTCAATTGGCAGTGCTTGATCTTTCTTATAACTATCTTCATTCCATTCCAGAAGATATTGGGAGACAGACGAATTTGGTTGCATTGAATCTATCCTCCAATTATCTTGGTCCAATCCCATCTTCTGTCAGCAACTTAACCAATCTTGCCTCGTTGTTCCTTCAAAGCAGCCTACTTGATGGATCCATTCCACAAGAAATTGGGAGACTAAGGAATTTGGTTGCATTTGATCTATCCTCCAATAGTCTTGTTGGTCCAATCCCATCTTCTGTCAGCAACTTAACCAATCTTGCCTCGTTGTTCCTTCAAAGCAACCTACTTAAGGGATCCATTCCACAAGAAATTGGGAGACTAAGGAATTTGGTTGCATTCAATCTATCCTACAATAGGCTTGTTGGTCCAATCCCATCTTCTGTCAGCAACTTAACCAATCTTGCCTCGTTGTTCCTTCAAAGCAACCTACTTAAGGGATCCATTCCACAAGAAATTGGGAGACTAAGGAATTTGGTTGCATTCGATCTATCCTACAATAGGCTTTTTGGTCCAATCCCATCTTCTGTCAGCAACTTAACCAATCTTGCCTCGTTGTTCTTTCAAAGCAACAAACTTAATGGATCCATTCCACAAGAAATTGGGAGACTAAGGAATTTGGTTGCATTCGATCTATCCTACAATAGGCTTTTTGGTCCAATCCCATCTTCTGTCAGCAACTTAACCAATCTTGCCTCGTTGTTCTTTCAAAGCAACAAACTTAATGGATCCATTCCACAAGAAATTGGGAGACTAAGGAATTTGGTTGCATTCGATCTATCCTACAATAGGCTTGTTGGTCCAATCCCATCTTCTGTTAGCAACTTAACCAATCTTGCCGCGTTGTTCCTTCAAAGCAACCTACTTAATGGATCCATTCCACAAGAAATTGGGAGACTAAGGAACTTGGTTGCATTCGATCTATTCTACAATAGGCTTGTTGGTCCAATCCCATCTTCTGTCAGCAACTTAACCAATCTTGCAGCGTTGTTCTTTCAAAGCAACCAACTTAATGGATCCATTCCAGAAGATATTGGGAGACTAACGAATTTGGTTGCATTGGGTCTATCCTCCAATAGGCTTTCAGGTCACATCCCTTCCTCTCTGGGTCAGTTAACAAAATTGGAATATCTGCCCCTCCATCATAATCAAATTAGTAGTGCCATCCCTCCAAATTTGGGTAGTTTATCCAATTTATGGCATCTATCCATGGCTTCGAATCTTTTGGAAGGTCCTATACCCCATGAAATTGAGAGTTTGAAGGCTTTACAATGGTTAGATCTCTCGGACAATAAATTGAGTGGATCAATTCCAACTCAGATTGGTAGTTTGTCAAATTTAGCATACTTAATTTTGGCAAATAATAACTTGAGTGGAAGGATTCCCCTGCAAATTTGTTACTTATCACTATACCAGCTTGATCTAAGCCATAACTTTATTGGTGGAGACATACCTTCTGAACTCTCTATCTCTTCTTATTCCCCAAAGATTGATCTTAGCCATAGCCTTTTCCAAGGAGTGATACCTTCCCAAATTGGGAATTTAACTGCTTTAAGCAGCTTAGATCTCAGTTGGAATAATCTAATGGGCATGATTCCCGAATTTCTATTTTATAGGGGGAAAATCAATTTGTCATTTAATTCACTGAGGGGTCAAATTCCAAATGGATTATTGCATTTTGCACCCGAGACATTTACAGGCAACAAGGATTTATGTGGTTCCATTCAAGGCTTCCGTCCTTGCCCTTCATCTCCAAATGTAAACCGAGAAAGAAATAGCAAACTAGTGAAGCACAATCTGCCTATTGTGATTCTAGTTCCAACTTTGTTGTCATAGGCCAATTTTGGCCATTACAAACCCGGGGCCCATCAATTTAGCCCCACAACCTATAAACACTAACCCAAACCTTTAGACCCATTTACAAACCAAACCCGAATGGCCCAAAACAAATCCCTAATCCACTAAATCACCCCAACCCGTTGCAACCTAACCCATACCCGGTCAGCCCAAATACCTAAACTAACCCTAACCCTAATCAGCTCTAGCCCCAAGTGGCTACCCACGCCGCCTCTGACTACCCACTTGCCCTGGCTTCTGACCACCAAAGCCTGCAGCACCGGCCAACTGCTCCACCGACTAAGGTCACATCTCCACCACTTGCACCTGCACACATTCAATGAGACAAGACAGAAAGCAAAAGAAGGAAACAATTTGTAAAACAAAGGCTATATAAAGCCGATTAGAACAGATTGTAAAAAGGGGGAATTTTTTCTTTCGGGGAACGAAAGTAAAAGCAATACATTGTAATATTCATTTTCCAAAGTGAAAATTCAAAGTTTAAAGCAGAAAACAGCAATATAACAGCGAAGGGACACCCCCGATCGGAAACCCAAACCAGAAAACCAAACAGAAGCCTAAGGTGATTTAGCTTTTTTTTTTTAGATTTTTTACGTGTATGTATATTTTAAGATAATAAAAATAATAGTATAATATAAAACAAATAAATAACAAAAAAATAAAAAAGAAAAAAAAATTACCTTTCCGGCCACCGTGTACGGTGGCCGGAGCCGGCGCCAGTAACCGGACGACGATCCGACGGTGACCAGACCCTTCCCCGGTCTCCCCCTCTCTTCTTTCCCTCTCTCCTCTCTCCCTTTTCATTTTTTTTTCTTTTCCCGTTTCAAATGGCCAAACAAAAAATTTTTTAACTTTTATAGTGTTTGAATCCGAGTCGGGTCGATCCGACCCGACCCAAGAGGATCCGCGTGTTTTTTAACACGGAAGGGCTAATTCCGCATTTAGCCCTTCCGTTTTTTCTGTGTTTTGCAATCAGGTTCCTTTATTTATAATCCGGCCCCAGAAATTTATCCCGTTTTTCAATCTGGTCCCCAAAGCTGCTGTCTGTTTTAAATAATCGGGAAATTTTCTGTTCGGGTCCCCCTAGGTTTTACGCGTGTTCAAATAAGTCCTTTTAGTTTATTTAAATTTTAAAATTCGGCCCTAAAATTCTGTCCTGTTTTCAATTTAATCCCGTTCTTATTATTTAAGTATTTTACGTTATTATTATTATCATCATCATCATTATTATTATTAGTATATCTTACTATTAATATTACTTTAGGTTTCGGTTAGTATTTATATATATATATATATATATATATATTTGTTTTTTCATATTATTATTATTCCTAATAAACATATATTATATACATATGCTTAGATATTATTATCATATATTATAATACATACATGTATATATATAACATTATTAACCGTCTTTTATATTATTATTATTACTTTATTTTTCTTTTTATATATTCTTGTCACGTTTTTACCTTTATATATATTTTATTATTATTATTATTAATTTATTTTCATCCATAAAATATTCTTATATGTGCATTGTTATTTTCTACTATTGTTAAGTATATTTTTTATAATATTATTATATTTCCTTTCTATATTATTATTGTAATTATTATGTTCTCATTATTATTCCATGTATATACTATTATTATTATTATTATTATTATTATTATTATTATGTCTATTCCTACTCAATTATGTTTATTATTAATATTAGTATATATTTTATTACATGTGTATATATATATATACCTCATATATAGTATTATTTTTATATATTATTATAGCTATTATTATCCTTATACTTATTATTTTCACTATTGTTATTTATTATTTTATTTAGTATTATTATACACATATCTTTTCATACATGTTGTCATTTTACATATTCTTATAGTATTAATACATTTTTATCCTTTTCTTTTATTGTAAATATTATCTGTTATTCTTCTAATATCCTAATTTTATATTTTAATGTACCTCTCTATTAATCATTATTTCCAATATTTTATAATAATCGTATTAATTTTCTACACCACTTTTTGAAAGATTTTAATAAATTTTAATACAAAGGCAATGTTTCGGTTGTTTATAAATTCGATAAATCGTACCCTAACGTATTGGGTTTCGATTTTCTCGTCTAAATCTAAAAACTCGAATATCCTTCTTAAAACACAAGTTTGAATAAAAACCCTATATATTTTGCACACTATTGTCATTCTTATTCTTCATTATTTCGTTTTATTTCACGCATATCTATGTCGTCGTTTATCACATATTTTATAAACTACCTTTTACACGATATAAAAAATGATTCTCTTTGTAAAGGCGAGATTCTGGATTCAGACACTCGGGAATCGTGCCCTAACGTATTGGGTTGCGGTTCTTTGTTCGATCTGAAATAACCGAATAGCCTTTCAAAATAAATAATTTTAATACGAAAACTCATTCTCGAGAATTCGAGATGTCGCGTCCTAACTCATTGGATGTGATATTTTGTTATCTCGAGATGAGGCTTTCTAAAACCGAGGCAATGTTTAGTGCTCAGGAATACGAGAAATTGTACCCTAACTTATTGGGCTTCGGTTTCCCTCGTCTACTCCAAGCATTCGAATATCTTCTCAAAACAGATTTCAAACAAAAGGCAAGTTTAGTCTCAAAGGTCGAAATATCGTATCCTAACGTACTGGAAGCGATGTTTTACCTTAAAGCGAACCGGCCTTTCACACATTTTCAACTTTCCTCAAATGATTTTAAAGCAAAAAAGGATCGCATTTTAAAATTCTTTCAAGTTCTCGAATTATCGACCTCAAAGACATCAATTAATCAACAAGGTACCAGTTTCTGGGCGCATCGGGGGTGCTAATCCTTCCCCGTGCGTAACTGACTCCCGAACCTATTTCTCTGGTATGCAGACCCAAATCGTTGTTTTAATAAATCAATAGTTTATCAAAAACAACCCCTTTTTGAGGTGGCCGATCGCACCCCAAAAAAAGATCGGTGGCGACTCCAATTCATATTTTTAAGTCGAAGTCCGTTTTGTTTTCACAAGAACGGTATCGACATTTGTTATTTGTCTCGACTTTTGTGCTGGTGATATTCATCCTATTCCGACGATATAGAGTTAAAACTTTGAAATCTGATCCAAGTCCAACCAAAAATGGAGATTCATTCTCTATTTGGAACTTTGATGGAAAGATTGCTTTTGAAGACATCATCAAAGCCACAGAGGATTTTGATATCAAATATTGCATTGGAACGGGTGGTTATGGCAGTGTTTACAGAGCAGTTTTACCAAGTGGCAAAGTTATTGCTTTAAAAAAGCTCCACCGGTTGGAGGCTGAGCAACCGGCTTACGATACAAGTTTCCGAAATGAGATTAAGTTCTTAACAGAAATACGACACAAGAACATCATCAAGCTCTACGGATTTTGTCTCCACAATCGCTGCATGTTTTTGATTTATGAATATATGGAAAATGGAAGCTTGTTTTATGCCTTGAGCATTGATGATGAAGCTGTGAAATTGGATTGGACCAAAAGAGTGAACATTGTCAAAGGTGTCGCACATGCTCTATCTTACATGCATCATGATTGCATCCCTCCAATTGTTCATCGAGACATCTCAAGCAATAACATTTTGTTGAACTCTGAGTTGGAAGCTTTTATTGCTGACTTTGGGACTGCAAGACTTCTTGATCCTGATTCATCTAATCGAACTGTAATTGTTGGGACGTATGGATATATTGCCCCAGGTTCTGCACCTTCACTCTCTTCTTATCTTTCTTATTTAGTTCTATCCATTCTTAGTTTATGCTGCTTATTTGTTTCAAATTACATATTAGAATAATGAGGGAAACAAGTAGGAAAAACAAAATTAAGAAATATCAAATAGGAAAAACAAAATTAAGAAATATCAAATATAAATTACAAAATTTAATTCGAGATTGGAGGATTCAAATGCAAACATACATGCAACTAAGTTGAAACAGAATATAAATTAACATCTATTTAACTGTTCTTTTTTGTTTTAATTACAGAACTTGCTTATTCATTGGTCGTGACTGAAAAATGTGATGTTTATAGTTTTGGAGTGTTGGCATTGGAAATATTGATGGGAAAGCATCCTGGTGAATTATTGTCAACACTATCATCATCGTCTCATGTCCAAAATTTCATGCTAAATGAAATTTTGGACCCTCGATTATCAACCCCGAGAAGTCGAAAAATGGCAGGAGACATCGCTTTTATTGCTGTCATTGCTTTTGCATGCTTACGACCTAGACCCAAAACTCGACCAACAATGAAATTAGTGTCTCAAGAATTTCTACACATCAAATCTCCAATTGCAATGCCTCTTCATGAAATATCATTGTTCGAGCTTAAAAATTATGAGATACTTATGAGCGATGAAAATCACAAATAAATAATGATTTGAAGTTGATGTAATAATATAGGAACCAATGGAAAATGACAAGTAGAATAAATCTTCATCAAGGCACGATATTGTTATTTATAGTTGCTTTCTTTCTTTTTCACTATAAAATATTTAAAATTTTTAGTTGAAAGACATGACTTTTTGATAACTAGAACTATGTTTTAATAATTAAGATTAATATTTAATTCTAGTTAAAATTTACACAATCTAATAAATAATATATAAATATCAATAGAAATATTTATTAAAATTAAATATAATAAACTTAGCCCATTCGTGAATCTTGAAGTACTAAAAACTTAATTTAATTTAATTAATTAGCTTCTTCACAACAGAGTACTTATATGATTAAAATAATCAAATCACAAAATGAGTTACATTATAAAAACAAATTTAATTTCCATTGTTTTCGTGCATTTCAATTTCGAGGGTGCTAGATTTTAATTTTATTGAATATGGTTTAAATGACCTCTTTAAACAGAATCCACATTTTAATATAATTTTAGAAATAAGTTAAATTTTAACTTAATTTTAGAATTAGAATTAAAAGTTTGGTTCTAAATCATGGTTTAAATTAAATCTCATATTGATTTTTAGGAACACAATTTTAAACCTTAAGGGACCAAACTGATTTTTTTTTAAATTTCAATTTTAGAGTTATTGTTTTTAATTTGCAAATTTAAAAACGGAATTAAGATGGGATTAAAACAAATTTATTTTATTTTGATTAAATTCAAAATTGAAATTAGTTTGGTGAGTGACTAAAAAATAGAAATAAGATTTGGATTAAATAAAATTATTATTATCATTATACCTACTAAAAAACTCGAAATTATTTAAAAAATAGAAAAATTATTTTTTCCTCTTGATGTTGAGTTGTGATAAAGTTGATTATCAGCATGCCATAATGTTTTATTAATGTTAAGACTAAAGCTTTTGTCGTGTTGTTTGAGCTTATCTTTCACTGCAGACAATTCTTTTTCTCTTTCCCAAATTATATGATCCCATTTATAGAATGAATTAATAAATTTTTCTTTTCAATTTTAACGAGATTAATTTTTGTTTTTAAAGAAATTGGTGTTTGAATATAGATAGAAGATGGAAGTCAATTTAAGCATGTATATTGCTTTGGAAGTCAAGGTCTTCCTTGTATATTTTGGTTTGAGCCATGAGAAGCCTATGACCCACGCGGAAACCATTATTGTCTTCGCAAGCGGCATTCCTCGAAACCATTAACCAGATTCAGAATTTCTCCGAAGTAAACTCAACATATTACACTCTCCACCGAGTAAGTTAATGTTGGTTTAAGCATGCATATTATGCTCGCACTTCTAACATGGAGCCCTTGATTGAATTTAAGCCTTGTAACTTTGTGCTTCAATCTACATAAAAATCAATTTATTTGATTACTCTCATTTATTTACTTAGTAAAAGAATGAGTTTCATATATACCAAAAAAGTATTATATAATTAAGCATTACAAAATTAAGTATTAAATTTAAGTTATAAAAATGTTTGGTATATACTAACGAGTATTAGATGTAACTGTAAGACACTTTATACTCTCAATAGAGAATGCATGTTCAATCTTAGAGATAACATTATTTAAAGGGTGTTCATGAACTCCAAATATGGACTGTAAAAGAGACATGTAGAGTTTGTGAGATAAATGAAATTTTTGAAATTTTAAAGGTAAAATATTTAAAAGATAATGTTAAAAGAAATAAAATAAGATAAAAGATTCTACATTAGGTGGGAAGTAACTCTTTTGTCTACTTATCATTTTTCATACTTCATTATAAAAACAAATTCTATATTTTATTTTTTTTTTATTATAAATTATCAAAAATTAAGTGACTAAAAATATTATGTATTAGATGATTTAGGTTTTTTTTTTTTTTTTGAGTTGATTATCAAGCAAGCCCAAGTTAAATCTTAATTTGATTTTAGAATTAAAATTAAAAGTTTAGTTTTAAATTAGGGGCTAAATTAAATCTCATCTAGATTTTTGGGGTTAGAACAAAATTTTAAACCATAACGGGAAAAGTTGATTTTTTTATTTTTATATTTTGGTTATTTTTTTAATTTGCAAATTTGAACACCAAATTAAGGTCAGAATGAATCAAATTTATTTTATTTTGATTAAATTTAAAATTGAAATTAATTTGGTGAGTAGATGATTGGAAGTGGTATTGTTGTGGTCCAAGTCAAAATTTTGAAGCTCTACCCCGAATTTTCGCCCAACTTTCAAGTTTATTTTTGAAGACTTCTTTTAGGTAGATTATACTATTAGTAACTAACTATATAAAATTTTTTTATTTTGGTCACTAAACTCTATTCTTGAAATTGTTTTGTAGGGATTTCTTAACGGACCAACTGTTCAAGAAAAGAAGAAACTAAACCCTAGGCCTGACAATCCTAGGAAGTCATCAAGGTGGGAATTAACCCAAAATTGGTATGGCTTATTCGGAAACACCTTAACCCTAAGCCGTTCTAGACTGTGAGGTTGAAAGGTAAGTAGTTCTTTCCTACCATGATAGTTGATTACAATCACTTCAAATATGTTGTGCTTGAGTTGTGACAAAGTCGATTGTCAATGTGTCATAATGTTCTATTGATACTAAGGATGTTGTGTTGTTGGAGCTTATCATTCACAGTAACCAAGAAATTAGTGTTAAGATCGAAGTCAATTTAACCAAGTGTCTTCCTTGTATATTTTGGCTTGATCCCAGTGGTTACGGCTTGGCATGAGAAGCCTATGACCCACGCGGAAACCATCCTTGTCTTCACAAGCAGCAATCCTAGAAACTATTAACTATATTCAAAATTTCTCCACCGAGTAAATCAACGTTGGTTTAATAATGCATATTATGATTTTACAAAATGTTTTGCACCTGTGTTGTCTTAATTTTTATTTTTTCTATTGTTTAATAAGTTTTCACTTTTGAAAGTTTTTATTTTGTCTTATATAAGTTTTTTAGTCTTACTTATTCATGTAGTATTGCTTTTAGAAGTGATTTTAGGGAGGGTTTTATCATCATTCTCTTTAGTTTGGTTGATGCTCAATTCTTTTAATTTGTCAATTCTGCCCGCTACTTTAGACCATCCGAGGCTAATTTCCTATCGCGATAGTTATTTGCAATCTCTCTAGATATGTTGAGCTTGAGTTGTGCTAAAGCCTATTGTTAGTGTGTAATAATGTTCTATTGATATTGTCGAAACCATTTTATGTTTTAAAAACGAGGGATCGATTTTGGATTTTGAAAATGAAAACAAAGAACGGGAGTCGCCACCAATCCTTTTTTATTGAGGTGTGATCGGGTCACCTAAAAAAAGTGGTTGTTTTCAATAAACAATTCCATTTATTAAAACAACGATTTTGGTCTACGAAAATCAAGAAACGGGTTCGGGAGTTGATTACGCACGAGAAAGGATTAGCACCATCGATATGCCCAAAATTGGTACCTAGTTGATTACTTAGTGTCTTAATGTCGAAAACTAAAAATTTGAAAGAATTTAAAATACGATCCCTCTTTGTATGGATGTTTAATTTACTGAAAAGACAAATCGTTTGGATAAGTTAAAACGCATGGCAAGGACGTTCTTATCCCGGGGTAAAATGTCACATCCAATACGTTAGGACATAACACTTTCAGCCCCTGAGGATAAACTTGCCATTAAGAAACTCATGTGTTTAATTTTGAAAGGATATTTGAATACTTAGAGCAAACTGTCATAGGCCAATTTTGGCCTTATTACAAGTATTACAACCCTTTTACATTAAGCCCACCTAAATTTAAACCCAACAGCCACCAAAACCCCTAAACCCGAGTGGCCCAAACCTAGCCTACCCAATACCCATTACAACCCACTAACCCACAAACCAAAATCCACCAACCCTTTTACCAGATTACATCAAACCCAAGTCAGAAAATAGAAAACCTAACCCTAGCCTAAAATCAGCGCCGCACCACCAACTCCCCCTGCCTTCGGTAACCACTCTCTGCCAAGATCAACTGTTCTTTGCCACCGTCATGCTTCAACCATTCCTGCAAGATGAAACAAACACGCAACAGAGAAGCAAGAAGCACGCAAGAAACAGTAACACATAGCAATTAACAGTGTAAAAATTCGGATATAAAGCCGAATGAATGAATCAACAGGGGGTCTCATTCGGCTAAAAACAGAGAGGCCGAAAGTTTTGTAAAAGGGGATCCCCATTTCTGTTTACAAGAAATAATAAAAAACAGATTCAAAGCAAAAAAAGATCCTGAATACGCCATTAGATTTCAGTATATCAAAACGGAAAATAAACATGAATCAAAGATCGAAATCGGAAGGTATTTTATTTTATTTTATTTTCCTTTTAGTTTCTTTTTTTTTTAAAATCTGATTTCCTATTTCTTTTCTTCAGTTTTATACATATAATATATATATATATATATATATAGATTAAACAAAAAAAATAAAAAAAAGGGTATACCTCTTGAACTTCCGCGGTGGCCGGCGACGGTGGTGGACGGAGATCGCGACGACGCCGATGGCCCCTCCTAGCCATGCTCTGGAATCACCCAGAGAGAGAAGAGAGAGTTTCTCTCTTCAGTTTTTTGAGCAGATGCTCAAATGAATAAAAAACAAATATTTTGGCCTTATATAGCTGACCGAAACGGCAGCGTTTTGGGGACCCTTCCCCACATGCAAAACGACGTCGTTTTGGGGAAGGGTACCCGTGACCCGACCCATTTATGAAGAGGATCCGCGTGTTTTTTCACTGGAGGGGCTATTTTCGCGTTCAGCCCCTCCGCTTTCTTGCTGTTTTGCAACTATGTGATTCCATTTTTGAATTTGGCCCGGAAATTTGCTGCTGTTTTCGATTTGATCCTCCCTTCAATGACAGAGTTTTAAGGACCCGGATAAATTTCTATTTCGGTCCTTATTGTTTTAACCCGTGTTCGAATAGGTCCCTCCCTTTATTTTTTATTCCGAATTCGCCCCAAAGATTCTATTTTTAGTTCAACTTCACCCTTTTTACTTTTTTTTTCATTATTTTATTTTAATTTTTAATACTATTATATTTATTATTATTTATATTATTATTATCATCATCGTTAGCATTAGTATATATGTTATATTTGTGTATATATGCAATTGTATGTGTTTATGTAATATTAGTTTTTTTAAGTTACTATTATTTCCCTATTATATTTGTATGTATATATTCTATTATTATTATACCTATCATTACTATTATTTTATTTATTTCTAATAATAGTATCATTATTACCATTATTATATGTATTTGTGTACATACTTTTAATATTATTATGTAATCATTTTTAATATATATATATGTATATATTTATATATGTATATATTTATGTGGTTTTATTAATAGTTTGTTTTTTATTACCATTTCTAACATGTGTATATTATATTTTTCTCATATATATATATATACTTTTAAATCTATATTATTTATGATATTTTATATATATATATATATATATATATATATTATCTTATGCACTTTTGTTAATATTTCTAATATATATATTTTGTACAAACTTTTAACACTATTATATATTTGTTTATATATGTATATATTCATGGTTATTATCATTATTAATAATTGTTTCTAAACATCATTATTGTTTCTAATGTTGATGTTATATATCCTTAACACCGTATTATGCATGTATTTCTTTATTATATTTATATATTTTCAATATTAAAATTGTACATATATTATACATATACTTTCATTACCATATTATATTTAACATTATTATATATAGATTTCTTTTAAAAAGGGTCCATGTTATTATTATTTTCTTATTATGTTATTGTGCATTTTTTACATGTTGATTGTAAATATATTTATGTTCTTATATTGTGTTAATGTTCTTATTAGTTACACTAATATTTGTATTTTTAACTTTGGTTCATCATTTTAAATATAATTGTTCCATGTCTTCTTAAATTAATTTCAAAATTAAGGCAATGTACCGATTTTAACATTAACCCTGTGATTTCATCGCTATGTTGGATGAGTCACGTTGGCTCGTGTTAAAGTAGGACATCCTTTGAAAATCCAAAAATTTGAGATTTCTCATGTTTTGAACGGATCACGATTAAAATTTAAATTAAACTCGTATTTTTGAAAATTAAGATAACACGTGTTTATTAATATACCAATTTTGGGCGTCACGGGGGTGCTAATACCTTCCTCGCGCGTAACTGACTCCCGAACCCTTTTTTCTCTAAATCTTGACGCGGACCTACACTCGGCCTTATTTTACCAGAGAATAAACTTTTTTTTTAAAAAAGAAAAGGTTTTATTAGGTGTCCGATCACACCTAGAAACAGATCGGTGGCGACTCCCCTGTTTTAATAAAATCAAAATTCAATTTTTCAAAGCTTCCAACAAATCGCCACAATTAGCGACCGAAGCAAATTTTACGTCGCTACACAAACGAGAGAAATCAAAACCCAATACGTTAGGGCACGGTCTTTCGAACTTCTAAGTATCGAACATTACCTTGATTTAGAAAATCTCATCTCGAGATAACAAAATGTCACATCCAATGCGTTAGGACACGACATCTTAAATTCTCGAGAATAAGTTTTAATATTTATGAATTTATTTCAAAAAAGAGAATATTCGATTATTTAGGTTAAACAAGAAAAATCGAATTTGGCAGTGCTTGATGTTTGTTATAATGATATTTATTCCATTCCAATGGCAATTCAGAAGATGGAGAATCTTGTTTCTCTAAATTTGTCAATGAATAGCCTTACAGGTGAGTTACCTTCTTCACTTGGAAACCTCACTCAATTGGCAGTGCTTGATGTTTCTTATAACTATATTCATTCCATTCCAGAAGATATTGGGAGACTAACGAATTTGGTTGCATTGAATCTATCCTCCAATTATCTTGTTGGTCCAATCCCATCTTCTGTCAACAACTTAACCAATCTTGCCTCGTTGTTCCTTCAAAACAACCTACTTAATGGATCCATTCCACAAGGAATTGGGAGACTAACGAATTTGGTTGCAGTCGATCTATCCTACAATAGGATTGTTGGTCCAATTCCCTCTTCTATCAACAACTTAACCAATCTTTCCTTGTTGTACCTTAAATGCAGCAAACTTAATGGATCCATTCCACAAGAAATTGGGAGACTAAGGAATTTGGTTGCATTCAATCTATCTTACAATAGGCTTGTTGGTCCAATCCCATCTTCTATCAGCAACTTAACCAATCTTGCCTCGTTGTTCCTTCAAAGCAACCAACTTATTGGATCCATTCCACAAGAAATTGGGAGACTAAGGAATTTGTCTGAATTGGATCTATCCTACAATAGGCTTGTTGGTCCAATCCCATCTTCTGTCAGCAACTTAACCAATCTTGCCTCATTGTTCCTTCACAGCAACCTACTTAATGGATCCATTCCACAAGAAATTGGGAGACTAAGGGATTTGGTTGCATTCGATCTATCCTCCAATAGTCTTGTTTGTCCAATCCCATCTTCTGTCAGCGACTTAACCAATCTTACCTCGTTGTTCCTTCAAAGCAACAAACTTAGTGGTTCCATTCCAAAAGAAATTGGGAGACTAACGAATTTGGTTGAGTTGGATCTATCCTCCACTAGGCTTGTTGGTCCAATCCCATCTTCTGTCAGCAACTTAACCAATCTTGCCTCGTTGTTCCTTCAAAGCAACAAACTTAATGGATCCATTCCACAAGAAATTGGGAGACTAAGGAATTTGGTTGCATTGGATCTATCCTTCAATAGGCTTTCAGGTCACATCCCATCCTCTCTAGGCCAGTTAACAAAATCGGTCTCTCTCCACCATAATAAGGATTTATGTGGTTCCATTCGAGGCTTCCTTCCTTGCGCTTCATCCCCAACCGTAAATCGAGAAAGAAATAGCAACGTCAAGCGCAATCTGCCTGTCACTACTATTCTAATTGCACCTTTGTTTTTTTTTTGTCTCAACTTTTGCATTGGTGTTATTCATCCTTTGCCGACAATATAGAGCTAAAGCTTTGAAACATGGTCCAAGTCCAACCAAAAATGGAGATTTATTCTCTATTTGGAATTTTGATGGAAACATTGCATTTGAAGACATCATCAAAGCAACAGAGGATTTTGATATCAAATATTGCATTGGAACGGGTGGTTATGGCAGTGTTTACAGAGCAGTTTTACCAAGTGGCAAAGTTATTGCTTTAAAAAAGCTCCACCGGTTGGAGGCTGAGCAACCGGCTTACGATACAAGTTTCCGAAATGAGATTAAGTTTTTAACAGAAATACGACACAAGAACATCATCAAGCTCTACGGATTTTGTCTCCACAACCGTTGCATGTTCTTGATTTATGAATATATGGAAAAGTGTAGCTTGTTTTATGGCTTTAGCATTGATGAGGAAGCTGTGGAATTGGATTGGACCAAAAGAGTGAACATTGTCAAAGGTGTCGCACATGTTCTATCTTACATGCATCATGATTGCAACCCTCCAATTGTTCATCGAGACATCTCAAGCAATAACATTTTGTTGAACTCTGAATTGGAAACTTTTGTTGCTGACTTTGGGACTGCAAGACTTCTTGATCCTGATTCATCTAATCAAACTGTAATTGTTGGAACGTATGGATATATTGCCCCAGGTTCTACATCTTCACTCTCTTTTCCCTTTTCTATTTAGTTTTATCCTTTCTTAATTTCAAAGGCTTATTTGTTTCGAATTACATATTAGAATAATATGAGGGAAAGTAGGAAAAACAAAATTAAGAAAGATCAAATATAAAAAAAATTAATTAAAGATTGAGGGATTAAAATGCAAACATACATGCCACTACAACTGAATACAAAATATAAATTAACATTTATTTAACTCTTTTTTTTTAATTACAGAGCTTGCTTATTCATTGGTCGTGACTGAAAAATGCGATATATATAGCTTTGGAGTGTTGGCGTTAGAAATATTGATGGGAAAACATCCTGGTGAATTATTGTCAACATTATCATCGTCGTCGTCCCGTATCCAAAATTTCATACTAAATGAAATTTTGGACCCTCGATTATCAGCCCCAAGAAGTCGAAAAATGATAGGAGACATTGTTTTTATTGCTGTCATTGCTTTTGCATGCTTACCAGCTAGACCTAAAGCTCGACCAACAATGAAATTAGTGTCTCAAGAATTTCTACAAATCAAGTCTCCAATTGCAATAACTCTTCATGAAATATCATTGATCGAACTTAAGAATCATGAGATGTTTATGGGCGATGAAAATCACAAATAAATAAATGATTTGAAGTTGATGTAATAATTTAGGAACCAATGGAAAGTGATCAGTAGAATTAATCTTCGCCGACATTGTTATTTATAGTTGCTTTCTTGTTTTCCTACAAAATATTTAAAATTTTGGGTTCAAAGAAATGACTTTTAATAATTAGAAATATGTTTTAACAATCAAGATTAATCTTTAACTTTAGTTAAAATTTACACAATCTAATAAATAACATATAAATATCAATGGAAATATTTCTTAAGATTAAATATTTTAATTAATAATAAAATTAAATACCATAAACTTAGCCCAATTGATGAATCTTGAAGTCAAAACTTAATTTAATTTAATTAATTACCTTCTCCACAGAGTAGTTATTTGGTTAAAATAATCAAATCACAAAATGAATTACATTATAAAAACAAATTTAATTCCCATATCAACTATCTAAATTTACATTAAATAAAAAATTTTATTTAATTTCCATTGTTTTTAGGTTTTGATTTTATTGAATATGATTTAAGTGACCTCTTTAAACAGAATCGACATTTTAATATAATTTTGGACATAAGTTAAATTTTAGTTTAATTTTAGAATTAGAATTAAAAGTTTGGCTCTAAATCATGGTTTAAATTAAATCTCATATTGATTTTTGGGGTTGGAACAGAATTTTGAGCCTTAAGGGGCTAAATTGATTTTTTTTATTTTTATTTTCATTCAAATTTTGGGTTATTATTTTTAATTTGAAAGTTTAAACACGAAATTGGGAAGGATTAAATCAAATTTATTTTATTTTGATTAAATTTAAAATTGAAATTAGTTTGGTGAGTGAATGATTATGGTCCAAGTGAAGTTTTTTAAAGCCTCATTTTGGTCGGCCAAATTTTGCTCATTTCAGTGATGGGTTTGTCTTTATTTATTTATTTATTACCAATACCAATGTTTAAAGAGCTCAAATTCATTTTGTGAAAGATTTAAGTACGGTTTTAGATTCATGTAAGTTTAAATTTAGTGATTAATGGTGTAATTTTTCTTTTTTTTTGGCGTTTAATCAAAATTTTCATTATTTTATATTATTGTTAATTTTGATGTCATAAGTTTTTAATATAATAATATTTAAGATAATTTTTTATTTATATTTCCTAAATGATTTGATGAAAATATGGTTGAAAATTTTATCAAACATTTTCAAAGACTTGTAAAAGTGTTTAAAACATGTTTTAAATGTGTTTTAACTTATCTAAATATTTTTGTTTCAATACCAAAATATTTGAAGTGCTTTAAACTTATTTTATACCAGTTTGAAAAGAAGTACTGATACCCTAATCTAATTGCATTGATACAATTAAAATAGTAAACAAAATTGTGAAAACCTGGAAAGAAGAATCGATACTTTGTATCGATACAAGTCGAGTTGTACCTATTACATAGGCTTCAACAACTACTATTTTCAAACACTAAAACATTACAACGTAATGTTATAAATCGGTTAACAATGTTACAACGTTAAATTGAGTCATTCAAAAATAATTTTATAAGTTCAATAATTTACTAAAATTGTTGACAACGGTTACTAGAAACATTGCAAAAAAATTAAAAAAAAGTTAAATTCGTTAATTTAAAAAAAAATTACAATTATCAATAAGTATTAAGTGCAATAGTTACTCCAAGGGAAAGATGTAAGTTTGAACTTTAAAAAAATATTATTGATAAAAATAATAACAAATTTAGAATATAAACCATAAAATGAACATAAGTAACACTGAAAAATTTACAATTTTACTTCAAAAATATCAATAAATAATTAGACAAATATTATAATATTACTTAAAAGATTACAGATCGATTCACTAAAAGCAATAGTGAGTTGTCCAATAATTTATAATATTACCTCACAAAGTTAGTCCATGTACTAAGCTTTAATAATTTATCCAATTAATCACTTAAAAAGTCTCACTTTTACTTCTGCAATAGTCTCATAAACGTCTTGATTAAAATTCCAGACAACTCGATTTAATAATTCGACCTTAAAATCGAATTTTTTTACACCTAAAAAAATCGGATTTTTTATTACACACTCAAGTACACTTATATCTCTTAATTATTTACAATTGATCCCTTGAAAATACTCTGTAAAAGAAACCCTTGTATGGCAAGCCAAAAGGAAAATAGATAAGATGATCCCATAATCAATCCACCATTGACTCGATATTCAAAGTCTAGGCTAGTTTTTAATACAAAGTTTGCCTACATGTGGGTCCAAAAAAAAAGCACTTTTGTAAAGAAAGACTAGAAATCACTTTTGCCACGCGGTCGTCTATAATTTAATTTTTTGACAAAATGTTGTCCTCACTAACTCGTTTTTCAAAAGAAAAAGAAGTTGGAAATTAGCAATATGAATGGACTTATCCAATCATAGTCACTTCATAGTACCACACATCTATATCTACATCTTTCATCACAAAATTTTCTCATTCACTCCCTTTTGGAAAGAAATCGAAATTTTAATTTACTTGTTTTCGCTTCAATATTTTCCAAATTAATTTTCAAAACAGAATGGGTTGAAACATCAGCCAACGAAGACATAGCTAACCAAGATTGGGTTCCAACCAAAGTATTATTATTGTGGCAGAAAATAATGGAATTCTTTCTTCCAAAGTGCTCACTTCTTTAGAAATAATAGGCTTGCTTTGTATGGCTGATGGATTGATGTGGAAATCTTCGCCTACAATCTTCATTCTCAATTTAAATTTTCTATAGAATTGTTACATAGAACTTTTCTAGTATTATTATATAGAATTTTTTGTATCTTTTTAAATAAATTTAATTTTTTTATAATTTTAATATTGAATCAAAATCAAATTGATAAAAATAAAAAATTCAAAGATAAATTATTATACTAACTAAAAAAAGTCGGATAATAAAAAAACAATATAAACAAGTTTATTAATATTGAAGTCAAGGTCTTCCTCCTATTTAGAGGTGTGCATGGGCCGGGCCGAGCCCAACTAAAAATTTAGACCCATTTGCTAGGCCCGGCCCAGCCCAAAAAATGGGCATAAAATTTTGCCCAAGCTCGACCCGAATAAAAATGTTAAAACCTGAGACCGACCTGGCCCGCCCATATTAATTTTTATATTATTTGATAATACTCTAGAATAACGTATTTTTATGTATTAATTATGTATTTATTCTGAGTATGATCCTACTAATTTGAGCTATTTATGATATTTTGTCTTGTAGGGACTAAATTGGAGGCAAAATCAAAATTAAGGGCCAAAAGCATGAAATTAGAGATAAAATGGGCCAATGTGTGACACAGGGAAAAGTTGGTGCCAAAAGTGCAAGCATGGAGGACACAAGGGTTGAAATGCAAAAAGAAGAGATTTTATTCTATCAAACACAATTTTGATTATATTAGGATAATTAATATTAAGATAATTATTAGTGTAACACCCCAAACCCGGCCCAGACGTTACGGCCAAGTCCGGTGTGTCACATCACCTATACCTAGCCACGTGACCTAGTTACTAATATTAAGGTGAATTTGGTAAAACTGTGGTTGGAGTTTTTAAGAGAAATTCCCGGTTAAATATATTGGTGTCAATTTTATAATGATTTACTTTGTTGTTCATTTGTTTCGTGTGATGAGTTTTGAAAATGTTGAATTAATTTTTTTTTTAGGAAAACTCGCGCAGATTATTTTCAAACAACTTTAAGTAATGTAAAAATAAATAGTTAAAAACCCATAGGAAAATAAATTTAGCGGCCTTATTACAACCCAAATAGAAATAATACTGAAAGAAATAAGTAATAAATTAAATGAAAGACTTATTAAACCAGTGTTTGATTTTCCGTGGCCACTCTGAATCCCTCCCAGCTCCAAGTCCATTGTCTAAGGCTCACCTGCAAGGATGGAAAGAAAAGGGGGGTGAGTTTGGTAAACTCAGTGTGTAAAGAATCCCATCCAGAGCCCAAATTAGCTCAGGCCCACTGGGCCTAAGCCCTATCCCATCTCAATATCAATTGGGCCGAAGCCTTTCATATAACTGATACTGGGCCTTAGCCCTTTTCAGATACGGTATCACTGGGCCGAAGCCTTTCATATAACGGTAAACGGTATGGCCCAAAGGCCCAAATAACAAAACATATATGTATGCATGCAAAACCCATATCAATATGTGGGGAAGCTACTCAACCCACCCATCCGCTACTCTCCACCCGTACCAACTAAACTCTCCATGTGGGGAGAACTACTCAACCCACCCAACCGCTACTCTACACGGTGGCAGCATGGCTGCATAATCATATATTATGGTTAAACCACCAGAACGGTATTACGAGGCATTGCCTCTATCGGTAAACTAGGGCAAAACCCTTTAGCACTTCCTTCAATCATATAAATCCCAACCCCATGCATTAAATAATCCATAGGGGTATAACAGTCATTTCACACCTAGGGGTAAAACTGTAATTTCTCACTTTTTAGGGTGTTTCAGTAAATAATCCACTTTTTAGGGTTTTATTCCTATTTTATGTCACTAATAACTCTACTTTCGTCCCTGCAACTTATTTAACACGTTTTACCAATTTTTAGTCACTAGGCCCTAAAACCCCTAATGGCCCTACTGTGTCTTTTTAGCGATTTAAGCCCATTAAGTCCAGAACTCATAATTAATCATTAATTAAACCTATTTTAAGCCTACATTCTATTAGAATACATCTATAGCTCATTTTTACCCATATGGGCCCGTAAGCCCATTGGGCCTATATTTAGCCCATCGGGGCCCATCTTACCGAACCGCACGAAATCGTGCACTTAGCCCATTTATCACTTGCGATTACTGATTCTACCATTTATTGAGTATTCGCATACTCTCAATTCTACAAACTGTCGACCTTTCGGTCACTTTTTCGGCCACTTTTCGGTCACTATGGCTTTTGCCGAATCGAACTAAAGAAGGGTTCGATACACACCTGTTTGACGATTTCACCGGTAAGATCTCCTCTAAAACGATCCTACAATCGATTAGACTACATTAACATCTAAAACCAAATAGAACACTTACCCTTATTCAATACACACATTCGGCCACCCTCTACTAATGGCCTCTAACGCTTACCTTTGTCGAAGTAGAGACTAGTTCTAGATGCCGTTGTCCCTCTTGTCCAAGCCTTCAACCAACGCCTCTAGAACACAATAATACCAAAAGAAATCATTCGTTAATGACTCTTAGAGTCCCCTGCCAAAATCGATAGCCTCCCTAAACTTTAGGGATTTCGGCTTTTACTAAATCGCAAAATACACTTAGATCTGAGTCGATAAGCACTTACCACTGGTTTCTCTTTGATTTCTATGCAGATCTGATATAGATCTAACCCCTAAATGCTAGCAGAACCCGTAACTTTGAGATCTAAGAACCCCCAAAGAAATGGCATCTTCGGCTTTTGACTGACGAAAAAGATGATTATTTGATGGTATAGTTTGGAGTGATGTTACCGAAAAGCAGTGTGGGTTTAAAGAAGGTAAAAATCAGTCAAAAAGATATTAAGAGAATAGGGAAATTTGGCTTGGAGAGATCGGCATAAAAACACTAATTTCGGGTTTTTGGCTTTTATGGAAATCGGCTATAGAGGTTTTGTGGAGGGTGAAGTCAAAAGAGAAGATGAATAAGATGGTAAGGAGGTTTCGGCTAGAGGAGATAGCAAAAAGAAAGAAAAATAATGGAGAAGAAGAAAGCAAAAGAGAAATCGGCACCAAGAGTAGAAAACTAGCGTTTTTGGTCACTAAATGAAACTAAGAGGAGAATATAATTAAGGTGGCTAACCCTAATTGTCAATACAAAAGAAAAGAAAACTAAGTTGCCCTAGTTTCCACTTAACAATCGACCCACACTCCCCTTAAGGCCCTTGCCGAAATTCATTTAAGTGATCACATGCCCGCCGAAATTCATTTAAGTGATCACATGCCCGGCACATGCCTAAAAATTAAAAATAACCATATGCTTACCTTACAGCTTGAACCCTAGACTTTTTTACTCCTTCCCAGGCCCCACTTTTTTAGGAACTTAGTGGCGCCTCCTTGCCACTTTACCAAGGCCCTATTTGTGTCATGTTTTACGAAGTTTTCCTTAAGAGCCCACTTGACTAGGACCCCTTTCACTAAAAATTCAAACTTCCTATTTTATCGGGTTTTAACCTACGCTTGGGCCTTTTAAAGGCCCACTAACACTCTTAAACATATTTCCAGCAATTACACACCCAAAATTTCAAAATTCCAACAAAATCACAAAAACTCAAAAATTCCCGAAAATCAGGGCGTTACAATTAAGGATTATTTAATTTTAGGATTTTATCTTTATTTATCTTCAACTAAATATATTTATCTTTTGGGAGTTTAAGTAGGATTAGACTATCTCCCCTAGCACTATAAATAGGGGGTGAAGTGACTCAAAATTTATGTTTCTTTTTCTATAAACACTCTCTCCCCAAAAGTCTAGGCTTTTGTTCTTTTCATATTTTCTTTTAATAAAATTTCTATTTTTATCATATATTTATTTTTCTTTCCCACCACAACCATGAGCCACTAAACCCATCTAGTCGAAAGTTGTCGATATTCCTCAAAAAGGGTTCTTGAGGCTTAGAATCCGTACTCAGCCTCCTCGTCGAGTATTCATCGTTTCTCCACACTACGGGGCTGACGCTTCCATCCATGCCCCTTAAGAAGTAAACTTTTCAACGTATGCAAAGGCAGCCGCTTTGTATGTTTTGGGAAGGTTGCACAGCCGGTTCGTTAGCTTACTGCGTTAGAGGTTGGCGAGCCCAAGAGACAAAATGGCATGGGATTCACCGTTGAGAAGCGTTGATCTAGCATAAGACGATCCCACAAAAGCGATTGTTGGCTAGAGTCAGGTTTCACTAAATTGTAAGTCTAAATCCTTAGAGCTGTTGGTCGTAGGCGTCGTCTTCCACTATAACTGGTTTATTCGGTTTGAGAAGGTTCATCTAAAAGCCAAGGATTGAACCCAAGGTGGATCGAGACAACTGGAGGCTAGAATCTCGTTACATAAGAAACTCTCTATTTTCTCAACTCTGTTTATTTTTTATATTTTTATTTTTATTTTCGTAATCACAATTTTAGTCAACCTTAAATTCTATTTTTATTTTCCAAATTTGAAACTTTTAATTCCATTATTTTTATTTTTTTAAGAACGCAGGTTTTCTTAGGTACGATTCTACGCAGGATTTTGAGAAACAAGCATTCGTGCAATCCAGTCCCTAAGGATTCGACCCTACTTCCCTTTTACTGTTCTTTTTCATTACTTTTAGGGAATAGGATATTTTTGGTGCTCTCAACGACCGCATCAAATTTTGGCATCATTGCCGGGGACTGGCAACATACTAATCTTGTTTTTTGTTTTCTATGACCAGATCTGCTCCAAGTACTCTTGCGTTTGACTCAGAGATCGAAAAGACTACGAAAGCTAATCGAAAAGAAACAAAGCTAAGGAAAAAGTAGTCAGCGATGGTTGGGACTCAAAGCAATCCACCGCCAGAAATTAGAATCGACGATAAAGTAGAGTCTAGGGTTAATGAAAATCCTACTCAAACATTTGAAAGTAAAGTAGAAAAAGTCGATTCACCTGAAGAGGTGCTTGACGCCAGGGTTAACGTAAACCCAAATCTGGCACAGCGACAAATAGCTTAAACAATTCGACAATTGGCCGAAGCTCCGATAAAACAACCGCCATTATGCATTGCGTATCCTAATGTGGATACTAATTTTGAATTAAAATCAGGGTTAATTCAATTGCTGCCAACTTTCCAAGGGTTACAAAATGAAAACCCCCATAAACATTTGAAGGAGTTTCATATGGTTTGTCTGAGTATGAAACCTCAAGGCGTAACTGAGGATCAAATTAAATTGCGCGCTTTCTCTTTTTCTCTAACAGATTCAGTTAAGGAATGGTTATTCTATTTACCCCCTAGATCTATTACTACTTGGGCTGATTTATCTTGTTTATTTCTCAATAGGTTTTTTTCAGCATCTAGAGCAGCTGAGCTAAGAAGAGATATCGTGGGAATAAGGCAAAAGGAATCAGAGACTCTTTACGATTATTGAGAGCGATTTAAGAAGTTATGTGCGAGTTGCCCATAACACGATATAACGAAGCACTCTCTCCTCCAATAATTTTACGAAGGTTTGAAACCAATGGAGATGAATATGGTAGACGCCGCTAGTGGAGGAGCGTTGGTCAACATGACCCCCTAACAAGCAAGAGACTTGATCTCCACGATAGTTGCAAATTCTCAACAGTTTCGAGCTAATCCCGAACCCCCTAGAAGGGTTCACCAGCTAAGTAATTCTTACATAGAAGATAGACTTGATAGACTTACTAATATTTTGAGCTCTCTTGTTGCAGAGAAAGCTAAACCAGCCTGGTTATGTGGAACATGTGCTACACATGAACATACAACTGATGCATGTCCCAGTTTGTATGACGACTTAATGGCTCATTTAGATGCAGTGAGAAATTTCCCTGGCCCACCATAGAGGCGGTATGATCCCTATGCTAATACCTACAACCCAAGGTGGAGGGACCATCCTAACTTGAGTTATGGAGCCAATCCATGGTATAACCAGCCATATCAAAACTGACCTCTACAATAGCCACAAAGTTCAGGTAACTCTCTGAAAGCTCTTGTTAATAAATTAGTGGCTAATGTTCTTGATTTTCAATAGAAAACCGAGGCATACATAAGGGAATTGACCACATCAATTGAGAAAATAAGTTCTCAAGGGAAGCTGCCATCACAAATAGAACCGAACCCAAGGCAAAATGTGAATGCAGTGATGTTGCGAAGTGGTAAGGTACTGGAACATATTCCTGACAGGAATCTTGACCAATAAATTGCCCAAGAAAAACTCGAAAAAGACGAACAGGTTCGACCAAAACCTCCACTGCCTAAAATCCAACCTCTATTTCCAGAACAATCCAACCAGAGTCGAAAAGGTAAAGAGGACAAGGAGATCCTCGAAGCATTTAGGAATGTCGAGATCAATATTCCGCTGTTGCACGCCATTAAGCAAATTTCACGGTATGCTAAATTTCTTAAAGAAATCTGCACCAACAAACGGAAATTAACAGGTAATGAAAGGGTGAATGTTGGTGAAAATGTGTCCGCAGTGTTACAGCAGAAAATGCCGGCAAAAATGTAACGATAGGGGCATGTTTGCAATACCATGCAAAATAGGCCATTTGGGAATTAAGAAGGCTATGTGTGATCTAGCAGCCTCCATAAATGTAATGCCGTATTCTATTTATGAATCACTTAACACAGGTTTTTTGACAAAAACAAGTGTTATCATTCAATTAGAAAACAGGTCCATTGTGCATCCCGAAGGAGTCCTTAAGGATGTGTTGGTAAAAGTTAACAAACTTATTTTCCCTTTAGATTTTTATGTGATAAAAATAGAGGAGGATAGCACTCCCGAATCTTCAGATCTCTTGTTGGGATGACCCTTCCTTAGTACAGCTAATACTAAAATCGACGTTCGAACTGGAACTCTTACAATGGAGTTTGATACCGAGATTGTGAAGTTTAACGTCTACGACGCCATTAGCCATCCAAGCGAAATATTGAGTGTAAATCGTGTGAACATAATTGACTCCTTAGTGGAAGAAAATTTTGAGTCAATTTATGATGATAAATCTGAACTTGATGAATTTGAATTTGTTAATGAGTTATTATCTTCAAGTACTAAACTTTTACCTTCTGTTATACAAGCACCAGAATTAGAGTTAAAACCGATTCTTAAGCATCTGAAATATGCATTTTTGGGGAAAAATAATACCCTACCAATCAGAGTTTCCAATAAACTCTCCACGCATGAAGAAGAAAGTTTGGTCCAAATACTAAAAAGTCATAAGGAGGCAATTGGTTGGACAATTGCTGACTTAAAATGGATAAGCCCTTCAATATGCACACACAGGATCTACTTGGAGGAAAACATAAAACAGAGGTGGGAAACACAAAGATGACTAAATTCAAATATGATGGAGGTGGTAAAGAATGAGATAATCAAGTTGTTGGATACTGATGTAATTTACCCCATTTTAGATAGCAGATGGGTAAGTCCGGTGCAAGTCGTGCCCAAGAAAATAGGCACGGCAATAAAGAAAAATGCTGAAGGTGACTTGGTTCCAACCCGAGTACAAAATGGGTGACGTGTCTGCATTCATTACAGGAAGTTGAACTCTTACACTAGAAAAGATCATTTCTCTCCTCCTTTTATTGATCAAATGCTTGAAAGATTAGCCAGAAAAACTCACTTTTGCTATCTTGATGGATACTTAGGTTTTTTTCAAATTCCAATCGCATCAGAGGACCAAGAGAAGACTACTTTTACATGCCCATTTGGTACATTTGCATATAGGAGGATGCCGTTTGGTCTTTGCAATGCGCCAGCCACCTTACAGAGATGCATGATGAGTATATTTTCTGAATATATAGAAAAAATTATCGAAGCTTTTATGGATGATTTTACTGTATATGGAAATTGTTTTGATGAATGCCTTCAAAACCTAACGATAATTTTGAGCAGGTGTATAAAATTCAATCTTGTCTTAAATTATGAAAAGTGTCATTTTATGGTAGACAAGGGTTTAATTCTAGGTCACGTAGTTTCCTCTAGGGGAATTGAGGTCGATAAGGCCAAAATTGACATTATAAACTCTTTACCTTATCCCTTCACTGTGAGGGAAATTCATTCTTTCCTTGGTCATGTAGGGTTCTACAGGTGCTTTATAAAGAACTTCTCAAAAGTAGCAGAACCACTGTGTGAGTTGTTGTAGAAGGATAAAAAATTTAATTTTGGCCAAAAGTGTAAGGAGGCTTTTGATACACTTAAGCAGAAGTTGGTCTCTGCTCCTATAGTGCAGCTGTCAAATTGGAAGTACCCATTTTAAATTATGTGTAATGCGAGCGAACATAGTGTAGGGGCTGTATTAGAGTAAAGGATAGACAAGGAACCCCATGTCATTTGTTATGCTTCTAAAACCCTAGATGCTGCACAGAGCAACTACACCACTACGAAAAAAGAACTCTTAGTCGTTGTATTTGCTTTAGATAAATTCCGACCTTATTTATTAGGTTCTAAACTAATTATTTTTTCTAATCATGCAACTCTTAAGTACTTGATCGCGAAGAATGAAGCTAAACCGAGGCTCATTAGGTGGATTTTACTGCTTCAAGAGTTTGACATTGAGATTCGAGACAAAAAAGGATGCAAGAATTTAGTGGCTGACCACTTAAGCAGAATAAAAGTACCTTTTGATATCATCCCTATTAAAGAAGAATTCCTTGATGAGAGCCTATTTTCGACCGAGGCACGTCTCCCATAGTATGCAGATATGGTAAACTTCTAGCCACAGGATCGTTACCCACTGAGTTAATATGTTCGGTAAGAAATAAGCTCAAACGCGATGCTCGATATTACATTTGGGATGACTCATACTTGTGGAAACACTGTTCAGTCCAGATAATACGACGATGTGTTCCAGAAACTGAGGTAACTTTTATCCTTAATTTTTGTCATATTGAAGCTTGTGGAAGGCACTTTGGGCCTAAACGAACTGCTCATAAGGTGTTAGAATGTGGGTTATATTGGCCTACAATTTTTCGAGATGCGTATAACTTCTGTAAGTCTTGCGATAGGTGCCAACATATAGGTAACATCACTAAACGAAATCAAATGCCCCTATCCCCGATTCATGTATGCGAAATCTTTGATGTTTGGGGCATCGATTTCATGGGGTCGTTTATTTCTTCATTTAGTAATGTATATATCATTCTTGCGGTGGACTATGTTTCTAAGTGGATAGAAGCAAAGCCTACTCGCAATGATAATGCAAAGACTGTTGTGGAGTTTATAAAACGAACTATTTTCTCCAGGTTTGGCACGCCTCGAGCCCTAATCAGTGATCATGGCACCCACTTTTGCAATAAAGTCATGGAGGCACTATTGTCTAAATATGGAGTTCATCATCGTATAGCTAAGGCGTACCATTCCCAAACAAATGGACAAGCCGAAGTCTTAAACAGGGAGATAAAAGTTATTTTAGAGAAAATAGTTCAACCCAACCGAAAAGATTAGAGTCTCTGGCTTAATGACGCACTTTGGGCCTATCGAACTGCATATAAAGGACCAATTAGAATGACCTCGTATCGACTTGTTCTTGTTTTTGGCAAAGTTTGCCATCTTCTGGTAGAATTAGAACATAAAGCCTATTGGGCGGTTCGACAATGTAACATGGAGTTAGACCTTGCAGGAAGGGCGAGGAAATTAGATATCTAAGAGTTGGAAAAAATCTGCAACGATGCCTACGACAATGCTTGCATTTATAAAAACAAGACCAAGTTGTTTCATGATAAGAAAATAGCTCAGAAGTATTTTTCGGTAAGACAAAGTTTACTTTATAACCCCGTCTTGAAATTATTCCCAAGTCAGCTTCGGCCACGATGGCAATGACCTTTTGTTGTTATCGAAGTATTTCCTCATGGTGTAGTTGAAATAGAAAGTGAAGAATCAGGAAAGTGGTTCATAGTCAATGGCCAACGGTTGAAGCCGTTTTACGAGAATTTTCAAGCTCACTCGATTGAAAAGATTTATTTGGAGCCAACGTGTCGAAACCATTTTTGAAAGAGATTTTGAAAAACGAGGTTGACTTATTAAAAAATGAAAATGGGAATCGCCACCAACCTTTTTAGGTGTGATTGGATCACTTTATAAAACATTTTTTTGGTCTACGAAGAATCGAGAAAACGGGCTCGGGAGTCGATCATGTACGAGGAAGGGTTAGCACCCTCGCAACGCCCAGAATTGGTACCAAATCGAATAGTTTTCTGTCTCAGATCAAAAATTTGGAAAGATTTAAAAATAGGATCCCTTTTCCAAAACTGGAATAATTTGAGTTGAAAAATCGAGATTCCTTTGCTCCGAAAGAATTCAAACGTCACATCCATCACGATTGGACACGAGGTTCTTAAACTCTTCGAAACTAAAATCATCTCGTGATTTGCAAGATTTATTTAAAAGGATATCTTAAGTGTTTAGACAAACGAGAAATCGCAACCCAGCACGTTAGGGCACTATTTCCCGAATCCCTAAACACAAAGTATTGCCTCGTTTTCTTTTAAAACATCTTTTGGATTTAAATGAAATAGATATTTAAAAAAAAAAAAAACAATGATGCAATCAAAATATAATATTAACGGATTACAAGATATCAATACTAAACTACGTAATTTATAAAACGCTGACAATGCATATGATATTTAATGAAATAAAACAATGAATATATATAAACATATGATAATAAGTAAGGTGACGGCAACATAATATATAAAACAAATCATACTATATATATAACATATAATACTAGTATTAAAATATATACATAATATATAGAAAAGGGATGTAATATTAAAAGGATATACATAATACATAAAATATACGTAATATATAAAAAATATATATACATAATAGTATTAAAAATATATACATAAGTATAATAATAGTATTTAAAAAATATATACCTACATATAAAAAATATATACAAGTACTAATAAAATAATAATAATAGTAAATATAATAATGAAATAAGTAATAAATAATAATAATAAAACAATAAATAGAATAATATATAAAAAATACTATATAAAAAGCATATATATTCGTATATAATGAAGCATATATTACTATTAATGATAATAATACTAGTAATAACATAAATAATAGTAAACGTAATAATAGATAATATCAAAATTAATTAATTTAATAATAAAGAAACGAAAATAAACTAAAAAGGACCAAAGTTGAATGAAAAGTAGAATTCTAGGGGAAATTTTAAATGAAAAAAAACAAAAGAGAGGGCTTATTTAAACGCGCACGAAATATGGAGGGACCAAAAGAGAAAATTTCCAAGCCTTTAAAACGCAGCTCATCAGTGGGGACTAAATTGATAAGCGTGTCAAATTTCGGGGCTAAATAATAACACTTGATTATAAAATAATGAAAATGCGGAAGGGCTAAATGCGCAATTAGCCCTTCCGTTCAAAAACACGCAGACCCTAGGCCAGAGGGTCGGGCTGGATCGGGTCGGCTCAAAACGACGTCATTTTGGGATTAAAATGCAGCCCCCAAAACGACGTCGTTTTGGGAGGCTATAAAAGGGCCAATCCTTCCAAAAAATTTCATTTGCAGCTGGAGAGAAAAAAAAAGGGGAGAGAGGGGAGAGCTGGGGATTTCCGGCCACAAGGCTGGTCACCGTCCGGTCGCCGGACCGTCACCGGCCGTCGCAGCCAGCCACCATACACGGTGGCCAGAAAAGGTAAAATTTTCCATTTTTTATTTTTATTTCCTTTTATTTATTAGCAAATTATGCATGTATTAAAAAATATATTCATAAAATATAAAAAAAATAAAATGAAATCACCTTAAACTTCGGTTTTGATTTTTTGATATTTTGATTCTCTAATTCGAGGGTATCCCTTCGTTGTATTGTTGTTGAAACTGCTATTTATTGTTTGAAATTTGTGGTTCGTATTTAGAGAATGAAGATTGCTGAATATTGCTTGTATTTTCTTAAAAAAATCCGATCCTTTTACAATGGTTTTCAATCGGCTTATATAGCCATTTTTTTTACAAGTTGTCTGCTATTTTTTCGCTTTCTGTCTTCTCTATTTACTGCTTGCAGGGACTATGGGGGGTGCTGAGAGGAGCCAAGGGCGGTGCTGGGCGGTGGATGGGACAGCAATCAGAAGTCAGAGGACAGAGGCGGCACAAGTGGGAAGAGGGATTATGGTTTTCTAATTTTTGGTTTTGGGCTAGGGTCGATTGGGTCTAATTGTTTGGGCTTAGTTTTAGGTATTAGGCTTAGGGTTTGGTTGTATTAGGTTTAGGGTAAGGTAATTGGAGTTTAATTGTAAACGGGCCAAAATTGGCCTACAACAAACCGTAGAACCATTTAAGTCGTCGAGCTAACGATGTTAAACAAGCGCTTGTTGGGAGGCAACCCAATTTTTATTTTTATTATTTATTATTTATTATTTATTATTTATTATTTATTATTTTCTTTTCTTTTCTTTTATTATTTATTAAATTATTTTATTTTTATTTTCTTTTATTATTAATAAATTTCTCTTATTCCATCTAGGTAAAACGGAGTGAAAATATAAAAAATAAGAGACTGGAAAGCTAGAAAGTGTGAACCAAAACAGCCCTATCCATAGTATCAAACAACATCATTCCAGATTATATTCCAGCCCAGAATGCCATATCCCTACAGCCAAACAACCCTATTCCAGCTCTAGAATCCCTAAAACCTGTAGCCAAACACCCCCTTTCAGCCAAATAAAACCCCCAACCCTTATATTTTTTTCCCACATTTCTTTCCCTTTCTCCATAGCTGCCAACATCCCTCACTGCAGCACCATTCGTCTTCTTCTTCTTCTTCTTCTTCTTCTTCTACATCATCCCTTGCCGCTTCTCCTTCTCCTTTATCGCCATCCCTTGCCGCTTCTCCTTCTCCTTCCAACACCGACCCCTCTAACGCATGCTTCACGGGGAGTTCTTCTACACTTTTCTACTGCCTATTTCTTCATTTATTCCACATCGAGGACTATGTGTTTTAAGTAGGGGGACGCATCTTCATTATTACTATCATGTCATCTGCTATTTTTGCTGTCATATTGTTGTTGCTACTGTTTTGTGCTCGTTTCTGCCCATTTATTTTTTTAAGAATATTCTGTCTCTTTTCATGCCCAAGAATTTGACCACGACTTGCCATTGTTTGACCTACATGCATGATTCTTGTCTACTGAGTTAGTTATGATTTTGCCTGTTTGATTTTATCTCCACTATTTTATTTTTATTAGCCTAAAAATAATTATGATTAATAAAGTTAACTCTATCTTGCTTTTCGTAAATTGATCAAGTTTAATGCAAAGTGGACACCTAATACAATTGCATGCTTAAATTATGTTCATGACTATTAGGTGGTTACTGAAACTTATTTTTGACACTTGATTATTTTTCTTAAGTCCTTCAAAATTAAAATTTTGTGTAAATTTTGTTTAATTATAATAAATTTTTCCATGGTTATGAGTGCAGCTTAGAACGTGACTAACTAAGTAACCGGGGTAGGGTGCTTGGGTTGTCATTCTACTTCTCGTCAAAAGGTTGTGTGACGTGGTAGGTAAAACTCTGCTAACCGAGGTTATGAGTGCGGCTTAGAACGTGACTGACTGAGTAACCGGGGTAGGGTGCTTGGGTTTTCATTCTACTTCGCGTCAAAAGGTTGTGTGACGTGATGGGTAAAACTTCACTAACTGAAAATAAACAATTTTTAGGAGTATGTTGGGCTGAGTAACCGGAGTGGGGTGCTTGGCTGTCATCTCTCTTCGTATCAAAAGGTTCAATATATTCCTAAGTAAATAAATAATAAAAAATATAAATATAAATAATAAATAATAAATAAAAAAAGAAAAAAAAATAGTACTAATTGTAGTTGGGGACTAAAGAAGGAAATAGTTAGGGTGTCTTGGTAGGTTTGGTAATTTATCTAAATAGCATGAAATAATTCAAGACGATTTTAATTTTTTTGTGTTTTAATTGGAATACTTTTTCTGTTTTACTTAAAGCAAGCTTAGAGTTCTCTTTATTTTTCATTTGCATTTTTAACTAATTTTTATGAAACTTTGGAGTGGTATTTCTTTTATGGCAGAATCTAACTTTCACAGTAGATAGGAACCATACTTGAGGGCAAGCATGGGCTAAGTAGGGGGGAATTTGATAATACTCTAGAATAACGTATTTTTATGTATTAATTATGTATTTATTCTGAGTATGATCCTGTTAATTTGAGCTATTTATGATATTTTTTCTTATAGGGACTAAATTGGAAGTAAAAGCGAAATTAAGGGCCAAAAGCGTGAAATTAGAGATAAAATGGGCCAATGTGTGACACAGGGAAAAATTGGTGCCAAAAGTGCAAGCATGGAGGACACAAGGGTTGAAATGCAAAAAGAAGAGATTTTATTCTATCAAACTCTATTTTGATTATATTAGGATAATTAATATTAAGATAATTATTAGGGATTATTCAATTTTAGGATTTTATCTTTATTTATCTTCAATTAAATGTATTTATCTTTTGGAAGTTTAAGTAGGATTAGACTATCTCCCCTAGCACTATAAATAAGGGGTGAGGTGACTCAAAATTTATGCTTCTTTTTCTGTAAACACTCTCTCACCAAAAGTCTAGGCTTTTGTTCTTTTCATATTTCTTTTTAATAAAATTTCCATTTTTATTATATATTTATTTTTCTTTCCTACCACAACCATGAGCCACTAAACCCATCTAGCCGAAAATTGTTGATATTCCCCAAAAAGGGTTCTTGAGGCTTAGAATCTGTACTCAGCCTCCTCGCCGAGTATTCATCGTTTCTCCGCACTACGGGCCTAACGCTTCCGTCCATGCCCCTTAAGAAGTAAAGTTTTTAACGTATGCAAAGGCGACCGCTTTGTATGTTTTGGGAAGGTTACACAGTCGGTTCGTTAGCTTACTGCGTCAGAGGTTGGCGAGCCCAAGAGACAAAATGGCATGGGATTCGCCATTTAGAAGCGTTGATATAGCATAAGACGATCCCACAGAAGCGATCCCACAGAAGCGATTGTTGGCTAGAGTCAGGTTCCACTAAATTGTAAGTCTAAATACTTGGAGCTGGTGGTCATAGGCGTCCTCTTTCACTATAACTGGCTTATTCGGTTTGAAAAGGTTCATCTAAAAGCCAATGATTGAACCCAAGGCGAATCGAGACAACTGGAGGCTGAAATCTCGTTACATAAGAAACTCTCTATTTTCTCAACTCTGTTTATTTTTTATATTTTTTTATTTTTATTTTCGTAATCACTATTTCAATCAACCTTAAATTCTGTTTTTATTTTCCAAATTCGAAACTTTTAATTCCGTTATTTTTATTTTTTTTAGGAACGCAGGTTTTCTTGGGCATGATTCTACCCAGGATTTCGAGAAATAAGCATTCGTGCAATCCAGTCCCTGAGGATTCGACCCTACTTCCCCTTTAATATTCTTTTTCATTATTTTTAGGGGATAGGATATTTTTGGTGCTCTCAATGACCACATCATTATTTTTTATATAATTTTAAAATATATATAAACCATCAAAAATACTAAAAACATCAAAATAAATATTTCTCAACAAATTAAAAATAAATTTTAAAAAAATATGTATACTTGAATAACAATAAAATATATGCAATTTAAGAAGCAAATGCCTCTAAAATAATAACAAAACTAACAAATATCTTTAAAATAATAACAAAATTAATAATAAAATAAGTTTTATACAATATCTAAACAATAACAACAAAATAGTAGCAACATAATAGTAAAATGGTAGCAAAATAGGGAGAAAACAATAAAAAATAATATTAAAAAAATAGATTTTTTTTGTCTTTAGTGAATTCGGGCCGGGCCGGGCCGGGTTGAACCCGGGCCAAAAATACCTTACCCGAGGCTCGACCTATTTTTTAAACGGGCCTTATTTTTTTGTCTAAGCCTATTTTTCAGACCTATATTTTTTCTCAAACGGGCGGGCCTTTTGCCCGGGCCTGGCCGCCCAACCCATGCACACCACTACTCCTATCTTTGGGTTTTGTAAACCCTTCTCATCCTATCATAGATGATTCCTTCCAATTAAAATAATATAATCTTTTTCTCTATATAATGTACTTTTTACTAAACTTTCAAATCATCATCTTCCCTTTTCTTTTCTTTTAAAAAAACTATCAACAATTAAGAAATAAAATTAAGGTTCGTTTTGTTTACAGTAAAAACAAAACTTGAAACCCAATAAGATCATGATCATCCTCTAGGGCTGGTACACCGGACACAAAAAAGGATTCATCAGATCCTTCGACGACCAAATTCATAACGGCCCCTATGACCACTGTTTGGTTGCAGGGATAAAGAAGCACCCCAACAAGGTGAGTTATTTTTATTATTATATAAATAATAATTTGCTTATTTGATGATAATTCTGCATTTGAAATACTTATAGGTGAGTTATTGTCAATTCTACTATCGTCATCATCTTCTGCCCAAAATTTTAAGCTATACACTTCTGTGGCTATGGTTGCTTTTACATGCTTACAGACAAACTCAAGTTAATTAATTACAGCCAACAAATTAATGTCTCAAGAAATTTCCTATATACAATCTCTAATTGCAATGTCTTTCGATGAAATATCTCCAATTGCTGTTATAGTTATGTAGCTCCAATTTAATCAATTACTTTCAAATATTTCTAATTTACTTCCAATAGGCTTTTTTTTTCCCAATAATTTGTTACTTAAGACTTTGAAATTAATATATACCCAATAAAATTAAATCAATTTTTTCCCAATAATAAGGTGAAGTTTTTTTTAGGTGTCTTCGTTGCTTTCACAAGCTATGATGGACAGATGACAGTGTTTATTGCCAATGACCCTTCACCGACCACCAACAGTTTCCTTTGGAAAGTGTGTTAACTTAAATAGTGACTCTTCATCGGCTTCTTAATTTGTTTATGTTTTGAGAGTATTTCAGAAAAACAAATTATTTCATAAGTTACTTTGGACCCGTGTTGTCTTAATTTTTTTGCTTATTTTCCATTGCTTAATATGTCTTCACTTTTGAAAGTTATTGTCTTGTCTTGTACAAGTTTTTTAGCCTTGCTTATGCATGTAGTCTTGCTTTTAGAAGTGATTTTAGGAAGGGTTTGGTCACCGTCCTCTCTAGTTTGGTAGATGCTTGGTTCTTTTATTGATTCTGCCCGCCGCTTTAGACCATTCGGAGTTGATTTCCTATCGTGATAGTTGCTTGCAATCTCTCCAGATATGTTACACTTGAGTTGTGATAAAGCCAATTATCAGCATGCCATAATGTTCTATTAATGTTGAGGCTAAAGCCTTTGTCGTGTTTGTAAGACCCAAATTTTACCCGGGCCTAAAATATTACAGTCCAAAACCTAATACCTAAACTAAATAAAACCAAAAACCAAAAATAATAAAAAGGGTCTGTTTACAATGGCCCAAATACATGGCTCAAAGAGAAACCTAGCCCGAATGGCCCAAAACTTTAAAATTTTTTCAGAACCCTACGGTTCCTTGCCTTCCCCGCCCCGTAGCCTCCATGTGCGCCTTAGCGCGCATCATGCCCAAGGCTTGGCTCCGAACCTGCCCTCGTTGACCATGCTCCTAGCACCTGTAAACAAAACAAAACAGCAATAGGCAGACAGAGCAACAGAGAAACAGTAGCAATATTTTCTTAATATTGTAATCGGCTATAAAGCTGAAATGAAATGAGTTTGTAAAGGAAGGATTTTTGTTTTTGAATACAAAAGCAGAGATATTCGAAAGAAAGATCTGAACTTCTTAAAGGTTTTTTATTTTTACTTTTGTTCTTAAGTTTTGCCTATTTTTATTTGGTTTTATATACATACGAATAACAAAGAAAAAAGAAGAAGAAGAGAGCTTTACTTGAACCCCGAGGTCACGTCGTCAGAGTCCCCTCTCCGTCGTCGAAACCAAATCAAAAGGGGAGGAGAGGCTTTCTTCTCTCGATTTTTTCGGGATAAGAAGGCATTGTTGTAGGCCAATTTTAACCCAACTTTAAACCCGTTTACAGCAACCCAATCCAAAAACCCAAAATTAACCACAACCCATTTACATCTCACACCTAAATACTAACCCAAACCCCAAATATTAACAGTCCAAACTTTAGCCCAACACCTACCCAAACCCAAATCAGAAAAAAACAAAAAAAAAACCTAATACCTAACCCTAAGCGGCGCCGCACCAACCCTCTGCCTCTGACACCACCGACGTCAGCCCACCTGCACCGGTCACCTGCCCTCTACTCCACCGCTCAACCGCTCCTGCAGAGATAAAGAAAACAACAGTAGAAGTAGCAGTAAAAAATACTTGTAAAAGGGTTATAAAAACCCGAAAAAAATCAGTGTAAAAGGGGGGAATTTTTTGAGATCGATAGAAGGAAATTTTTACACCAACAAATATTAGCAAGCAAATCCAACATACTAGCAATAGATTTGCAGCAAAAATAGAGACTTTCAAGCCTTAGAAAACTAGAAACAGACCAAGGGTACCATTTCTTTTTATTTTTTATTTTTACTTTCGAATCTACGCATATATTCATAAATATTTCATTCTTTTATTTGCGTGTTATATATACACATCTAACATATAAATAAGTAAAAAAAAAAACTTACTTTTTTAGAATTCCAGCCACCGTGCGGCGGCGACGGCGACGGAGGTTGGTCGGTCCGACCATCAGAAATCCCAGGCTGTTGGAGAGGGCTGAGAGAAAGAAAGAGAACATTTTTGAAGAGAAAGAAGAAAAAATGGAAATTTTTGTAAAATTTGTTGCTTTTATAACAAGTGAAAACGGCGCCGTTTTGAAGTCCCCCAAACGCGCCCAAAACGGCGTCGTTTTGGGGGAAACCCGTTTAACCGACCCGACCCAGTGCCAGATCCGCGTGTTTTTCATTGGAGGGGCTATTTTCACATATAGCCCCTCCGCTTTTTTACTATTTTGCAACTGAGTTTATTTTAAGCTTTTAATTTAGCTTCAAAAGTTGTTGCGCTTTACAGTTTGGTCCTTAATGCTACTGCGCGTTTTGGGAGGAAGGGACTATTTCCCTTTTCAGTCCCCCATGTCATCCGCTCTTTGTGAATAGGTCCTCTTTCTCATTTTTATTCCCAATTTGGCCCCAAAATTTAGTTTTTAGTTTAATTTTAATCCTTTTTTACTTATTTTTGAATTTGCCTTATTAAATTTTGCTATTTTATATTTAATGTAAATAATGTGTATTACCCTAATATTATTTAGGATATTACGTCTTTAATATTATTATCATTATTATTGTTATTAGTAGTATATGTTTTATTATATATGTATATATCGTATATATGTAAATTGTAATAGCCCATTTTCGCCCGGGCCATATACCAATTAAAAAAACAAAGCCAAATTAAAAGCAAAAATAATAAAAGTCCTTTTACAATTTTTTTCAGTCCAAATTACAAATAAAAGGGCCTGATTACCCAATTACCCAACAAACCCAGATCACCTACTTACACCCCTATTACACCCGTATCCCAAAGAACCATTAACCTTTGGCCCAAAACAATACCAAACCCAACTGAGCCCAAAATTTATGCCTAAACACTACCCAAACAAACCTAACCCAATAAGCAGTGGCCCGCAATGCCCAAATCCTTAAACAGAAGACAGAAACCCTAAGGTATCTGAAACCCTAGGGCGCCGGAATCAGCTGTGGTTTTCGTGTAGGCCTTTAATCCCGCGCCGTTTCAGCACCCAAATCGAGGCTTTCATCAGCGTTTCATTAGTGCCCTTGTCGAGCCACCGTCTTCGCTCTATCATCGCCGAGATCCTCGCTCATTTGCAAAACAAAGGAAAGGATAGCAATAGTCAAATGAAATAAACATAGAAAGAAATCGAAGATTTCTTTCCTAAACTATAATATTTTTAGGCTATAAAAGCCTCATTTTGTAACCTGTACGGGGGGGGGAGTTTTGGGTTTTAAACGCATATGTACAAACAGTATACCAGAAATAAAAACTCACGGCAGATTCAAAGGTTCTATTTTTTTATTCCCTATTATTTTCCTCTATTTTTTTATTTTATATGTGCATGTATTTTTTAATACAACAGACGATCCAAAAACAGATTTGAAAAGCGAAAAAGAAAACAATCCACTTTTTGAAGTTGTAATACACAAAATACTTTTTAAAATAAAGAGGAGAGGTACTACCTGAGTTTTGACTTGAAAGGAGGAGTTTTTGGACTCCTGACCGCCATATACAGCGGCGCCGGTGACGGCGCGTGCGATGGAGCCCTCGCCGGAGGTGAGCTGGAAATCGGCTCAGGGAAGAAAACCAGAGAGGTTTTTTGTTTTTTTTTTTAAATCAGTTTTCAAATGTTTTTTTAAAAAACGAACTTAACTTATATAGGACCCATAATCCGACCTGATCCAACCCGAAGGATCCGCGTGTTTCTGTTAAATGGTCAATTTACCATTTAGGTCCTTCTGCAAATTTCTTTTTTTTAATTACGTCCTTTTTATATTTCTAATGCGGCCCAGTAATTAAGTCATTGTTCCAATTTGGTCCCTAAGGCCATTTTAAAGCTGACTTCGTAACGCTGCCGTTTTGGGAAGAGGGCAAATTGTCAAGTGAGTCCCTAACCGTTAAACACGCGTTTCAATTAGGTCCAACTTTTATTTTTGTTTTTTTTAAATTAGTCCTATAATTTTATTTAAATTTAATTTTAGCCCTCTCTTTAGTATTTTAAATTTTATTATTTTTATTATTTATACATAATTTATTTATTTTTTTAAAAAAACTATACATATATTATTATTATAAATACTATTTTTATTTATATAAAATTTTATTTATCACATATATTACTTTACTTTTCTATACTTATATTATATTATATAGTATTTATTATATTATTATCTATTTTCATTATATATTTTATTATATATTATATTATTTATAATTTCAAATTATTATTATATTTTACATTTTAACTTGTGTTTTATATCTACTTTATTATTAATTAATTATTTATTATTATACATTTTTTTGACTTATATACTTTCACATTATATGATTATTATGTATATTATTGATTTATATATTATCATCACATTTATTTCTTACACATATATGTATATTATTGTCTTACATTATTATTTATATAAAATTGCATTTTTTAATTTATATTATATACTCATTCCATTACTAATTATCTATTATGTATTATTTCATTTTAAACTTATATTTATTTTATTATAAATATAAATTCTTTTACAAATTTTATATTTTATATATTATTTTTTCTAAACCAATATATTTTATATTTTTTATATAATTATTACTCTTATATATATATTTTTTATACTTTAAATTTATTACTAAATATCGCATTTTCTTTAATTATATGTTCATTCTATTTATCAATTATTTATATTTATATTATACATATATTTTTTAAAACTTATATTTTTTCTATCATACAATATTTGTTTTTACTCTAGAATTAATGTATTATTGTTATGTTATGTATTATATATATTACGTAATATCTTAGACTTTTTTAATTTATTTTCAAATAAATATTTTTATATGCATAGTATATTGTATTATATGCATCACTTTATTCACTAACCCATTCGTATGTATATTAAGTTATTGGATTGTATGATTTATATTTTATGCAAATTCTACTTATCCATTTTTATGCATGTCATCTATTTATATCCATATACGTTTTCCACATTAATATTTGCCATGTCTTATGTTTTATATATTTATTTGTTTAATGTTTTATTTATGATATATTATTATATAAATCATTATATTCATTATGTCTTCTTTTTACTATATTCCTATTTGCTTAAGCATGATTATTTTTATTATTTTACTTTGCCTTTTCACATGTAGTGATTGCACTTGTATGAAACGTTATAATATTTAGCAATATATATATATTGTTTTAATACTTATGTCATGTAATACAAAATGTCATTCTAAAATGTTATTTAAAACAATATTCAAAAGTTTTAAAAAATAAAGGCAATGCTTGATGTTTGGAGGCCTCGAGAAAGGTAGTGCCCTAACTTACTGGGTTGCGACTTTTCTTGTTGAATTCGAATAGTCAAGCACCTTTCTAAGTGTTTTTGAGTTTTTAAAATATAAACAACTATTTTGAGATTTCAAAACGTTGTGCCCTAACTTACTGGATATGGCGTTTTGTTGTTTCGAGATAGAAATTTTCAAAAGGCTTGCTTAGCTCCAAATGCCTTAAAAATATTGCGTCCTAACTTATTGCACGTAATATTTTGATTCATTTAATGCAAGTAAACCCTAATTTTTCAAAATCAAAATATTTTTAAAGAGGATTGCATCTTAAAAGTTTTAAATTTCCGACATTAAAGACATTTGATAATCAATTTGGTACCAATTTTTGGGCGTTACGAGGGTGCTAATCCTTCCTCGTACGTAACCAGCTCCCGAACCCGTTTTCTGATTTCGTAGACCAAAACTAATTATTTTAAAACAAAATGTTTTAAAGGTGATCCAATCACACCTAAAAAGATTGGTAGCGACTCCTGTTTTCGTTTTTAAAAAGTCGATCCCATTTTTGCCAAAACCCCTTAAAAAATGGTTTCGACATAAATATTTATATAGTATTATTAATAATGGTTTTGTAACATTATTCTTATTATTTCTAATACTTTGTATATTTTGTTTTTTTATATACTATTATTATTTCTAATATTTCACGTATATACTTTTAATAGTGTTATTATATATATATATATATATATATATATGTTTTTTGTATGTATGTGTATATCCATGTAATTTTATTAATAGTTTGTTTATAACATTTTATATATATTATGTATACTTTTAATATTATATTAGGTATATTTTTTCATATATGTATATTTTTTATCATACTATATATGTGTATTTTTATATGTTATCTTATGTATATATATTTTTAATATTATATTATTTATATTTTTTTATCTCATATATATATTTTTAAATACTTATTATGTGTTTATTTTTAAGATACTCTTATTATATCGTTTAATATCGTATGTATTTGTTAATGTTTTGTAATTATTATGTTTATTTTTCTCATTCACTCCCTTTTGGAAAGAAATCGAAATTTTAATTTACTTGTTTTCGCTTCAATATTTTCCAAATTAATTTTCAAAATAGAATGGATTGAAACATCAGCCAACGAAGACATAGCTAACCAAGATTGGGTTCCAACCAAAGTATTAGTATTGCGGCAGAAAATAATGGAATTCTTTCTTCCAAAGTGCTCACTTCTTTATCAATAATAGGCTTACTTTGTATGGCTGATGGATTGATGTGGAAATCTTCGCCTACAATCTTCATTCTCAATTTAATTTTTCTATAGAATTGTTTTATAGAATTTTTCTGGCATTATTATGTTGAATTTTTTTATTTTTAAATAAATTTAATTTTTTATAATTTTAATATCGAATCAAGATCAAATTGATAAAAAATAAAAAATTTAAAAATAAATTATTATACTAACTAAAACAATGTCGGATAATAAAAAAGAACAATATAAACAAATTTATGAGTTTTGAAGTCAAGGTTTTCCTCCTATTTAGAGGTGTGCATGGGCCGGGCCGGGCCGGGTCAGGCCCAACTAAAAATTTAGGCCAATTTGCTAGGCCTGGTCCAGCCTAAAAAATGGGCATAAAATTTTACCGAAGCCCGAATCGAATAAAAATGTTAAAACCTGAGCTCGACCCGGCCCATCCATATTAATTTTTATATTATTTTTATATAATTTTAAAATATATATAAACCATAAAAAATACTAAAAAACATCAAATTAAATATTTCTCAACAAATTCAAAATAAATTTTAAAAAAATACTATACTTAAATAAAAATAAAATAGATGCAACTTAACAAGCAAATGCCTCTAAAATAATAACAAAATTAACAAATGTCTTTAAAATAATAATAAAATTAACAATAAAATAAGTTTTATACAATATCTAAATAATAACAACAAAATAGTAGCAACATAATACTAAAATGGTAGCAAAATAGGAAGAAAACAATAAAAAATTATATTAAAAAATAGATTTTTTTTTGTCTTTAGTGAATTCGGGCCGAGCAGGACCCGGCCAAAAATACCTTACCCGAGGCCCGGCCTATTTTTTAAACGGGTCTTATTTTTTTTGTCCAAACATATTTTTCGGGCCTATATTTTTATCCAAACCTTCCCACATTTTAGAAAGGCCTTCTGACAGAGCCAGGCCGCCCGGCCCATGCACACCTCTACTCCTATCTTTGGGTTTTGTTGACCCTTCTCATCCTATCATACATAATTCCTTCCAATTAAAATAATATAATCTTTTTCTCTACATAATGTAATTTTTACTAAACTTTCAAATCATCATCTTCCCTTTTCTTTTCTTTTAAAAAAACTATCCAATTAAGAAACAAAATTAAGGTTCGTTTTGTTTACAGTAAAAACAAAAACTTGAAACCCAATAAGATCATGATCATCCTCTAGGGCCGGTACACCGGACACAAAAAAAGGATTCATCAGATCCTTCGACGACCAAAAAGTCATGAGGGCCCCCGTTACCACTGTTTGGTTGCGGGGATAAAGAAGCACCCCAACGAGGTTATCCGCAAGGATTCCGCCGAGAAATACTTATATAGGATCTTATGTATATATTTTTATTATTATATAAATTATAATTTGCTTATTTAATGATAATTCTGCATTTGAAATAATTATAGGTGAGTTATTGTCAATTCTGCTATCGTCATCATCTTCTGCTCTAAATTTCAAGCTATACACTTCTGTGGCTATGTTTGCTTTTGCATGCTTACAGACAAACTCAAGTTAATTAATTACAGCCAACAAATTAATGTCTCAAGAAATTTCCTATATACAATCTCCAATTGCAATGTCTTTCAATGAAATATCTCCGATTGCTGTTATAGTTATGTAGTTCCAATTTAATCAATTACTTTCAAATATTTCTAATTTACTTCCAATAGGCTTTTTTTTCCCAATAATTTGTTACTTAAAGACTTTGAAATTAATATATACCCAATAAAATTAAATCAGTTTTTTTTTTATATATTTAAATAAGGTGAAGTTTTTTTGTAGGTATCTTCGTTGCTTTCACAAGCTATGATGGACAGATGACGGTGTTTATTGCTTATGACGCTTCACCGGCCACTAACAGTTTCTTTTGGAAATTGTGTTGACTTGAATAGTGGCTCTTCATCGGCTTCTTAATTTGTTTATGTTTTGGGAGTATTTCAAAAAACAAATTATTTCATAAGTTACTTTGGACCCGTGTTGTCTTAATTTTTTTTTTGCTTATTTTCCATTGCTTAATATGTCTTCACTTTTAAAAGTTATTGTCTTGTCTTGTCTTGTACAAGTTTTTTACTCTTGCTTATACATGTAGTCTTGCTTTTAGAAGTGATTTTAGGAAGGGTTTGGTCACCATCCTCTCTAGTTTGGTAGATACTTGGTTCTTTTATCAATTCTGCCCGCCGCTTTAGACCATTTGGAGCTGGTTTTTTATCGTGATAGTTGCTTGCAATCTCTCCAGATATGTTACACTTGAGTTGTGATAAAGCCGATTATCAGCATGCCATAATGTTCTGTTGATGTTGAGGCTAAAGCCTTTGTCATGTTGTTGGAACTTGTCCTTCATCGCAGACGAGTGTTTGTTGATTCTTTTTCTTTTTCCCGAATTATATGATCCTATTCATGAAATGAATTAATGAATTTTTCTTTTGAATTTTAATGAGATTCGTTTTTATTTTAAAGAAATTGAAAGGGAAATTTTAAAATTAGAAAAAGGTGATGGAACACTAGCCAAGAAATTGGTGTTTGAATAAAGATGAAGATGGAAGTGAATTTAAGAAAGTGTATTGCTTAGGAAGTCGTCTTCCTTGTATATTTTGGTTTGAGCCCAGTCGTTACGGATTGACTTGAGAAGCCTATGACCCACGCGGAAACCATTATTGTCTTCACAAGCAGCATTCCTCGAAACTTGATAGAAACCATTAACCATTATTGTCAACATATTACACTCTCCACCAAGTAAGTCAACGTTGGTTTAAGCATGCAAATTATGCTCGCACTTGTAACTTTGTGCTTCAATCTACATAAAAATCAATTTATTTGATTACTCTCATTGAAGTAGTTAGTAGAAAATGAGTTTCACATATACCAAAAAAGTGTTATATAATTAAGTATTACAAAATTAAGTAGTTATAAAATATGTTTGGGATTTAGGGTTTTTTGGTCAAAATTTGGTTATTTTAATTTGTATAATAATAATTTAATCGTTAATTTTTATGTTTCTATCAATTTGATTCTGATTATATTTAAAATGATTAAAAGTTGAAATTGTTTTAAAAAACTTAAAAAATTCAAAAAATTAAAAATCATATAAAAGTGAATCAAAAATAAAAAATAAATAAAGTGTGAGAAAATGGGGGAAAGTTGTTTTTAAATTTTTCAAAATTTATCTTTGTATTATCTATATAGAAGTATTCAATACTCGTTCTTTAAATAACATAGAAAAAATAAAAATATTAATCGGTTCTCTATTTTTTTACCTCATTCTTTTCTTGACTTGGCTTTTTTATTGTAAAAAAATAAAAAATTAAGAATATAATTTTCTTTTCCAATTTGGATTTTGAAAATAAAAATGAACTGAAAATTTTAAATTAAGTCTGAAAAATAAAATTTTATGGTATATTTAGTTATATTTTTCTAAAAATAATATAAGAGTTGATTTCACAAGTTTTTGTAATATTAATTCTGGATGTTCTTTAAAAGTATAAAATTTAAGTAAAAAATATTACTAATTTAATTTTAAGAAATTAATTACAACTTTTAACGTTGGTGTGAAAAAAAAATATATAAACAAGTTGATTAATTTGGAAGTCAAGGTCTTCCTCCCATCTTTTGGTTTTAGCGTATGACCTACGCAAAAATTTTGGGATTTTGTGTATTTTTTGATAGGATTATCAATTAAATTTTGTATATACTGTTATCAATTCTTTCAGTCTAGCACATAGCATTGCCCGCGTTCTATTTTAATATTAAATGAAAATTAATTTTTTAATTAGAATTAAAATAAAAGTTTTTATAAATATTGAAGGGTTAAATTTGTTATTAAACCAATATAATAATGTTCACATTAAACTTTCATTATATAAGAGTGACTAAAGTATTTAATTCCGAAAATTTGAATAATTAAAAACGTAAAAAAAATTTAACAATTGAGTGACCAAAATAGAAAGAAGTGAATAATTAAATAATTATTCTTGTATTTTACTCTAGAAGTAAGATAATAGGGAAAATGTTTTGTCAGGCAGGGGCAGCATTGCTATTTCTGAACGCATCAATATAAACATTTAGGCAAATGTTAGATAAAGACTAGCAAAGAATTTGAACTTTCAAGTCGATTATGTCCGATTGATCTCTTATGGACATGGTTTTTAGTTGTTGTACAAGTTTTTTCAGGCCATCAATTGTAAATAATTAAGAGATATGATAGAATGTGGAAGCAACGCATTACTAACTTTTGTTGTCGAACTGGAATATATGATTTCAACGCATTACTGAATTTAGAAATCAATTTGAAAAAAATATATTGATAAAATAGTATGTATATTGTTACAGGCCAATTTTGGCCATTACAAATTAAACCCAGAAGCCCAATTACAAATCATACCCAAATATACCAAAACCCACTAAACAAACCCAAAACATAACCCAATACACCACTACCCATTAACCTACCGAATACCCAAACCCATTACAGAAACCCATGCCCGTTTCAGACTAATCCCTAACCCGAACCGAGCCCCCACTTGCCTCTGCTGGCAGTCACATCCACCGTTCGGCACCGCCCTTGATGTCTCAGCACCGCCCAAGGCTCTGCAAATCAATAAATATGAAGGGACAGAAGTAATAAAATATTTTTGCAAAAGGGTTATATAAACCCGAGTCAAACAATCTAAAAAGAGGTCGGATTTTTGAAAGGGAGAAATAACAGCATTCTCATTTTTAAAACAAAAGCGTGAATATAGCTTAGGCAGCAAAAGGGAATACCCCCCAAGTCACGAGAACAATAATCAGAGCAGTATAACAAAGAACTGAAAATATCAAAGAAACAGTAGGTAGTTTCTGCTTCGTTTCTCTTTCTTTTTTTCTTTTAAAATTTCTTTCTTTTCTCATATATATAAATGTATAAATAAGTAATAAAAAAATAGAAAAAAAATCAAAAAAAGAAGAGAAATATTTACCTTTCCGGCCACTGTGTACTGTGGCCGGAGCCAGCGCCGATAACCGGATGGTGGTCGGATCGACCACCGGAAATCGCTCCGGTCCCTCTCCCCTCCCCTCTCTTTTTTTTTTCTTTCTCCCGTTGCAAATGACATTTTTTTCAAAAAAATTTGACTTTTATACTAGGTGACCCTGGTCGGGTCGACCCGACCCAAACCGGTCAAGATCCGCGTGCTATGATGTCATGGGGGGTATGTAATAGCCAATTTTGGCCCATATAAACCAAATAAAACCAATGTCCATTTACAATGCCCGGTAGGCCCAATTTACAAAATCCAAAAAACCCAATTACAACCTTAGCCCAACATTTACAACCAATTACCCGTTGACCCTTACCCGAAACCCTAACTACACTAACCTAACCCTAACCTAACAGAAACCCTAGCCCCTAATCGAAGCTGCCGCCTCATCCTCTGATGTCTGCCAACAGTGTGGTTCTGCCCACTTGGCCTCTGTCACTCTGACAGCTCTGCCCACCGGTCAAATCCACCGCCTTGGCTCCTCTCAGCACCGCCCTCCACTTGCCACAGTACCTGCAAAGCATTTAAACAGGAATAGACAGAAAAGAATAGAAAAATAGTTTGTAAAGGCTATAAAAGCCGATTCAAATTACAATGTAGAGGGTTCGGATTTTCTAATACAATCAGAGAGTGTTAGCACCAAAATATCAGAAATTCAAAATAAACAGCGAAGGGAACACCCCGAATCCAGAAACATCAAAGCAGAGTCGATAGTGAGGTGATTTCTTTTTCTATTTTCGTGCATATATGTTTAAAAACCATAGAAATAATATCAAAATATTTTTTTTTAAAAAAAGGAAAAAAATATAAAAAATTACCTTTTTCCGGCCACCGTTCCGGTGGCCGGAACGACGGTGGACGGTGGCACGCGGTGGTCCGGTGACCGGCCGGTGACCGGCCGGTGACCGGATGTTGACCGGTCCGGCGACCGGAGCCCGGAGCCCCCCTTCTCTCTTCCTTCCCTCTCCCCCTCTTCTCTCCCCTCACCTCTCTTCCCCTTTTCTTTTTTTTTTCTCTCCGGGTAACAAATGAATCAAAAACAAAAAAACTCACCTTTTATACTAACCGACCTGGGTCGGGTCGACCCGACCCGCTCCGCCTAGGATCCGCGTGCTCTGACGTCATAGGGGCTTATTGCGCAATCGGTCCTTCCGCTTTCTTTTAAATTTACGATTAAGTTCTGTCTCCTTTGCAATTTGGCCTAGATATTTGTCCCGTTTTCAATTAGACCCCAAATCGATGCGCAGCGTTTTAAAACCGGGGGTAAATTGTTGTTTTGGTCCCCTTAAACTTGATCCGTGTTCTAATCGGTCCTTTTTACTTGTTTTATTTTAAAATCTGGCCCGAACTTTTGATTCTGCTTCCAATTTCGTCCTTTTACCCTTTATTTTTTAAGTTTTATTATTATTATTATTATAAATTTCATTATTATTATTATTATTACTTTTTTTACTATTATTATTACCATATAATTGTTATTATTTTATTTGGTTGTTATCATTATATATTATTATATATGTATATTACTTATATTATTTATTCCTATTATTATTAAGTATTATTATATTTATATGCATACATATAGTATAATATTTTTTATAATATTATTTGCATTTGTTTTAAAGCTTTAATTACTTTGTATTTATTATTATTATATTTTATTTAGTATTATTCGTTATACTATTTTTATTATTTTACGTTATTACTATTACGTTCCATTATTTTCATTATTATTAAATTTATTGTTTATTAATCTATTATTATTATTAACCTACATATATGTATATGTATATATTTTACGTACCTGTTTTTAATATTATTATTTATTTGTTTCTCAAATACGTATAGGTATATATTTATATATTTATAGTTTTTTTAGCGTTATTATCGTAATATATATGTTATGTTTTATTATGTTTAACACCAGCATTATCGTATAATTGTCTTTACCTGTATTTTCGATATTATTATCGCATGTATTTTTAAATGTTTTGTTTCACGTAGTTTCATTATTATATTTCTTTATATATATACGCTCACGTACATACTTTGTCACTATTATCGTTATATTTTTATATTATTTTATGTGTTTATTCTTAATACCATCATATACATATATATATAGATATATATATATATATCCTTGTATTACATTTTTAATGTCAAAACCCTATATACGTATATTATTTCTTTTCTATATATTACGCATTTTTGTACATACTATTATTATTAGTTATTTTTATGTTATTTTTTATATACTATTATTATGTATACTTTTTCCTAAACCTAGCATTATATGTTCTATATGTGTTAATTATTATTTCATATCTTGCATTACCATTATTATTATACTATATGTATCATTATAATCATTATTATTACGCATGCATTGTTATACGTCTTATTTATCGCATATATTTTTCACCTTTATCATCGTTTGTTTTTAATGTAGCATATTAATTCATATCTTTATTTCTACATCAATATCACTCATCTATAATCTTTTCACATTTCAATAAATAAGGCAATATGCCGATTTTAGCATTATGCCAGTGATTTCATTGCTATTGTTGGGTGAATCACGATTGGCTTGTGTTAAAGCGGGATATCCTCTTCAAAAGAAATAAGAACCCTTAAAATACTCGTATTTTAATCGGATCACGACTAAATCTTAAATTGAACTCGTATTTTTGAAAATTAAGACAACGTATATTTGAAAGATACCAATTTTGGGCGTCGCAGGGTGCTAATACCTTCCCCGTGCGTAACTGACTCCCGAACCCTCTTTTTCTCTGGATTTTTCAACGTAGACCTAAAATGAGCCTTTTACACAAAAACGAATTTTTTCCGTCAGAAAGAGGTTTTATTAGGTGCCCGATCACACCTAAGAAAAAGGATCGGTGGCGACTCCTTTGCTTTCATGAAATTAAAATTCGTTTTCAAGATTTTCAATCGCCACAATTAGCGGCCTAAGCTAAAATTTTTCGTCGCTACAGCTGGCGACTCCACTGGGGAACAGCTTTCGAGAGTCGAATCGAACCAAATGCGTTGTCAAAATTTTCGAAATGCCTTTTTCAAATTAATATTTAGTTGTGATCCTCAAAATTTTGCAAAAACCATGTACTCGCATCTCATTGTAAATGTTTTCTAACTTCTTGTTTACTTGTTTCGAAGCTCTAAATTTCTAAGCTTCGGTTCTCTAAGTCTAGTTTTTAAAATAAAACGAAAGGTTTGTGAGTTTCTCCCCACACACCGTTCACGTGCATTGTTGCATAACATGAGCTCTATACCCGGGCTCCGTCCCTTTTAAGTGAAAGTAAACGCTACGCCTTCGTGAGTTAAATCGTCCCTCCGCACAGGCTAGTGAATACTTTCGGGTTACATATGACTTATGCTTTCGTGAGATAACTCGTCCCTCCGCATAGGCATAAGTAAATGTAATCCCTCGAATTGATCTCGTAAGCCTGTGATGGGCTATGACCGAGGTTCTGTACTAATCTTAGTAGATGACAGTACAGACAATTCGAGTACCTTTCTAGAACCTAAAACCGCATATAATGAACTATACGAGCCACCCAGCTAGAGCCATGCCGAACCTCTGTTCGTTTAGTAGATACCAAAATAGGCACACGGGAGAAACGTCTCTCACCTTTTGTACTTTCGTTTTGTATACAAGGGGTGGGATTTATCCGGTAAAATGAATCGGGTAGCTTAAATGCTTTAATTTATTTTTGCTTATATTTGGTCACTAACCGTGTTTGATTGTCTTTGTTTTATTCCTCATCATGCATCATAGGCATCATAGTAGGACGGTGTTGGCTAAGGATCAGTTGCCAAAAACGGGTTTCAGATGGAAGAGTCGATTGTACAAACGATCGAGACGAACACCGTGGTTCGGGATTGGTCTCTGAGGACTCAAAAAGAAAAGGGAGACAGCCTGGTAGAAGGATGCATTGTCAATCTACCCGAGCGGGTAACTGTGAATGTCCGTCAAAACAATCTTGAGGACTTGGTTTGGATCTGGAATCAGTGGGATTCAGATACTCAGGGTATTTTCACCGAAAGGTACGGGGACATAGCCCATCTGATTGCTGTCAAAGTAGACGAAAGATTGATTCAAGCTATGATCGGATTTTGGGATCCGGGTTACCAGTGTTTCACATTCAACCAAGAAGATATGACCCCTACGATAGAGGAGTATGCTGCTCTGCTGCGTGTCGAAAACATGCAAACCTACAAAATATATGTCAAAGAGCCCAAGCCGATGACATTCAGGAAAAAGTTAGTAAGGCTGACGGATATGACCGATGCATGGGCCGAAAAGCAAATAAAGAAGAAGAATGAAAACAGTTGTGTCCCATGGTTTTCCCTACGAGACCTGGTTTTAAATCATCCTGACATGTTGAAACGGATAAATTTGTTTGCTTTGGCTATCTATGGTTTGGTTGTCTTTCCGAATATTCTCGGACATATAGAAGTAGCGGTAGTGGATTTCTTTGAAAAGTTAAAGCAAGGTGTCAATCCCGCCCCAACCATCCTAGCAGAGACCTTCAGATCTTTGAGCAGTTGCAGAAAAAGAGGGGAAGGACGATTCATCGGATGCGCGCAGCTACTCAACGTTTGGATTTTGAGTCACTTTTGGAAGGTAGAGCGCACGCCGTTCCACATGTTTTCAAAGACATTTTCACCACTGGAAGCTCACCTTAAGAAGGAGTGGCCGAAGGAGGTTACTGAACAGCATTGGGTCCCAGTGTTTCAGAACTTGCGTGCCGAGGACATAGTATGGAGAGCGCCGTGGATACGCCCTTCGCTTTTGTTATACAAAGTCGGAAACCAAGACTGGGTACCACTACTTGGATTGTGGGGAGGGATTGGTTACGCTCCTCTTTTGGTCCAAAGACAGTTCTCTTCACGACAGTTTATACCCGCCACCAGTGGTCTAGCTCAATCAGAGTTTGTTTTTGCGGGCGAAGGTTATATGAAGAAAGTCCAAGACACTGCAAAGGCTTGGAAAAGAATTCATCTGATGGAGTTGGCTTTATATGTTGACACTATCACCCAGGACTACGATGCATGGAGAAAGCAACGGGTAAATAGTTCGCAAGTCTCATCGGCAGATTACGCCTTTTAGAATCCTTTTTCGAAAGAAGTTCCATCCGAGCTAGAGACGGCGAGACAAGAATTTGAACGCGAAAAGACAAAAATGTTACGAGACCTTAGTGCCCTTCAGGAAGAAAACTATCAGCTGAAGATCGATGTTCAGATTGAAAAATCCAGGACCGAGAAAGTGCAAAAGGAAGCTGAGGTCGTAAGAAACGACTTAAGAGATCTCCATTTGGAAAATAAAAAGTTGAGAAGCACTATAAAGAACAGCGGGCTGGGCAAGTCGTCAGCGGAATGGAAAGATGAATTGAGTAATGTCAAAGGTGGGATGGAATTTTGGAAAGGAAAAGCAAAGAAAGAAGAAGGAAAGGCTGCACGGGCTGTAATAGAGTTAAGAAAGAAGTCTGCTGAGTATGAAGCTACATCTGTTGAACTGATGACTAGTCGAGCTAAGCGTCAAGAATTGAAAGAGATGATATGGGATTTAGAAGACACACTACAAGCTCGACAATAACAACTAGATACTCTCTTGGAAGCTTTGGAAGAAAAGAAGGGTCAGTATGATAGAGATACCCGCGCTTACGAAAGAGCCCTCTACAAAAAGGATGAGAATCTCAAATACTTGATCAACGAAATTCGCGCGGCAGCATGCGCATAGTACAAATAGCGGATAAAGCCGAGAGTCTTAGTTGCCAGTTCCCGCCTAGACAGAGATCGAGCATATCAAAATTCTTGGAACGGGTGAAGAATTACGGCAATGTAGCAAGGAAGTTTGTATGAAAGCTGAATCAAATGATGAAAAACGTTTTGTAAATAGACTCTTTTGATTAATGAAATGCCTAGATAGGGGCTGTCTAGAATCAACACCAATTTTTGCATGTGCATTCATAACTAACATTTGACGTGCATTCATAATTAACATTTGACATTCATTCATTCATTCCTTCACTGCATATCCCACGATCATTTGCTAAAAATAGAATCGTATACTACGCAACTGTGACGCTGTAAACCTGGAATCACACCATACGTATAGAACACGTCGACAAGCTAGAGCAATGGAAGCTGAGTTTAACGAAAGAATTGAAAGAATGGAGAGAATTTAGAAAGAGTTACAAGAACAGTTAGCCAGGTCACAACAGGAGACGAGAGACTTGATGATGAGGTCTCGGGAAGAATCTATTGAACAGAAAGATCAAATGACTAAGATGATGGAAATAATGTCGGCCCTAGTCAAAGGAAAAGGACCCCTACAAAACCCTGAGGTTGTGAATCTTGATCAGGATCCGTCTTATCCTCCAGGGTTTACTCCGCCCCACGTGACATATAGAGGATACACACAGGGAGGACCCGCGAGCGTAGAACAACGGCCTGTAACACCCCCTCCTGTAGGACAGGGAGTATTTGTGGCAAACCCAGGAACTGCTCCGGTTGATCCACCTGTCCCTGACCTAGACGATCCGGCAGAAATCGCTAGGTTAAGGATAGAGGATCAAGAAGTCCAAGAAAAGTATAGAAGTTTGGAAGAAAGACTTAAAGCAATAGAAGGCACTGAAGTCTTCTCGGCACTGAACGCTAAAGAACTCAGTCTAGTACCGGACTTGGTCCTACCTCCAAAATTCAAAGCCCCAGATTTTGAAAAATATGATGGCTCGAGATGCCCGAAGGCACATCTCGTTATGTTCTGTCGGAAAATGACTGGTTATGTTAATGAAGACAAACTGCTTATACATTGCTTTCAGGACAGTTTGACCGGATCAGCTCTCCGCTGGTACAACCAGCTCAATAGAGAAAAGATCCGAACTTGGAAGGATCTGGCAGCGGCATTTTGCGAGCAGTACAAACATGTCTCCGATATGGTACCCGACCACATGACACTACAAATGATGGAGAAAAAGCCATCGGAAACGTTCAGACAATATGCGCAGAGGTGGAGAGACATCTCGGCTCAGGTGGAACCTCCATTGACCAAGACCGAGATAGCAGTCCTGTTCATCAATACCCTGAAGGCGCCATTCTATGATAAATTAGTGGGAAGCGCCACAAAGGACTTCTCGGATATTGTCATATCCGGTGAACTAATAGAAAATGCGGTTAAAAGTGGAAGAATGAAAGGAGAAGATTCGAAGAAGGCAGCACCTATGAGAAAAAAGGAGCCAGAAGCCCACATGGTGGGAACCGGAAACCGTTATGCTCCTAGTCCATATCCTAATCAATTTCGACCTCGAAATTACCCGCCATCAAATTTCTATCATCCACAAACCCCCTATTACCAAACACCATCTCCCTACCATTCTTACCCTATCTATGCAACCAATAACCCGAGGCCAGCCGCCACGTTTCCTCAAAATGCCGGCTCCACCCAAAGCTAACCCAGAAACGAACCAAGGCCAGCAAGGCCAAACCCCGAGAGACCCCAATTCACTCCTATTCCGGTATCTTATGGGGAACTATACCCTAAGCTTTTGGAGAAACAATTGATATCTCCCCATTACATGGCACCGTTGAAACCCCCATACCCAAAGTGGTACGACCCAAATGCTAGCTGTGCATACCACGCGGGGAACCAGGGGCACTCTACGGAAAACTACATTGCCTTTAAACGAAGAGTCCAAGGACTAATCGATGCCGGTGTTTTGCGCTTCGACGGTACCGGTGGTGAAACCGGAAACCCGTTCCCAAATCATACTGAAAGAAATGTAAGCGCAGTGGAGGAGATAAATGAATTGCAAACCAGAAGAGTGGTTTCAGAAATAAGCTCACCTTTGCAGAGAATCTGGGAGGTGCTGTTTGAAAAAGGATTACTCTGTCATCCTAAAGGAGTAACCGAGAAAAGAAATACCAACAGTCAAAATTTTTGTGACTTCCATGAAGTCGAAGGACATAATATCCAGTCTTGTGAGCAATTTAAAGAACTACTCTAAGACATGATGAACAACAAAGAAATTGAAATCTTCAATGGAAGAAAAGAGGCCAATGAAGGAGAAATATGTGCCTCTGATAGTCAATCATCGGATCTCCCTTACACGGCTGAACGACCACTGATAATTTATTATGATGCGAGGAGAGAACCGGTAAAACCAAAAATGGTAATTGAGGTGCCATCGCCTTTTCCGTATAACGATAGTAAGGCAGTACCTTGGAAATACGATGTCAATATCGTCACTCCTGAAAGTGAAAAATCCCAAGGCACGGCTGAAAATATCGGAGAAGTTGGTCACTTTACCCGGAGTGGAAGATGCTATTCCAAAGAAGTTGAACCAGCAAAAAGGAATAATGATTCTAAACAAAAGGGGAAGGCACCCATGTTAGAGGCCGAGGCTGAATTGGAAAGTCCACCTGAACGGTAAGAGACTAAAAGGCCTGTGAACGAAGAAGAAGCACAAGAATTCTTGAAATTCATTAAACACAGTGAGTACAACGTGGTTGAACAATTAAGTAAACAACCTGCACGTATTTCGGTATTATCCCTGTTATTGAACTCGGAGCCGCATCGAAATGCCTTGTTGAAGGTATTGAATCAAGCCTATGTAGCAAACAATATATCGATCGAAAAGCTTGATAGATGGATCAATAACTTGAACGCAGATAATTTCATCTCCTTTAGTGATGATGAAATACCACCGAACGGTAGAGGCTCCGTGAAGGCACTGCACATAACAACCCGATGCAAGGGATATATAATACCAAACGTGCTTATTGATAGGATAGAGGATCAAGAAGTCCAAGAAAAGTATAGAAGTTTGGAAGAAAGACTTAAAGCAATAGAAGGCACTGAAGTCTTCTCGGCACTGAACGCTAAAGAACTCAGTCTAGTACCGGACTTGGTCCTACCTCCAAAATTCAAAGCCCCGGATTTTGAAAAATATGATGGCTCGAGATGCCCGAAGGCACATCTCGTTATGTTCTGCCGGAAAATGACTGGTTATGTTAATGAAGACAAACTGCTTATACATTACTTTCAGGACAGTTTGACCGGATCAGCTCTCCGCTGGTACAACCAGCTCAATAGAGAAAAGATCCGAACTTGGAAGGATCTGGCAGCGGCATTTTGCGAGCAGTACAAACATGTCTCCGATATGGTACCCGACCGCATGACACTATAAATGATGGAGAAAAAGCCATCGGAAACGTTCAGACAATATGCGCAGAGGTGGAGAGACATCTCGGCTCAGGTGGAACCTCCATTGACCAAGACCGAGATAGCAGTCCTGTTCATCAATACCCTGAAGGCGCCATTCTATGATAAATTAGTGGGAAGCGCCACAAAGGACTTCTCGGATATTGTCATATCCGGTGAACTAATAGAAAATGCGGTTAAAAGTGGAAGAATGGAAGGAGAAGGTTCGAAGAAGGCAGCACCTATGAGAAAAAAGGAGCCAGAAGCCCACATGGTGGGAACCGAAAACCGTTATGCTCCTAGTCTATATCCTAATCAATTTCGACCTCGAAATTACCCGCCACCAAATTTCTATCATCCACAAACCCCCTATTACCAAACACCATCTCCCTCCCATTCTTACCCTGTCTATGCAACCAATAACCCGAGGCCAGCCGCCACGTTTCCTCAAAATGCCGGCTCCACCCAAAGCCAACCCAGAAACGAACCAAGGCCAGCAAGGCCAAACCCCGAGAGACCCCAATTCACTCCTATTCCGGTATCTTATGGGGAACTATACCCCAAGCTTTTGGAGAAACAATTGATATCTCCCCATTATATGGCACCGTTGAAACCCCCATACCCAAAGTGGTACGACCCAAATGCTAGCTGTGCATACCACGCGGGGAACCAGGGGCACTCTACGGAAAACTGCATTGCCTTTAAACGAAGAGTCCAATGACTAATCGATGCCGGTGTTTTGCGCTTCGACGGTACCGGTGGTGAAACCGGAAACCCGTTCCCAAATCATACTGAAAGAAATGTAAGCGCAGTGGAGGAGATAAATGAATTGCAAACCAGAAGAGTGGTTTCAGAAATAAGCTCACCTTTGCAGAGAATCTGGGAGGTGCTGTTTGAAAAAGGATTACTCTGTCATCCTAAAGGAGTAACCGAGAAAAGAAATACCAACAGTCAAAATTTTTGTGACTTCCATGAAGTCGAAGGACATAATATCCAGTCTTGTGAGCAATTTAAAGAACTACTCTAAGACATGATGAACAACAAAGAAATTGAAATCTTCAATGGAAGAAAAAAGGCCAATGAAGGAGAAATATGTGCCTCTGATAGTCAATCATCGGATCTCCCTTACACGGCTGAACGACCACTGATAATTTATTATGATGCGAGGAGAGAACCGGTAAAACCAAAAATGGTAATTGAGGTGCCATCGCCTTTTCCGTATGAGCGGCTCGAACAACCGAAGAGTATGAGCCCCTGATATTTGATTTCCCGGATGAAGATCTAATATACATCACAGAAAGAGAGTGTGAGTCATCAAAAGGGACGCCCTGGAAGATGAGCTTTGATGGCGCGTCAAATGCCCTGGGGCACGGGATTGGGACAGTCTTAGTATCACCGGAAGGAGATCATTATCCTTTCACTGCTAGACTCAATTTTTTCTGCACCAACAACATAGCAAAATACGAGGCTTGTATCATGGGACTTCGGGCAGCTATTGAACGAAATATCGATGTCTTAGAGGTATACGGGGATTCAGCTCTAGTGATCTACCAAATCCGCGGAGAATGGGAAGTGAGAGATCAAAAGTTGATTAAGTACAGCCATCTGGTAGCTGAATTGATCAAAGACTTCAAAGAAATAACATTTAATTACTTCCCACGTGAAGATAATCAATTGGCTGATGCCTTGGCCACTCTGGCTTCCATGTTTAAAACAAATAAAGAAGCAGAAATAATGCCCCTCAAGATGAGCATATACGAGGTCCCTGCACATTGTTATAGCATCGAGAAGGAGGCTGATGGACGACCATGGTACCATGATATCTTAGAGTATATCAAGAATCAAACGTATCCTGAACAGGCAAACGAGAATGACAAAAGAACAATCAGAAGAATGTCAGTGGGATTTGTTCTTGATGGAGACACCTTGTACAAGAGAGGCAAAGATCAGGTGCTTATGAGATGCGTTGACACCGCTGAAGCCAAGAAAATACTTGAAGAAGTTCACGAAGGAATATGTGGGACCCACTCCAACGGCTTCACTATGTCCAGAAAAATTATGAGACTCGGGTATTACTGGTCGACGATGAAAAGGGATTGCATTAGCTACGCAAGAAAGTGCCACAAATGTCAAATTTATGGCTACAAAATTCATGTAGCTCCTTCTCCCCTTCATGTTATGACGTCTCCATGGCCCTTTTCAATGTGGGGCATGGACGTTATAGGGCCGATTTCTCCCAAAGCTTCTAATGGGCACCGATTCATTTTCGTGGTCATCGACTATTTCACAAAATGGGTAGAAGCTGCCTCATTTGCTAATGTGACAAGGGCCGCTGTCTGTAGGTTCTTGAAAAAGGAAATCATTTGTCGATATGGTTTGCCTGAAAGAATCATCTCAGATAACGCTTTGAATTTGAACAATAAAATGATGACAGAGGTGTGCAAGCAATTTCAAATAAAACATCATAATTCCTCGCCTTATCGCCCGAAGATGAACGGAGCTGTTGAAGCAGCTAACAAGAGCATAAAGAATATCATCGGCAAAATGACAAAGACCTACAGGGACTGGCACGAAAAGCTGCCATTCGCTCTGTTCGCATACCGCACATCTGTGAGGACGTCCACAGGGGCAACTCCTTTCTCTCTAGTCTATGGGATGGAAGCCGTGCTGCCCATTGAAGTCGAGATTCCCTCCTTACGAGTCTTAATAGAGTCGAAACTCGAGGAGGCAGAATGGGTCCAAGCTCGATATGATCAGTTGAATCTCATCGAAGAAAAACGCCTAAAGGCAATCTGTCATGGACAGATGTACCAAAAGAGAATGATTGCGGCCCATAATAAGAAGGTACGGCCAAGAGAATTCCACGAAGGAGAACTCGTTTTGAGAAAGATCCTCCCAATACAAAAAGATTTGCGAGGGAAATGGGCCCTAATTGGGAAGGACCGTATGTCGTAAAGAAGGCATTCTCTGGCGGGGCCTTGATCCTTACAGAAATGGATGGGAAGGAGTTACCAAATCCAGTAAACTCCGATGTTGTGAAGAAATACTACACTTAAAAAAAAAAATGGGGAGATCAAGGTGAAAACCCGAAAAGGGCACCTTGGTCAAACATAGAACATTAGGATGAAAACCCGAAAGGGCGTCCTAATAAAGCAAATCTGGGCCCAAGGGGCAGAAGTAATTTTGAACAGTGGGCCAAGTGACCAGGCTATAGTATGAAGCATTTCTGAAATACTCGAGATCTTCTACACAAGAAGTCTTGCTCAGAAAGATTCTTGATTCAGAAACGTGGCAGAGTTCATGCATTGAATATCTAGAACATTTGTATCCACCAATATGGTTCCTTTTCTTTTATAACACTTTTATCTTTGGCGAACTTTCTTTGTTTGTTACCTTTGAAATTAATATGAAGTCTTTTTCTCATACCTACCTGACCATTTGCATGCATCTTATTATGTTTATTTAATTGATAAATAGTAATATGACATGCTCTGTACAAAAGAAATGTTGAGTATTACTCGGATAGAAAACTAGAGAGACGCAAGGATTTCAAAGCAGGAACAAAAGTTCAACATATACCAAACAAGTGATATCTGAGAAACGCAGTTTACTTGTAAAGCTTGAAAGATGGATATAAAGCCTGAAGAGAAACTTAAGAATCCTAGCGTTGAAAGCAGATCATCACGATAAGCAAAACAGGAGCTCGAAAGCAAGAACAAAAGCTCAGATGGGGCAAGATCACTGCGAGAGTCGTGATGAAAAGAGATCACGACAAACGAATGCAAGGCACATAACATGTTCATGTAGGCATGAATGCATTTAAGGCAAATAGGTGCATATCACGATAACATCATGCATGACATATACAGGTATTCCAAACAGAGCAAAAGGTTTTGGGAAAGCTATCCAAATCAAAGAAAAGATACTTGAATTCCACCATGTGAGAAATTCTGGGTGATTTTAATTTATGCCTTCGAAAATCAACTCATAGTGCGAGAAGTGAGTTGAGCCTCAGGACACGCTGAGGTATTTTCAAGTTCTGTTATGTTTCAAAAAAATCAACTCATATTGCGAGAGGTGAGTTGAGCCTCAAGACACGTTGAGGTATTTTAATTTCTGTTATCTAACTCATATTGCGAGAAGTGAGCCAAACCTTAAGTCACGACGAGATGTTTTCAACATCCGTCTTTAATTTATGTTTTCAGAAATCAGCTCATATTGCGAGGAGTGAGTTGAGCCTCAAAACACGTTGAGGTATTTTTAATTTCTGTTATTGACTCATTTTGCGAGAAGTGAGTCAAACCTCAGGTCATGCCGAGGTACTTTCGAATCCAGTTTTCTTCAAAATCAGCTCATATTGCGAGAGGTGAGCTGAGCCTCAAGACACGTTGAGGTACTTTTAACTTATGTTTCAAAATCAGCTCATATTGCAAGAGGTGAGCTGAGCCTCAAGACACGTTGAGGTACTTTTAATTTATGTTTTAAAATCAGCCCATATTGTGAGAGGTGAGCTGAGCCTCAAGACACGTTGAGGTACTTTTAACTTATGTTTCAAAATCAGCTCATATTGCGAGAGGTGAGCTGAGCCTCAAGACACGTTGAGGTACTTTTAATTTATGTTTTAAAATCAGCTCATATTGCGAGAGGTGAGCTGAGCCTCAAGACAAGTTGAGGTACTTTTAATTTATGTTGCTAAAATCAGCTCATATTGCGAGAGGTGAGCTGAGCCTTGAGGCACGTCGAGGTACTTTTAATTTCAGTTTTAGCTCAACTCATATTGCGAGAGGTGAGTTGAGCTCTTTTTAGTTCCTTTTAATTTGTGCTTCAAAACCAACTCATATTGCGAGAGGTGAGTTGAGCTCTTTTTAGTTCTTCTTAATTTTATGTTTCAAAGATCAACTCATATTGCGAGAGGTGAGTTGAGCTCTTTTAATTTCAGCTTTTATTTCCTGCTTTTCAAAAGTCAACTCATATTGCGAGAGGTGAGTTGAGACTTTTCAATGTCTGTTTGTAATTTCTGTTTCTCAAAGGTTAACTCATATTGCGAGAAGTGAGTTAAGCCTTGGACCTCATGTCCAGATATTTTCAGATTCTATTCTTAAACGTTCGCTTTTCAAGAGCCAACTCATATTGCGAGAAGTGAGTTGAGCCTCAGTTTGCACACTGAGGTACTTGCAATTTATGTTTCAAAAATTAACCCATATTGCGAGAATGCGCAGGTCGAGCAATTTTTAACTTCGTCTCAATAAAGGATAAAGATTGGAGCTGATTAAAGACATCAGATTTTGCCTTCTTGAAGCTGCAATGGAGCCAGTTGAAGATACAAATTGTGCTTCTTTGAAGTTATAAGGGACCCAATCAAAGATGTAGACCTTGCATCCCCAGTGAAGTCGCAGAGGCGCAAATTGAAGCTACAAGTTTCATCTTTCTAAAGTTATAGCAGAGAAGATTGAAGATACAAGATCTCATCTCTAAAAATTCTAGAAGAGTAGATCACGACGAAGAGAAGATAGATCGAGGCTACAAGGCAGATCCCAGAAGTTGCGATGGATTGAACCTAAAGCTACGAGAGGCGGTGAGTTACTTAAGAAAGGAAGCCCCAGAGCAAGTCAGAAGCTAGCAAGACCAGGCAAAATTGGCCTTTCTTTATGTCTTTGCTCTATTCCCGTTACACGACAATGAGCAAAGAGGGGCAGCTGTAATAGCCAATTTTGGCCCATATAAACCAAATAAAACCAATGTCCATTTACAATGCCCGGTAGGCCCAATTTACAAAATCCAAAAAACTCAATTACAACCTTAGCCCAACATTTACAACCAATTACCCGTTGACCCTTACCCGAAACCCTAACTACACTAACCTAACCCTAACCTAACAGAAACCCTAGCCCCTAATCGAAGCTGCCGCCTCATCCTCTGATGTCTGCCAACAGTGTGGTTCTGCCCACTTGGCCTCTGTCACTCTGACAGCTCTGCCCACCGGTCAAATCCACCGCCTTGGCTCCTCTCAGCACCGCCCTCCACTTGCCACAGTACCTGCAAAGCATTTAAACAGGAATAGATAGAAAAGAATAGAAAAATAGTTTGTAAAGGCTATAAAAGCCGATTCAAATTACAATGTAGAGGGTTCGGATTTTCTAATACAATCAGAGAGTGTTAGCACCAAAATATCAGAAATTCAAAATAAACAGCGAAGGGAACACCCCGAATCTAGAAACATCAAAGCAGAGTCGATAGTGAGGTGATTTCTTTTTTCTATTTTCGTGCATATATGTTTAAAAACCACAGAAATAATATCAAAATATTTTTTTTAAAAAAAGGAAAAAATATAAAAAATTACCTTTTTCCGGCCACCGGAACGGTGGCCGGAACGACGGCGGACGGTGGCACGCGGTGGTCCGGTGACCGGCCGGTGACCGGACGTTGACCGGTCCGGCGACCGGAGCCCGGAGCCCCCCTTCTCTTTTCCTTCCCTCTCCCCCTCTTCTCTCCCCTCTCCTCTCTTCCCCTTTTCTTTTTTTTTCTCTCCGGGTAACAAATGAATCAAAAATAAAAAAACTCACCTTTTATACTAACCGACCTGGGTCGGGTCGACCCGACCCGCTCCGCCTAGGATCCGCGTGCTCTGACGTCATAGGGGCTTATTGCGCAATCGGTCCTTCCGCTTTCTTTTAAATTTACGATTAAGTTCTGTCTCCTTTGCAATTTGGCCTAGATATTTGTCCCGTTTTCAATTAGACCCCAAATCGATGCGCAGCGTTTTAAAACCGGGGGTAAATTGTTGTTTTGGTCCCCTTAAACTTGATCCGTGTTCTAATCGGTCCTTTTTACTTGTTTTATTTTAAAATCTGGCCCGAACTTTTGATTCTGCTTCCAATTTTGTCCTTTTACCCTTTATTTTTTAAGTTTTATTATTATTATTATTATAAATTTCATTATTATTATTATTACTTTTTTTACTATTATTATTACCATATAATTGTTATTATTTTATTTGGTTGTTATCATTATATATTATTATATATGTATATTACTTATATTATTTATTCCTATTATTATTAAGTATTATTATATTTATATGCATACATATAGTATAATATTTTTTATAATATTATTTGCATTTGTTTTAAAGCTTTAATTACTCTGTATTTATTATTATTATATTTTATTTAGTATTATTCGTTATACTATTTTTATTATTTTACGTTATTACTATTACGTTCCATTATTTTCATTATTATTAAATTTATTGTTTATTAATCTATTATTATTATTAACCTACAATATGTATATGTATATATTTTACGTACCTGTTTTTAATATTATTATTTATTTGTTTCTCAAATACGTATAGGTATATATTTATATATTTATAGTTTTTTTAGCGTTATTATCGTAATATATATGTTATGTTTTATTAGGTTTAACACCAGCATTATCGTATAATTGTCTTTACCTGTATTTTCGATATTATTATCGCATGTATTTTTAAATGTTTTGTTTCACGTAGTTTCATTATTATATTTCTTTATATATATACACTCACGTACGTACTTTGTCACTATTATCGTTATATTTTTATATTATTTTATGTGTTTATTCTTAATACCATCATATACATATATATATAGATATATATATATATCCTTGTATTACATTTTTAATGTCAAAACCCTATATATGTATATTATTTCTTTTCTATATATTACGCATTTTTGTACATACTATTATTATTAGTTATTTTTATGTTATTTTTTATATACTATTATTATGTATACTTTTTCCTAAACCTAGCATTATATGTTCTATATGTGTTAATTATTATTTCATATCTTGCATTACCATTATTATTATACTATATGTATCATTATAATCATTATTATTACGCATGCATTGTTATACGTCTTATTTATCGCATATATTTTTCATCTTTATCATCGTTTGTTTTTAATGTAGCATATTAATTCATATCTTTATTTCTACATCAATATCACTCATCTATAATCTTTTCACATTTCAATAAATAAGGCAATATGCCGATTTTAGCATTATGCCAGTGATTTCATTGCTATTGTTGGGTGAATCACGATTGGCTTGTGTTAAAGCGGGATATCCTCTTCAAAAGAAATAAGAACCCTTAAAATACTCGTATTTTAATCGGATCACGACTAAATCTTAAATTGAACTCGTATTTTTGAAAATAAGACAACGTATATTTGAAAGATACCAATTTTGGGCGTCGCGGGGTGCTAATACCTTCCCCGCGCGTAACTGACTCCCGAACCCTCTTTTTCTCTGGATTTTTCAACGTAGACCTAAAATGAGCCTTTTACACAAAAACGAATTTTTTCCGTCAGAAAGAGGTTTTATTAGGTGCCCGATCACACCTAAGAAAAAGGATCGGTGGCGACTCCTTTGCTTTCATGAAATTAAAATTCGTTTTCAAGATTTTCAATCGCCACAATTAGCGGCCTAAGCTAAAATTTTTCGTCGCTACAGGGTATTTGCAACCCTGGCCCCTCCGCGTTTCTGAGGATTTGCAATCAGGTTCTTTTAATTGTAATTTGGCCTAGAAATTTATCCCATTTTTCAATATTGGTCCTCTCTGCAACGATACCGTTTTAAAGACCCCGATAAATTGCTATTTTAGCCCCTATTGTTTTAACCCGTGTTCTAATACGACCCTATCTTTCGTTTTTATTTTAAAATTCATCCCGTCTATTCTATTTTGCTTCCAATTTAGTCCCGATTATCATTTTATTATTTTGCTTCGTTATTCTATTTCTTTTTTATTATTTTTATTATTAGTACTGTTATTATATTATATATATTATTTATATTATTCTATCATTATTACTATTATACGTATTTTCTTTAAGTATTAGTATTTTTGTTACTATTATTAAATTTATTTTTAATGTCAGTATTATTATTACTATTGTTATTAACATTATTATTATTACATATGTATAATGTATTATGTATTGTATATGTTGCGTTTTATATATACTATATCATACATTTATATATATTATGTTTTTTAATATTATTATTATGTATGCTTATATATATATAGATATATTTAAATGGATTTATTAATAGTTTGCTTTTAACAATCATCATTCCCTATATGTATTATGTATATTCCCAATACTATGTTTTATATTTTGTATACGTATTTTAATATTATTTATATATTATTTTATGTATATACTTTTCAACATTACATTATGTATGTATTTTAATATCATATTATGTATGCATTATACATATATCTTAATACTATATTATACGTATACATTTGAATATTTCATTTTTAAATAATTACATATGTCTTTTGATATTATATTATTTATATATATTATCATCTTATATATATATTTTTATATAACTATACTATGTACATATTATTACATCTATCTTACTACTATTATTTTAATATTATTATTACCATTATCATTACTATTTTATATTATTATTATATTATACCCGATATTATTTTTAATATTATATTTTATTATCATGTACTTACTATTATATTTTTTGCTTTCATTATCATTACCTAGTACTTCCTTTCTAATATTATTATATTTTATTTCTATATCGCTATTATTATTATTATTATTATTATTATTATTATTATTATTGGTATATCACTTTCATTGTTCACATTAGTATTATTTTTGCTCGAAACTTACATACATATTGTTATGCTCCTTTTTAATCTTATATTTTTACTTTATATACTATGTAAATGCTCTTAATACTTTTATTTCTAATATATACGTATATATTATATACGAATATTTAGTATTATCGTATACCTATATTTAATATACGTGAACTTGTGAAATATTATTAATAGTTATAGTTATTATTATCGGTTTTAATACTCATACCTTGTATATATACATATATATTTTAAATACTATCATGCGTATTTCATATCTTGTACATATATTTTTAGCATTGCATATTATATTATGTATATATATATGCTTATTTTTCTTTTATTATTATGTATGTATTGTGTTTCTTTATACCATATTTTTAACATAATATTATATAAACTTTTCATCCACATTATATTTTTACGTGTTTACATATATATATATATAAGTATATAGCGTTGTTAGTATTTTACTATTATGCTTTCATCTTACTTTTCACTACATATATACTCATTTTTTTATTTCATGTTCAATGCAATTGTCATATTTATTGTTTGTTTTGTTATATTTCTACTCTTATGTTTCATTTCTTTCCATTTTAGCATTTATTATCTAAAAAATATTTTTTCCACGTTTTTATTTTAATAAATAAGGCAACGTACCGACTCAACATTAAGTCATTGATTTCATCGCTATGTTGGGTGAATATCAATCGGCTCGTGTTGAAACCAGGACGTCCTTTTAGAAAACCAAAAAATAAAATTTCTTGTTCCTTTCTATCGGATCACGACTAACTGTCAAATTGGACTCGCATTTTTGAGAATTAAGACAACACATGTTTAATAGGATACCAATTTTGGGCGTCGCGGGGGTGCTAATACCTTCCCCGCGCGTAACCGACTCCCGGACCCTATTTTTCTCTGAATTCTAACGCAGACCTAAACTCGGCCTTCTTTTACCCGAAAATAAATTTTTGTTAAAGGTGTCCGATCACACCTAGAAAAAAGGATCGGTGGCGACTCCCTTGTTTTAATAAAATTCAGATTTCAAGTTTTCAATAGATCACCACAATTAGCGACCAAAGCTACTAAAACCAATTTTACGTCGCTACATATATATATATATATTACATAAAGTTGAATATTATATGACATACTCCTTTATGATTTAACTACAGCTCCTCTGCCTGCAGTTGTTGGAAATTTGAAAAGTCTTGTGAGTTTAAATATATCAACAAACAAATTGGTTGGATCCATTCCTTCTACTCAGGCTCACTTCACCAATCTGACATCCCTGTTGTTTTATGGTTAAGGATGAAAATTATTATTGGTTGAGAATTTGAAATAAATGTGAATAACGGATTTGGATCGACTCCACATAACTAGTTACAAAATAGTAAAATTTTGCTTTCAACAAGGTTCAAATACATGATCTTTAATATTTAAAATTATGTTTTAACCATCAATATTAATCTTCAAATTTAGTTAAAGTTTAAACAAATTATTAAATAATATAAAATATCAACAAAAATATTTTTAAGATTAAATATTTTAATTAATAATAGATATAATAAACTTAATTTAATTCATTACCTTCTCTGCAACAGAAAACAGAGGAAAGACAGAATGATAGGTCTAGGAAGGAATTAATTAGGATCTTGCTATAAAAAATGACATGTTTGAAGCTTTTCAAGTCTGGGTGGGGTGGCCTATAAGAAGCTTCCATGAGTCTGGCTGATGGGTGAAAGAACTGCTGAGTTGGGCAACCATATGCCATGTTGTTTCCGTATTAATTTATATAGTTGAATTAAGCTACTCCAAATATTAGGTAATTAACAGAAAGATTTCATGGAATGGTATTAGTAAAATAAAAGACTCCAAGAAAAGTCAATATATAACGCCACAAGTTTTAAAATTGGTTATTATGAATTTATGACAATTGTCTGTCTGTTTCAGTGATTAAGTGTTCTAGGTGTGTGTGGGAGGTCCTAAGTTTAAGCCACAACTTAGGTAAATTTGGGTATTTATTTTTATGAGTAAAAGCCCTATCTCTAGTAAGTAGGCTTTTATTTAATGTCAGTAGAATTATATTAGAATAGGCTTGCTGGTCTAGTGGTTAAATGGGGTGTTGGAGTGATTGAGGTCTTGTGTTTGAATCCTTACGTGGGCAAAGGGAAATAATTTTTGCTATCAGTTCGGCAAGAGTTGGTTTTGACTGGGTTGCTGAGTAGAAGTGGCATGGTGGGGGAGTGTTGGAGCATTTTTAGGAAGAAAATAAGGGATTTAAGATATCCCAATTTTGGTGTAGCAAATTTCGGCTCTCCGTTCCCACTCTGAATTTCTGACATTTTCCTCTTTTGTTCTTTTGTTTTCCTTGCCGAATTCATCCTAAGTTTCTTTTTTTTTCTTTCTTTTTCCTTCTTTCATCCTTGAGTATTGTTTTCTCCCTTGCGTCGAAGAATGCATTGGTGCGATTTCGGTAGGTTGTTCCTTCCTTTTCTTGTAGTTGCTTATCGTTAGAATAGAAATCTAAATCATTTTCTGGAATTATTTGTTTAGGAAAAAGTCTTTGAGCAGTGAATTCGTTTTGTGGATTCAGAAGTGGTTGCAGAAGTTCTCTGTTAGCGGTAAAGCGAGATTTGGGAAATTCTTTAATGGTGAATTCGCTAGTTTCAATTTTTAATTTGCTAATCGATGTTGTATACACTGATTTTAGGTTTTGGAGTGCTTGGGGTTGATTTAGCTTCATTATGAAACCAGGTGTGTACCCAAAAACACAAAAAATGAGAATCGACGAAAGCCGAAAAATAAAACTGTCAACGCCACACGAGCGTGTGGTTGCCCGTGTGGAAGGCCGTGTGACATTACACGGGCATGTGATGACGAACCAGGCCATGTGTACATGATGCAGCCGTGTGATGGCCGGATGAGGCCGTGTGCGACACACGGGCATGTAGGCTCACAGGGGTGAACCACACAGGCGTGTAGGATTCTGAGCTAGGCCATGTGATCCACACGACCAAGGTCAATTTAGGCAGTGTGGGCCCACACAGGCAAGCTACATGTGTGAGCCCATTTTTTTAAAATATTCTGTAAGGTTGTACGGGTCGCCCAAGTCGACTGTGGACCTATTCTAGGGTCGGTAAGCATTACTAGACCCTTAATCATGTGATCTGATTATGTGTTATCTGTACTAAGCATGTTACACTTAGCATGCATACTAGTTTGAATGTATGAACTGTTATCTGGATTATAGCATGTCATTCATCATATGTTGCATTGTATTGCAGTGGGTTAATGAAATTGAAGGAAGTATCTGAAAGGCTTTTAAGCCTGTTATCTGGTAGCTAAGCTGCATATTTCTGATATGTGCCGCATTTCGGTACTATATTGTGTATAGGGATGGATGGGTGTTATAAACCCTATTTGGTGTGCAGAGATGGGTTGGTGTTTTATACCTCACAAGGATACAGGGGCGAAGCCAGAAAAATTTTTTAGGAGGGCCGGATGAAATTTTAATTTTTTATAGTTTATAACTTTATAATTTGTAAAGGATTAAATCAAATTTTTATAATTTTAGAGGGGCCAAAGTACAAATTTACCTTTACTAATTTAAAATTTTTAAAAAATTTTAAGGACCTTAAAAGTAATTTTACATTTTAGGGGAGTCAGAGCCCATGCCAGCCCCTTTGGCTTCACCCCTATGGGGATGGTTGGAGTTGGTGTGTGGGCCAGTGGGTTGTAATCTGATTTCTGTTTTGTATGTTGTATCAAATTGGGCTAAGGCCCTAATTCATATCTGATTTTGTATCTGAGTGGGCTAAGGCTTACACCGATTCTGTAATGGGCTAAGGCCTGAACTACATGGATATATGACTGATTTCTGATGTTATGTTGTGTGCATGTTTTCTGTGGGGATTACACACTAAGTTTGCAAAAACTCACCCTTTTCTATTTAATCTTTTCAGGTAATCCCTAGCGTTAGACGGATCGGAGCTGCAGTGGACTTAGCAGTGACCACCACGGTTTCGTACTTTTTAATTTAGTTTTTAAGTTATATATTTCCTCTTTTAATTTGGGTTTCATTATATAATTTTTGGGACTTGGACTGTTTGGTTTAAATTTGAGGATTTTGAATTGTTTTACAAATTTAGTACTGCTAGACACGACAAAATTGAGTTTTTGCTAAAGATAACGGTTTTCACCACTTGAGCAGTTTTTCCCTCAAACAAAATGCTATTTGAAAGTTTCCACTAAAGAAGAGATACCTTAATTAACTTAACGATGAATACACGTTTTCTGGATTAATTAAAGCTAATAACTGAAACGGTTCTTATTGATCAACGCGTTATCGAACCCATTCCATGTGACACCGCCCAGATTCGGCTATAATGTCTAGGCCGGGTTTGGGGTGTTACATTTAGTGGTATCAGAGTCAGGTTACAAAACTCGGTTTTGGATTTGGGTTTTAAAGATTAATTTTGAAGAAACAATTTTTAAAATGAATTGAAATATTTTTTTGGATTAAGTATATGGTACACCGAGTCTCCAGTGTCGATCCAGTAAGTGTTCTAAAACTTTGATAAGTTGATCTGAAAATATGTTTAGAATATTCTAAAACTACTTTAGGTAGTATACTATACTAAAACACTTCAGGTTGTGTAAACTGAAAACCATAGTAAACTAGGATTTGCGATAACAGACTCTAAACATTTTAATATTATATTGCATAAAATATCTGTTAATAAATATCAGAATTGTTAGCTAATGCATAAAACTTTTAACACAGATAAACTTTGAATTTACGATAAGCACACAAGGTACTCACGGACGGGGTACTAGAGGCCGTGGTAGAGGACGTAGAGGGGCTCAAGCTGGGTCCTCATCATTTGGTAATCTGCCTAACTTGGATACAAGTGAGACACCTATATCACCTGCGACAGAGACTAGGTCTCGAGATCACGTGGCTAGGGACAATGCATTGTCCCAGGCTATGTTGAGGATATTAGAGAGGGCCGTTGGGCCCAACACTGAATCTGGGGATAGAGGGTCAGTTACAGAACAACCCCAGTCTAATGGGGCAGAGTTATTCAGGGGTGTCACTAAGTCACCCCTTACGTGGCCGAATATTGGATGGAGGCCACGAAATGAATTATGGACAACCTGGACTTTACTACTAAGCAGAAGCTTAAGGGGGTTGTTTCTTTACTCCACGACGAAGCATACCAGTGGTGGCTGACAGTTAAGGAGGGCATTCAACCCGACCAATTGACTTGGGACTATTTTAAGACTACGTTCCAGAGTAAGTATGTGGGAGCCAGCTACATTGATGCTAGGAGGCATGAGTTTCTTAATCTTACATAGTGGGATCGTTTAGTGGCCAAATATGAGGCCGAGTTTCTGATATTGAGCCGTTATGTGCGGGGCATGGTGGTGGTCAAGTATAAGCAATGCGTTTATTTTGAGGCTAGACTCAGGGACAATTTGCAATTTCTGATAACTCCGTAGAGGGAGCGTGACTTTTCTGCTCTAGTTGAGAAAGTGAAGATTATCGAGGAGGTGAAACGCACTGAGCGTCAGAACCGGGATAAGGAAAGGGGCAAGAATAAGAGGGATATATAGCCCTCAAGTTTTGTGATGGGGCCTAAGAAAAAGGCCAAATCTAACGGGCCAGTGAGAGTTGGGCCTCCTATTGTACCTATTAGGATCACGCTTTATGTACATTGTAGTAGACATCATCTGGGCAAATGTTGGAGGACTACTAGGGAGTGTTTGAGGTGTGGATCTATAGAGCATCGTGTTCGAGAGTATCCGTTGAGGGCCGCTCAGGTGCAAGATCTGGGTTCTAATACTGCACAGCTGTCGAGGGTAGTTCAGCAGCCACCCAAGGGCCGAGGTCAAGCCAGGGGTGGTAACAATATGGGCCGAGGTCAAAGGGCACAGGGCAGAGGTGTTGGACTGACTCAGGTGAGGCATCCTGCATTGGTTTATACTGCTCGTCGCCGTAAAGATCAAGATGCTTCGGACATTATCACAGGTACATTTTTAATTTATAATGTACCTTATTTGGCATTGATAGACATAGGCTCTACACACTCTTACGTAGTTGGTACTGTATCTAAAACCTTGAGGATTTTGGTTAAGAGTACTCTTAGTGAGGTAACTGTTATGAGTCCATTGGGCAGTCCATCGGAGTGAGTAAATTGTATAGAGACCTCCTGTTAGAAGTTCAACAGACAATATTTCTGACTGATTTGATAGAGCTTCTATTTGGGAAGTTTGACTTGATTCTGGGGATGGACTGGCTAGTTAAACATCGGGTAAGTCTAGATTATGAGACGAAAAAGGTTGTTTTAAGGACCAAGGAGGACAGCGAGGTAGTTGTGATTAGGGAATGACAAGACCATCTGACTAATGTGATTTTGGCATTAGTGGTAGAAAAGTTGGTTCAAAAAGGATGTGAGGCATTTTTAGCCTACGTTAGTGTTTCTAATTCTGGAGATTCTTCGGTAAATGACATCAAAATTGTGAAAGATTTCCCAGATGTTTTTCAGAAGAAGTATCGGGTTTGCATTAGAGCCAAGAAATAGAATTTGGGCTTCAGCTTATTTCAGGTATAGCTCCGGTGCCTATCGCCTCTAACCGAATGGTACCGAAGCAGCTTACAAAGCTTAAGGCTCAGATTCAAGAGCTATTGGATCATGGGTTTATTCGCCCCAGTGTGTCTCCGTAGGGAGCACCTGTTCTATTTGTGAAAAAGAAAGATGGGACAATAAGGATATGTATCGACTACCGTCAGTTGAACAAGCTAACGATTAAGAATAAATACCCACTTCTGAGGATAGATGATTTATTCGACCAATTCAGAGGGGCTTTTGCGTTTTCTAAGATCGATCTACAATCAAGTTATCATCAGTTGAGAGTTAAGGAGGCTGATGTGCATAAGACTATATTTAGGACTTGATATAAACATTACGAGTTCCTAGTTATGCCCTTTGGTTTGACTAATGCACCAGCGGTATTTATGGACTTGATGAACCGTGTGTTCCAGCCTTATCTAGACCGGTTTGTGGTAGTCTTCATCGATGATATTCTAGTGTATTTTAAGTTTGAGGACGAGCATGATGAGCATCTTAGAGTGGTTCTACAGACTCTTCGTGAGAAATAGTTGTATGCGAAGTTCAGTAAGTGTGAATTCTGGCTCCGAGAAGTGACCTTTTTAAGATATGTGGTTTCTGCTGAGGGGATTCATGTTGATCCTTGTAAGATTGAAGCTGTGTTGGATTGGAAATAGTCGAAGAATGTATCTAAAATTCGTAGCTTTTTGGGGCTAGCTGGGTATTATCGATGCTTTATAGAAGGGTTCTCATTGATCGCAGCTCTGATAACTAAGCTTCTGCATAAGGGAGTTCCTTTCGTTTGGACTGATGCACAGGAGGAGAGCTTTGATAAGCTCAAGACTGCTCTAATTTAGGCTCCTATTCTGATATAGCCTAAGCCTGGTAGAGACTTCGTGGTATACAGTGATGTGTCGCATGTGGGTTTTGATGCAAGATGGTAAGGTGATAGCTTATGCGTATTGTCTGCTCAAGACTCATAAGGCTAATTATCCAATGCATGATTTGGAGTTGGCAACGATAGTCTTCACTCTGAAAATTTAGAGGCACTATCTGTACGGTGAGAAGTGTACTATCTACACTGATCACAAAAGCCTCAAATTCTCCTCACTCAGAAGGAGTTAAACCTTAGGCAACATAGATGGTTTGAACTGCTTAAGGATTATGACTGCACTATCGAGTATCATCCTGTTAAGGCCAATGTAATGGCCGATACATTGAGTCGTAGGGCTATGACTGATCTGAGAGCGATGTTCGCTTGACTTAGTCTTTCGACGATGGGAGTCTATTGGCAAAACTTCAGGTTAAACTGACATAGATTGATCAGATCATAGTTAAACAGTTGAGGGATAAGTCTCTTGAGTTGCATTTTAGTCAGGTTGAGTATAGGGTTCCTACTGATTTTGAGATTAACAGTGATGGGGTACTGTGTTTCCACGGTCAAATTTGCATACCGAATGATGAGAATTTGAGACTGTCGATTCTGAGGGAGGCGCATAGTAGCCCTTATACAATGCATCTCGGTGGGAATAAAATGTACTGTGATCTGTAGGAGTTTACTGGTGGCCAGGGTTGAAGTGGGAGGTTACCGATTTCGTTGCTCGTTTTTGACTTGTCAGCGGGTTAAGGCTGAGCATCAGTTACCTTCGGGTTTGCTGCAACCGGTTAAGATACCGATGTAGAAATGAGAGCGAGTAACGATGGACTTCATTAGTGGGTTGCCTCTAACACCCACTAAGAAGGATTTTATCTGGGTCATCGTGGATCAATTGACTACGTCTACTCACTTCATCCCGGTTAGGACAAACTTCTCTCTATAGAAATTGGCTAAACTCTACATTTCTAAAATAGTGAGGTTACATGGGGTACCTGTCTCGATCATTTTTTATAGGGATTTTCATTTCACGTCTCGGTTTTGGAAGAAGCTTCATGAGGATCTGGGTTCAAGATTAGACTTCAGTACCGCTTTTTATCCTCAGATAGATGGTCAGTCGAAGAGGGTGATTCAGGTACTGGAGGACATGTTGAGGAGCCGTGTTATCAATTTTCGATGCAGTTGGGAGTTCTTGCCATTAACGGAGTTCGCCTACAATAACAGCTACCAGTTTAGTATACAGATGACACCTTACGAGGCCTTGTATGGTCGTAAGTGTCGCACTCCCTTGTGCTGGACTGAGTTGGGTGAGCGACGTGTTCTGGGTTCGAAATTGATTTCTAAAACTAAGGATAAAGTTAGATTGATTTGGGATTGACTAAAAACGGCTTCTGATAGGCAGAAGTCTTACACAGATCTGAAGCATCGAGAGATAGATTATTCTGTGAGAGACTTCATTTTCCTCAAGGTCTCGCCATGGAAGAAGGTATTGAGGTAAGGTCACAGGGGCAAGCGAAGCCCTCGGTTTATTGGGCTGTACCAGATTCTAAAACGAGTTGGACCAGTGGCATATCAGTTGAACTTACCTCTAAATTTGGATCACATTCATGATGTGTTCCACGCCTCGATGTTGAGACGTTACCGTTCTGATCCCACGCACATTGTTCCTGTAGAGGAGATCGAGGTTAGGCTAGACCTGACTTTCGAGGAGGAGCCAGTACAGATTTTAGATCGCGATATTAAGATTTTGTGGAGGAAATCTATCCCCTTAGTGAAGGTGTTGTGGTAGAATCATAGCACTGAGGAGGCCACTTGGGAGCCAGAAGATTCGATGCGTCAACAGTATCCTCACCTCTTCTGATCAGGTAAAATTTCGAGGCCGAAATTTTCTTTTAGGGAGTAGAGTTGTAACACCTCAAGTTTTAAAATTGGTTATTCTAAATTTATGACAACTGTCTGTCTGCTTCAGTGGTTAAGTGTTCTGGGTGTGTGTGAGAGGTCCTAAGTTCAAGCCACAACTTGGGTAAATTTTGGTATTTTTTATGAGTAAAAGCCCTATCTCTAGTTAGTAAGCTTTTATTTAAATGTTGGTAGAATTATATCAGAATGGGTCCGCTGGTCTTGTGGTTAAGTGGGGTGTTGGAGTGATTGAGGTCCTATATTCGAATCCCTGCATGGGCATTTAGAATTGACAGGAACTGGCAGTGGATTATTGTTCTTAGCAGAAGCAGATCCGGTGGAGGTGGCTATGAATGCACAACACGAGCAAGACTCCAGGACCTAAACTGAAGCGAATGATACAATGAATGAAATACTAAAAGAAAGGTAAAATAAACTGAAGAGAACAAATCTAAATTTGAAGAAATAAATTTCTTTGAATTTTATGAATGATTCGCTTAGTTTGATTCTCTGCTAAAACTACATAACTATACTAATACATTATTCCTCAACTGCTGTTAACAGATATGCTAACAACTTAGAGCAAACTAATTGCACACACTAACTGCTTGACTTTCAGCTGCTTAACCTTCAGCTTAGCTACTTTCAGCTTAGTTATACTATTAACAGAAAGAAAGCACAAACGCAGATCAAATTGGAGAATTTCTTTATTATAATATATGATATATCACGTAAACCGTATTTAATTAGACTAGTCTAACAAACAATTAATCATGTTTTGTTTGTCTCAAAAAGATAAAAAAGTAAGTTGGCAAACAAGTGAAAAAGCATTCATCATGGAAAAGGCTTTGCTAAAGTGCATTATTATTAATATTAAAAAAAAAAAAAACTAAGTTGAAAGAAGGTTTCTGAGTTGTTGCCCATCATAAAACCCCACACGCAAAGTTAGTCATTTAAGATGAAATTACAGCAGCAGGTCCACAAATATTGTGGGAACAAATTTGATATTGTTTATTTTTCTTGCTGGTTTTTCAAAATATATTGAAATCGAAAAAAGAAAAAACTTACATAGAATAAAGATTGTATGTGATGAGATTTTGAATTGGAAAACTTTAGGTTGATTGTGAGGAAATTGTCAATAAACTTCAGATTTCATTTTATCGTCGTTCTCTGCAAATCTTTCTTGGAAATTTCTAATGTAAACTGAACTAGAAAAGTAGATGTCACGAGAGCAAATGAGGTGCATTGCACAATTTATGGGGCAGATAATTGCTATACTGATTAGCTTGTAGAGGGTAGGGTGCAATTAAGTCGAATTTGAATATTGTTAAGTTCAATTTAAAATTTGGAATTCGATACTCGGTTTGAGTTTAATCGAACACTTGTTATTAAGTTCGAGCTCACTTGAGATATAATTGAGCTACTTGAACTCGAATTTGAACTCGATTAAGTTCGTTTATCAATTTTTGTATTCGAATTCGACTTGATAATTAAGAGCAATAATGTAACTTAATAATATAAAAAATATGAAAAATATGTTAGGACTCACAAGCTCAACTCAATAATTACTTAATAGAGTTCGAATTTTTCGATTCAAATTTGAATAATATTGCAAGTATAAGTATCTCATTTACACACCTAATAGAGGGGGTTGAGGACAAAAAAAAAATGACTCTTAGCAAATAAGGTTCTTTTACATGTATAATATAATATAATACAATATAATATAATATAATATATGGGTAAATTATATTTGTTGTCATCCAACTATGATTTTTTTTTTATTCACTCAACTTTGAAAATGTACAAAATGGTCACTCAACTATTCAATTTTGTTTTTGTTTGGTCACTCAACTATTTTAATTTTTTTTTTTTGAAAAGAACTATCTTAAATTTTTTGGTATTTCTAATTTTACGTTAGTCGATTGGTGACAAAAAAAATAAAATTAAATAGTTGAATCACTATTTTGTAAATTTTCATAACCAAGTGACAAAAAATTACAAATAATTAAATTATTATTTTATAACTTTTTCATAACTAAATTACTAAAAAATCCGTAATTTGATAACCTCTATAATACTTTATCCTGAATATATTGACATGTTGCGGACCAAATGGGGATGGCGAACTACAGTCCACAAAAACGGCTAAAACATTAAAAATTATGATGAGTTATAAAGTAAGAATACCTTTGTTTGTACCATGGGATTAATATTTAATGGTGGCATTGTAACATGTGCAGTATGTTATTAAATATTTAATATTCTTGCATCATGTGCATTTAGATGGTAATACCTGTGCAGTATATTATTTAATATTCGGGGTTTCATTTGTTTATTGAATTATAAAGTATAGGATATCTTAAAATGAAAATGTATACCTACTTTAAAATGTATGGACCATTATTTGATAGCAGTGTTGGAAATTATTTCTTTATTTTTGAACCTACATCATATCAAAAATTAATATATACTAGTTTAAGGAAATTTTTAAATAGATAAAGATAATTTTTTTTTTATCATATTACTAAATTTACATCTAAAAAATTTATAATTTATTTTCAGATCTGGTGCTGCTAATTTTAAAAAGAAAAGAAAATGCTACTTAACTCTGCTTCTGTTTCTTTAAAATCTGACTTCTTCTGTAACCCAATCAAATCTTCATTCATTTCCCTCAAAACAAAATAACAACGCAAATGGGTTTTCACTTGCCGCTTTACTTCATCCTCCTACTCCTCTTCCTGTTATGCCCAATTTTACAAGTAGCAGAATCTCAAGAACCTGCCTGTGGTAGAGAAGTATGTGGAAATATTACAATTCGATCCCCTTTTGGAATCCATAGCACCTGCTATTCTCTTTCTTGGTTTAGAGTAGCTTGCCAATCGACCCATAATGGGAAAAAGCCATTCATAAACGTAAATGGCATCGATGTGGAGGTACTTGATTCCATGAATTCAGACGACATTCTCATCAGTAATCCAGTTACATTAATTGTGATCATATAAGCGAGGCTAGTGTGAGCATGAATCTCTCAGGCACTCCCTTTTTCTTCTCAAGTGACAAAAATAATTTCGGGTCAGTGGGTTGCGGAAATTTGGCTACTATTTTAAATAACGAAGCTGATTCACTTGGCGGCTGCGTTCAACCAAGGTGTGACGATGGTGCTTCTGAATCTGGCTGCTTTACTGAAATGACTGCAAATCTTACTTCTTATACTGTAAACATGACAGCCATGTATCCTGACAGCAACAGATGCGCATCTGCTTTCATCTATAGCACGGACTCTTTCCGTAGTGTTTACCCCTTACCCACTGGCATCAATATTGGAACACGCATGTTCCCGCCGTGCTCAACTGGAATTCCACCTATTGCGGTGAAGCAGGTCAGTCACGCGCTGTCACTTCAATTCTTGGCTTTTATTTTTCTTCTTTTAATTCAGTCAAAATATAGATTTTGCTAATTGTTTAAAATCAGTCTTTAGAATAATATTGATATTATATATTGATATTTTTTTTTTTCAAATAATTACACCTAAAAGTTTTGTATTTCAAAAACTTGAATTAATACTTCAATGAGATTAAATTAAAATAAATTATTAATTTTTTCACTTAATCAGGGAGTTTAAGGACACCGTTGGTTTCATGTTGGTTTTATATTTTTTTTATCATTTAATTATTTTTGTATTATCTTTCCGTTCATTTCATAGTTTACATAATTTTGTTTATGATGATTCTATTTTAAATCTAAGTTGATTTGGTTTGAAAATTAAATTATTAGCGGGGTAGAAGCCATAACAAATTTTTAGGGGCGGATGAAATTTAAATTTTTTATAGTTTATATTTTTATAATTTATAAAGGATTAAATCAAATTTTTATAATTTTAGGATAGCCAAAGTATAATTTTACATTTACTAATTTAAAATTTTTAAAAAATTTTAAAAACCTAAATAGTAATTTTACATTTTAGGGGAGCCGGGTCATGCCAGCCCCTGCGTTCACCTCTGATCATTAGTTCATTAAATTTTTTTTGAAATTATTAGTCGATTAAGAATTTAATATTTAGAATGAAATTTACAGGGTGTTATGTGAAGAGAGGATGGGTGTGAAAAAAAAAACCTGCAATAGATATTTTCCTTTTAAGTGGAATTGAATTGTTTTTAAAAGGCAAGTGTTTTTAATTAGAAATATTGTATGATATCAAATTCAACCATAAAATTTATATTGAATTTAATGTCATAAATAATACATAAATTTAATTAAAAATTTTAGTTAAGAATAGCACTTTTCATAGGTACCTTCTTTTAGGATTATTATATAATGCATTGCTTTTATTTCCTACAAACTTTGGATGTCCATACATTTAATAGATTTTGCAATATACTTCCTTTCTGCTAAGCCCGCAGGATGCAGAAGACCATCTCTAGGACGTATCAACTTCAATACCTACAAGGTAGAGTCCTGTGGGAATGTTACTTTTTACTACCCTTTTAGGATTAAGGACCAAGATGATTCCAATGACTGGTTTAACGTCATTTGCAACAAAACTGCCAATGGTCAAAAGTTGCCTTTCTTAAACATAAATGGCACGAATTTGCAAATACTAGACTTTGATTTTTTCCACGGTACCGTCATGGTCAATCATCCAATAACTTACTTCAACTGCCGAAAAAACCATCACAATGGGAGGAGTCTCAACCTAATTGGCACCCGCCTTTACTATTCAGATTCCGACAACATCTTCTGGTCTTCAGGTTGCGGTAATTTGATTACTGTTTTTTATAATGAAATGGATAATTTTACAAGCGGATGTTTGCAACCAAGTTGTAGGATTAATAACGAGACTTCCTCTATTGTTGGTTGTCGTGTTAATATTCCTCAGGGTCTTAGTTCATTCTACGTAAACATGAGTAGTATGGTTGATTCTAGTGATTATAAGAGGAAAAGATCATGCGGATTTGCTTCCGTGATTTCTTCTGACTATGATCTAACCTTCGAGTTAGAAGATTTTCATATAAGTAATACGACGCATATCCCAACACGACTGCAATGGGGCACACCAATATCTGGAGTGTGCCAGTTAAATGATGGTTTGGACATTTCTTGTACATCCGATGGTGAATATTGTTGGTCGAGGTTGAGCTCTATTCATCTATGTGCGTGCAACATGAATATTACTATTCGGACATTATGCAAAGGTACGAATTAATGTTTTTTTAGGGAACTTTTTTAAATATATCTATATGATCTTTACTTATAGTATACCTCAATTGAAAATTTATTAAAATGCCTTTTTTATATACAAATTAAGTTATAGTATTTTAAGGGTATTCCCATCTTTTTACATTTTTATATAAAATCCATAATAAATCTAACATGATGAGATTGGACCCTTTCACACAGTAAATTTTAAATTTATCATTTCAACCAATGATTCATTTGATTCTTATAAAAGCTTTTAATAAGTATGTTTATTACATAATTTTTTCCACTCACAGCATAGGTGTACCTTAAATTAGTACTTTTTTTTAAAAAAGGCTAATTGAGATGGTGTCACACATCAACTGAGTCTTGACTCAGTTGAGAAATTATGAAATTCCAATACTTTTATAAAATAACAAATATTATTATAAGAGTATTTTTCTCATCTTATATTTTATGTAAAATCTAGCTAGAAAATAAGTATAATGAAATTTGAATAAAGACACCATGATAGATAATATCTTAACTTTACCATTTCAATCAAACTCTTAATTTTTGTATCAATTTTTTTAATAAATAAATTGTTACATAAATTTTTTTTCACTCACATATTTAGTATACCATAATCTAGTTATTATTGTTTGAGGTATATCATGAGTAAAATATATTAATCAATTGAAGATTCGACACTCAAAATCTTATTAAAAATCTTAGTAAAAAATAATATTTAATAAAGTATGTAAATTTTGTATATATATATATATAGAAACAATTGTATAAAAAAATATGAGGAGTAATCCATTTATACTAGTATAAAATTAAATTTGTTTTACACCTTTATAAATCTCTTTATATTATTAATATTTTAACAATCCAATCTTCGAATTTATTAATATAATTGTACTTGTCATGCACGTAAATTTTCGAACCAATTAGACATCTCTATTATGTTGATCTACAATACTCAATATATTAATATATATATTCAACATTTGATTAAAAAAATTAAAAATTTTTAATTTATGTCAAATTTAACATGTATGATCTAAAAATATTAAATTTAACAATTAAATTATAAAAATATTAATGATACAAAAAGTACAAAACGGAGTGAAATAACTCTAGTTTTACATCCCTCCCAAAATTCTTAAACATCCATAGTGCTCTAAATGTATATAGCTATTAAGTTTGATGTGGCGAATAAATCGTAGGAATTCAATTATTGAATTTCTTTAAAAATAAAAACAAATTTTAAATATAAAGATTTTTACCCATTTAATTTTTATATACCTTATATATATATATATATATAAATATAAATATATATATATATATATATATATATTATCCATCCCTCTTAAACAAAACTACCATACTTTCTTTTTACGATTTTAATATAATACCTACTTCTATTCAAGTCTTTTTCTAATCTTTAAATTTGATGGAAAACACACTTAATTACATTTTAACTTATGTGGTGTTAATTGTTATAATAAAAGTAATACCAATTGAATTACTTTTATTTTCTATATTTTAATATTTCTTTCAAAGGATCTGCATGCATATTGCTAGAATAATTTGAACGAACAAAAGGAAATGAAACTAGATACCAAAAGAACTTCTATTGTGACATGCATTAATTAATTAATATTTATTGAATTATATGGGTGAATGTATCTAAGAATCCCTATGTTATAGGAATTTTATTAAATTAATCCCTCTATTAGTAAATGAATTAATTTAATCCTTGTATTATTAGAAAGAATTAAAGAAGATCAAATTGGAATATAATTAACACTTATTTTTTAATAGAGTTAATTATATTTAAAGTTTTTGTGGTTCTATAAATGAAATATTTTGTTTGAAATAGAATAGATTTTGAAAAAAATTCAAGACATTTTTTATAATGTAAATGTTAATGCTTTTATAATTTAAACTTATTTGATTTTTTTAATAATTTAAGTACTAAATTGATCTGTTTAATAATAAAAGGGCTAATTTGATCCGATCCATATAGTATAAGGACCTCTTAGATGCTTTAATCGAATAATATGATTATAACATTTTTTATTCATTTCATAAATGACAAATGGGAACTGTGGGAATTATCAGAATTGCCGCATGCTTTGTTTGAATACCCCCAGCAACTACAGCAACTATTGCTTTTCGACGTATTGTCCTCCTAGTTATGGATACAATAGTACAAGCTTTCGTTGCAAGCACAAAATATAGACTCAAAAGACTAGTAGTAGAAGTAGCCTGGCAAGCATTATTGTAGGTACGTGTTGAATTTATGCCTTTTATGTTTTAAAGTAGATTCATTATGGTTATAGGATTATGCCAATTGAATCATTAATATATTTACTTTTGAATACATGATGCAGTAATAGTTATTTATTGTTAAATTTGTAAAAGTTCAATATCAAAACAAATGATGGTGCAATAAAGTTCTCTCATTGTTGATTTAAAATGAAGGGGTATCAAATATGAAAAAAAAAATTATCGAAACATTTTTATGGTTTTTTAACATGTATTATAATTGTCAAATTTACCTTTTAACAATGTTTCTTATATCTATATAGCCATAGGTTGCAGCACTAGTATTGGGACACTATTTCTACTACTCGCAACATGGAGTACGTACAAAGTCCTCAAAAGAAAACAAAACATCATGCTGAAGAAGAAATACTTCAAAAAGTTACTGCAACAACATTTGTCTAGCAATGAAGATAATGCTGACAAAATTAAGTTATTTACTTCAAAAGAGATGGAAAAGGCGACGGATTATTATAATGAGAATCGAATCCTTGGTCAAGGAGGTCAAGGGACTGTTTATAAAGGAATGCTAATAGATGGAAGCATTGTGGCTATTAAGAAGTCCAAAATGGTGGAAGGAAAGAAATTTGATGAAAAGAAGGTTGAACAGTTCATTAACGAAGTTATAATTTTATCTCAAATTAATCACAGGAACGTGGTTAAGCTTTTAGGGTGTTGTTTAGAGGCTGAAGTTCCTCTATTGGTGTATGAGTTCATCCCAAATGGTACATTATACGATCTCATTCATAATCAAAATGAAGGGTTACCAATTACATGGGAAATGCGTTTACGAATTGCGATTGAAATTGCCAGTGCCTTGTTCTATTTGCATTCAGCTGCTTCTGCTCCTATTTATCATCGAGACGTCAAATCTAGTAACATACTTTTGGATGAAAAATATAGGGCAAAAGTATCAGATTTTGGAACTTCAAGATCAGTTGCACTCGAACAAACACATCTAACCACTCGAGTGCAATGAACTTTTGGATACATGGATCCGGAATATTTTCGGTCAAGTCAATTTACAGAGAAGAGTGATGTTTATAGTTTTGGAGTTGTTCTTACTGAGCTTTTAACAGGACAAAAACCCATCTCCGCACAACAATCAGAGTCAGTGAGAAGCTTGGTATCATATTTTTTGCATTCAGTGCAGGAGAATTCCTTATTTAACATTCTCGATCCAATGGTAGTAAAGGATGGTTCAGAAAAGGAGATTATAGATGTGGCTTTGCTAGCAAAAAGATGCTTGCATTTCAACGGAAAGAAAAGACCGAACATGAAACAAGTAGCAATGGAGCTGGAGTTGATTAAAGCTTCAGGTGGAAATGTTATTGAAGAGCGTGGTGATGAAGAATCTGAAATAGATGACAGGATCCATTCATGGGAGACCAGTCCTAGTAGTTGTTGAAGATTGACCTCCATGCAGCTGATATGAAGCTGAAAAAATTGCACAAAGTGGCCATGCAAAGCTCATGCACGTGAATCATTTTGGCAGCAACTAGAAACCATGAATCCTTCAATCTTAACTTGATCTAGTTGCTTTTGAAATCTAGTTCATTTTTGAATTAGTTGATTGATGTAATTTGATGTTGATAGAGCTGTTAACCAACTTTGTTTTTATGTACAAGTTAAGTTAACTTTTTTGCTATGTTAAGTGGTAGTAGGTATATGTTTAGGTAAAAGTTTGTTGACTTGTAAACTTTGTTTTATTTTGATATATATGTAATGGCTGAATGCCAAGATTCTTGTTGAATGAAATCATATTGAATTTCTTCAATACTTCTCAAACTTCCTTTGCTTTTCTTTCTTTCTTTTTCACATTCTTGCCCGATTGCCTCTTGGCTGTTCTGAGGTCTGCTGTCCAATACAAGTATTACCATCATAGGTAATTAGCCTTCTCTTCACCAAGGGTTCATTCCAGTACAAGCTTGCTGTTAAAGCAAAGTTTACCAACATAGGTAATACTTGTCTCCAAAACCCAACAATTGCATTGCTAGATGCTGAGCCACTTTTAACCAACATAGGTAATACGTGGCCTCAGACACAAAACTAATTACCTACATAGGTAATACATGCTTAAAATCTCCAACAGTAGTTCAATGTCTAGGACAATTACAACCGACAGTGTAACTTTTCCATTAAATTCATCTTTCTAGTTTCCGACACTCCCGAAACAATTTCTCTTGATTGATAGCATTTAGCTTCTCTATTTGTCACACAGGTGGAGTCTTGTGGTTGGCCAAGAATTCGTACTTGTTTCACTCAAATGTTTTTTCTTTCTTTTGCTAAGTCGATGGATTTATTAATAAAAAAGAAAGGTAACCCTAATTATCCACATCTCCTTTTGCACTTCTTAATCCTTCTTTAGTTGACCTTCTTCTTCTTCTGATATCTGAAGACGAAATAAGAAGAGGTGATTAACCCATCATAGTAATAGGAAGCCTCTATTGAGCGAAAACAATTAAAGAAAGCAAGGGATATTAACAGAATCCAACATACACTTATTGCCATTACTGCTCTGTCAACAACTTCGATCGTTCAATTTCAACTCCTGTTGGAACCCCTCTAATTGTTCATATTCTTCTTCAGATTTTCCCTGCAAATAAACAAACTAGCTTAGTCTCTTCTCTTGCCATAAAAATTTATAAAATTTTCCTATAAGAAGGCTCCTTGAGTTTTAAGTATGCATTAGCAGCTCCTTGTGGATGTTGAACTTAAACTATATGATATCGATGAACTCAGGCTGATCGAGAGAAGTAAAAACAAAAAATGTATAAGTTAAGCATAGCTGTGCACAATCTGAAGAAAATGCATCTAATAAATGAATCATTAGTGGCAAAAGCAAAAAAAAGAAAGTTACTAACCTTGAAAGAAGCTCCACCAACCACATCTGCTATAATTCCTTGCAGTTTGCTCCATTTATAGAACCTACAATTAACTTGCAATGGATGCAAAATTCGATCCAATCCCATTTATAGGCCGAGTTAGGAAATAAAAAAAAAACTCGAGAATTGAAAGCTCAAGGAGAACCAAGCAAAGATTTAAAACATTTTGAGAATCGTACTCTGAAGTAGAAAAATTCAACATGAATGGTGATAATAAATGTTTTAGTGTTGTAAATTAAAATTTTATCCTCCTTAACATTATATATTATAATGGGTAACAAATAAAAGTGCATACCTTAATACAAAATTGAAAAAATTTAATATGTGTTACAGGCCAATTTTGGCCTTTTTACAAAATTAAAACCCCTACAAAAATAACCCCTAACCCATTTACACCTCAAAACCCAAATAGGCCCACTAAAGCCTAAACTAAACATAACCCAATTACAAAAAATTAATCCCTAACCCATTAAATCAACTAAACCCATTACAAATCCATTTGACCCAAATCTAACCCAGTCAACCCACTTACCAGATCCACTAACCCACCTAAATGAAACCCTAACTTGGTCACCCTCCACTTGCACATGCTCTCTGCCACCGCATCTGCCAGCAGTCCCATCCACCATCCAGCACCGCCCTTGGCTCCTCTCAGCACAGCTACAACACCTGCAAACAATAAATGAAGAAAAGACAACAAATAGTAGAAAAATAGCAATGTATGACTATAAAAAGAAATCAAAATAGATTGAAAAGGATCGGTCATTTTTTTTTTCATTAACAAAAACAATACTTCTATTCATTCAAACGAAAAAGGAGATCGAAGAAAGGAGAATAAAGAGAGAATCCAAATCAGAGAAATCAAAATACTTGATATTCAGAATAAAAAACCCTTAGGTGATTTATTTTTCGCATCTATTATCCCTTCTGTTTCTTTTCCTTATTTTTCTTTTTTTTAAGCAAAAATTTTCATAGATATATACATATATTATTAAATAAAAAACCAAAAAAAAAAGTATAAAAAAAGGGGAATTTTAACTTTTCCGGCCACCGTGCACTAGGGGTGAACATTCGATCGAATCGAATCGAATCGATTTCGAGTTAATCGAGGTGACGAATCATACTTTATCATCCTAATTTGATTTGAAATTTTCTCAAATCGAGTCGAGTGAGATGAAATTCGAATCGAGTCAAATCGAATATATTTGTTCGAGTTAAATTTTAAAAAATAATTTTGGGTCCTTATAACCACTGTTACCCATCGTAATAAAATTTGTCCACCTTAATCAATTTTTTATTAACTTTCATCACCTCATAATTTATTTATTAATCTTTTATATACGAGTTAGCTTCTTTGCTTGCTTGGTTGTTTCAATTATATTCAGATTTTTGTCACTATATATTTTGAAATTAAAAAATATACTAAATGTAAAAATGAGATTTTTTAATAAAATTTATTTTAAAGATAAAATGTGGAATTGATACCAATATAAAATTTTAACACGAATATTTTATGGCATAATTAATAATTTAATTTTAATATAAATATTCAATATGACTAAACAATTCAATAATATAAATAATATAAATGTGAAATTTAATTTAATAATATAAATAGTAGATATAAATAAAATTATTACTATTTAGTGATTTTTTTGGATAAATTTTGATTTTTTATTTGGGAGTAAAGGGTGAGAAGTAAAAGTTTAGGGGGAAAATAAAAAGTTTTAGGGAATAAAAGTTTGAGGGAAAGTAAATAGGAAAAGTAAAATTTTAGAGGAAAAATATTTAAAAAAAATGGGGGGGTGGGCTTGGGGTAGATGGGAGGTGGGATGTGAAGGGAGTAAAAGTTTTAGGAGGAAAATGGGAGGGAATAAAAAATTTTTGGGGAAAATAAAAAGTTTTGAGGGTTTTGGGGAGTAAAATTTTAAGAAAAAGTAAATGAGAGAGTAAAATTTTGGTGGGAAATGGATTTTGAGTAGATTGGGGGGTTTGGATGGGAGGGGAGTAAAAGTTTTGGGGGAAAAGTGGGAAGGAGTAAAAGTTTTGAGGGAAAAGTAAAAAGGTTAGGAGCTTGGGGTAAAAATGTAAAATATTATAGTTTGATATTCAAATTATTCGAGTTATTCGAATTTGAAAACTCAACTCGATTCGAACTCGAAATTCGAAAAAAAATTCGAGTTGACTCGAATAACTCGATTAACTCGAACAACTCGATTCGTTTAGCTCGAAATTCGAATTTTTTTCGATTTTTTCGAGTCGAATCGAATTTTGCTCACCCCTACCGTGCATAGTGGCCTGCGGCGGCGCGTCGCCGGAGGACTGGTCGGACCGTGGCCAGAAGTCCATAGTCCAGAGAGAGAAATGAGAGAGGGGAGGAGGATTTTTGAAGAGAAAAGAGAGAAAATGAATTTTTTGGAAATTTTTTACCTTTTATAACATGAGAAAACGACGTCGTTTTGCATTAAGGACCCAAGGCATGAAACGGCGTCATTTTGCCCTGGGTCGGATTGACCCGACCCGCGCCGACGAGGATCCGCGTGTTTTTGCTTGATGGTTTAATTGCGCTCCAGGCCCTTCCGCTTTTCAGTGATTTTACAATTGAAGTCTTTAATATTTGTAAATCGGCCCCAGAGATTTATTGCGTTTTGCGATTCGATCCCTCACGATACGCTGCGTTTTAAGGGCTCGGGTAAATTGCTCTTTTGGCCCTCGCAGTGGCACGCGTGTTCAAATGAGTCCTCCTTTTTGCATTTTATTCTAAATTGGCCCCAAAACTTCAATTTTATTCTGAATTTAGTCCTTGTTCTTTAAATTATCTTTTAATTGGGTCCTGAATTGTGGTTTTGTTTTTAATTTAACCTTTATTTCATTATTCTGTCATTTCATTATCTTAAATTATGCCATTATTATCATTTCTTTTTATCATCATTTTTACTATTGCCTACATATTATTATTATTAACATATTATATTTATTTTACTTGTTATCTTCACTATTATATTTGTTTATATTTATTATTAGTACTGTTATTTATATTTTTTATGTATTACCTTACTCTTTTAACATTATCAATATAACCTTTTTTATATATATTTTCTTATTACCAGTATTATTATTACTATTTATTATTACTACATATATTTCTATTATCATTACTATTACAATCATATTATATTAGTATAATATTACTTTAGTTTTTGTATACTTTATTTTGTTGCATATTCTCTTAACTATAATATTTGTAATCCTTATTTATAGTTATTATTATTATTATTATTGCTATTACTATCATTATTATCGTTTTTAATATCATGTTAACTTTTCTCTATTTACTACTTTTTTAATATAATTAGTATATTCTATTTTTCTACTTTATTATTATTAGTATTATTGTATATATATTATTATTTTTTATTATTATATTACTTTAACATTATATTTAGTATTATGTTTATTATTTAGTAAACCTTAATTCGTACTATTATTAGCTTAATATTCTTATATCACACTTAATAATTGTCTTTAATATTATTTTTTTATTATATTATGTTTTGCTATTCCATTTTTCTTATCACCTATATTTTACTTTGTTTTCATTATTCTATTATGTTCACTAATATTATTTTAATATCATTGTCACATAGTACTTGTTTCTATATATATATATATATATATATATATATTATCGTATTTACTATTATATTATATTACCACTTTTTCCAAATATCTTTTCATTAGCATATTATTACATTTTCTTACTAGCACATATCATGATTTTTATTATTACCAATTATTTATTATTCTTATTATGTTACTATTCATACATCATTTCCGTTATTATTTTTGCCAATATTATCATTATTACTATAATTGTTTTAACCCTTTTATTATGAATTATGCTACCTTTTTACCTACGCCAAAGTGATCTTTTTACAAAGGCAATGTTTCGGTGTTTAGAAATTCGAGAGATCGTGCCCTAACGTATTGGGTTTCGATTTTCTCGTCTAAATCTAAATAACCGAATATCCTTCTCAAAACATAAGTTTAAATAAAAAGCTTATACATTATTACTATTTTGCGTACTATATTGCTCTTATTCACATTTGCCTTTCATTACCACATTCCATTCCTGTTATGCATACTCTTATTGTCATTCATCATGTGTTTTATAACAAACTACCTTTTACCCGATACAAAAATGATTTTAGTTATAAAGTCAATATTCTGTATTTAGACATTCGGAAATCGTGCCCTAACGTATTGGGTTGCGGTTTTTCGTTTAAATCTAAATAATCGAATATCCTTTCAAAACGAATACATATTCTTTCAATAAAAAAACTTATTCTCAAGAATTCGAGATGTCGCGTTCTAACGCATTGGGTGTGATATTTCGTTATCTCGAGATGAGATTTTCTAAACCAAGGCAATGTTCTGTACTTAGGAATTCGAGAAATTGTGCCCTAACGTATTGGGTTTCGATTTCCCTCATCTACTCCAAGTATTCGAATATCCTTTCAAAGATAAATACGTGAATTTCAAATAAGAGGGCAAGTTTAGCCTCAAAGGTCGAAATGTCTGTCCTAACATATTAGATGTGATGTTTTACCTTAAGGCGAACCAGCCCTTGATACGCGTTTTCAACCTGCCTAAATGTTTTAAAGCAAATGAGGATCGTATTTTAAATTCTCTCAAGTTCTCAAAGTTTCGACATTAAGACACTAATTAATCAACAAGGTACCAATTTTGGGCGTGTCGATGGTGCTAATCCTTCCTCGTGTGTAAGTCACTCCCGAACCCATTTTTTGATATTCGCAGACCCAAAATCATTGTTTTAATAAATCAAATCGTTTATTTAAAACAACCCCTTTTGAGGTGACCAATCACACCCAAACAAAAAGAATGGTGGCGACTCCAGTTCTTGTGTACATTTTAAAATCCTAAGTCGATATCCGTTTTCATAAAAAATGGTCCCGACAGCTTGGTGACTCCACTGGAGACGAGGGAAAAAGAGAGTGGAGTCATGAGTTGATCAATTTTTGTCTTTCCGTTGAAATTTGGAAATTTGTTTTTAATATACGATCCTTTCATTACATTTTATCAATTTTGCGATATGATCTTCATTATTTTACTTCGTATTTACTGCAAGCTTTTTATATCTCTGTACATTCCATCTGCATGATCGTTGGGGTCACACCCTTTAAGTGAGAGTGAGAAACTATGCCTTCGTGAGGTTTTCACCTCCGCACGGGCTAGTGGACTGCTTCCGGGATACATCCGTACCTATGTCTTTGTGAGGTTTTCACCTCCGCATGGCCATAGGGAAATGTATCCCCTTGAACCGAACTCAATCCATACGAGCCTATAATGGGTAAGGATTGAGGAATCTGCTGGTTCAGGTACCTTTTACTCTAGAACCAAACCGCATGTACTGAACCTTAAAGGGCCCACCCTATAAAGAGTTGAGCCAAACCCTAGTAAATTACCTGAATATGTGCTCTATTTATTATTTTATTTGGTACTGAAGTGCTTTGTTTTGTTTTGTTCATGATTGCATTGCATTGCATCGTCATAGAAAAGAGGCGTCAATTCAAGTTTGGTTGCTAAATAGAGAGCTTATCATGGAAAAGAGGTTTCTTGATAGAGTGGAAGAAAATGCGACCGTCCGAAAGTGGTCCGAGGAAACGTGGCAAGAAAAAGGAGATAGTTTGGTTGAGGGATACACATCAGAGTTGTGGGACTTCACCAGCATCAGTGTAACTCAAAATGATCTCCGGGAGTTGAGAGAGATATGGGCCAACTAGGACGACGAGGCCAAGCAGCTGTTTTACTATAATTATGGTGATCTACCTTACTTACTCGACATTAAGGTAGATAAGCATTTGTTCCGAGCCATGACTCAATTTTGGAACTCAGCATACAGTTGTTTTACTTTTGGAAATGTGGATCTAGTACCTACTGTGGAAGAATACACCACCTTACTTCGTTGTCTGAGAATGCAGACTAACAAAGCTTATGTTAGGGTGCTTAACTTCCTAAATTTTGTGAAGAAATTAATGAATATCACCGGGATGAGTGAGCAGTGGGTTGCAGCCCGAATTTAGCAGAAAGGGGAAGGCAAGTGCATCCCTTGGAAAAGTTTGAAGGATCTGGTTCTAGCACATCCTGACATGAAGATAAGAGTTGACGTATTCGCTTTAGGCATTTATGGACTGGTGCTCTTCCCTAAGGCCTTGAGACACATAGATGAAGCAGTCACCAATTTATTCGATCGACTAAATAAAAGGGTCACTCTGGTCCCTGCAATCCTGGCAGAGACTTTCAGATCATTGAATGCGTGCCGGAGAGCTGGCGAGGGAAGATTCATAGGGTGTGCACAACTCCTGTTAGCTTGGTTTGATAGTCACTTTTGGAAAGTAGAAAAGCCGTCCTACCGAGGTTGCTATGAGAACTACTCTCCATTAAAGGATATAGCATCTACACCAAGGCGGGATGAAATTTCAGAAGAGAAATGGATGGAAATTCTTCAGAATTTACAAGCTGAAGACGTCGAATGGAAGGCTCCATGGATGACCCCCGATGAAATCTTATATCACTGTGGTAACTTTGACTGGGTTCCTCTACTCGGGATATAGGGAGCCGTCAGGTACGCTCCACTACTCGTGTTAAGGCAGTATCGGTCGAGACAGTTTGTACCGGCAACTCAAGGTTTAGCCCAATGTGAGTTCATATACAAAGTCGAAAACTATAAGCAGAAAATTCGTGAGATCTCGAAGGCTTGGAGCCAAACCTATAGAATGAAGAGATTTGCTGCAAATCCAATGTTGACCCCCGAGTATGATTGGTGGAGAAGTAGGAGAGTCAATGATAATGTCCTCTCGCCAAGTCAAGAAAATGCTCAGCCATTAGAAGAGCATCTACAAGTGATCCCGTCAGAGTTAGAAGTTATCAAACAAGACTTTGAAGAAAAGAGCCAGGAATTAGGAAAGAAGATAGAAAAACTTAAAGAAAAAAAGATGCAATTAGGACTAGACGTTGACAAACACAAGTTGGAAGCTGAGAAGTTAAGAAAGGGGAAGAATAAGGTCGAAGAAGATTTAGATGATCTGAAGACGCGGTACAAGAAGATTTGCAGGTCAAGAAGAACCGCTGGTTTGGGCAAGACATCAGAATAGTAGCGGCAGGAAGTCAAAGAAGAACAAAATAAAGCTGGTCACTGGGAGCGGCAATTTCAGGAGGCCTAGGTACGGGAAGATGCTCTAAAAAAAGTTTGCTAGAGAACCAAACAAAAAAAAAAAGGTTACGAGCTCAGGTAGCTGATTTGGAAAAATCCCTACATCATCATCGTAATCGAAACTCCGTAGTTGAGCTAAAAGCTAGCTTAAGCAAAATCGAGAAGTTAAAGGCAAAGATAGAGGAGCTAGAAACGTCGCTGCAAAATGCTGAAATACGATATGAACTTCTTGAGGCAAACAACGAACATTGGAAAGAGCAACTCCACCACTCTCAATGTCAGGTTAGAGACCGGGACATATCATAGCGAAGTTGTGGCTCAAATCCGAGAAGTCGCCGATCATCTGCAACCCTGGCAGCATAGGCCTATATACTAAGCTTAAAGTTTGAGTCAGTATCAGATCGTGGCCGAGACTTAGCTTGGCTTCTTAGAAAAGTTAAGGCTCTAGGGGATAGGGCCAAGTCGTATATGTAATTATCCGCCTTATGTAAAGAAATTCGCTTTCTAGAAAAGTGATCTAATAGAATTGAATCAAGAATGAACGCCTCTTTTTTGCATACATTTCATTCATATGCATTGCATCGCATCACATGCATCAATTCTCATTGAAAGACCCTGATTAATTAAAATTATGACACAGTTAATCTGAAAACCACCAAAAACCAACCAATCAAACACCGTTATGATACCCGTACTAAGTCTAGAAAAATGGATCAAAGGATGAAAAGTTTAGAGCAGCTCCAGAAGGAGACACAGGATCAGATACAAGAACAGCTGGTCAAGATCCAGTAGGATATGATGGACCGGATGTTAGAATCGCAAAGAAGCATGATGGATCAGCTGACTCAGTTATTAGCCAAGGGATTAGATAAAGGAAAGAGACTTGCGCAGAGCTCTGACATTATGGAGCCACAGCCAAGAGTCAATCATGATCAAGATCCACTTTATCCCCCAGGATTCACTCCACCGCACGCCCATGCAACACAAAGATGGTACATTCAAGGGGAATCCACAGGCCCGAAACAGCGACCCATGCCACTTGCCCATCTAGGGCAAGGAATATTTGTGACAAACCCCGGAACCACGTCTGCCAATCCTACGGTTCTCGATTTAGATGATCCAGTAGAAATAGCCAGGTTGAAAGTGGATGATCACGAGGTTCAAGAGAAGTATAGGAGTTTGGAGAAAAGACTTAAAGCAATAGAAGGCACTGAGGTCTTCTCGGCATTTCGCCAAAGAGCTTAGCTTGGTGCCCGATTTGGTCTTGCCACTAAAATTTAAGGTACCTAATTTTGAAAAGTACGATAGGACGAGATGTCCAAAAGCGCATCTCGTCATGTTTTACCGAAAGATGACCGGCTATGTGACTGAAGACAAGCTGCTCATACACTGCTTTCAAGATAGTCTGGTCGGATCGGCTCTCAGATGGTACAATTAGCTTAGCAGGGAAAAGATCCGATCGTGGAAGGACTTGGCGTCTGCGTTTTGTGAGTAGTATAAACATGTGTCTGATATGGTGCTTGACCAGATGACTTTGCAAATGATGGAAAAAAAGCCGTCAGAATCTTTTAGACAGTATGCGCAGAGATGGAGGGACGTATCGGCTCAAGTGGAGCCCCCACTGACAAAAACTGAGATAACCATCCTCTTTATCAACACTTTAAAGGCGCCGTTTTATGACAAACTAGTTGGAAGTGCCATGAAGGACTTTGCGGATATTGTAATATCCGGTGAGCTCATAGAAAATGCTATAAAGAACAGAAGAATGAAAGGTCAAGAAAGTTCAAAAAGGGCAGCGCCTATGAAGAAGAAAGAGCCAAAAACCCATATGGTAGGAACTGGAAGCCATTATACCCCTAGCCCGTATCCAAACCAACCCTGACCTCGAAATTGTCCACCTCCCAATTTCTATTATCCTCCTCAAACCCCTTACTACTAAACACCACCTCCTTACCCTTCTTACCTCATTTACGCCGTAAGTAATCAAAGACTGGTCGCCATATTCCCATAAAATACCTCACCTGCCCATGGCCAACCCCAAAACGAACAAAGGCCAGGAAAACCCAATCCCGAGAAACCATAATTTACTCCTATTCCTGTGTCGTATGGGGAACTATATTCGAAACTTTTAGAGAAACAATTGATATCCCCGCACTATATGGCACCCTTGAAGCCCCCGTACCCAAAATGGTACGACCCAAACGTTAGTTGCGTATACCATGTTGGGAATCAAGGGCATTCTACGGAAAACTGTCTGGCCTTTAAAAGGAGAGTTCAAGGACTCATTGATGCAGGCATCCTGCGATTTGATGGTGGTGGCAATACGGCTGGGAACCCATTCCCTAACCATAGTGAAGGGAGTGTGAGTGTGGTGACGGAGGAGAACGATTGGCAAACAAAAAGCTATGTTTCGGAAGTAAAGACACCTCTACAGAAAGTCTGGGAGGTACTGGTTGAGAAGGGATTGCTCAGTCGCCCCGATGGAATTCTTGAAGAAGGAGGTCAAAGTTTTTACAACTTCCATGGTATTGAATGACACAATATTCAGTCCTGTGACAAATTCAGGAGTTTACTGCAAAATATGATGGATAATAAGGAGATTGAGATTTTTAACAAAGGTAAAGAGGCCGATAAAGGAGAAATATGCGCCTCTGATGATCAATTGCCAAGTTTTCTGTATAGCACCGACCGACCGCTGATAATTTATTACGATGCAAAGAAAGAGTCGGTGAAACCAAAAGTGATAATTAAAGTACCGTCACCTTTCCCTTATAAGGACGACAAAGTAGTATCTTTGAAATACGATGTTAACATCGTCACACCAGATGGTGAAAAGTCCGGAACCGCAATCGAAAGTGTTGGAGAAATAGGTCATTTCACCCGTAGTGGGAGGTGTTATTCTAAAGAAGTTGAGCCGACGAAGAAAAATAATAACTTGAAACAGAAAGGAAAATCATTAATGCATGAGGCCGAAGCCGAACATGAAACTGTGACTGAACCAGAAGCTAAAAAGCCTGTGGACGAGGAAGAAGCATGGGAATTCTTGAAGTTTATCAAGCATAGTGAGTATAACGTGGTGGAACAATTGAGCAAACAGCCATCACGAATTTCGGTATTATCTATACTGCTGAATTCAGAACCCCACCAGAATGCTTTGTTGAAAGTGTTAAATCAAGCTTACGTGGCAAACAATATTTCTGTTGAGAAACTTGATAGGTGGGTGAATAATTTGAACGCGGACAATTTCATTTCTTTTAGTGATGATGAAATACCGCCTAATGGTAGAGGCTCCGTGAAAGCATTACATATCACAACCCACTGCAAGGGTTATATAATACCAAACGTGCTTATCGATAACGGGTCGGCACTTAATGTCATGCCTTTGGCCACACTGTTTAGAATTCCAATGGATCTGTTCTATCTGAGGCCGTGTCATTCCACGGTAAGGGCATTCGATGGGACAAGGCGAAAAGTCATGGGAAAAATCGAGATCCCTTTGGAAGTGGGCCCTTACATATATGATGTTGAGTTTCAAGTCATGAACATTACACCATCATACAACTGCCTCTTGGGAAAACCTTGGATCCATTCTGCCGGAGCAGTTCCATCATCTCTCTACCAAAAGGTGAAGTTTATCATGGATGGCTGTTTGGTTACAGTTGAGGGCGAAGAAGACATTGTCGCATCTATCTCTACTGATACACCGTACCTTGAAGTAAGCAAAGATGCAGTGGAATGTTCCTTCCGAGCTCTCGAATTTGTCAACGCTACATTTGTTGCTAAGGGAAACAGAATTCTCGTGCCTAAGCTGTCTAGAAATACCAGGATGGGAATCAAGCTGACTGTAGGAAAGGGAGCCCGACCGAGAAAAGGCTTGAGGAGATATCAGCAAGGGATAGTCAGGGCCTTAAAGCCAGTATCTCACCAAGCTCGATACGGTTTAGGTTTCCAACCAGATGCGCATCAAAGAAGAAAACAGTGGAAGAAGGATCAGGAAAGAAGGATTACGAGAATGTTAGGCCGAGAGCTGGAATGAGAGCCTATAGAGTACCCTCTTTTGTCAAAAACATTTATATCTGCGGGAATGATATATCCAGGTCAAGATAATCCACGAAGCGCGCTGGTATTAATCGAAAGGGGTCTTCAAAATATCAGTATAAATATCATTGACAAAGAGGCTGATGCAATTAAAGATGTTTCAATGATACGCCCTTGTCCACCTGGATTCATTTTGAACAATTGGACTGCTGTGAATCTTCCTGTAGTTTCTAAGTTTTCTCCAGAGTAATGCTCAATGTTAACACTCTTTTTTGTGTGTCCCTAAGTAATAATGGGATTCTTTTGTAAGAGCTTATGTTTGCTCTTTATCTTTTAAATGAACGTTAATGGAGATGCATTTTGTCATGGTCATTTCATTCTCATTAACTTCATAATACTTCTTTCATTTCACAACCTGTCCTTACATTTACCTCATATCATACCATAACATTATGCTTGTTGGTTCCAATACTTTGATGCTTCTCTATAGTTTTCTTCTCATTCAACTTTCAGGTGCTCAGATATCAACGACATGAACAAACCCATCACAAATCTTGAAATCTATTTCGAGAAAGCTATTTGTTTAGGAGAGTTCGAAGCTAAGGAAAGTCTCGAAGATTATGTCTCGTCTCCTGACTTACAAAGAATGGTAGAACAATAAGATAAACAGATTCTACCATATCAAGAAGCTGTTGAGACAGTAAACTTGAAAAATGAAGAGAAAAAGCAAGAAGTGAAGATCGGTACCTCCATTTCAGATAATACCGACATGATTTGATCAATTTGCTCCATGAGTACAAAGATGTATTTGCATGGTCATATCAAGACATGCCAGGATTGGATGAGGATGTAATGATCCATAGATTTCCATTAAAACCAAAATGCAAACCCATTCAATAAAAGCTAAGACGGATGAGACCTAAAATGCTGTTGAAGATAAAAGAAGAAGTGAAGAAGCAATTTGATGTAGGCTTCCTACAAGCCTCCAAGTACCCAGAATGGGTGGCTAACATAGTCCCGGTACCGAAAAAAGATGGCAAAGTACGAATATGTATGGATTATGGTGTCCTGAATCAAGCGAGTCCCAAAGATATTTTCTTTTACTGCACATCGATACACTGGTGGATAACACAGCAAAACATTTATTGTTTTCTTTCATGGATGGATTCTCGGGTTATAACCAGATTAAGATGGCTCCTGAAGATATGGAGAAAACCACTTTCGTAACGATGTGGGGGACATTCTGCTACAAGGTGACGCCATTCGGATTAAAGAACGCGGGGGCAACATATCAGAGGGCCATGGTGACGTTGTTTCATGACATGATGCATAAAAAAATAGAAGTCTACATCGATGATATGATTGCTAAATCTCGAGGGGAAAGAGAGCATATTGAGAACCTTAGAAAGTTGTTCGAAAGACTAAAAAAGTTTCAGCTGAAACTTAATCCAGCCAAGTGTACGTTTGGGGCTACCTTAGGAAAGTTGCTAGGCTTCATTGTTAGCAAAAGAGGCATTAAAGTCGATCCAGATAAGATAAAAGCCATACAAGAACTACCACCTCCCCGTACACAAAAAGAAGTCAGAGGATTTTTAGCGAGATTGAACTATATCACTCGATTCATTGCTCAACTGACCAACCAGTGTGACCCAATTTTTTGACTCATTCAAAAACACAGTCCTGGAGAATGGAACGAGGAGTGCCAAGAGGCTTTTGATAAGATAAAACAATATCTGTCTAGTCCTCCAGTGTTAGTGCCACCAACTCTGGGGAAACCATTAATATTGTATCTGACTGTGTTCAAAAGATCAATGGGTTACGTACTAGGGAAACATGATGAGTCAGGTAAAAGAGAAAATGTGATTTACTACCTCAGCAAAAAGTTCACAAAATGTGAGACAAAGTATTTGCCAATTGAGAAATTATGTTGCGCTCTAGTTTGGGTAGCTTGGAGGCTCAGGCAATATATGTTGTATCATACGACATGGTTAATTTCAAAGCTGGACCCAATAAAGTACATGATGGAATCACCAGCACTCTCAGGAAGAATGGAAAGGTGGCAGATCCTACTATCAGAATATGACATCATCTATGTAAACCAAAAGTCGATAAAAGGAAGTGCAATAGCTGATTTCTTAGCAGCTCGAACAATGGAGGAATACGAGCCATTGAGATTTGATTTCCCGGATGAAGACTTGATGTGCATTACAAAAGAAGAATGTGAGTCATCAAAAGCAAAGTCATGGAAGATGTACTTTGATGGGGCATCGAATGCATTGGGGCACGGGATCAGAGTAGTCTTGATATTACCAGAAGGGAGCCATTATCCGTTCACTGCCAGATTGAAATTTTTCTGCGCTAATAACATAACGGAATATGAGGCTTGTATCATGAGACTTCGTGTAGCAACTGGACGAAACTTCAAAACTCTAGAGGTGTATGGAGACTCAGCATTGGTGATTTACCAAATCCGTAGAAATTGGGAAGTGAGGGATCTGAAATTGGTCAAATACAGTGATCTAGTGGTAGAACTAATCAAGGAATTCGAAAAAGTAACTTTTAATTACCTTCCGCGAGAAGAAAACCAATTGGCAGATGCCTTAGCCACTTTGGCTTCGATATTCAAAGCAAATAGAGAAATAGAAATGGTGCCCCTCAAAATGAGTATATATGAGGCTCCTACATATTGTTGTAGCATTGAGAAAGAGACAGACGGACGGCCATGGTTCTATGATATCATAGAATATGTCAAGAATCAAAGGTATCCCGAACAAGCAAATGAGAATGACAAAAGAACAATCAGAAGAATGGCAGTGGGATTCGTTCTTGATGGGGACATCCTATACAAAAGAGGAAAAGATCAAGTGCTTCTGAGATGCGTGGATACTATTGAAGCCAGAAAAATACTTGAAGATGTCCATGAAGGAATTTGTGGGACCCATGCCAATGGTTTCAGTATGGCCAGGAAGATTATAAGACTCGGTTATTACTGGATGACAATGGAAGCAACTGCATCAGTTATGCAAGAAAGTGTCATAAATGTCAAATTTACGGCGATAAGATTCATGCAGCCCCTTCGTTCCTTCATGTCATGACTTCTCTGTGGCCTTTTTCTAGGTGAGGCATGGATGTCATAGGGCCGATTTCCCCTAAAGCCTCTAATGGACATCGATTCATTTTTGTAGTTATAGACTACTTCACAAAATGGATAGAAGCCGCTTCGTTTGCCAATGTGACAAAGACTGCAGTTTGTAGGTTCTTGAAAAAGGAAATCATTTGTCGATATGGTTTGCCTGAGAGAATCATTTCAGATAATGTCTTGAATCTGAACAATAAGATGACGAAGGAAGTGTATGAACAATTTTAAATAAAGTATCATAACTCCTCACCCTATCGCCCGAAGATGAACGGGGCTGTTGAAGCGGCCAACAAGAATATTAAGAAGATTATCGGGAAAATGACTGAGACATATAAAGAGTGGCACGAAAAGCTACCATTCGCTTTGTATGCATACCGCACATCTGTGAGGACATCTATAGAAGCAACTCCTTTCTCTCTGGTTTATGGGATGGAGGCCGTACTGCCCATTGAAGTTGAGATCCCCTCTTTACGAGTCTTAATGGAGTCAAAATTAAAGGAAGCAGAATGGGTTCGAGTTCGATATGACCAGCTGAACCTTATTGAAGAAAAGCGCTTGAAGGCAATTTGCCATGGACAAATGTACCAGAAGAGAATGATCGCGGCCCATGACAAGAAAGTACGGCCAAAAGAATTCCGTGAAGGAGAACTTGTGCTGAGAAAGATTCTCCCAATACAGAAAATCTTCCGAGGAAAATGAGCACCAAATTGGGAAGGACCATATGTTGTAGAGAAGGCTTTCTCAGGTGGAGCTTTGATTCTCACTGATATAGATGGGAAAGAGTTACCTAATCCAGTGAATTCAGATGCTGTGAAGAAATATTATGCCTAAAAAAAAGATCAAGATGAAAACCCGAAAGGGCATCTTGGTAAATAAAAAGGGATCAAGATGAAAACCCGAAAGGGCATCTTGGTAAATAAAAAGGGATCAAGATGAAAACCCGAAAGGGTGTCTTGGTAAACAAAAAAAAATCAAGATGAAAACCCGAAAGAGCGTCTTAGTAAACAAAAAGGATTAGGATGAAAACTCGAAAGGGCGTCCTAATGAAGCAGATTTGAACTCAAGGAACAAGATGATTTGAACAGAGAGTCAAATGGCAAGACTACAGTATTTGAAGCATTTGTGAAAGCTCAAAATCTTCTACGCAAGAAGCCATGCTCGAAAAGATTCTTGATTAAGAAACGTGGAAGAGTTCATGCGTTGAATATCTAGAGCATTTGTATCCACTGAACAATCTCCTTTCTCTTCATGACACTTTTAACTGTTTTGGTCAACTTTCTTTGTTTGTTACTTTTAAAATGAATAAATGTGAAGTTTCTCTTTCATACTTACCTGACCATTTTCATGCATCCCATTGTATGGTTTATTTAAATGCTAAATAGTAAAATGACATACTCTGAACAAAAAAAATGTTAAGCATTACCTGGATGAAAATTTGATAAGTACAAAAGCCTCAAAGCAAGGACAAAAGTTCAACTAGGGGCAAAAGAGTGATATCTGAGAAACACAGATTGCTCATATGGCTTGAGGATAGGTACAAGGCCTGAAGAGAATCAAGAGTTGAAACAATGAACGCAGATCATCAAAAATCGCGACGAAAAAGAATATATGACAAACATGTCTAGGGCGCATAGCATAATCATGTAGGCATAAAGGCATTTAGGGCCAACATATGTATATCACGATAACATCATGCATGACATATGCAGGTACTGCAGTACAGCAAGAGGTTTTGATGATAACTATACTGAATCAAAGGAAAAGACACCTGAGTTTCACCAGATGACATGTCTTGGTATTCTCAACTCTGTTTTTCAAATTTCTGTTTTCTAAAAATCAACTCATATTGCGAGAAGTGGGTTGAGCCTTAGTCACACGCTGAGGTATTTTCAATTTTTATTTTTCAATTTATGTTTCAAAAATATCAACTCGTATTGCGAGAGGTGAGTTGAGCCTTAGCTCACGCGCTGAGGTATTTTCAATTCTGTTTTTCAATTTATGTTTCAAAAAAAATCAACTCATATTGCGGGAGGTGAGTTGAGCCTTAGCTCACGCGCTGAGGTATTTTCAAATTCTGTTTCTGTTTTAATTCCTGTTTTTCAAAAAGACCAACTCATATTGTGAGAGGTGAGTTGAGCCTTTTAATTTATGTTTCAAAAATCAACTCATATTGCGAGAGGTGAGTTGAGCCTTAGCTCACGCGCTGAGGTATTTTCAATTTCTGTTTTTCAATTCATGTTTCAAAATCAACTCATATCGCGAGAGGTGAGTTGAGCCTTAGCTCACATGCTGAGGTATTTTCAATTTCTGTTTTTCAATTTATGTTTCAAAAAAATCAACTCATATTGCGAGAGGTGAGTTGAGCCTTGACTCACATGCTGAGGTGTTTTCAATTTCTGTTTTTCAATTTGTGCTCTTCAAAGATCAACTCATATTGCAAGAGGTGAGTTAAGCCTTTTAATTTCTATTTTTAATTTCTGTTTATCAAAAAAGACCAACTCATACTGCGAGAGGTGAGTTGAGTCTCAAGTCGTCACTGAGATACTTTCAATTTATGATCCAAAAAAAAAAAAAATTAACCCATATTGCGAGAATTCGTAGGCCAAGCTATTTTCAATGTTTGTTTTTCAATAAAGAATAAAGGTTGGAGCCGATCAAAGACACTAGATTTTGCCTCCCTGAAGTTGCATTGGAGCTAATCGAAGATACAGATTTTTCCTCCCTGAAGTTGCAGTGGAGCATGTTGAAGTTACAAGATCTCATTTCTGAAGTTACAGAAGAGCAGATCACGAAGAATTTTATACCCCTGAAGATGTGAGCAGATTGAAGCTACAAGTTTCCATTTCTTTGAAGTTGCAGTGGATTGGACCAAAACTACAAGAAGCGGTGGACTTGAAAGTGACTACCTGAACAAGAAGCGCACCAAAGAAGTCAAAATTTGGCGAGACCAGGCAAAATTGGCCTTTCTTTATGCCTTTGCTCTATTCTCGTTACACGACAATGAGCAAAGAGGGGCAGCTGTTACAGGCCAATTTTGGCCTTTTTACAAAATTAAAACCCATACAAAAATAACCCTTAACCCATTTACACCTCAAAACCCGAATAGGCCCACTAAAGCCTAAACTAAACATAACCCAATTACAAAAAATTAATCCCTAACCCATTAAATTAACTAAACCCGTTACAAACCCATTTGACCCAAATCTAACCCGGTCAACCCACTAACCCACCAAAATGAAACCCTAACCCGGTCACCCTCCACTTGCACCTGCTCTCTGCCACCGTATCTGCCAGCAGTCCCATCCACCGTCCAGCACCGCCCTTGGCTCCTTTCAGCACCGCCACAACACCTGCAAACAATAAATGAAGAAAAGACAACAAATAGTAGAAAAATAGCAATGTACGACTATAAAAAGAAATCAAAACAGATTGAAAAGGGTTGGTCATTTTTTTTTCATTAACAAAAACAATACTTCTATTCATTCAAACGAAAAAGGAGATAGAAGCAAGGAGAATAAAGAGAGAATCCAAATTAGAGAAATCAAAATACTTGATATTCAGAATAAAAAACCCTTAGGTGATTTATTTTTCGCATCTATTATCTCTTCTGTTTCTTTTCCTTATTTTTCTTTTTTTTTAAGCAAAAATTTTCATAGATATATACATATATTATTAAATAAAAAACCAAAAAAATTATAAAAAAAGAGGAATTTTACCTTTTCCGGCTACCGTGGAGGCGGAGGACGGTGGCGGTGCGTCGCTGGAGGACTGGTCGGATCGTGGCCGGAAGTCCATAATCCAGAGAGAGAAATGAGAGAAGGGAGGAGGATTTTTGAAGAGAAAAGAGAGAAAATGAAATTTTTGGAAATTTTTTACCTTTTATAACATGAGGAAACGACGTCGTTTTGCATTAAGGACCCAGGGCATGAAACGACGTCATTTTGCCCTAGGTCGGATCGACCCGACCTGCTCCGACAAGGATCCGTGTGTTTTTGCTTGATGGACTAATTACGCTCCAGGCCCTTCCGCTTTTCAGTGATTTTACAATTGAAGTCTTTAATATTTGTAAATCGGCCCCAGAGATTTATCGCGTTTTGCGATTCGATCCCTCCTGATACGCTGAGTTTTAAGGCCTCGGGTAAATTGCTCTTTTGGCCCTCTGCAGTGGCACGTGCGTTCAAATGAGTCCTCCTTTTCACATTTTATTCTAAATTGGCCCCAAAACTTCAATTTTATTCCGAATTTAGTCCTTGTTCTTTAAATTATCTTTTAATTGGGTCCTGAATTGCGGTTTTGTTTTTAATTTAGCCTTTATTTCATTATTCTGTCATTTCATTATCTTAAATTATGCCATTATTATCATTTCTTTTTATCATCATTTTTACTATTGCCTACATGTTATTATTATTAACATATTATATTTATTTTACTTGTTATCTTCACTATTATATTTGTTTATATTTATTATTAGTACTGTTATTTATATTTTTTATATATTACCTTACTCTTTTAACATTATCAATATAACCTTTTTTATATATATTTTCTTATTACCAGTATTATTATTACTATTTATTATCACTACATATATTTCTATTATCATTACTATTACAATCATATTATATTAGTATAATATTACTTTAGTTTTTGTATACTTTATTTTGTTGCATATTCTCTTAACTATAATATTTGTAATCCTTATTTATAGTTATTATTATTATTATTATTACTATTACTATCATTATTATCGTTTTTAATATCATGTTAACTTTTCTCTATTTACTACTTTTTTAATATAATTAGTATATTCTATTTTTCTACTTTATTATTATTAGTATTATTGTATATATATTATTATTTTTTATTATTATATTACTTTAACATTATATTTAGTATTATGTTTATTATTTAGTAAACCTTAATTCGTACTATTATTAGCTTAATATTCTTATATCACACTTAGTAATTGTCTTTAATATTATTCTTTATTATATTATGTTTTGCTATTCCAGTTTTCTTATCACCTATATTTTACTTTGTTTTCATTGTTCTATTATGTTCACTAATATTATTTTAATATCATTGTCACATAGTACTTGTTTCTATATACATATATATATATTATTATTATTATCGTATTTACTATTATATTATATTACCACTTTTTCCAAATATCTTTTCATTAGCATATTATTACATTTTCTTACTAGCACATATCATGATTTTTATTATTACCAATTATTTATTATTCTTATTATGTTACTATTCATACATCATTTCCGTTATTATTTTTGTCAATATTATCATTATTACTATAATTGTTTTAACCCTTTTATTATGAATTATGCTACCTTTTTACCTACGCCAAAGTGATCTTTTTACAAAGGCAATGTTTCGGTGTTTAGAAATTCGAGAGATCGTGCCCTAACGTATTGGGTTTCGATTTTCTCGTCTAAATCTAAATAACCGAATATCCTTCTCACAACATAAGTTTAATAAAAAGCTTATACATTATTACTATTTTGCGTACTATATTGCTCTTATTCACATTTGCCTTTCATTGCCACATTCCATTCCTGTTATGCATACTCTTATTGTCATTCATCACGTGTTTTCTAACAAACTACCTTTTACCCGATACAAAAATGATTTTCGTTATAAAGGCAATATTCTGTATTTAGACATTTGGAAATCGTGCCCTAACGTATTGGGTTGCGGTTTTTCGTTTAAATCTAAATAATCGAATATCCTTTCAAAACTAATACATATTCTTTCAATAAAAAAACTTATTCTCGAGAATTTGAGATGTCGCGTCCCAACGCATTGGATGTGATATTTCGTTATCTCGAGATGAGATTTTCTAAGCCAAGGCAATATTCTGTACTTAGGAATTCGAGAAATTGTGCCCTAACGTATTAGGTTTCGATTTCCCTCATCTACTCCAAGTATTCGAATATCCTTTCAAAGATAAATACGTGAATTTCAAATAAGAGGGCAAGTTTAGCCTCGAAGGTCGAAATATCGTGTCCTAACGTATTGGATGTGATGTTTTACCTTAAGGCGAACCAGCCCTTGATACGTGTTTTCAACCTGCCTAAATGTTTTAAAGCAAATGAAGATAGTATTTTAAATTCTCTCAAGTTCTCGAAGTTTCGACATTAAGACACTAATTAATCAACAAGGTACCAATTTTAGGCGTATCGAGGGTGCTAATCCTTCCTCGTGCGTAAATCACTCCCGAACCCATTTTTCTGATATTCGCAGACCCAAAATCGTTTTTTTCATAAATCAAATCGTTTATTTAAAACAATCCCTTTTGAGGTGATCAATCACACCCAAACAAAAAGATTGGTGGCGACTCCAGTTCTTGTGTACGTTTTAAAATCCTAAGTCGATATCCGTTTTTATCAAAAATGGTCCCGACAATATGTATATATAGAATTGTATAACTTAACAAAAAAATTTATGAAATATAAATATTATTTATAATAATTTAATATATTTTAATTATATCAAATAATTCAAACAAAAAATATTATACATGTAACGCCTTAAACTCGGCCTAGACGTTAAGACCAAGTCTGAAGGGTTACATTAATATTATTAGGAACACCAACTTTTACTAACACAGTTAAAGACCGTCTAACAGATTATAAGCATTCACTAAAACCTAGTCGATAAATCAACAATATTAGAATGTCATAATACGAAGAAAATATTGAAATTACTGATAATATAAAAAGGGTGATATAGCATAATGACCGAGCTTCTGTTACGCCAACCTGATCAAGACTATGAGTTACCTAAAATTCAGACAACAAACAAGGATGAGTTGATAACTCCATGTACAAAACAAACATAAAGTCAAATAGAGTTATCAATATAACAATGATTGCCCAAACTCGTTTTCAAAATCTGAACCAAAGGATATTCAGTACAGTATTAGCGAATCAGATGAAGACAAAACAATTCAGAATCAGAATCCAGCCTTACACACCACGTAGTTTCGGTACGATACAATCGATACGATTGTAGACTAGCTGCTAGGTCAAGTTGCGATAAAATGCTAGATTCAGATATAGTCTATGGCTTAGCCACTGAACCAGAATAGATAACTTCCTCCTTTACACATTTCCCATACCATGCAAATGTAAATTACAGATGTCAGACATCATGAACGTACACATAGTGCTTAGATACAATTCATATTTAGATAGTACATGTTAATACCATTACAATTATAGCATTCAGTATACATTTAAATACTCAACTATTCAGTCTTGGATCATTAGATAGTAACTTATACGATTCAATTCAAATCATACGAACTCTATACAAGGCTTGCATAGATCCACACGGCCTGGAACACATTCGTGTACCTACCTGTGTGCTTCACATGACCTAGAACACGCCCATGTCCTTTGGTTGGAACTAATAGAATACTTCAACAAGTTTTTGGACATTCTTTTAATTTAACTCTATGCAGGTTTCATATGTTTGATGCGTAAAAACTAAAATGTAAGTTTCGAAATAAATTTGAAAAAAATATCTTATTATATTTTTTGAAACATTTATATATTTTTAATACATATTTTTTTTATTTTTTTTTACTTTTTAAAATTTATTTCACATCCAACATGACAGTTTTTAACATGTCATGTTAGTGTTTTTTTTTTTTTTAAATGGGTATAACAATTTGCAACTTAAGTATCAAACTCAACAAAAAAGAAATTGTAAGGTTAAAATATTGTACTTTTCTTATATTTGAATTGCAACCCTTTACTCTTACTATTGTCGATTTTATTAAGTTTATTAGCTATTTTATCTATCATTTTAAATGTATATAATTATTTTTTTCTTAAGAATTCGCAGTATGAAATTTAAATTTATAATAAAACAATAAAAATTTTAGATAAAAAGTGTTATAATTAATATTCATTTAAAGATAAAAATGTCCCTGTTAGAATTAAGTGACTCGAATCCTTATTTAAATAAAATACAATGGTAAAATAAAATAAAAGTAAAATCCATATAGAAATACACTTCTTTTATTTTATTTTACAATAAGGTTTGTTAAACCTTATTAAACTCCATCTATTTTATATTAATTAGGATAAGGTGTTTCAATCTTACTAGAATATGGCTTTACAAGCCTATAAATAGACATAGACTATTCCTCTTGTAATCATTCGAATTTGATAGTGAATTTTTTCTCCTCTGCTCGTGCTTTTTTCCCGAAAGGGTTTCCACATAAAATCTGTGTGTTTTTTTATTTTTTTGTGATATATTGTCATTAACGATATTATATATTTTCACAAATTGGTATCCGAGCTTTCAGGTTTTTTTCATCTTGATCTCGGTAATGGCGTCTTTGAAGTATGAAATTCCACTGTTAGATCACAACCAGATTTGCGTTATGGCAGATTGAGATGCAAGCAGTTCTTGCTCAGATGGATCTAGAAGAAGCCCTACTAGGGATAGATAAGATGCCTTCAACATTAACGGATGAAGAGAAGAAGCGTAAGGATTGAAAGGAGTTAACACAGTTACATCTGCATTTGTCTAACGAAATTTTGCAAGATGTGATGAAGGAGAAGACCACCGCTGAATTATGGAAAAGGCTGGAACAAATATGCATGTCGAAAACTCTAACCAGCAAGCTGCATATGAAGTAACATCTTTATGCTTATCGTTTGGAGGAAGGTGCATCTATGCACGAACACTTAAAAGTGTTTAAAGAAAATCTCTCAAACTTGGAGGTCATGGAGGTTCAGTATGATAAAGAAGATCTAGGGTTGATTCTACTTTGTTCATTGTCCCCGTCTTATTCAACCTTTAGAGACACGATTTTATATAGCAGCGAGTCTCTCACAGTTGATGAGGAATTTGGTTGAATAAGAAATTGGGAGACTGAGGAATTTGGTTGCATTCGATCTATCCTCCAATAGTCTTGTTGGTCCAATCCCATCTTCTGTCAGCAACGTAACCAATATTGCCTCGTTGTACCCTCAAATCAACAAACTTAATGGATCCATTCCACAAGAAATTGGGAGACTAAGGAATTTGGTTGCGTTGGATCTATCCTACAATAGGCTTGTTGGTCCAATCTCATCTTCTGTCAGCTACTTAACCAATCTTGCCTCGTTGCTTCAAACCAACAATCTTAGTGGACCCATTCCACAAGAAATTGGGAGACTAACGAATTTGGTTGCATTGGATCTATCCTTCAATAGGCTTTCAGGTCACATCCCGTACTCTCTGGGCCAGTTAACAAAATCGGTCTCTCTCTACCATAATAAGGATTTATGTGGTTCCATTCAGGGCTTCCTTCCTTGCGCTTCATCCCCAACCGTAAATCGAGAAAGAAAAAGCAAGGGCTAGCGCAATCTGCCTGTCACTACTATTCTAATTCCAACTTTGTTATTTTTTGTCTCAATTTTTGCATTGGTGATATTCATCCTTTGCCGACAATATAGAGCTAAAGCTTTGAAACATGGTCCAAGTCCAACCAAAAATGGAGATTTATTCTCTATTTGGAATTTTGATGGAAACATTGCATTTGAAGGCATCATCAATGCAACAGAGGATTTTGATATCAATAATGCATTGGAACGGGTGGTTATGGCACTGTTTACAGAGCAGTCTTACCAAGTTGCAAAGTTGTTGCTTTAAAAAAGCTCCACCGATTAGAAGCAGAGCAACCGGCTTACGACACAAGTTTCCGAAATGAGATCCAAGTTTTTAACAGAAATACGACACAAGAACATCGTGAAGCTCCACGGATTTTGTCTCCACAACCGTTGCATGTTCTTGATTTATGAATATATGGAAAAGGGAAGCTTGTTTAATGCCTTGAGCATTGATGAGGAAGCTGTGGAATTGGATTGGACCAAAAGGGTGAAGATTGTCAAAGTTGTCGCACATGCCCTCCAATTGTTCATCGAGACATCTCAAGCAATAACATTTTGTTGAACTCTGAATTGGAAGCTTTTGTTGCTAACTTTGGGACTGCAAGACTTCTTGATCCTGATTCATCTAATCAAACTGTAATTGTTGGAACGTATGGATATATTGCCCCAGGTTCTACACCTTCACTCTCTTTTCCCTTTAATATTTAGTTTTATCCTTTCTTAATTTCAAAGGCTTATTTGTTTTGATTTACATATTAGAATAATACGAGGGAAAGTAGGAAAAACAAAAATAAGAAAGATCAAATATAAAAAAGAATTAATTAAAGATTGAAGGATTCAAATGCAAACATACATGCAACTACAACTGGATACAAAATATAAATTAACATCTATTTAACTTTTTTTTTTTAATTAGAGAGCTTGTTTATTCATTAATCGTGACCGAAAAATGTAATATATATAGCTTTAGAGTGTTGGCGTTAGAAATATTGATGGGAAAGCATCCTGATGAATTATTGTCAACATTATCATCATCATCATTGTCTCATATCCAAAATTTCATGCTAAATTAAATTTTAGACCCTCGATTATCACTCCCAAAAAGTCAAAAAATGATAGGAGACATTGTTTTTATTGTTGTCATTGTTTTTGCATGCTTACGAGCTAGACCTAAAGCTCGACCAACAATGAAATTAGTGTCTCAAGAATTCCTACACATCAAGTCTCCAATTACAATACCTCTTCACGAAATATCATTAATCGAGCTTAAGAATCATGAGATGTTTATGGACAATGAAAATCATAAATAAATAAATAACTTTAATAATTAAAAATATGTTTTAACAATCAAGATTAATCTTTAACTTCAGTTAAAATTTACACAATCTAATAAATAATATATAAATATCAATAGAAATATTTCTTAAGATTAAATATTTTAATTAATAATAAAGTTAAATACCATAAACTTAGCCCAATCGATGAATCTTGAAGTCAAAATTTAATTTAATTTAATTTAATTTAATTTAATTTAATTAATTACCTTCTCCACAACAGAGTACTTATGTGATTAAAATAATCAAATCACAAAATGAATTTCATTATAAAAATAAATTTAACTCCCATATCAACTATCTAAATTTACATTAAATAAAAAATTTATTTAATTTCCATTGTTTTTAGGTTTTGATTTTATTGAATACGATTTAAGTGACCTCTTTAAACAGAATCCACATTTTAATATAATTTTAGAAATAAGTTAAATTTTAATTTAATTTTAGAATTAGAATTAAAAGTTTGGCTCTAAATCATGGTTTAAATTAAATCTTATATTGATTTTTGGGGTTGGAACAGAATTTTAAACCTTAAGGGGGCCAAATTAATTTTTTTTATTTTTTTATTCAAATTTTGGGTTATTATTGTTAATTTGAAAGTTTGAACACGAAATTGGTTGATGAAAATATGGTTGAAAATTTTATGATAATTTTAAGATAATTTTTTATTATATTTCCTAAATGATTTGATGAAAATATGGTTGAAAATTTTATCAAATATTTTCAAAACATTTCAAAGACTTGTAAAAATGTTTAAAACATGTTTTAAATGTGTTTTAACTTATCTAAATATTTTTGTTTCAATACCAAAATATTTTAAGTGATTTAAAGTCATTTTATACCAGTTTGAAAAGAAGTATTGATATCCTAATCTAATTGCATTGATACAATTAAAATAGTAAACAAAATTTGTGACAACCTGGAAAGAAGAATCGATACTTTGTATCGATACAAGTCGAGTTGTACCTGTTACATAGGCTCCAACAACTACTATTTTCAAACACTAAAACATTACAACGTAATGTTATAAATCGATTAACAATGTTACAACTTACAACGTTAAATTGAGTCATTCAAAAATAATTTTATAAGTTCAATAATTTACTAAAATTGTTGACGATGGTTACTAGAAACATTACAAAAAAAATTTAAAAAAAGTTAAATTCGTTAATTTAAAAAAAAAAACATTACAATTACCAATAAATATTAAGCGCAATAGTAAAACAATAGTAAAGCATTAGTAAAGTATGTTACACTCTAAAAAAAAGATGTAAGTTTAAACTTTCCAAAAACATTACTGATAAAAACAACAACAAATTTAGAATATAAACCATAAAATAAACCTAAATAACACTGAGAAATTACAATTTTACTTCAAAAATATCAATAAATAATTAGACAAATATTATAATATTACTTAAAAGATTACAGATCGATTCACTAAAAGCAATAGTGAGTTGTAACAATTAATTGCTGAAACCTTACAAAGTTTTTCAGAAGAATACCAAATTATTGAATACGTAGGAACTTGAATTCAGCAAATTAATCCGATTATAAAAATTCAAAAAATTCAAGTATGTCTGTTCTTTTAAACTTTTAATATCGAAATCTCGTATTTTACAATCTACCAAATTGAATCTAAATCTAACCTTATAATTATATTTTAAGGACCTCAAGTTATCAATAAATACCATAAATTTTCTATGATTTGTGTACAATGCAAAGGCTTATATATAAGCTAATTAAATAAATCTAAATAAAATTTTTAAGTGTATTAGAACTCCAATTAATCTAAACAAGAAGTAGTTTTTATGTATACTTTCTTATTGACATAGAAGTCCTAAATAACTTAAACTACTTAATAATTATAAAAAAAATCAGAATAATAAAATAATATAAGAGCTGATAAATACAATATTTGGCTCTCATATAATAAAATTAAGCCTAAAACCCGAACTCAATATGATTTAAACTCGATTAAAGGCCCGAACCTCGTAATTCTCATCATAATCCCATCCAGAAGTTATGCTCATGCAGTCTTCACTAAAATAGTTATAACTTGAGCTCCCAAACTAAGAATCAAGTTATTCAAATTGCGTTTTGAAGATAAAAGATAGATCTTCAAACATGCATGTATCACCTTCTTATATCCGACCTCTGTTCGGTTGCCTGACATTTTTACAAAGGCACCTGGTAACCTGCAATTTGAATATCTTCTCGCAGGTCTAACTTGAGGGGGTGTTAGGATATTATTGTGGGATATTATATTTTAGCAATTTGATTACTAATAGGATATTATACGATATTATTATGAGATATTATCTCTTAGCAATTTGATTCCTAGCTAATGGGATATTATAGGATATTATTATGGGATATTATTTTTTTAGCAATTTGATTCCTACATAACTACTATTATATATATATAGATATATATATATATATACACTCTTGAGGTTTATCAATGAAATTCAAAAGAGATTACTCTATTCTTCTCAATCATACCTAAACATAATTTAATGGCTATGGTTGGTTCATAGAAAATTTAGTGGAAATCAATGGTTGATATCAATACTAGCCATTAACACTTTATTTAATTATGAGATAATTTATATAAAGGGCTTGGTAAATGACTTAACAAAGACTTGATCAATTCTTCAATCAAATTTCTCCAAATTTACTCACCTCACAAGTTAGTCCATGTACTAAGCTTTAATAATTTATCCAATTATTCACTTAAAAATTCTCACTTTTACCACTGCAATAGTCTCATAAACTTCTTGATTAAAATTCCAGACAACTCGATTTAATAATTCGACCTTAAAATCGGATTTTTTTGACACCTAAAAAAATCGGATTTTTTATTACACACACTTAAGTACACTTGTATCTCTTAATTATTTACAATTGATTCCTTGAAAATACTCTGTAAAAGAAATCCTTGTATAGCAAGCTGAAGGAAATTAGATAAGATGATCCCATAATCAATCCACCATTGACTCGAAACTCAAAGTCTAGGCTAGTTTTTAATGCAAAGTTTGCCTACATGTGGGTCCAAAAAAAGCAATTTTGTAAAGAAAGACTAGAAATATTCACTTTTGCCACGCGGTCGTCTATACTTTAATTTGTTGACAAAATGTTGTCCTCATTGACTCGTTTTTTAAAAGAAAATAAAGTTGGAAATTAGCAATATGGATGGACTTATCCAATCATAGTCACTTCATAGTACCACACAGCTATATCTACTTCTTTCATCACAAAATTTTCTCATTCACTCCCTTTTGGAAAGAAATGGAAATTTTAATTTACTTGTTTTCGCTTCAATATTTTCCAAATTAATTTTCAAAATAGAATGGGTTGAAACATCAGCCAACGAAGACATAGCTAACCAAGCTTGGGTTCCAACCAAAGTATTATTATTGTGGCAGAAAATAATGGAATTCTTTCTTCCAAAGTGCTCACTTCTTTAGCAACAATAGGCTTGCTTTGTATGGCTGATGGATTGATGTGGAAATCTTCGCCTACAATCTTCATTCTCAATTTAATTTTTCTATAGAATTGTTTTATAGAATATTCTAGCATTATTTTATTGATTTTTTTATTTTTTAAATAAATTTAATTTTTTATAATTTTAACATCGAATCAAAATAAAATTGATAAAAAATAAAAAATTCAAAAATAAATTATTATACTAACTAAAACAATGTCGGATAATAAAAAAGAACAATATAAACAAATTTATGAGTTTTGAAGTCAAGGTCTTCCTCTTATTTAGAGGTGTGCATGGGCCGGGCCGGGTCCAACTAAAATTAGGCCCGTTTGCTAGGCCCAGCCCAGCCCAAAAAAGGGGCATAAAATTTTGCCCAAGCCAGACCCGAATAAAAATGTTAAAATTCGAGCCCAACTTGGTCCATCCATATTAATTTTTATATTATTTTTATATAATTTTAAAATATAAATAAACCGTTAAAAATACTAAAAGCATCAAATTAAATACTTCTCAACAAATTAAAAATAAATTTTAAAAAAATGTGTATATTTAAATAACAATAAAGTAGATGCAACTTAACAAGCAAATGCCTCTAAAATAATAACAAAATTAACAAATGTCTTTAAAATAATAACAAAATTAATAATAAAATAAGTTTTATACAATATCTAAATAATAACAACAAAATAGTAGCAACATAATAGTAAAATGGTAGCAAAATAGGGAAAAAATAATAAAAAATAATATTAAAAAAAGATCTTTTTGTCTTTAGTGAATTCGGGCCGGGCCGAGCCGAACCCGGGACAAAAATACCTTACTCGAGGCCCGGCCTATTTTTTAAACGGACCTTATTTTTTTTGTCCAAGCCTATTTTTCAGACCTATATTTTTGTCCAAACCTTCTCACATTTCGAGATGGCGGCCGGGCCGCCAAGTCCATGCACACCTCTACTCCTATCTTTGGGTTTTGTGAGCCCTTCTCATCCTATCATACAAGATTCCTTCCAATTAAAATAATATAATCTTTTTCTCTATATAATGTACTTTTTACTAAACTTTCAAATCATCATCTTCCCTTTTTTTTTCTTTTAAAAAAACTATCAACAATTAAGAAATAAAATTAAGGTTCATTTTGTTTATAGTAAAAACAAAAACTTGAAACCCAATAAGATTATTGTTGTAGGCCAATTTTGGCCTGGCTTCAAAAACCCAATTCAGGCCCTAAGCAAACCCAATTACACCCTAACACATTTACTAAAACCCATACACCCACAATCAGCCAACCCACAAACCCGAATGGCCCACTTAATTACCTGATAAACCCAAAACCTGAATGGCCCAATCTAAACTTGGCCCAAAACCTAAACCCACTAGCCTACCCTAGCCCACGGTCCAACTACACCTTCACCAACCCTCACCCAAACCTTCAGCAACTTGCTTCTGACACCTTTTGTGCATCGGCCACCAACTTGGGTCAAATCCACCGCCCAAGCACCGCCACAGTACCTGCAAACAATAAACAGGAAATGATAGCAAAAAGCAATAATAAAATATATGTATGATGGCTATATAAGCCGAACAAAAATGATGTAAAAGAGAGAGGCTTTTATCAATACAAATCAGAGAGTTTTTAGCAATCAAGACAATAGATTAATAATACAAAAAGCAGTGGCTCAAACATTAGAATAGTACCAAATCAGTGAACAGAAAACACCAAAAAAACAAAATCAGAACTCTAAGGTAAAATTTTTTTTCTTTGCTTTGAATCTCTATTTTTTTTCTTTTCTTTTTTTCTCTTCTATTCTTCCCTTTTCTTTCAATTCAAATATATATTATAAAAATAAAATAAAAAAATATAAAATTTTACCTTTTTCGCCCACCGTGCACGGTGGTCGGCGGCGGCCGGCGACGGTCCGGTGATCAGACGGTGACCGACTCGATGGCCAAAAATCTCCTTTGCTCTCCCCTCTCTCATTCTTTTTTCCCCACACCCGGACAAATGATTTTTTTGAAGGATTTTCCCCTTTTATAGCCTCCCAAAATGACATCGTTTTGGGGGCTGCACTTAAACCCCAAAACGACGTCGTTTTGCCCTGGATCGGGTCGACCCGACCCTACCCTACCCACTCAAGATCTGCGTGTTTTTGAGCGGAAGGGCTAATTGCGCATTTGGCCCTTCCACTTTTTCAAGCCTATGCAATCAGGTTTTTATTTATTTTCAGATTGACCCCAGAATTTATCGTGATTTTCAATCGGGTCCCCCACTCTGCGCTATGTTTTGGGGGAAGGGATAATTACTGTTTTGGTCCACCCAAGTTACGCGCGTATTGTATTTTAGTCCTTTTCTTTTTATCTTATTTTAAAATTGCCCCAAAACTTCATTTTAACTTTGATTTCGTCCTTTTTCGCCTTTTAATTAATATTTTGCTTTATTATTATTATTATTATTGTTATTATTATTATTATCATCACTATTAATTTATTATTATTATTATAATGTATTTAGTTATATTTCTAATATCTCGTTTTTACTATTGTATATATATTTATTATAATTATTGTTATATTTATTATAGATATTATTAGCATTAGTTTTAGTTGTAATTAATATTTTCAATATACTTACATATACGTATATATATTTATGTGTCGTTATTAACAGTTATATTTTAATATTAGTATTTCTAACATATATATGTATTGTATATATTTTTAATCTATATGTATATTATGTATATATTCTTTTAATATGTCTTATGTATATATATATTTTTCATTCTATATTATGTACATGTATTTCTAATACTATATTATGTTTTTCATATATATATATTTTTAATATTATTAATTATATACTCTATACTATCTTAAGTATATATTCCTAACACTATATTATGTACATATTTTATATATATTGTCGAAACCTTTTTTGTTTTTTTGAGTTTGAAAAAAACAGGGATCGACTTAAAAAAAAAACGAAAACGGGAGTCGCCACCAATCTTTTTAGGTATGATTGGATCACCTTTAAAATATTTTGTTTTAAAATTATTAGTTTTGGTCTACGAAATTAGAAAACGGGTTCGGGAGCCGGTTACGTACGAGGAAGGGTTAGCACCCTCGTAACGCCCAAAATTGGTACCTAATTGATTATCAAAATGTCTCTAATATCGAAAATTCAAATATTTCAAGATGCAATCCCCTTTAAAATACTTTGATTTTGAAAATTTAGGGTTTACTCGTGTCAAATGAATCAAAATATTGCATCCATTAAGTTAGGACGCATTTTTTAAGATATTTGAAGCTAAGTTAATCACTTTTGAAAATCCCTATCTTGAAACGACAAAATATCATAACCAGTGAGTTAGGTCACAACGTTTTGAAATTTCAAGACAGTTGCTCGTATTTTGAAAACTTTAAAACTTAGAAGGGTGCTTGACTAGTCGAACTCAACGAGAAAAGTTGCAACCCAGTAAGTTAGGCACTACCTTTCTCGAAGCTTCCAAATGCCAAACATTGTCTTTTTTATTTTTGAAAACTTTGGAATTTCGTTTTTTAAAGTGATGTATGAAGGAGTACATTAATGTTATAACATGTAAGACAAATAATGCAATAATAAGCAAATACAACATGCATTCAAACGATACAAAAATAAGCGAAACATAGCATCATACATACAAAAATACGCATAGCATATATATTGAGGATGAATAAGCGGAACATATAAACATATAAAATAATAATTAACTTGAAAGTGATGCATGGTATAAATTTGACTTAAGTATTCATATGAAAATAAAAACGATAATATACAAAATAATAATATAGTAATATATAACAAACAATTCCTAATAAAATTATGAAATTAGTAATTAATGCATAGACAAAAAGAAAGATTTAATTCACATTAAAAAATGAATAATTTTAAAAATATATATAATTAAAAAACAATTTATTAATGTGTAATAATAATAAAGTATAAATAATAATTTTAATTTTAAGATTATAATAAAATAATAATAATATAATAAAATATAAATAATTTGAGATTGCACTAAATAAAAAATAATAGGAATATTTAATAATACATAAAAATATAATATTTAATAATGGATTTTAAAATAGATAGCATGTAATAGTTTATAAAAATAATAACATAATAAATGAAATAATTTATAATATATAATATAAAAATATTAGTTTTTTAAAATAATGTATAATATAAATAGATAAATAATAAAATAAATATGAAGTATAAATTACAATATAGTACAATAATAATTTACAAATTTTTTTAAAAAAAATAGATAACATACTGAATAATATATAATAAATCAAGAAAAAGAGAAAAAAAATATTTAAAGTATATAAGAAAGGATAAAATTGAAATGAATTAGAACTCGTGGGGCTATTTTTTTAAAAAAACAGAAACCGGGGACCATTTGGAAAGCGCATTTGAATTGAGGGGCTCACTGGGCAATTTGCCCTAACCCCAAAACGACGCCGTTTCAATATGGGTCTTAAAGTGGCCACTGTTGGGACTAAATCGAATCAAAAATAAAACATTAGGGCTAAATTTTAAAAAAAATAATACGAAATTTTAAACACAGAAAACTTGGAGGGATCGATTGGGCAATTAGCCCATTAATCAGAAACACGCGGACCCTCCCCGGGTCACGGGTCAACACGCGGATCTTGGGGCCCTAAAACGGTGTCGTTTTTGGCTTATGAAATCAAACCGAAACGGTGTCGTTTCAATCAGGCTATATAAAGCCAGAATTAGGTTAAAAAAATCATTTTGGTCCCCGATTTTTTTTAAAAAACCCAAAAAAGCTCACTGCAATCCCCTCTGGCCCTCGGAGCTCCTGCCTGAGGGCCGTCCTAGCTCGTCCCCGGGCTCTGCCATGCGTGGCTCTCACGCGCTAGCGCGCCGCCACCGGGACCACCGTATACGGTGGCTAGGGTTTGAAAACCCGCTTCCCTTTCGCCGATCCTCAGGTAACCGTTTTCTTTTCCGTTTGCTTTAGTTATTAAACTTTTTACTATGTCTACATGCCAGAAATCAAACGAGTAAGTAAAAACGATTCCATTACCTCAGAAAAACTGGAAATTGCCTTTTTATTTCTCTGTTTCGAAAAGAATACAGCTGTTTGTGCTTTTGTATCTCTGTATCTCTATTTTGGTTTCTCACTATTTTCGTGTGTATGTGTAAGCGTATGTGTCCAAAAAACCGCTCCTCTTTACAGATTTGAGAAAGGCTTTATAGCCTTAAATCGATGTATATTTTGGAAAGAAATTAAAAGATTTCTTTCCATATCTTATTCTAACATATCTGCTGCCTTTTGCTTTTGATTTCTTTCCTTTTCTTTGCAGGTGATTTGCGAGGATCTCGGTGGTTTGCTTGTGCGGCACGATTCGACGCTAAAGTCATGACCCACTGGTGGAGGCGTGATCGGTGGTCGAGCTGGTGCGTCGAAAGGTCCTAGGGCAGTGCATTGACGGTGGCCTCAATTTCGGGGACTGGACAGATGCTCCCCGAATGTTCCAGAAGCAGTTGCGGCTCGATAGTATTCAGAGAACCCTTGTTCCTGTTCCTATTAAGTCATTTGGGCCTTTTGGGCTGCTGATGTATACGGGTCAAGGGTGTAAAGGGCTATACGGGTAGTAGGTTAATCTGTTCTGCTTTTGGGCCCCAATGCTTGGGTTTGTAACCTGGACTGTTTAAACGGACATTTTTTAAAAATAAATAAATATTTATTTATTTATTTCATTGTTTTAAAAATATATATATTTCATTTAATCCAAGAATATTTTTTTAAACGAGGCAATGTTTTTGTGTTTAGGGATTCGAGAAATAGTACCCTAACGTGCTGGGTTGCGATTTCCCATTTGTCTAAATACCTAAGATATCCTTCTAAATTTTGCAAATCACGAGATGATTTTAGTTACGAAAGTTTAAGAACATCGTGTCCAATCGTGCTGGATGTGATGTTTGAATTCTTTCGGAGCAAAGGAATCTCGATTCGGTTTTAAAAAAAAGGATCCCACTTTCAAATCTTTCCAAATTTTTGACCTAAGACAGAAAATTACTCAATTTGGTACCAATTTTGGGCGTTGCGAGGGTGCTAATCCTTCCTCGTATGTAACCGGCTCCTGAGCCCGTTTTCTCAATTTTTCGTAGACCAAAAATGTTTTATAAGGTGGTCCAATCGCACCTAAAAAGGTTGGTGGCGACTCTATGTTCTTTTTAAAGTCGGCTTCGTTTTTAAAACCACTTCTTTAAAAAATGGTTTCGACAATCATGATCATCCTCTAGGGCTGGTACACCGGACACAAAAAAGGATTCATCAGATCCTTCGACGACCAAAGTCATGACGGCCCCCATGACCACTGTTTGGTTGCGAGGATAAAGAAGCAGCCCAACAAGGTTATCCGCAAGGATTCCGCCGAGAAATACTTATAGGATCTTATGCATATATTTTTATTATTATACAAATTATAATTTTCTTATTTGATGATAATTCTGCATTTGAAATACTTATAGGTGAGTTATTGTCAATTCTGCTATCGTCATCATCTTCTGCTCAAAATTTTAAGCTATACACTTCTGTGGCTATGGTTGCTTTTACATGCTTACAGACAAACTCAAGTTAATTAATTACAGCCAACAAATTACTGTCTCAAGAAATTTCCTATGTACAATCTCCAATTGCAATGTCTTTCAATGAAATATCTCCAATTGCTGTTTTAGTTATGTAGTTCAATTTAATCAATTACTTTCAAATATTTCTAATTTACTTCCAATAGGCTTTTTTTTCCCAACAATTTGTTATTTAAGACTTTGAAATTAATATATACCCAATAAAATTAAATCAGTTTTTTTATATATTTAAATAAGGTGAAGTTTTTTGTAGGTATCTTCGTTGCTTTCACAAGCTATGATGGACAGATGACGGTATTTATCGCCAATGACCCTTCACCAGCCACCAACAGTTTCTTTTGGAAAGTGTGTTGACTTGAATAGTGGTTCTTCATCGGCTTCTTAATTTGTTTATGTTTTGAGAGTATTTCAGAAAATAAATTATTTCATAACTTACTTTGGACCCGTGTTGTCTTAATTTTTTTTTCTTGCTTATTTTCCATTGCTTAATATGTCTTCAATTTTGAAAGTTATTGTCTTGTATTGTACAAGTTTTTTAGTCTTGCTTATGCATGTAGTCTTACTTTTAGAAGTGATTTTAGGAAGGGTTTGGTCACCGTCCTCTCTAGTTTGGTAGATGTTTGGTAATTTTATCGATTCTGTCCGCCGCTTTAGACCATTCGGAGCTGGTTTCCTATCGTGATAGTTGCTTGCAATCTCTCCAGATATGTTACACTTGAGTTGTGATAAAGCTGATTATCAGCATGCCATAATATTCTGTTGATGTTGAGGCTAAAGCCTTTGTCGTGTTGTTGGAACTTGTCCTTCACCGCCTGTTATAGGCCAATTTTTGCCCACTTGCAAACTTAACCCAGAAACCCAACCATTACACAAACCTAACCCATTTACAACATTAATAACCCAACTAAACCCACTTAACCAAATAACTAGACCCAAACCCGTGGCCCAATGGCGTTAAACCTAGTTAGCCCACTAAAACTACCCCAATCTTTAACCCAGAAACCCAACACAACCCAATAGCCTACCCACTGGCCCAAACCCGTTACAGCACTAACCCGAGACCCTAATCACCTAAAACCCTAGCCTCGTGTTTGCCCACTTGTGCACCTGCCCTCTACCACCGCCTCTGTCCCATCAACCTAGCACCGTACACCACCCATGTCAGCACCAAGTGGTACCTGCAAAAACAGTAAATGGACTAGACAAAAATAATAGAAAAAGAAATGTATGGCTATAAAAGCCGAAATCAAAGCATTTTGTAAAGGATCCGACTCCAAAAAAATAGAGACTAGACTCGGTAATTTTTTCAATACTCAAAGAATACAAACTTTAAGTTTCAATAGAAAATACAGAGATAGCAATTCCTGTGATATTGCAGCGAATGGAATATCCCCGAATAATCAAAAACCCTAACATCAAAGGTAAACCCAAAATTTCTTACGATTATGTTTTTATCTTCTACACGAATAATATATCTAAATATATATATATATATATATTTATATTTTAATAAATAACAAAAAAAATAAAAAAAATTCAAAAATCTTACCTTTTCCGGCCACCGTGTACGGTGGCCGGAGCTGACGCCGGTGACCGGAAGGTGGTCGGATTGACCACTGGGAATCGTCCCCTCCTGGTTCTCTCTCCCTTCTCTCTCCTCTTTTTTCCTTCTACCCGGGTAAAATGATTCTTTTTTTGGGGATTTAGGCCTATTTATAGCACCTGAAAACGGTGCCGTTTTGGCTTAAGACCCAGGGCACAAAATGACATCGTTCTGCCCTGGATCAGATCGACCCGACCCTTACCCGCCTAGGATCCGCGTGTTTTTTAATTCAAAGGTCTAATTGCCATACTGGCCCTTCCGATTTTTTATCGATTTACAATTAAGTTTCTTTTATTTTAATTTAGCCCTGAAATGCTCCCGGAGGTTCAATTTCGTCCCCGATGCTGCTGTGCATTTTGATCGGGGGGATTTATTGCTGCTTTAGCCCCTCCGCGTTTCACGCGTGCACAAATAGGCCCTCCTCTTTTGCTTTACTTTAAATTTGCCCCGAAACTTTGGTTTTTCACCCAATTTCACCCCTTTTTACCACTTTTCATTATTTTCCTTTAATTTTAATATTAGTCATATCATTATTATTATTATTATATTTTGTTACTATCATTATTATTATTATTATTATTATTATTATATTTTATTACCATTATTACTATTATATCTATTCTCTTACTATTATGTTTATTTTTAAAGTTAGTATTATTATCACTATTATTTTTACTATTACGTTTATCATATTAACATTATTTTATATTATTATTATATTACACTTAGTATTATTTTTAATCTCTACTATTATGTCCAATATTTTTCACCACCATGACATATTATTTTTTTTAAAAAAAAAGTTATTACTATATCTACTATTATCAATATTTATGCATATTATTTTACTTTTTGTCATCTTTACTATTATATATTATTATTATTATTATTATTATTATTATTATTATTTATTATTATTATTACTATTATTAGTACCACTTTGCACTTTATACATATATGTATATACTTTAATACTTACTCACATTATTCTATTATTATTTCTTTTAGCACATTATTATTGTTACTAATATTATTTTCACTTAGCACTTGTATATATATACATATATTATTATGCTTGGTATTATATTTTTATACTTTATGTATGTTGTGTAAATACCCTTTTAACACTATTATCTTATACATACTTCATGTATATATCTTTAATGTTATTATTATGTATTTTTACCATATACGTGTATATATTTGTATGATACTAATAACGATGGTTTTTATCATTATTACATGTTTCAATATTACTCCGTATACATATATATATATATATTATATTTTAATGTTATATTATGCACATGTACTTTCAATATTTCTCTTTTATGCATATATTATGCGTATATATATATATATATATATATTTTTTTTTTTTTTTCTATATTATTTTATATCTTGTATATATATTTACTACTATGTACCTATATTTTTTTTTATATTACATATATCTAGTTCAAACATTATATCTATACATATATCATGTATCATATTTTTATAAATACGTATTTTTCATTTTATTAGCCACATACTTTTTATATTATATCATACAAAATTCAGATATTATATTATGCGTACATTTTACATACCATCATGCATATCTCTAATATCATAGTATTCATATTCTTTATTTCGCGTATATACTCTGTCCTAACCATATCATACATGCATTTTATTATATATATCTTACTACGCGTACACTCTTTTAAATATACTTTTTTTATATTATCCTCTTCACTGTAAATATCAACGCTATTATCGTTTTAAATTTGCTAATATTATGTCTTAATATTTTATCAATTGCATCTTCGTTTTAAAAATTCATATTTCACATAATCCAAAATGTTTTAAAAACGAGGCAATATTTTCGTGTTTAAAGATTCGGGAAATAGTGCCCTAACGTGCTGGGTTGCGATTTTCCGTTTGTCTAAAACACCTAAAATATCCTTCTAAACAAATCTCGCAACTTGTGAGATGATTTTAGTTCCGAAGAATTTAAAACTTCGTGTCCAATTGTGCTGGATGTGACGTTTGAATTCCTTCGGAGCAAAGGAATCTCCGTTTTTAACTCAAGTTATTCCAGTTTTAAAAAGGGATCCTATTTCTAAATCTTTCTAAATTTCGACTTAAGACAGAAAATTGCTCAATTTGGTACCAATTTTGGGCGTTGCGGAGGTGCTAATCCTTCCCCGTGCGTAATCGACTCCCGAACCTTATTCTCGATTTTTCGCAGACCAAAACATTTTATAAGGTGACCCAATCACACCTAAAAAGGTTGGTGGCGACTCCCATTTTCATTTTTAAAATAAGTCAACATCCGTTTTTCCAAAAAATGGTTTCGACAGCTTGGCGACTCCACTGGGGACGCGCTAAGTGAGTCAAGCCGAAAATTGATCAGTTTTTGTCTTAATGTTAGAAATTTGGAAAATTTTTAAAATACGGTCTTTTACATGCATTTGTTGTATATGTTTGTTATCTTTCCTATACACATTGCATTTGCATGACCGTTGTGGTTACACTTTTAAGTGGGAGTGAGAAGCTACGCTTTCGTGAGGTCTTCACCTCCGCATGGGCTAGTGGATTGCTTCCGGGATACATCCGTACCTATTTCTTCGTGAGATTTTCATCTCCACACGGCCATAGGGAAATGTGTCCCCCTGAACTGAACTTGGTCCATATGAGCCTATAATGGGTGAGGATCGAGGAATCTGTTGGTTCAGGTACCCTTTCTTTTAGAACTAAAACACATATAGTGACCCTTAAGTGCCTGCCCTAGGTAGTACGGAGATGACCTTTAGTGACTACCTATGTAGGTGCTTGTTTTTTTCTTTGGATTATATCTGTTATATGTGATACTAACCCATTTTATTTTGTTATCATTGCATATCATTCAACATTTAAAGGTATTGATTCACGGTTCGATTTCTAAATTGGAAAGTTTTGTAATAAGGAATGAATATTTTGATAAAGTGGAGGACAACGCTACCGTTTGTGCTTGGTCAGAGAAAACCCAGCTAGAAAAAGGGGACAGTATCACCAAGGGGTATACGTCGAAGCTATGGGACTTCACTCGTATCAATTCAACACAGAATGAGCTTCAGGAGTTGAAGGACATCTGGGCCCAATGGGGTGACGAGGCTAAGCAGTTGTTCTACCAGAATTATGGAGATCTCCCCTATTTGCTAGATGTTAAGGTGGACAAGCATCTGTTTCGAGCTATGGTACAGTTTTGGAACCCCGCGTATAGTTATTTTACATTTGGAGAGGTAGATTTAGCACCTACTTTGGAGGAGTATACGACTTTGCTTCGCTGTCCGAGAATTCAAGGCAACAAAGCTTATGTTAGGGCTGCTAATTTCCCGACTTTTGCAAAAAACTAATGATTATCACGGGAATGAGTGAACAGTGGGCTGCCGCTTGAATTCAACAAAAAGGTGATGGTAAATGCATTCCCTGGGCCAGTCTAAGAGATTTGATATTGGCACACCCAGATGTGAAGAGGAAGGTTGATGTCCTAGCCTTAAGTATTTACGGGTTAGTGATCTTCTCCAAAGCCATGGGGCACATAGACGAGGCGGTCACGGATTTATTCGATCGACTCGGTAAACAGATCACACCTGTGCCTTCAATCCTAGCTGAGATGTTCAGATCTTTAAGTGCAAGTCGGAGAGCTGGTGAGGGTAGATTCATTGGATGCGCACAGCTGTTGTTAGTATGGTTCCACAGTCACTTTTGGAAAATTGATAGGGGTCATTGCCGAGTGTTCTTAGAGGACTATTCTTCCTTAAAAGAAGCAACAACTACGTCGAGGAGGGACGATATTACATAGGAAAGGTGGATGGAAGTGCTATAGAACCTCAGAGAGGAGGACGTTGTGTGGAAAGCCCTTTGAATGGCTCCTAGAGAAATCTTTTATCGTTGTGGGAGTTTTGATTGGGTACCTCTTCCTGGAGTTTGGGGAGTTATTGGTTACGCACCGTTACTCGTCCTAAGGTAATACAAAGCGAGGCAGTTTATACCAGCAACACAAGATTTAGCTCAGAGTGATTTCTCATACAAAGGCGATCATTATAAGAAGAAGATGCGAGAGATTTTTGAAGCTTGGAAGAAGGTTTACTGTATGAAGATCCTGACCGAAGGTTTGATGACTACCCTTGAATACAAAGAGTGGTTTAGCAAAAGGGCCAATGACAATATCCCTAGGCCAAGTTCGGGGGCTGTTCGATCAATAGAGGAAAGTTTACGAGTTGTTCCATCGGAGTTGGAACTCATAAAATAAGAATTTGAAAGAAAGAGATTAGAGCTCGAGAAAAAGATAGAGAAGTTGGAGGAAGAAAAAATGTACCTAGGTTTAGATGTTGATGTCCAGAAGATTGAGGCTGAGAAATTAAGGAAGGAAAAAAAGAAAGTGGAGGAGGATCGAGATGACTTGAAAACGCAATATAAGAAGATGCAATAGTCGACGAAGAGAGCTGGACTGGGAAAGACCTCAGAACAGTGGCAACAAGAGGTTCGAGAAGAAAGAGACAAAACTGATCATTGGGAAAAGAAATTTCAAGCAATGCAAGCATAGAATCAGGCCCTAGAGAGGAGTTTGGCAGAGAACCAGAATGAGAATCAAGGATTAAAAGCTAAAGTGACTGAACTCGGACGGTCTCTTCACCTGCACCGTAGTCGTAACTCCACGGTCGAGTTAAAGGCGAGTCAGAATAAGATCGAGGAAATGCAGCACAAGATTGAGGGATTAGAGGTGACGTTACAGAACTGCGGATTCTAGATTGAGCAGCTCGAGGCAAGAGAAGGACATTGGAAATGAGAGCTTCACCATTCGCAAAATCAAGTCAGAGATAGGGATTACCTCATGGGAGAAGTCATAGTCCAGATTCGAGAAGTCACAGATCACCTTCAAGACTTGGCGGCGCAGGCTGATATGTTAAGTATAAAATATGAGTTAGAATCGGACAGAGGTCGAGAATTGGCTACGTTGTTTAGAAAGGTTAAAACTCTAGGCTTAAGGCAAAAACTTATCTGTAATCCGTTTGGTGTAAAGACTTTTGTTCACGTTGTTTAGGAAGGTTAAAACTCTAGGCCTAAAGGCGAAAGCGTATCTGTAATCCGTTTTGTGTAAGAATTTTTGTTCCTTAAACAACGTTTTCTAAAAAGAAACTGAATCAGAATCGATATCTTTTGCATTCATGCAGTTGCATTACATCGTATCATATGCATTTGAACCCATAAAAAGACCCTAATTAATGGAAGTTATTGTAGTTAAGAAAAGAATCTGGAAACTACATACCCTTACGGTACCCACGCCAAGACGAAGAATATGGATCAGAGATTTGAACAACTTCAAAAAGACATGCAAGACCAGTTGCATGAGCAGTTGGCAAAAATGCAACATGATATGAGAGAGCAAATGATGGAAGCCCAAAAAAATATGATGGCTGAAATGGCTCAACTACTAAAAGGGGCAATGGATAAAGGAAAAGCCCCTATGGCTGACACTGAAGAGGATAGTTAGGATTATCCTCCGGGTTTTACCCCACCCCGTATGCAAACATAAACTGAGGTGCCTCTACGAAGGCCGTCTATTACAATTAGGCCTCAACAAGGGCAAGACGATACTGGAGTGACCGTAAACTTCCAAACTGGTTCGGGATCCGACCCAGCAGATAACCTTACCAGCCCACTCACCCCTGGTCTAGACCTAGCCGAAAAAGAGAGGATGAGAATTGAATCCTCGAGGCAATTAGAGGAGCGTTGCAGATGGTTGGAGGAAAAGTTCAAAGCTTTAGAGGGTGCTGATAGTCATCATGGAATGGATGCCAAAGAATTTAGCTTGGTTCCAGATCTAGTCCTTCCTCATAAGTTTAAAATGCCTGAGTTTGAAAAATACAACGGGACTAGTTGTCCTGAAGCCCACCTCACCATGTTTTGTAGGCGAATGACCGGTTATGTAAACAATGATCAACTGTTGATCCATTGTTTCTAGGATAGTTTGGTTAGAGCCACGGCTAGGTGGTACAATCAATTAAGCTGTGATAGAATCAGGACCTAGAGAGATTTTGCGCAGGCCTTCATGCAGTAATATAGTCATGTGGCTGACTTGACACCCAATCGAATTACTCTACAAAACATGGAAAAGAAACCTAATGAAAGCTTCAGACAATATGCACAGAGATGGAGGGAGGTTGCTATGCAAGTTCAACCCCCGCTCTTAGAAAAGGAAACTACCATGCTATTCATAAATACCTTGAAAGCCCCATTCCTTACTCACATGATTGGAAGTACCACTAAGAGCTTTGCTGATATAGTTATGGTGGGGAAACGATTGAAAATGCCATAAGAGGTGGTAAGATAGAAGAGGAAGCTTCTAAAAGATCAGCCCGAGAAGGAAGGATAATAAGGTGAACAACATGAGTAGTTATAACTCGAAGGCGATCAAGGTTAGCCAGCCAAGAGCAGTTACGATGGGGCAACAGTGTTTCCAAAGGCATGAATCTGGCACGAGATAGAATTCTGAAAAGATCCAATTCACACCCATTCCAGTGACGTATAGAGAACTGTATCAGAGCTTATATAATGCACATGCAATAGCTCCCTTTCACTTGAAACCACTGCAACCCCCATATACCAAGTGGTACGATGCAAACGCCAAATGTGAATACCATGGGGAAGTACCGGGACATTCAATCGAAAATTGCACGGGCTTTAAGAAAGCGGTAGAAAGACTCATCAAGATGGGGATCGTGAAATTTGATGACACCCCTAGCACAGAAAACCCGATGCCAAACCATGGCGATTAAGGGGTGAATGCAATCAAAGAAACTGGCATGAGAAGGGTCAAATAAGACATCGCTGAGGTAAGGACACCGTTAAAGGTGATTTGGAAAGAAATGACAAAGAGAGGAATGCTGACTTCTGAAGAAGGAAATGAAAAAGCGAGGGACTACTGTGAGTTCCATCAAGAAGAGGGGCACGAGATTTAGGAATGTGTGGAGTTTAAGGCTTTGGTACAAAGCCTCATGGATAATAAGGAGCTGGAATTTTATGAAGGTGGCTCAGATGAGGGACACGTGTACTCGTTGGAAGGAGAATCGACAAATCGAGGAACCAACCGGCCAAGGATCATTATCTCTCTACCAAAGAATAATGAGGTCGAGACACCAATAACGCCGAAAGTCATCATTCGCAAACCTGTTTCTTTTCTTTATATAGATAACAAAAGGGTACCTTGGAATTATGACTGCAATGTAACGATGCTGGAGGAAGAGGAAATAGCTAATACTTCCAAAGAGACCCAAGCTGAAGGTTCTTACACGCGTAATGGGAAGCGCTATGACGCAGGAGGCATCAGGGTCGAGCCCATGAAAGCAAAAGCCTTAGACTTCGAGAAAGAAAAAGGGGTTGAAGCATTTATTAATGAACCGGTGAAAGAGGATGAGGCTAAAGAATTCCTAAAATTCCTGAAACACAGCGAGTATAGCGTGGTCGAGCAGTTGCGTAAACAACTAGCCCGCATATCAGTGCTAGCATTGCTCCTGAGTTCAGAAGTACATCGCGAGGTATTGATGAAAGTGCTTCATGAAACCTATGTTACTAAGGACATATCCGTCAATAAGCTGGATCGTCTTGTCAGTAACATAAGTGCCGACAATTTCATCTATTTCAACGATGATGAAATCCCATCTGGGGGCATGGGATCGACTAAGGCTCTACACATCACCATTCATTGCAAAGGGTATACGCTGCCAAGTGTGCTTATCGATAATGGGTCAGCCTTAAATGTCCTGCCATTATCCACATTAAACAGGTTGCCAATAGATAGTTCTCACATGAAAGCATGTCATAATATAGTGAGAGCATTTGATGGTACGGAGAGAAAAGTGATGGGAAGAATTGACATCTCTTTAATGATCGGGCCAAACACATATGAGGTGGATTTTCTAGTAATGGACATCAAGCCCTCTTATAATTGCTTGTTGGGGAGGCCGTGGATACATTCGGCAGGAGCGGTGCCCTCACCTTTACATCAAAAATTGAAGTTAGTGACGGACGGACGGCTGGTGACCATAAACGCGAAAGAAGACATTATAGCAGCAGTTACCAGTAACGCACCCTATGTGGAGGCAGATGAAGAATCTATTGAATGTTCTTTTCGCTCCTTAGAATTTGTCAATGCAACCTTTGTCTCGGAAGGAAATGAGATACCATTGCCCAAGATATCCAAAACCACAAAGATAGGCCTGCGAATGACAGTGGGAAAAGGAGCTTTTCCTGGAAAAGGGTTAGGCAGATACCTCCAAAGTGGAACCCAAGTCCCCGAGATAAGGGAGAAAAGAGATCGCTTTGGCCTAGCATTTAGGCCAGATAACAGACAGAGAAAAAAGGAGATAGAAAAGTGTCAGGAAAGAAGAAAGGTGCACTTGAGCGGAAGAAAAGTTGAGTAGGAATCGATGACGTTCCTTCACATATCCCAGACTTTTGTATCAGGAGGGATAATTCACCCTGAGGTAGGGTTGCTCGAAAAGGGAAGCTATCACGTCAACGCCATACATGATGGAGAGACTGAACAGAAGAATTTGGAGGACATCTGTCCTTACGAATCGGGGAGCTCTTTAAACAATTGGACTGCTGAAGAACTTCCTGTAACCTTTAGGAACTTTACAGAGTAAGTTTCTAGAACACCCTTGTTGCTCTTAAGCCTAGGAGTAATAAGATTTCATTTGTGAAATAGGCTTATGTTCAGATATTTTGGTTTCAATAAAAAACACTTTTGTCAAATCGAACAAACGTTCTTTCATTCTTCTATCGATAAACATTCTTTTGACCTTCTAATTTCATTCAATTTATACATAACATGAAAACAATCATTCTTAAATTCATTCATTCTTTGCACATTCTTTCATGCCCCGCAGGTCCCTAGATATCAATAATATGAGCAATGATACTGGAAATCCTAAATTCTCCTTTGAGCAAGACATGCGTTTAGAGGAACCTCAGGACTTTAAAGATGACGGGGATTGTGATATATCTCCAGATCTATTGAGAATGGTGAAACAAGAGGAGAAGCAAATTCTTCCCTACGAGAAAGAGACAATAGAGAACATAACCTTGGAAGAAGGGAAAGAAGTGAAAATAGGGACGCATATTACTAAGAAAACTAGGCAAGATCTTGTTGAGCTACTGAGGGAATTTAAAGATGCCTTTGCATGGTCATATCAGGACATGCCGGGGCTGAATACTAACATCGTAGTACATTGCCTTCCAATAAAACAAGATTGCAAGCCAGTCCAACAAAAATTACGAAGGATGAGGCCTGATATTGTGCTGAAAATAAAAGATGAGGTCAAGAAGCAATTCGATGCTGGGTTCCTGCAAGAGGTCAAGTACTCAGAATGGGTAACTAACATTGTGCCTGTCCCTAAGAAGGATGGGAAGGTACGAATGTGTATCGATTATAGAGGTTTGAACAAAGCTAACCCAAAGGACAACTTTCCCTTACCACACATTGACACTCTAGTGGACAATACAGCGGGTTACTCGTTGTTTTCCTTTATGGATGGCTTCTCAGGGTACAATCAAATAAAGATGCATCCCGAAGACATAGATAAAACCACTTTCATAACATTATGGGGCACTTTTTGTTACAAGGTAATGCCCTTTGGGCTAAAGAATGCAGGTGCAACATACCAACGAGCTATGGTGACTTTATTCCACGATATGATGCACAAGGAAATTGAGGTGTACGTGGATGACATGATTGCTAAATCCCGAACTGAAAAGGAACACATTGAATCCTTGAGGAAATTGTTCCTGAGATTGAGGAAGTTTCAGTTGAAGCTCAATCCGGCGAAATACACCTTTGGAGTCAGGTCGGGGAAATTATTAGGCTTTGTAGTCAGTGAGAAGGGAATAGAAGTTGACTCAAACAAAGTCAGAGCCATACAAGAGCTACCTCTGCCGCATACTCAGAAAGAAGTTCAAGGTTTCCTTGGAAGGTTAAATTATATTGCTCGATTTATTTCGCAAGTAATAGAGAAATGTGATCCCATATTTCGCCTTCTTAGGAAGCACAACCAAGGTACATGGGATGAAGAATGCCAGAATGCCTTTGATAAAGTCAAGCAATACTTGTCAAACGCTCCAGTACTATCCCCGCCTAGTCCAGATAGACCGTTGATATTATACTTGTCAGTGTTCAGTAACTCTATGGGATGTGTGTTAGGTCTACACGATGAGTCAGGAAGGAAAGAGAAGGCGATATATTACCTCAGTAAGAATTCACTGAGTGTGAAATGAGATATTCACCAATTGAGAAATTGTGTTATGCCTTGGTTTGGACGAGTCGAAGGTTGAGGCAATATATGCTGTATCATACAACTTGGCTAATTTCAAAAATAGATCCATTAAAGTACATGATGGAGATAGCAGCCCTAAATGGAAGAATAGCAAGGTGGCAAATACTGCTTTCTGAGTTTGATATAGTATATGTGAGTTAAAAGGCCATAAAAGGAAGTACAATAGCAGAATTTCTGGCTAGCAGGGCTTTGGAAGAATACGAGCCATTGAGCTTTGATTTTCCCAATGAAGAGTTGATGTATGTGGCAACGGCTAAAAAATACCTATGGAAGTTGAACTTTGATAGGGCATCAAATGCAGTAGGAAATGGAATCGGGGCAGTCCTAATATCCCCGAATGGAGATCATTACCTGTTCACATGCAAATTAGACTTTGATTGTACAAACAATATGGCGGAGTATGAAGCATGCATCATGGGAATTCGAGCTACCATAGAGTGGGAAATTAGAACATTGGAAGTGTGCGGAGACTCCGCATTGGTAATTTACCAGCTTAAGGGGGAATGGGAGACAAGGGACCCCAAATTGATTAACTATCGAAAGGTAGTTTTGGGACTACTTGAGGAGTTTGACGACATCACTTTCAATTATCTCCCACGAGATGAAAACCAGATGGCTGACGCTTTGGCAACCTTGGCATCCATGATTAAAGTGAACAGAGAAGAGGATATGAAGCCTATTCAAATGAGTATTTTTGAAGCGCCAGCTTACTGTTGTAACATCGAAGGAGAAGAAAAGGATGACCACCCTTGGTATCAGGATATATTACGATATGTAAAGAATCGTGAATACCTGAACAGGCAACGAAAAATGAAAAAAGAACCTTGAGAAGGTTAGCTTGCGACTATGTATTGGATGGGGATATCCTGTATAAAAGAGGGAAAGATCAGGTGCTTTTGAGATGCGTCGACGCTGTGGAAGCTAGGAAAATCTTAGAAGAAGTGCATAAAGGTGTTTGTGGGACACATGCTAATGGCTTCACGATGGCAAGACAGATCATGAGATTTGGATACTATTGGTCTACTGTGGAAGTAGATTGTATCAGCTATGCCAAAAGGTGTCATAAATGCCAGATTTATGGGGATAAGATTCATGTACTGCCTTCACTTCTACATGTTATGACTTCTCCATGGCCCTTTTTCATGTGGGGCATGGATGTAATTGGCCCAATTTCACCGAAAGCTTCGAACGGGTATCGCTTCATCTTTGTGGTTATTGATTACTTCACGAAATGGGTAGAGGCTGTTTCGTATGCTAATGTTACCAAGTCGGCAGTACGTCGATTTTTAAAGAAAGAAATCATCTGTCGGTACGGAATGCCTGAGAGAATCATATCAGACAACGCACTGAACTTGAATAACAGCACGATAGCAGAAGTCTGTAGTCAGTTCAAGATTAAACATCATAATTCATCTCCCTATCGCTCAAAAATGAATGGGGCGGTGGAGGCGGCCAACAAAAACATTAAGAAGATAGTTGGGAAGATGACCGAGACCTATAGGGATTGGCACGAGAAACTATCGTTTGCACTCTTCGCCTATCGAACATCGGTTAGAACCTCTACTGAGGTAACCCCATTCTCGCTGGTTTACGGGATGGAGGCAGTATTACCCATTGAAGTGAAAATACCTTCCCTTCGAATTTTGTCAGAAATAAAGCTAGAAGAAGCAGAATGGATTCAATCGCGGTATGATCAACTGAACTTGATTGAAGAGAAGAGGCTAAGGGCAATTCGTCACAGTCAGACGTATCAGAAGCGAATGATGTGATGATAAAAAAGTTCGTCCAAGAGAGTTTTACGAGGGGGACCTTGTACTGAAAAAGATTCTTCCCATACAGAAGGACTTTAGAGGGAAGAGGATGCCAAATTGGGAAGGGCCGTATGTTGACAGAAATACTTTGTCTAAAAGAGAAGGGAAGCCAAGGTGAAAACCTGCAAAGGGCACTTTGAGACTTCTATTAAAAAAAAAAGAAAAGAAAAAAACGGAGAAGCCGAGGTGAAAACCCACAAAGGGCGCCTTGAGACTAAAGGGGTTTTGATTCGAAAACCCGAAAGAGCGGCTCAAATTTCGAAAGACACGCATCTCACTATGCTCGATTCGACAAGAAGTGGAGTACATTACATATCGAGGCATCAACAAAGTACTTTGGATCTTCTGAACACATTTTAAACCCAAAGTAGTCTTCATGGAGCTTGTATATAGAAGCTCAAGTTGCGATATCTAGGGCATCTGATTTTTGTCCTGTCTACTATCTTTAGATTCTTCTCAAAGATATGTTGCCAGATTAATTTCCTTTGTATCTTTGATGATTTTTGTTCAAATCTAACTACCCTCAAGATTTTTTTGTCCTCCATTATTCACAAAGTGTGTTACATTGAAATAATGATTGATGAACTAAAATATCTTTACAAACGAAGTTTTGCATATTACTCTGGAAATCTTCTGATAATGCAAGAAACTAAAACAGAACAATTGTTTAAAGAACCCCCATATGTAAGAGTTGAAGACACTTAAGGGAAATTTCCTTTTCAAGCCAAACAATGATTAGGCAATTCAAAATGATTTGATCCTAAGGGAGGATCATTTTCTGGCAAGTCCTAACAGAACCAAGTGGATTCAAGGCATACGAATAAAGTGTGAATAACACTTTGAGTAAAACTTTGACGAATGAGTAAGGACAGCCGAAATAGGGACCATTCTCATAGCATTTTTGCATCATAATATGTTCAATTAGGAAGCATCTGACTCATTTTGATCATGGCATCCTAATCCTTTGCATAAGCATGCATATCAGGGAATCAATTCTACAGATGGATCCCCCAATGGACAATGTAGCAGGATTGATTGAAACCATAAATTGTAGCAAATCTTAAACTCCCAAAACGATAGGGTTACGAATCAAAATTTTTAACCAGATCTTATATCCCTATATTGGTAGGGAGCAAATTGAAGAAAGCAGATTTGGCAATCCCTGTATTGGCGGAGAGCAGATCAGAGATAGCAGATTTGGCATCCCTGTATTGGCGGGGAGCAGATCGAAGATAGCAGATTTGGCATTTCTATATTGGCAGAAAGCAAATAGAAGACAATAGATTTAGCAATCCCTGTATTGGCAGGGAGCAGATCGAAGATAACAGATTTGGCAATCTCTATATTGGTGGAGAGCAAATCGAAGACAGTAGATTTGGCAATCCCTGTATTGGCAGGGAGTAGATCGAAGATAGCAGATTTGGCATTTCTGTATTGGCGAAAACCAAATCGAAGATAGTAGATTTGGCAATCCCTGTATTGGCAGGGAGCAGATCGAAGATAACAGATTTGGCAATCTCTGTATTGGTAGAAAGCAAATCGAAGACAGTAGTGTAATACCTCAATTTTGCCCGGCCCGTTGGAAGCCCAGGCAATAAAAACAAAACACAAAAGAATAAAAAAAAACCAAATTTAAAGTCCAAAAGTCCTTTTACAAACACACTACCCGTTTACACAACCCAAAAAACCCAAAACCCGTGGCCCAAATCCTAAACTACCCAGCAGACCCAATGCGATTACCCTCAACCCAAAACCAGAACATCCGACCCAAATGGAGGCCAAAAACTAAAAGCTTTCGGCTAGGGTTAGAAACCCTAGCCCTCTCCCAGCGCTCAAGCCCCCATACCAACCCTTTGCGCTGCAAGCAATCGAAGACAGCAAACCCGTCATCGTGCCTCCAATCACGGGCCTATTATTGTGCCGCCCTTGTCAAGCCTTCGCATCCGCCGAAATCTCCTCGTGCTCACCTGCAAAAGGAAATAAAAGTAGCACAGCAGCACAAAAATAGGAAGAAATAGAAGGAAATTATTCTTACCAAATGTAAACAGAGGCTATATAGCCCGTTCGTTTTCATTGTAAAGAGGAGGGGGTTTTTTTTAAAACACACATGTATAGAGAGAATACAAGAAAATAAGAACTCACGGCAGATTCAAAGGTTTTACTATTTTCGTTTTCTATTATTTTCTTCTTTTTTTTTATCTTGATATACATGTATTTTTAGTACAATAGAGGATCCGAAAAACAGATTTAAAAAAAAAATCAAAGGGAAAGCAGTCGATTTTTTTTGTTTTAATAACAAAGTACTAAAAATAAAAAGGAAAAGAGGATTACCTACGAATCGGCTGAAAAATGGAGAGATTCGGCTCTCTGACCGCCGTTTGCGATAGTGCATGGGGCGCGTATAGTGGTGGCCGGCATTTGTCGCCAGAGCCCGGGCCGAAGGGGGTTGAGCTCATTTGGGGGTTCGTTTTTTCTTTGTTTTTTTAAAAATGGTTTTCAAATGTTTTTTTAAAACTGTTTTTTACCTTTATAATATTTACAAAACAGCGTCGTTTAAGCTAGGAGGGATCCGCGTGTTGACCCGACCCGGTAAAAGGATAGCGTGTTTTCGTTTATTGGGCTAATTGCCCAATTGGTCCTTCCGTTTTTTTATCCTTTTAATTTAAGTTTATTTTGATTTTTTAATTTTGCCCAATTTTTCTGTTTTGATCCCAATTTCATCCCCGGGCCTTTTAAAACATAAGCGATGAAACGTCACTGTTTTTGGGATTAGGGATAATTTCCCAGTGAGTCCCTCGGATTTCAACGCCCGTTTCTATTTAGCCCAAATTCATTTTTATTATTTTGAAATTAGTCTTGTAATTTTATTGAACTTCAATTTTAACCCTATATGTGTATTTTTATTATTGTTTTTATATTTTTATATTTTATGTATATTGTCATTTATTTTATTTTTAACCACATTTTTATATTATATATTATATAATTATTTTATTATATATTATTTATTTCATATATTATTATTATTATTATTATTGACTATATACTATTTTCCATATTATTATTATTTTACATTATTATTTATATATTATTCTTATATTTGTACTTGTATTATATATTTATAAATTCCTCATATATATTATATATTATTTTTTAAAACCTACATACTTTTATATTATATTATATATTATATAATTATAAATATAAATTCTTTATATTTCTAAACCAATGCTTTTTTTATATTTTATTATATATTATACTTTAAATTTATTATGAAATATCACATTTTTAAATTATATGCTTATCCTATTTATCAATTATTTATATTTATATTATGCATATATTTTTAAAAATTATGTTTTTTTCTATTATACAATATTTGTTTTTACTTTAGAAATAATGTATTGTTGTTATGTTATGTATTTTATATTTTATATAATATCTTTGACTTTTATAATCTATTTTCAAATACCTATTTATATATATATATATATATATATATGTACATTTATACATTGTACTTTATGCATCATTTCATTTATTAATCCATTCGTGTGTACATTAAGTTATTGGATTGTATGCTTTATATTTTAGGTAAATTCTACTTATCCATTTTTAGGCCTATCATCTATTTATACCCATACATATTTTACACATTAATATTTACCATTTTTTAATGTTTTATTTATGATATATTGTATATAATCATTGCATTCATTATGTTTTCTTTTTACTATTTTATCTAGGTATATTCCTATTTACTTTGCATAATTATTTTTATTATTTTATTTTGCCTTTTATATATAGTGATTGCATTTGTATAAAGTTTTATAATATTTTGTAACATGTGTTGTTTGAATATCTATGTTTTGTAATACAAAATTATCCCTCTAAAATGTCATTTAAAACAATATTCAAAAGTTTTATAAAATAAAGGCAATGCTCGATGTTCGAAGGCTTCAAGAAAAGATAGTGCCCTAACTTACTGGGTTGCAACTTTCCTCGTTGAGTTCGAATAGTCAAGCACCCTTCTAAGTTTTAAAGTTTTCAAAATTCGAGCACCTGTCTTGAAATTTCAAAGCGTTGTGTCCTAACTTACTGGATACGGCGTTTTGGTTGTCTCGAGATGGTGATTTTCAAAAATGGTTAACTTAGCCTCAAATGTCTTAAAAATAATGCATCCTAACTTATTGGATGTAATTGTTTGATTCATTTGATACAAGTGAACTCTAATTTTTCAAAATTAAAATATTTTTAAAGAGAATTGCATCTTAAAACTTTTAAATTTCCTACATTAAAGACATTTGATAATCAATTCGGTACCAATTTTGGGCGATATGAGGGTGCTAGCCCTTCCTCGTACGTAACCGACTCCCCAACCCATTTTCTTTGTTTCGTGGACCAAAACTAATAATTTTAAAACAAAATGTTTTAAAGGTGATCCAATCACACCTAAAAAGATTGGTGGCGACTCCTATTTTCGTTTTCTTAAAGTCGACCCCGTTTTTTTAAAACCTTTTAAAAAATGGTTTCGACAAGTAGATTTGGCAATCCCTGTATTGGCAGGGAGCAGATCGAAGATAGCAGATTTGGCGTTTCTGTATTGGCGGAAAGCAAATTGAAGATAGTAGATTGGGCAATCCCTGTATTGGCAGGGAGCAGATCAAAGATAGCAGATTTGGCATTTCTGTATTGGCAAAAAGCAAATCAAAGACAGTAGATTGGGCAATCCCTGTATTGGCAGGGAGCAGATCGAAGATAGCAGATTTGGCAATCTCTGTATTGGCGGAGAGCAAATCGAAGACAATAGAATTGGCAATCCCTATATTAGCGGGGAGCAGATCGAAGATAGCAGATTTGGCAATCTCTGTATTGGTGGAGAGAAAATCAAAGACAGTAGATTTGACAATCCCTATATTGGCAGGTAGCAAATTGGAAAAGCAGATTTGGCAATCTCTGTATTGGCGGGAAACGGATCAAAGAAGCAGATCTTATCTCTTTGTATAGGCAGAGAGTAGATCGAAGGAAGCAGATTTGACAAATCTCTTCTCTCTGGATTATTATATCTTTGAAGATGCGAGCAGATTAAAGCTACAAGGTGCACCTCTGAAGGGGCGGTGGATTGAACCAAAGCTACAAGATACAGTGGATTGGAAAGAAGCCACAATGAAGAAAGAGATCACAAAACAAATCACGACACAACAAGACCGGCCAAAATTGGTCTTTCTTTGAAATCTTTGCTCTATTCCCGTTTCACGACAATGAGCAAAGAGGGGCAGCTGTTATAGGCCAATTTCGGCCCACTTGCAAACTTAACCTAGAAACCCAACCATTACACAAACCTAACCCATTTACAACATTAATAACCTAACTAAACCCACTTAACCAAATAACCAGACCTAAACCCGTGGCCTAATGGCATTAAACCTGGTTAGCCATTAAAACTACCCCAATCTTTAACCCAGAAACCCAACACAACCCAATAGCCTACCTACTGACCCAAACCCGTTACAACACTAACCCGAGACCCTAATCACCTAAAACCCTAGCCCCGTGTCTGCCCACTTGTGCACCTACCCTCTACCACCGCCTCTGTCCCATCGACCTAGCACCGCACACCTCCCATGTCAGCACCAAGTGGTACCTGTAAAAACAGTAAAGGGACTAGACAGAAATAATAGAAAAAGAAATGTATGGCTATAAAAGCCGAAATCAAAGCATTTTGTAAAGGATCCGATTCCAAAAAAATAAAGGCTAGACTCGGTAATTTTTTCAATACTCAAAGAATACAAACTTTAAGTTTCAATAGAAAATACAGAGATAGCAATTCCTGTGATATTGCAGCGAAGGGAATATCCCCGAATAATCAAAAACCCTAACATCGAAGGTAAACCCAAAATTTCTTACGATTCTGTTTTTATCTTCTACACGAATAATATATCTAAATATATATATATATATTTATATTTTAATAAATAACAAAAAAAATATAAAAAAATTTCGAAAATCTTACCTTTTTTGGCCACCGTGTACGGTGGCCGGAGCCGACGCCGGTGACCGGACGGTGGTCGGATCGACCACCGAGAATCGTACCCTCCCGGTTCTCTCTCCCTTCTCTCTCCTCTTTTTTCCTTCTACCCGGGTAAAATGATTTTTTTTTGGGGATTTAGGCCTATTTATAGCACCTGAAAACGGTGTCGTTTTGCCTTAAGACCCAGGGCACAAAACGACGTCGTTCTGCCCTGGGTCGGATCGACCTGACCCTTACCCGCCTAGGATCCGCGTGTTTTTTAATTCAAAGGTCTAATTGCCATACTGGCCCTTCCGCTTTTTTATCGATTTACAATTAAGTTTCTTTCATTTTAATTTGGCCCTGAAATGCTCCCGGAGGTTCAATTTCGTCCCCGATGCTGCTATGCATTTTGATCGGGGGGATTTATTGCTGCTTTAGCCCCTCCGCGTTTCACGCGTGCACAAATAGGCCCTCCTCTTTTGCTTTACTTTAAATTTGCCCCGAAACTTTGGTTTTTCACCCAATTTCACCCCATTTTACCACTTTTCATTATTTTCCTTTAATTTTAATATTAGTCATATCATTATTATTATTATTATATTTTGTTACTATCATTATTATTATTATTATTATTATTATTATATTTTATTACCATTATTACTATTATATCTATTCTCTTACTATTATGTTTATTTTTAAAGTTAGTATTATTATCACTATTATTTTTACTATTACGTTTATCATATTAACATTATTTTATATTATTATTATATTACACTTAGTATTATTTTTAATCTCTACTATTATGTCCAATATTTTTCACCACCATGACATATTATTTTTTTTAAAAAAAAAGTTATTACTATATCTACTATTATCTATATTTATGCATATTATTTTACTTTTTGTCATCTTTACTATTATAAATTATTATTATTATTATTATTATTATTATTATTTATTGTTATTATTACTATTATTAGTACCACTTTGCACTTTATACATATAAGTATATACTTTAATACTTACTCACATTATTCTATTATTATTTCTTTTAGCACATTATTATTGTTACTAATATTATTTTCACTTAGCACTTGTATATATATACATATATTATTATGCTTGATATTATATTTTTATACTTTATGTATGTTGTGTAAATACCCTTTTAACACTATTATCTTATACATACTTCATATATATATCTTTAATGTTATTATTATGTATTTTTACCATATACGTGTATATATTTGTGTGATACTAATAACGATGGTTTTTATCATTATTACATGTTTCAATATTACTCCGTATACATACATATATATATATATATATATATATATATATTATATTTTAATGCTATATTATGCACATGTACTTTCAATATTTCTCTTTTATGCATATATTATGCGTATATATATATATATATATATATATTTCTATATTATTTTATATCTTGTATATATATTTACTACTATGTACCTATATTTTTTTTATATTACATATATCTAGTTCAAACATTATATCTATACATATATCATGTATCATATTTTTATAAATACGTATTTTTCATTTTATTAGCCACATACTTTTTATATTATATCATACAAAATTCAAATATTATATTATGCATACATTTTATATACCATCATGCATATCTCTAATATCATAGTATTCATATTCTTTATTCTCGCGTATATACTCTGTCCTAACCATATCATACATGCATTTTATTATATATATCTTACTACGCGTACAGTCTTTTAAATATATTTTTTTTATATTATCCTCTTCACTGTAAATATCAACGCTATTATTGTTTTTAATTTGCTAATATTATGTCTTAATATTTTATCAATCGCATCTTCGTTTTAAAAAATTCATATTTCACATAATCCAAAATGTTTTAAAAACGAGGCAATATTTTCGTGTTTAGAGATTCGGGAAATAGTGCCCTAACGTGCTGGGTTGCGATTTTTCGTTTGTCTAAAACACCTAAAATATCCTTCTAAACAAATCTCGCAACTCGCGAGATGATTTTAGTTCCGAAGAATTTAAAACTTCGTGTCCAATTGTGCTGGATGTGACGTTTGAATTCTTTTGGAGCAAAGGAATCTCCGTTTTTAACTCAAGTTATTCCAGTTTTAAAAAGGGATCCTATTTCTAAATCTTTCCAAATTTCGACTTAAGATAGAAAATTGCTCAATTTGGTACCAATTTTGGGCGTTGCGGGGGTGCTAATCCTTCCCCGTGCGTAATCGACTCCCGAACCTTATTCTCGATTTTTGGCAGACCAAAACATTTTATAAGGTGACCCAATCACACCTAAAAAGGTTGGTGGCGACTCCCATTTTCATTTTTAAAATAAGTCGACATCCGTTTTTCCAAAAAATGGTTTCGACACCACCGATAAGTGTTTGTTGATTCTTTTTCTTTTTCCCGAATTATATGATCTCATTCATGGAATGAATTAATGAATTTTTCTTTTGAATTTGAATGAGATTAGTTTTTATTTTAAAGAAATTGAAAGGGAAATTTTAAAATTAGAAAAAGGTGATGAAACACTAGCCAAGAAATTGGTGTTTGAATAAAGATGAAGATGGACGTGAATTTAAGCAAAATGTATTGCTTAGGACATCAAGGTCTTCCTTGTATATTTTGGTTTGAGCCCAGTCGTTACGGATTGACATGAGAAGCCTATGACCCACGCGGAAACCATTATTGTCTTCACAAGCAGCATTCCTCGAAACTAGATAGAAACCATTAACCATATTCAGAATTTCTCCAATGTAAGTCAACATATTACACTCTCCACCGACTAAGTTAACGCTGGTTTAAGCATGCATATTATTCTTGCACTGGTGTTGATTTTAGCACATTATACTTTCAAGAGAGAATGTAGGTTCAATTTTAGAGACAACATTGTTTAAAAGGGTGCTTATAAACTTCAAACATGGACCGTAAAATAAACATGTAGAATTTATAAGATAAATGAAATTTTTGAAAATTTAAAGATAAAATATTTAAAAGATAATGTGAAAAGAAATAAAATAAGATAAAATATTCTGCATTAAGTGATATACTTGTCATTTTTCATACTTTATTATTGAAAAAAAATTCTATAATTTGACATGATTAAAAAGTTAATTGACTAAAAATAAGTTCTAAATGATTTAGTTTTTTCTTTCAATAATTATTTGTTATTTTAGAATTAAATCTTAATTTGATTTTAGAATTACAATTAAAAATTTGGTTTTAAATCAGGGGCTAAATTAAATATCGTCTAGATTTTTGGGGTTAGAACAGAATTTTAAACCATAGGGGGACAAGTTGATTTTTTTTTTTTCATATTTTGGTTTTTTTTTTAATTTGCAAATGTGAGCACCAAATTAAGGTGGGACTGAATCAAATTTATTTTATTTTGATTAAATTCAAAGTCGATATTAATTTTGTGAGTGGATGATTGGAAGTGATATTGTTGTGGTACAAGTTAAACTTTTTAGTAAATTATATCATTAGTCATTAAGCTATAAAAAAAATTATTTTGATCCCTTAATTAAAAAGAAATTATAATTTTATTACCAATGTTTTCAAAATTATTTTTTTACTCAATTATAAAGTGACTTTTTTAGTTGGTAAAACAACAATTTAGTCTTCAAATTTCATACTTTCTATCAATTTAATCTTGATTATATTTAAAATAATAAAAATTTGAATTTCTTTTAAAATATTTAGAAAACTCTAAAAATTAAAAATTACATAAAAGTAAATCAAAATAAAAAATAAATAAAGTGAGACAAAATGGGAGAAATTTGTTTTAAACCCTCCAAAAATTATCTTTGTATTATTTATTTAGAAATATCCAATACTCATTATTTAAAATAACATTGAAAAAAATAAAAACATTAATTAAAATTATTGGTTCTCTATTTTTTTTTTTACCTCTTCTTTCCTTAACATGGCTTTTTTTGTTATAAGAAAAAAAATTAAGAATATAATTTGTTTTTACAATTTGAGTTTTGAAAAAAAATTAAATGATTTGAAATTTTGAGTTGAGTCTAAAAAAAAAAAATTGTGTTATATTTTTTTTAAAAAAAATTTGACATCAGAGTCGATTTTACAAGCTTTTGTAATATAGCGTGACACTCAACTTAAAAGATATTACTAATTTGGCTTCGAGAAACATTGAGGAAATATGTAATGATATACATATTTTTTATTTGAATGATAATTATTTCTCATACATATTATTTCTTTAACAACAACATATTGAAGCTTTTTAGTATTGTTATATAGAATTTTGTATTTTTAAAATAAATTTGAATTTTTTATAATTTTTATATAGTATTATTATACCAAATGTGGCTTTGTAACATTGGTGTGATAAAAAAAAACAATTACAACAAGTTGATTAGTTTGGAGTCAAGATCTTCCATTACGACTTGCCATCAGAAAGCCCTTCACCCACGCAAAAACCACTAATGTCTTCATTTACAGTTTCTATTCTGAACACCTTTGGGATTTTGTGCATAATCGTAAGAAAAATCTAAACTACAACAGGCAGTGGGGTTGTACTTCAATCTTCAAAGACTAGATTTTATAATTTTCCATATTTTGTGCTAGAATTTTCTCTCACTCAAGGTATTTATGATTTTTTTTAATAATTTTAAATGGTTTAATTAATTTTTTTAGTTAGTTTCAAAAAAATTTTAATTTAGTTTTCTTTTTCAATATTTGTTACTAAAGACTTTGAAATTAATATATATCCAAAAAAATTAAATCTGTTAATATGTATTTAAATAAGCTCAAGTTTGAGAATTGGACTGCAGCTTCAGCCCTCAACTTCATAGCTATGAAATCCTACTCTTACACTTGTATCCCTACCTTCTTTTTACTCTCTGTAATTGTAAGTGTTGAAACCATTTTTTTGAAAATGGATGTCGACTTATTTTAAAAACGAAAATGGGGAGTCACCACCAACCTTTTTAGGTGTGATTGGGTCACCTTATAAAATATTTTGGTCTACGAAGAATCGAGAAAAAGGTCCGGGAGTCGGTTACGCACGGGGAAGGATTAGCACCCCTGCAATGCCCAAAATTGGTACCAAATTGAGTAGTTTTCTGTCTTAAGTCAAAAGTTGGAAAGATTCAAAAAATTGGATTCTTTCTTGAAACTGGGATAATTTGAGTTGAAAAAGAACCGAGATTCCTTTGCTTTGGAAGAGTTCGAACATCATATCCAGCACGATTGGACATGAAGTTCTCAATCTTTTCGAAACTAAAATCGTCTCGTGGGTTGCAAAATTTACTTTAGAAGGGTATTTTAGGTGTTTAGACAAACGAGAAATCGCAACCCAGCACGTTAGGGCACTATTTCCCAAATCTCTAAACACAAAAATGTTGCCTCGTTTCTAAAACATTTTTTGGATTGAATGAAACATGCACCTTTTGAAATAGTGATGCAATTAATATTAAAACATGATATTTTAAAAAAAGATAACAACAAATATATTTACAGTAAAAGATAATAAGAAGAGTGTATTTTAAAAGAGTATGACGTAGTTATAACAAAATGTACACGTGAGGTAATAAAAAATGTGAACAATAACAAAACACGTAACATGGTAAGAGTGTATATAAGATAGTGTATGATATTATAAAACTTATGACATTAAAGAATATATATGTATATATATAATTGTAATATATAGAAAACACAAAAAAGGTATTGAAGACATATATTCGTAATAGTATCAAAATATAATACATACATATTAGAATAATATTAATGTTTAAGACCATTATTAATAATAAATATATGAATACATATATATATATATATATGAAACATGAAAAATATAATATAAAAACGTGATTTGTATATAGGACATGATGTTAAGAGGATATAATATGTAAAACCTAATACTAAAAATATACATACGTAATATATATAGATACATATTAGTATTAAAAAATATATATATAAGATAGTATATATATATGTATATATAAAATATATACATAAAGTAATGTTGAAAATATGTGTACACGTAATGTTAATATAAAAATATAATATTTAAGAATACATGTATGCGTAATGGATAAAATATACATATATAAAAAGGGATACACTAGTAAAGAAGTATACACATAATATATATAAAGATAATAATGTTGAAAACATGAATATAATATAATGAAAGTATAATACTAAAATATATACATAACATACGTATATTAAAACAATAATAACATACAAAAACAATTATTAATAAGTATAACTATAATATTAAATATATATATATATATATATATATATAAATACCATAAGTACATAATATATAGTCAGAAATAATATATATGAATATAATATGTACGTTAGTAATAATAATGTTAAAAATGATTATTGATAATACAAACGTGTATATGTATTAATAATATATATATACATGATAATAATAGCAAGAATTAATTAATTTTAAAGAGAAAATGACAAACATAACAGAAAAGGATCGGATCGGGCTTAAAACAAAAGTTTCAGGGCTAATTCTGCAATAAAATGAAAGGAGAGGGATTCTTTTGCGCGCGCGAAGGAAACGGAGGGACTGAAGGAGCAAATATTCTACTCCTCAAAACGCAACGCATTGCACGGGACAGTATTGAAAACCCGTGTAAAATTTGGGGTAAAATTTAAAAACAAAAAATAACCTGATTATAGATTAATAAAAAAGTGGAAGGGCTTGAAGCGCAATTAGCCCTTCCGCTATTAAAACACGCGGACCCTAGCGGGTCGGGTTGGATCGATCCGACCCGGGGCCAAAACGACGTCGTTTTTGTTATAATTAGGGGGACCAAAACGCACCGTTTTGGTCCCTATAAAAGACAAAAAATTTTTAAAAAATTCATTTGTTACCGTGAGAGAAAAAAAAAAGAGGAGGGAAAGAGGAAACTGGGGATTTCCGGTACCGGTCCAGTCATCGTCGCCGCCGTAGGCCACCGTCTCCGGCCACCGTGAAGTTTGAAAAAATAGGTAAAATTTATATTTTTACCTTCTCTTTAATAATATATATTTATTTATGTATATTATTTGAAAGAAAAAGAAAATAAAGGAAAGAGAGGGCAAACAGATTCGAAACTAATTTTTACCTTAGGCTCCGGATTTGGGTGTTTGATGTTTTTGGTTGTTTGATTTGGAAATATCTCTTGCTATTGTACTACTAGAATTAATATTTTATGCTTGAAATTTTTGGTGTTTGCATTAGAAAAATATGTCGAACCCCTTTACACTGATTTACAATCGGCTTTTATAGCCGTTTCATTCCATTTTCTATTATTTCTGTCTAGTCTCTTTAAATGTCTTTGCAGGTACAAGTTGGCCTGACGTGGGTGGTGGACGGTGCTGGATTGATGCGACAGAGGCGGTGGAACAGTGTGGGAGCAGGTGGCTACGGCAGAGTCAAGTGGGAAGGCTAGGATTAGGGTTAGATGGGTTAGGGTTTCTTTGGGTTTAGGGTGTATTGGGTCTTGGGTTAATTAGTTTTGGTCTGTTGGGCTCCGGGTTTGGGTTTGTTTGGGCTAGGTGGGTTTTTGATGTAATGGGTTAAGTGGGTAGTCTAGTTGGGTTAATTGTAAATGGGTTGTAGAGGGTTGGCTTGTAATGGGTATGGGTTCTGTACCCGGGCCAAAATTGGCCTACAACAGCTGCCTCTCTTTGCTTATTGTCGTGAAACGGGAATAGAGCAAAGACTCAAAAGGGCCAATTTTGCCCGGTCTTGCGGTGTCTTCACTTGTCTTGTGCTCTTCTTCATCATGGAGCTTCTTTCAAATCCACCGTATCTTGTAGCTTTGGTTCAACCCACTGCAACTTCAAAGATATGTCTTGTAGCTTCAATCTGCTCGCCTCTTCAAAGATATAATAATTCAGAGAGAAGAGATTTGTAACTCTAATCTTTCTCTGCTGGAACAATGCAAGGATTGTCAAATCTGCTTTTTCGATCTGCTCTCTGCTCTCTGCCAGTACAGAGAGATAAGATCTACTTCTTCCATCCGATTCTTGCCAGTACAGAGATTGCCAAATCTGTTTTCTTCGATCTGCTTTCTGCCAATACAGAGAGATAAGATCTGTTTCTTTGATCTGGTTCCTGCCAGTACAGAGATTGCCAAATCTGTTTTCTTCGATCTGCTCTCTGCCAGTACAGAGAGATAAGATCTGCTTCTTTGATTTGGTTCTTACTAGTACAGAGATTGCCAAATCTGTTTTCTTCGATCTGCTCTCTGCCAGTACAGAGAGATAAGATCTGTTTCTTCGATCTGGTTCCTGCCAGTATAGAGATTGCCAAATTTGTTTTCTTCAATCTGCTCTCTGCCAGTACAGAGAGATAAATCTGTTAAAAATTGATCTGTTACCCTACCGCTTAGGGGGTTAAGATCTACTGAAATTTGATCTGCTCCGCTCCTGTTCAGTGAAGATAAGATCTACCGTATTTGTCTGTTACCCTACTGCTTAGGGGATTAAGGCGAGTGGCCAAAATCTGCTCTATTGCTGATATATGGAGATAAGATTGGCCAAAATTTGATATGTTACCCTGCTATTTAGAGGGTTAAGATCTGCTGAAATTTGTGGTTTCAATCAATCTGTCCACTGGGGAATCCATCTGTAGAATTGATTTCGTGAGATTTATGCTTATGCAAAGGATTAGGATGCCATGATCAAAACGAGTTAAATGCTTCCTAATTGAACATATTATGATGCAAAAATGTTATGAGAATGGTTCCTATTTCGACTGTCATTACTCATTCATCAAAGTTCCACTTTGAAGTGTCATTCATACTCTGCTCGTATGCCTTGAATTAATTCGGTTCTGTTACAAGTTGCTAGGAAATGATCCTCTTTTAGGATCGAATCGTTTGAATTACCTAATCATCATTTGGACTAAAGAGGGACTTTCTCTTGAGTATCTCCAACCCTTACACATGAGGGTTCTTTAAGCAATTGTTCTGTTTTAGTTTCTTGCATTATTAGGAGACTTCCAGAGTAATATGCAAAACTTTGTTTGTAAAGATATTTTAGTTCATCAATCATTATTTCAATGTAACACACTTTATGAATAATGGAGGACAAAAATCTTGAGGATAGTTAGATTTGAATAAATCATCAAAATACAAAGGAAATTGATAATCCTAAGATAGTAGACAGGACAAAAGTCAGATACCCTAGATATCGCAGCTTGAGCTTCTATATTACAAACTCCGTGCAGACTACTTCGAGTTTAACATGTGTTTAGAAGATCCAAAGTACTTTGTTGATGCCCCGGTATGTAACATACTCCACTTCTTATCGAATTAGGTATAGCGAGATGCGTGCTTTTCAAAATTTGAGTCGCCCTTTCGGGTTTTCAACTCAAAACTCCTTTAGTCTCAAGGCGCCCTTTGCGGGTTTTCACCTTAGCTTCTCCATTTTCTTTCTTCTTTTTTTTTTTGAAATAGGAGTCTCAAAGCGCCCTTTGCGGGTTTTCACCTTGGCTTCCCTTCTCTTTTAGACAAAGTACTTCTTGGCTGAGTCTAAATTCACCGGATTGGGTAAACTTTTCTCGTCCATTTCTGTCAAAATCAGCGCACCACCAGAAAAAGCCTTCTTCACGACATACGACCCTTCCCAATTTGGCATCCACTTTCCTCTAAAGTCCTTCTGTATGGGAAGATCTTCTTCAGTACAAGGTCCCCCTCATAAAATTCTCTTGGACAAACTTTTTTATCATAAGCTCGCATCATTCGCTTCTGGTACATCTGGCCATGACGAATTGCCCTTAGCCTTTTTTCTTCAATCAAGTTCAGCTGATCATATCGCGATTGAATCCATTCTGCTTCATCCAACTTTATCTCTGACAAAATTAGAAGGAAGGTATTTCCACTTCAATAGGTAATACTGCCTCCATCCCATAAACCAACGAAAATGGAGTTGCCCCAGTAGAGGTTCTAATAGACGTTCGATAGGCAAAGAGCGCAAACGGTAGTTTCTCATGCCAATCTCTGTAGGTCTCGGTCATTTTCCTAACTATCTTCTTAATTTTTTTGTTGGCCGCTTCCACTGCCCCGTTCATTTTTGGGTGATATGGAGATGACTTATTATGCTTAATCTTGAACTGACTACAAACTTCTGCTATCGTACTGTTATTCAGGTTCAGTGCATTGTCTGATATGATTCTATCAGGCATTCAATACCGACAAATGATTTCTTTCTTCAAAAATTGACTCACTGCCGACTTGGTAACATTAGCATACGAAGTAGCCTCTACCCATTTCGTGAAGTAATCAATAACCATAAAGATGAAGCGATGCCCGTTCGAAGCTTTCGGTGAAATTGGGCCAATTACATCCATACCCCACATGGAAAAGGACCAAGGAGAAGTCATAACATGTAGAGGTGAAGGCAATACATGAATCTTATCCCCATAAATCTGGCATTTATGACACATTTTGGCATAACTGATACAATCTGCTTCCATAGTAGACCAATAGTATCCAAATCTCATGATCTGTCTTGCCATCGTGAAGCCATTAGCATGTGTCCCACAAACACCTTCATGCACTTCTTCCAAGATTTTTCTAGCTTCTACAACGTCGACACATCTTAAAAGCACCTGATCTTTCCTTCTTTTATACAGGATATCCCCATCCAATACGTAGTCGCAAGCTAATCTTCTTAAGGTTCTTTTCTCATTCTCCGTCGCCTGTTCAGGGTATTCACGATTCCTCACATATCGTAATATATCCTGATACCATGGATAGTCATCCTTTTCTTCTCCTTTGATGTTACAACAACGAGCCAGAGCTTCAAAAATACTCATTTGAATAGGCTTCATATTCTCCTCTCTATTTACTTTAACCATAGATGCTAGGGTTGCCAAAGCGTCAGCCATCTGGTTTTTATCCCGTGGGAGATAATTGAAAGTGATGTCGTCAAACTCCTCAAGTAGTCCCAAAACTACCTTTCGATAGTTAATCAATTTGGGCTCTCTTGTCTCCCATTCTCCCTTAAGCTGGTAAATTACTAACGCGGAGTCTCCGTACACTTTCAATGTTCTAACTTTCCGCTCTATGGCAGCTCGAATCCCTATGATGCAAGCTTCATACTCCGCCATATTGTTTGAACAGTCAAAATCTAATTTGCATGTGAATGGATAATGATCTCCCTCTGAGAATATTAAGACTGCCTCAATTCCATTTCCTACTGCATTAGATGCTCCATCAAAGTTCAACTTCCATGGACATTTTTCAGCCGTTGCCACATACATCAACTCCTCGTTAAGAAAATCAAAGCTCAATGGCTCGTACTCTTCCAGAGCCCTGCTAGCCAAAAATTCTGCTATTGCACTTCCTTTTATGGCTTTTCGACTCATGTATACTATATCAAACTCGGAAAGCAGTATCTGCCACCTTGCCATTCTTCCATTTAGGGCTGCTGACTCCATCATGTATTTTAATGGATCCATTTTCGAAATTAGCCAAGTTGTATGACACAGCATATATTGCCTCAACTTTTGGGTCGTCCAAATCAAGGCACAACACAATTTTTCGATTGGTGAATATCTCATTTCGCACTCAGTGAATTTCTTACTGAGGTAATATATCACCTTCTCTTTCCTTCCTGACTCATCGTGTTGACCTAGCACACATCCCATAGAGTTACTGAACACCGAAAAGTACAATATCAAAGGTCTATCTGGACTGGGCGGAGATAGTACTGGAGCATTTTACAAGTATTGCTTGACTTTATCAAAGGCATTCTGGCATTCCTCATCCCAGGTACCCTGGTTGTGCTTCCTAAGAAGGCGAAATATGGGATCACATTTCTCCGTTAATTGCAAAATGAACCGAGCAATATAATTCAACCTTCCAAGAAAACCTCAAACTTCTTTCTAAGTATGCCATGAAGGCAGCTCTTGTATGGCTCTGACTTTGTCTGAGTCAACTTCTATTCCCCTTTCACTGACTATAAAGCCTAATAATTTCCCCGACCTGACTCTAAATGTGCATTTCGTCGGGTTGAGCTTCAACTGAAACTTCTTCAATCTCAGGAATAATTTCCTCAAGGCTTTAATGTGTTCCTTTTCAGTTCGGGATTTGGCAATCATGTCGTCTACGTACACCTCAATTTCCTTGTGCATCATATCGTGGAATAAAGTCACCATAGCCCTTTGGTATGTTGCTCTTGCATTCTTTAGCCCGAATGGCATCAGCTTGTAACAAAAGGTGCCCCACAATTTTATGAAAGTAGTTTTATCTATGTCTTCAGGATGCATCTTTATTTGATTGTACCCTGAAAAGCCATCCATAAAGGAAAATAACGAGTAACCCGCTGTATTGTCCACCAAAGTGTCAATGTGTGGTAAGGCAAAATTGTCCTTTGGGCTAGCTTTGTTCAAATCTCTATAATCGACACACATTCGTACCTTCCCATCCTTTTTAGAGACAGGCATAATGTTAGCTACCCATTCTGAGTACTTAACTTCTTGCAGGAATCCAGCATCAAACTGCTTCTTGACCTCCTCTTTTATTTTCAGCATGATATCAGGCCTCATCCTTTGCAATTTTTGTTGGATTGGCTTGCAATCTTGTTTTATGGGAAGGCGATGTACTACGATATCAGTATTCAGCCCTGGCATGTCCTGATATGACCATACAAAGACATCTTTAAATTCTCTCAGTAGCTCGACAAGATCTTGCCTAGTTTCCTCAGTAATGTGTGTCCCTATTTTCACTTCTTTCCCTTCCTCCAATGTTATGTTTTCTATTGCCTCTTTCTCATGGGGCAAAATTTGCTTCTCCTCTTGTTTCACCATTCTCAACAGATCTGGTGACACATCACAATCCCTGTCATCTTCAAAGTCCTGAGATTCCTCTATACACATGTCTTGCTCAAAAGAGAATTGAGGGTTCGCAGTATCATTGCTCATGTCATTGATATCTAGGGCCCTGCGGGGTACGAAAGAATGTATAAAGAATGAATGAATTTAAGAATGACTATCTGCATGTTATGAATGAATTTAAAATTTTGAACAAAACTAGGAGGTCAAAAGAATATTTATCTATAGAAGGATGAAAGAACATTTGCTCGATTTGACAAAAGTGTTCTTTATTAAAACCAAATATCCAAACATAAGCCTATTTCACAAACATAATCTTATTACTCCTAGGCTTTAGAACAACAAGAGTGTTCTGGAAAATTACTCTGTAAAATTCCTAAAGGTTACAAGAAGTTCTTCAGCAGTCCAATTGTTTAAAAAGCTCCCCGGTTCATAACAACGGATGTCCTCCAAATCTTTTTGTTCAATCGCTCCATCATGCATGGTGTTGACGTGATAGCTTCCCTTCTCGAGCAACCCTACTTCAGGGTGAATTATCCCTCCTGGTACAAAAGTCTGGGATATGTAAGGGAACGTCATCGATTCCCACTCAACTTCTCTTCCGCTTAAACGTGCTTTTCTTCTTTCCTAACACTTTTCTATCTCCTTCTATCTTTGTTTGTGATCTGGCCTGAAGCTTAGGCCAAAACGATCTCTCTTCTCGCTTAATTCAGGGACTCAGATTCCATCTTGGAGGTATCTGCCTAACCCTTTTCCCGGCAAAGCTCCTTTTCCTACTGTCATCTGCAAGCCCATTCTGGTGGTTTTGGATATCTTGGTCAATGGCACCTCATTTCTTTCTGAAATAAAAGTTGCATTGACAAATTCCAAGGAGCGAAAAGAATATTCAATGGATTCTTCATTTGCCTCCACATAGGGTGCGTCACTGGTAACTGCTACTATGATGTCTTCTTCTGCGTTTATGGTCACCAGTCGCCCGTCCGTCACTAACTTCAATTTTTGATGCAAAAATGAGGGTACCGCTCCTACCGAATGTATCCAAGGCATTCCCAACAAGCAATTATAAGAGGGCTTGATGTCTATTACTAGAAAATCCACCTCATATGTGTTTGGCCCAATCATTAGAGGGATGTCAATTCTTCCAATCACCTTTCTCTCCGTACCATCAAATACTCTCACTATATTGTGACATGCTTTCATGTGAGAACTATCTATTGCCAACCTGTTTAATGTGGGTAATGGCAGGACATTTAGGGCCGACCTATTGTCGATAAGCACACTTGGCAGTGTATATCCTTTGCAATGAGTGGTAATGTGTAAAACCTTAGTCGATCCCATGCCACCAGGTGGGATTTCATCGTCATTGAAATAGATGAAATTGTCAGCACTTATGTTACTAACAAGACAATCCAACTTACTGACGGATATATCCTTAGTAACATAGGTTTCATTAAGCACTTTCATCAATGCTTCACGATGTACTTTTGAACTTAGGAGCAATGCTAACATTGATATGCGAGCCAGTTGTTTACGCAACTGCTCAACCATGCTATACTCGCTGTGTTTCAGGAATTTTAGAAACTCTTTAGCTTCTTCCTCTTTAACTGGTTCATTAATAAGTGCTTCGGCCCCTTTTTCTTTCTCAAAGTCTAAGGCTTTTGCTTTTATGGGTTCAATCCTGATGCCTCCCGTGTCATAACGCTTCCCACTACGCATGTGGGAACCTTCAGCTTGGGTCTCTTTGGAAGCATTAGCTATTTCTTCTCCTTCCGACATCGTTACATTGTAGTCATAATTCCAGGGTACCCTTTTATTATCCGTATAAGGAAAAGAAATGGGTCTGCAAATAATGACTTTCAGCGTTATTGGTGTCCCAACCTCATTATTCTTTGGTAGAAAAATAATAATCCTTGGTCAATTGGTTCCTTGATTCGTCAATTCTCCTTCCAACGCGCATATGTGTCCCTCGTCTGAGCCATCTTCATAAAATTCTAGCTCCTTATTATCCATGAGGCCTTGTACCAAAGCCTTAAACTCGACACATTCCTGAATCTCGTGCCCCTTTTCTTGATGGAACTCACAGTAGTCTCTCACTTCTTTACTTCTTTCTTCAGACATCAACATTCCTCTCTTCGTAATCTCTTTCCATATCACTTTTAATGGCGTCTTTACCTCGGCAATGTCTTCTTTGACCCTTTTTATACCAGTTTCCTTGATTGCGTTCACCCCTTGATCTCCATGATTTGGCAACGGGTTTTCTATACTAGGGGTATCGTCAAATTTCACGATCCCTATCTTGATGAGTCTTTCTACTACTTTCTTAAAGCTTATGCAATTTTTGATTGAATACCCTTGTATTCCCCCATGGTATTCACATTTGGCGTTTGCATCGTACCACTTGAGATATGGAGGTTGCAGTGGTTACGACTTATTCTGACTTGCCTTTAACTCGACTGCAGAGTTACGACTTCGGTGAAGATGAAGGGACCGTCTGAATTCAGTCACTTTAGCTTTTAATCCTTGATTCTCATTCTGATTCTCTGCTAAGCTCCCTTCTAGGGCCTGATTCTGTGCTCGCATTTCTTGAAATTTCTTTTCCCAATGATCGGCTTTGGCTCTTTCTTCTCGAACCTCTTGCTGCTACTGTTCTGAAGTCTTCCCTAGTCCAGCTCTCTTCATCGACAGTTGTATCTTTTTATATCGCATCTTCAAGTCATCTCGATCCTCCTTCACTTTTCTTTTTTTTTCCTTAATTTCTTGGCCTCAATTTTCTAAACATCAACGTCTAAGCTTAGGTATATCTTCTCTTCCTCCAACTTCTCTATCTTTTTCCCGAGCTTTAAACTCTTTCTTTCAAACTCCTGCTTTATGAGTTCCAACTCTGACGGAACTACTCATAAACTTTCCTCTATTGATTGAACAGCCCCCGAACTCGGCCTAGGGAAGTTGTCATTGGTCCTCTTGCTAAACCACTCTTTGTATTCACGGGTCGTCGTCGAACCTTCGGTCAGGATCTTCATACAGCAAACCTTCTTCCAAGCTTCAAAAATCTCTTACATCTTCTTCTTATAATGATCGCCTTTATATAAGAAATCACTCTGAGCTAAACCCTGTGTTACCGGTATGAACTGCAACGCTTTGTATTATCTTAGGACGAGTAACGGTGCATAACCAATAACTCCCCAAACTCTAGGAAAAGGTACCCAATCAGAATTCCAACAACAATAAAAGATTTCTCTAGGAACCATCCAAGGGGCTTTCCACACAACGTCTTCCTCTCGAAGGTTCTGAAGTACTTCTATCCACCTTTCTTCTGTAATATCGTCTCTTCTTGACGTAGTTGCTGCTTCCTTTAAGGGAGAATAGACCTCCAAGAACACTCGGTAAGGACCCTTATCAACCTTCCAAAAGTGACTGTGGAACCATACTAACAACAACTGTGCGTATCCGATGAATCTAGCCTTACTAGCTCTCCAGCATGCACTCAAGGATCTGAACGTCTCAGCTAGGATTGAAGGCACAGGCGTGACCTGTTTATCGAGTTGGTCGAATAAATCCGTGACTGTCTCATCTATGTGCCCCATAGCTTTGGGAAAGATCACCAACCCATAAATACTTAAGGCCAAGACATCAACCTTTCTCTTCGCATCCGGGTGTACCAATATCAGATCCCTTAGACTTGCCCAGGGAATGCATTTACCATCACCTTTTTGTTGGATTTGAGCGGCGGCCCACTGTTCACTCATCCTCGTGATAATCATTAGTTTCTTCACGAAAGTCAGGAGATTAGCAGCCTAACATAAGCTTTGTTACCTTGAATTCTTGGACAGCGAAGCAAGGTCGTATATTCTTCCAAAGTAGGTGTTAGGTCTACCTCTCCAAATGTAAAACAACTATAGGCGGGGTTCCAAAACTATACCATAGCTCGAAACAGATGCTTATCCACCTTAACATTTAGCAAATAGGGGAGATCTCCATAATTCTGGTAGAACAACTGCTTAGCCTCGTCATCTCATTGGGCCCAAATGTCTTTCAACTCCTGAAGCTCATTCTGTGTCGAACTGATACGAGTAAAGTCCCACAGCTCTGACGTATACCCTTCGGTTATACTGTCCCCTTTTTCTAGCTGGGTTTTCTCTGACCATGCACAGACGGTAGCGTTGTTCTCCACTTTATCAAAATATTCATTCCTCATTACAAAACTTTTCGATTTAGAAATCGAACCGTGAATCGATACCTTTAAATGTTGGATGATATGCAATGATAACAAAATAAAAAAGGTTAGTGTCACATATATAACAAATATAATTCAAAGAAAATAAACAAGCACCTATATAGGTAGTTACTAAAGGTCATCACCGTACTACCTAGGGCAGGCACTTAAGGCTCACTACATGTGTTTTAGTTCTAAAGAAAAAGGTACCTGAACCAGCAGATTCCTCGATCCTCACCCATTATAGGCTCATATGGACCAAGTTCGGTTCAGGGAGACACATTTCCCTATGGCCATACGGAGATGAAAATCTCACGAAGACATAGGTACGGATGTATCCCGGAAGCGATCCACTAGCCCATGCGGAGGTGAAAACCTCACAAAAGCATAGCTTCTCACTCCCACTTAAGGGTGTGACCACAACGGTCATGCGAATGCAATGTGTGTGAGGAAAAATAACAAACATATGTAACAATTACATGTAAGAGGATCATATTTTAAAATCTTCCAAATTCTGACATTAAGACAGAAAAAAATTAATTTTCAGCCTAACTCACTTAGTGTCCCCAGTGGAGTCGCCAAGCTATCGAAACCATTTTTTTGAAAACGGATGTCGACTTATTTTAAAAACGAAAATGGGGAGTCTCCACCAACCTTTTTAGGTGTGATTGGGTCACCTTATAAAACATTTTGGTCTACGAAGAATCGATAAAAAAGGTCCAGGAGTTGGTTACGCACGGGGAAGGATTAGCACCCCGGCAATGCCCAAAATTGGTACCAAATTGAGTAGTTTTCTGTCTTAGGTCAAAAGTTGGAAAGATTTAAAAAATAGGATTCTTTCTTGAAACTAGGATAATTTGAGTTGAAAAAGAACCGAGATTCCTTTGCTTCGGAAGAATTCGAACATCATATCCAGCACGATTGGACATGAAGTTCTCAATCTTTTCGAAACTAAAATCATCTCGTGGGTTGCAAATTTTGCTTTAGAAGGGTATTTTAGGTGTTTAGACGAATGAGAAATCGCAACCCAGCACGTTAGGGCACTATTTCCCGAATCTCTAAACACAAAAATATTGCCTCGTTTCTAAAACATTTTTTGGATTGAATGAAACACGCACCTTTGAAATAGTGATGCAATTAATATTAAAACATGATATTTTAAAAAAAGATAATAGCAAAGATATTTACAGTAAAAGATAATAAGAAGAGTGTATTTTAAAAGAGTATGACGTAGTTATAACAAAATGTACACGTGAGGTAATAAAAAATGTGAACAATAACAAAACACGTAAAATGGTAAGAGTGTATATAAGATAGTGTATGATATTATAAACCTTATGACATTAAAGAATATATATGTATATATATAATTGTAATATATAGAAAATACATAAAAAGGTATTGAAGACATATATTCGTAATAGTATCAAAATATAATACATACATATTAGAATAATATTAATGTTTAAGACCATTATTAATAATAAATATATGAATACATATATATATATATATATATATATATATATGAAACATGAAAAATATAATATAAAAACGTGATTTGTATATAGGACATGATGTTAAGAGGATATAATATGTAAAACCTAATACTAAAAATATACATACGTAATATAAGAATATAGATACATATTAGTATTAAATATATATATATATATATATATATAAGATAGTATATATATATATATATGTATATATAAAATATAAATAATGTAATGTTGAAAGTGTATATAACATAAAAAATATTTAATATGGTATTCAAACTATATGTATTATACACGGGATGATATAAAATATATACATAAAGTAATGTTAAAAATATGTGTACACGTAATGTTAATATAAAAATACAATATTTAAGAATACATGTATGCATAATGGATAAAATATACGTATATAAAAAGGGATACACTATTAAAGAAGTATACACATAATATATATAAAGATAATAATGTTGAAAACAAGAATATAATATAATGAAAGGATAATACTAAAATACATACATAACATACGTATATTAAAACAATAATAACATACAAAAACAATTATTAATAAGTATAACTATAATATTAAAAAAATATATATAAATACCAAAAGTACATAATATATAGTCGGAAATAATATATATGAATATAATATGTACGTTAGTAATAATAATGTTAAAAATGATTATTAATAATACAGACGTGTATATGTATTAATAATATATATATACACATGATAATAATAGCAAGAATTAATCAATTTTAAAGAGAAAATGACAAACATAACAGAAAAGGATCGAATCGGGCTTAAAACAAAAGTTTCAGGGCTAATTCTACAATAAAATGAAAGGAGAGGGATTCTTTTGCGCGCGCGAAGGAAACAGAGGGACTGAAGGAGCAAATATTCCGCTCCTCAAAACACAGCGCATTGCACGGGACAGTATTGAAAACCCGTGTAAAATTTGGGGTAAAATTTAAAAACAAAAAATAACCTGATTATAGATTAATAAAAAAGCGGAAGGGCTTGAAGCGCAATTAGCCCTTCTGCAATAAAAACACGTGGATCCTAGCGGGTCGGGTTGGGTCAGATCGATCCGACCCGGGGCCAAAACGACGTCGTTTTTGTTATAATTAGGGGGGACCAAAATGCACCGTTTTGGTCCCTATAAAAGACAAAAAAAATTTAAAAAATTCATTTGTTACCCGTGAGAGAAAAAAAAAGAGGAGGGAGAGAGGGAGCTGGGGATTTTCGGTACCGGTCCGATCATCGTCGCCGCCATAGGCCACCGTCTCCGGCCACCGTGAAGTTCAAAAAAATAGGTAAAATTTATATTTTTACTTTCTCCTTAATAATATATATTTATTTATGTATATTGTAATAGGGCAATTTTGCCCGGCCCAATTTAATTTAATAAATAACATAATAATAAAACCAAAAACCAATCAAAATAAACAAAGTCCTTTATCAGTCCAAATTACAAAAACTAAAAATTAAACCCTATATACCGAAACCCCTAAACCATACCCACTAAACCCGTACAACCCAAACCAAATGACCAAATAAACCCAATTGGCCCAACATCCAGCCCAACACCCCTAACCCATCTGAAACCCTAGCAGCTTCCTAAGCCTATGCGCCGCAAGTCCTTCAGCCTTTGACCCTCGGCCACCAACTCTACCGCCACTTTAGCCTCTGTCCACATCGCATCCCATCGCCCTAATCCTGCAAACATGACGGAAGCGCAACAGTAGCAAGAACAGAGGACAGAGCAAATAGTACGAAACAGTAGCATAAAGAGAATTCAAATGTGAAAATCGGCTATAAAGCCACAAACAGACCATGTAATCGGGGGGTCTTTCGATATTCAAAAACAGTGTAACAGGGGGGATTTTTGGAGATATTGAGAGAGAAGGGTAATGGTGTAATCCCCGTCTTCTTGTACAAACATTTATCAGAAATCAAAAAAAAAAAAGGTCGATTTGAGATTACTTTTTTTCTCCTGCCGATTTTCTCTTTGTCTTCAGTTTCATTTTTTTTCTTCTTCTTTCCGTTTGTTTTCGATTTAATCAAAAATAAAGAATTGATAAAAGAAAGGAAAAGGAATCTTACCTTTAGTTTCCTTCTGATCGGAGAAGAGAGGACCGAATCTTTGAGAACGGTCTGAGGATCTCTCCGGGGATGGATCATTTACGTTTTTCTTTCTTCGCTTTCTTTACTATTTCTTTTCTCTTCTTTTTGGTTGTAAACAAGGGGCAAAGGTACTCGTATAGCCCACTGTTGGCCACCGGAGGTGCTGGTGGTGTAGTGGCTTGCTGAAGGAGACACGAACGGCGCCGAAAGGGAGGGTGTCGGGAACCCGAGCAAGAGGGAGATGAGAGGGATTGGGGCTGCTGTTTTTGCTTTGTTTTTTTAAGGGTGGCTGTTGTTTTGAAAAGGGAAAAAGAGGTGAACGGTGGAATGAAAAAGAAGAAAGAAACTAGGGTTAGTATAATAGATAAAACGACGCCGTATGAGCCTAGTACCCATATGTCGACCCGACCCAGTGGCCAGACCCGCGTGTTTCTGTGCTAAAAGGGGAATTTGTGTGATTAGTCCCCCTTTTTGCAATACCCATCAATTAAATCATTTTCTGTTCTTGTAATTTGGCCCCAAAATTCATGCTGGTTTTCAATTCAATCCTTATGCTGCTGAATATTTTGGGACGAGGGGTTAATGCCCGGTTTAGCCCCTCTGATTATTTACGCGCGTCAAATTGGTCCCTTTCCCTTTCTTTATTTTCGGATTCGGCCTGGATTTTCTGTTTCATGTTTAAATTAGTCCCTTTTTCATTATTTTTGGGTTCTTTATTACTTATATTATTATTATTATTATTATTATTGTTATTATTATTACTATTATTATTATTACTATTATTATTTATTACCGTATTATTATATCCCCTTTCTTTATCTACCATTTTTTTAATATTATTGGTATATCCTACTTACTCTTTTTTACTTTATTATTAATATTATCATACATGGTATTATTTTCATACATTTATTTTAATTTTAATATTATATTAACTGTTATATTTTACTATTACCATTTCAATATTTTATTAGTACATCACTGTTACTTTCTTTTGCCATTTTTAGTATATGTATACAAATATATATTTCCCGTATGTACATATTAGTTCCTATTACTATTATTATTATTACATCATTATTATTTTCTGTTATTATTATTATCATTATACTTATTGCCTTTGCATATATTATTATATCAAAGTTTTATTTATATCACGTTTTACTATTCCATGTATATTATCATTATTATTATCATCTCATATTATCTTCTTCTCATTGATGTTAATATTTTTATATGTATTATTAATTTCCATTACTATTATAAATTTTTTTTATTTCTTATTATTACATTATTAGTGCGTTGTTTTTATTATTCTCCATTTAATGAAAATATTATTGTTATTATTATCATAATACTCTAATACTATATTATTATTATTGTTATTATTGTTATTATTATTATTAGTACTTTTTTATTTTACTTTTCGTTATCTTTGATATGTAATTATTTCGTGTGCTTGCTAATTCTTGTTATTCTTGTCTTTCATTTTATCTTACATTAGTGCACATATTATGTTCGCATACATTATTTTCGCATCTTATTACAAATGCATGTTATTTTAGCCGTTTTCTGATTCAAAATAAATTCTTTTTTAAAATTAACATTTTACGTTTTGGAACGTCGGCAAATCGAGCCCTAACTTACTGGGTTCTGATTTTTTCGTTCGACTCAAAATAATTAAATATCCTTTCTTAATTTAAATACAAAAGCCTTTTAAGCAAAAAGGCAAACTTAATCCCAAGAAATCGATATGTTGCACCCTAACTTACTGGGTACGGCATTCTTATTTCTTTGAGATAAGTGAGATTCGATTTTTTTACTCCGATATATTTAAATGTTTTTAATAAAAGGGATCGTATTTTAAATTTATCCAAATTTTCAAATATTCGACACCAAGACACTAATTAATCCATTAGGTACCAATTTTGGGCGTTACGAGGGTGCTAACCCTTCCTCGTGCGTAACCGACTCCCGAGCCCATTCTTTGATTTTCGTAGACCAAAATTAATTGTTTTAATAACTCAAAATGTTTTATTAAAATAATTTAAGGTGACCCGATCGCACCTCAAAAAAAGGGTCGGTGGCGACTCCATTTTCAAATTTTAAAGTCGATTCCCCTTTTTTCAAAAAAATGGTTTCGACATATATTATTTGAAAGAAAAAGAAAACAAAGGAAATAGAGGACAAACAGATTCGAAACTAATTTTTACCTTAGGCTCCGGATTTAGGTGTTTGATGTTTTTGGTTGTCTGATTTGGAAATATCTCTTGCTATTGTGCTACTAGAATTAATATTTTGTGTTTGAAATTTTTGGTGTTTGCATTAGAAAAATATGTCGAACCGCTTTACACTGATTTACAATCGGCTTTTATAGCCGTTTCATTCCTTTTTCTATTATTTCTGTCTAGTCTCTTTAAATGTCTTTGCAGGTACAAGTTGGCCTGACGTGGGCGGTGGGCGGTGGACGATGCTGGATTGATGCTATAGAGGCGGTGGAACAGTGTGGGGGTAGGTGGCTGCGGCAGAGTCAAGTGGGAAGGCTAGGATTAGGGTTAGATGGGTTAGGGTTTCATTGGGTTTAGGGTGTATTGGGTCTTGGGTTAATTAGGTTTGGTCTGTTGGGCTCCGGGTTTGGGTTTGTTTGGGCTAGGTGGGTTTTTGATGTAATGGGTTAAGTGAGTAGTTTAGTTGGGTTAATTGTAAATGGGTTGTAGAGGGTTGGCTTGTAATGGGTATGGGTTCTATACCCGGGCCAAAATTGGCCTACAACAGTAAACACTAGTGCAATTACAAGAGCAACAAATGATGATTCTCAATGGCTGGCAGCAGAGGCAAAAGTGTTGAGGGAAACGGGGTGGTGGAGTAATTATAAAAAGGAAGTTGGAAACCATTGTACAAGGCCTGGTATTCGATGCGGTCCTGGAGGTACCATCGATATTGATCTTAGTGGGTCTGAATGGGAGTATAACACCTCAAATAGGAGCACTTTCGAAACTCAAAAAGCTAATGACTCTTAACCTCAGAAACTGCAGCCTCAGTGGTACCATTTGTTGGAACAAAAGACTAAGTATTACCGGTGATGGTAAAAGGTTTTGTACAAACCTTAATGTTGGGAGAGTGATTACCAATGATAAAAGAAGGCAATTACCGATGGTGGAAACAAAGGTGATTACCTATGATGGTAAAAGAACAAAATGAATTTGTTGGTGTTAAAGAAGAGATTACCGATGATGGTAAGAAGCTAAAAATTGAGAGAAAAATGATCTGAAAAATGGCTGGAAGAATTTATATCATTCCATTTGTTTTGTTAAAAATATATAGATACAAAATGTGATAGTTACCTAACTTGTAACTGTTATCATAAATGCTTTGACTAAACTTAGCCTAAAGTTGTATAAAGAATAAAGCTATAATGCTAACTATTACATCACATTAAGATTTTCTCATATCCTACTAACCATAGATAAAATGATATTAAAAGATTACAAAATAAACAAAATCATGCAGCTTCCTTGATTCAGCTTCCATGCTGACTTGCTGCTGGTCCAATGTTGCAATGCAGGCCACGGTTTAACACTCCTCCTTGGACTGTATGCAACAAACACCAATGTTCCTCCTTAATGCTTCAAACCTTGTAGCACCAAGTGGCTTAGTCAGAATATCGGCCAATTGGTCTTCTGAACTAGAATGAACCAGGCTCACTTCTCTTGATTGCTCAGCTTCACGAACAGAATGAAATTTGATTTTAAAATGTTTGGTCTTCCCATGAAAAACTGGATTCTTAGCAATAGCCACTACTGATTGGTTGTCGATAAAGATCTCAGTAGCTTTACTTTGTTCTTCATTCAAATCAAACAATAGCTTTCTAAGCCAAATGGCTTGATTTACAGCTGCTGCTACTGCAATATATCCTGCTTCAGCTGTGGACTATGCAACAGTTTGTTGCTTCTTTGAGCTCCAGCAAAAAACTCCTGAGCCAAGTGTAAAGAAATAACCAGAAGTACTCTTCATGTCATCGACAGAACCACCCCAATCACTGTCAGAATATCCTGTCAGCTTGAGCTCCTTTCCCTTTTCAAACTTGACTCCATAGCTCAAAGTCCCCTTAACATATCTTAGGATTCTCTTTACTGCTTTAAAATGAACCACATTACAGCAGTGCATAAATCTGGATAAAAGACTAACACCAAACATAATATCAGGCCTGGTTGTTGTTAGGTGTAGCAAGCAACCCACTAGGCTTAAATATTCCTTCTCATCAACTTTTTCTTCACTTTCACAACTAGTCAGCTGCTCCCCTTGAGTTACTGGTGTGCTGACTGTCTTGCAGTTTGTCATGCAAAATTTATTAAGGATTTTCGAAGCAAAAACACCCTAACTAATGAAGATGCCTTGATCGGACTGCTTCACTTCCATGCCTAGGAAGTATGTCATGACACTCAAATCTGTCATCTCAAAAACATTCTGTATTTGCACTTTAAATTCACTGATCAATTCATCTTTGCTTCCAGTTACAAGTAAGTCATCCACATAAAGTGGGACAATAAGCAACGTTTCATTCTCAGATTTCTTCACGAAGGGTGTAGGTTCACTAACACTTTTCTCAAATCTGAGCCTAGACAGGTATGCATCAATTCTGTTATACCAGGCTCTTGGTACCTGCTTCAGGCCATACAAGGCTTTCTTCAGCCTATAAACTTTGTCCTCTTGTCCTTGGACTATAAACCCATCTAGTTGTTCAACATAAATCTCCTTCTTGAGGAAACCATTTAAAAATGCTGACTTGACATCAAGTTGGTGAACTTTCCATTGCTTTTGTACTGCCAAAGCAAAAAGAAGCTTGATGGTGTCTAACCTTGCCACAGGAGCAAATGTCTCCATAAAATCAACACCATAGTTCTGACTATAGCCTTTCACCACAAGTCTTGCCTTATGTTTATTCAAAGATACATCAGAGTTAAATTTGGCTCTAAAGACCCACTTGACACCAATGACCTTCTTCTGTTCTGGTCTTTCAATCAAATCCCAAGTGTCATTCTTGTGGATCATCTCTAATTCAGCTTCTATGGCTTTCTTCCAACATTTGTCCTTGACTGCTTCTTCAAAACTTGAAGATTCAACAACAGCCACATTGCACCTTTGGTAAACATCAGCAATGAACCTGGTGCCTCTCATAGGAGGGTCATCAACATCTTCACTACTGAGTTCATTTTCTACTAGTTCCAAGCTCCCATCAATTATGTCTTCTTCAAACTGACTTGCATCTGAGCCATCCCAGCTCTAAGTCTTCTCTTCATCAAATTTGACATCTCTACTAACTAAAATCTTCTTGGTTGAAGGATCAAACACCCTGTAACCTTTATTGATGTTGCTGTACCCAACAAATATCCCTGGAACAGCTCTTTTCTCTAGCTTGGTCCTCTTTTCAGTTGGAATGTGGGCATAACAAACACAGCCAAACACCTTCAGGTGAGAAACAGATGGCTTGATTCTATGCCAGGCTTCAAAAGGAATCATATCCTTCACAGCATGAGTTGGAAGCTTGTTTAGTAGGTACACTGAAGTATTAAAAGCTTCAGCCCAAAATGTGCTTGGAAGTTTACTTTGAAATAGCAAACACCTGGCCATATCCATTACTGTTCTATTTTTCCTCTCACATACTCCATTTTGTTGAGAAGTATAGACTGTGGTTAATTGATGATGGATCCTAGCCTGTTCACACAGTTTCTGAAACTTCTCAGACAAGTACTCTGCACCATTGTCTATCCTTAATGCCTTAATCTTGCAGCCTGACTGATTTTCAGCTAGTGCCTTGAACTTGTTAAAGGCCTCAAACACTTTCGATTTCTGCTTCAAGAAATAAACCCAACAGAATCTAGTTAAGTCATCAATAAACAGTACAAAATACTTACTGCCATTGAGTGAAGGGGTCTTCATTGGTCCACAAACATCAGAGTGCACCAACTCAAGCCTTTCTCAAGCTCTCCATGCTGAATTAACTAGAAATGGTAGTCTAGTTTGTTTGCCAAGCTGACATGCTTCACAAACAGAGTCTCTTACTTCAACTTTTGACATGTTCTCCACTAAATTCAGCTTGTTCAACAGATCAATTGATCTAAAATTAGCATGGCCTAATCTTCTATGCCATAGGCCAGTATTATCAACAAGGCTGGTGTAGGCCTTCTTCTCAAGCTGATTTAAATCAAGCATGAAACACCTATCTACCATTGCTACTGTAACTAACTCCTGACCATGAGAGTCTTGAACAATGCATGAGCCATTTTTAAAAGCAAATGAATAGCCCTTTTCTACAAGCTGACCAACACTAAGCAAATTCTGATCTATATCAGGCACAAAGAGAACATCTGAAATAACTTTGTTACCTAAACCAGTGTTGATCACAACATCACCTCTACCTTTAGCTTCAATCAAGTTCCCATTGCCTATCCTGATTTTTGAGGTGAAGCTGCTGTCAAGATGCTTGAACAGACCCTTATCAGCTGCCATGTGATATGAACATCCACTATCCATAAGCCAACTACATTTGGCTTTGCTTGTTGTTGTAAGATATGAGGCTGAAAAAAATGCTCCTCCTAAGCTTGAAAGTCCTCAGCAGGCTTAGCTTGCAGCTGCTGCTAAGCTTATGGCTTCCCTTTGTTCTTGCACACTTTCTCATGATGAACATATTGATTACAGCTCTTGCACTGAATGTCTGGCCTATTCTAGCAGTATTTTTCCAAGTGATTGGTCTTCTTGCAATGGACACATGGTGGAAACTTCCTTCTTCCTCCTTCTTTTCTTGTTTTCTCCCTTCTATCAACCCAAGGCTTCTTCCCTTTTTTACTAGAACTTGAGCCTTCCTTAGCCTTTGCTTGGAAAGCTCTTTCTGGATGCTCTTCCTGCCTATTAGCCCTTCTTTGCTCAAGTGCATACAGGGAATTCACCAACTCAGACAAGGAAATGGTTGTGAGATCCCTTGAGTCTTCCAACGAGGAGATTTTCGACTCAAACCTCTCAGGGAGAGTGGTGATAACCTTTTCAACAACCCTGCTATCACTGAAGTCTTCACCGAGCAACCTTATGCTGTTGACAGTGGTCATAATCCTGTCTGCATATTGCTTGATACTCTCTGATTCTTTCATTTTCAGATTCTCAAATTCTCTCCTAAGGTTGATCACTTGTTGTTGCCTAGTCTTATCAGACCCCATAAACTCCTCCTTCAGCCTGTCCCATGCTTTCTTGGGTGTGCTACAAGCCATAATTCGAGTGAAGATCACATCTGTCACTCCATTTTGCAAGCAGGCCAAGGCTTTGTGCTTTTTTGTGCTCTCTTCAGCATGCTGCCTCATTTGCGCAATAGTGGGATTAGCCCTCAATGGAGGTGGTTCGAAGTCATTTTCAACTACACTCCACAAATCTTGTGCTTGGAGGTATGTCTTCATCTTAACTACCAAAATGTAGTAGTTCTCTCCAGCAAACACTGGTAGTGGTGGTGGTGTGAAGCTCATTTTTCAGCAACCAAACGAAACAGATCAACAAAAATAGCTTCTTCCTTTTCAAACTTCTTTTCCACAAGAAACACCAACAACAAAGGTCCTCAAAGATGGTAGGCTCTAATTACCATTTGTTGGAACAAAAGACCAAGTATTACCGGTGATGGTAAAAGGTTTTGTACAAACCTTAATGTTGGGAGAGTGATTACCAATGATAAAAGAAGGCAATTACCGATGGTGGAAACAAAGGTGATTACCTATGATGGTAAAAGAACAAAATGAATTTGTTGGTGTTAAAGAAGAGATTACCGATGATGGTAAGAAGCTAAAAATTGAGAGAAAAATGATCTGAAAAATGGCTGGAAGAATTCATCTCATTCTATTTGTTTTGTTAAAAATATATAGATACAAAATGTGACAGTTACCTAACTTGTAACTGTTCTCATAAATGCTTTGACTAAACTTAGCCTAAAGTTGCATAAAGAATAAAGCTATAATGCTAGCTATTACATCACATTAAGATTTTCTCAAATCCTACTAACCATAGATATAATGATATTAAAAGATTACAAAATAAACAAAATCATGCAGCTTCCTTGATTCAGCTTCCATGCTGACTTGCTGCTGGTCCAATGTTGCAATGCATGCTACGGTTTAACACCATTCCACCAAATATTGGAGAGCTAAAGAGTATGGTTGATCTTGATCTTTCAAACAACAGGTTTGTTGGTCCAATCCCATCTTCTATCAGCAACTTAACCAATCTTGTCTCGTTGTTCATTCAAAGCAACCAACTTAATGGATCCATTCCACAAGAAATTGGGAGACTAAGGAATTTGGTTGCATTCGATCTATCCTACAATAAGATTGCTGGTCCAATCCTATCTTTTGTCAGCAACTTAACTAATCTTGCCTCGTTGTACCTCGAAAGCAACAAACTTAATGGAGCCATTCCAAAAGAAATTGAGAGACTAACGAATTTGGTTGCATTAGATCTATCCTCCAATAGGCTTGTTGGTCCAATCCCATTTTCTGTCAGCTACTAAACCAATCTTACCTTCTTGTTCCTTCAAAGCAACAAACTTAATCGATCCATTCCAAAAGAAATTAGGAGACTAACGAATTTGGTTGCATTGCGTCTATCCTCTAATAGGCTTGTTGGTCCAATCCCATCTTCTGTCAGCTACTTAACAAATCTTGCCTCGTTGTTCCTTCAAAGCAACAAACTTAATGGATCCATTCCACAAGAAATTGGGAGACTAAGGAATTTGGTTGCATTGGATCTATCCTACAATAGGCTTGTTGGTCCAATCCCATATTCTGTCAGCAACTTAACCAATCTTGCCTTGTTGTTCCTTCAAAGCAACAAACTTAATGGATCCATTCCACAAGAAATTGGGAGACTAACGAATTTGATTGAGTTGGCAATAGGCTTTCAGGTCACATCCCTTCCTCACTGGGCCAGTTAACAAGTTTGGTCTCTCTCTACCATAATAAGGATTTATGTGGTTCCATTCAAGGCTTCCTTCCTTGCGGTTCATCCCCAACTGTAAATCGAGAAAGAAATAGCAAAGTCAAGCACAATCTTCCGGTCACTACTATTCTGGTTCCCACTTTGTTATTTTCTGTCTCGACTTTTGCTCTGGTGATATTCATCCTATTCCGACGATATAGAGCTAAAGCTTTGAAATCTGATCCAAGCCCAACCAAAAATGGAGATTTATTCTCTATTTGGAACTTTGATGGAAAGATTGCATTTGAAGACATCATCAAAGCAACAGAGGATTTTGATATCAAATATTGCATTGGAACGGGTGGTTATGGCAGTGTTTACAGAGCAGTCTTACCAAGTGGCAAAGTTGTTGCTTTAAAAAAACTCCATCGATTGGAAGCCGAGCAACCGGCTTACAACACAAGTTTCCGAAATGAGATCAAGTTTTTAACAGAAATGCGACACAAGAACATCGTTAAGCTCCACGGATTTTGTCTCCACAACCGTTGCATGTTCTTGATTTATGAATATATGGAAAAAGGAAGCTTGTTTTATGCCTTGAGCATTGATGAAGAAGCTGTGAAATTGGATTGGACAAAAAGAGTGAACATTATCAAAGGTGTCGCACATGCTCTATCTTACATGCATCATGATTGCACGCCTCCAATTGTTCATCGAGACATCTCAAGCAATAACATTTTGTTGAACTCTGAATTGGAAGCTTTTATTGCTGACTTTGGGACTGCAAGACTTCTTGATCCTGATTCATCTAATCGAACTGTAATTGTTGGGACGTATGGATATATAGCCCCAGGTTCTGCAGCTTCACTCTCTTCTTTTCCTTTTTATTTAGTTTCTGCTGCTTATTTGTTTCGAATTACATATTAGAATAATGAGGGAAACAAGTAGGAAAAACCAAATTAAGAAATATCAAATATAAATAAAAAATTTTAATTCTTGATTGGAGGATTCAAATGCAAACATACATGCTGATTACAAAATATAAATTAACATGTATTTAATTATTTTTGTTGTTGTAATTACAGAATTTGCTTATTCATTGGCCGTAACCGAAAAATGTGATGTTTATAGTTTTGGAGTGCTAGCATTGGAAGTATTGATGGGAAAGCATCCCGGTGAATTATTGTCAACACTATCATCATCATCGTCTAGTGTCCAAAATTTCATGCTAAATGAAATTTTAGACCCTCGATTATCAACCCCGAGAAGTCGAAAAAATGGCAGGCAACATCACTTTTATTGCTATCATTGCTTTTGCATGCTTACGAGTTAGACCCAAAGCTCGACCAACAATGAAATTAGTGTCTCAAGAATTCCTACACATCAAGTCCCCAATTACAATGCCTCTTCATGAAATATCATTAATCGAACTCAAGAATCATGAGATGTTTATGAGCGATGAAAATCACGAATAAATAAATAATTTGAAGTTGATGTAATAATATAGGAACCAATGGAAAGTGATAAGTAGAATTGATCTTCGCCAAGGTACGACATTGTTATTCATAGTTGCTTTCTAGTTTTCCTACAAAATATTTAAAATTTTGGGTTCAAAAACATGACTTTTTATAATTAAAACTATGTTTTAACAATCAAAATTAATCTTCAAACTTTAGTTAAAATATTTCTTAAAATTAAATATTTCAATTAATAATAAAATTAAATATAATAAACTTAGCCCAGTTGATGAATCTTGAAGTCAAAATTTAATTGAATTCAATTAATTAACTTCTCCAACAAGAGTACTTATTTGATTAAAATAATCAAATCACAAAATGAATTATATTATAAAAACAATTTTAATTCCCATACCAACTATCTTAATTTTACATTAAATAAAAATTTTATTTAATTTCAATTCTTTTTAGGTTTTGATTTTATTGAATATGGTTTAAATGACTTGAATCGACATTTTAATATAATTTTAGAAATAAGTTAAATTTTAATTTAATTTTAGAATTAAAATTAAAAGTTTGGCTCTAAATCATGGTTTCACATCTAGATTTTTGGGGTTAGAACAGAATTTTAAACCTTAAGGGGCTAAATTGATTTTTTTTTTAATTTCAAATTTTGGGTTATTTTTTTAATTTGCAAATTTGAACACCAAATTAAGGTGGGATTAAATAAAATTTATTTTATTTTAATTAAATTCACATTTGTAATTACTTTGGTGAGTGAATGAGTATGGTTGATTATGTTCCAAGTCATAAATCTTTTTAAAGCCTAATTTTGGTAATTTCAGTGATGGGTTTGTCTTTTTTTTTTTTATCAAAACCAAAGTTTAAAGAGCTCAAATTCATTTTGAGAGAGATATAAGTCTGGTTTTAGACTAATTTTAACTCAAATTTACTGATTTATGATATAATTTCTTTTAACTCAAATTTACTGATTATGGTCTAACTAAAAATTTAGGTTAGTTTGTTAGGCTTGGCCCAGCCCAGAAAATGGGTATAAAATTTTGCCCAAGCTCGACACGAATAAAAATGTTAAAACTCGAATCCGACCCGGCCCATCCATATTAATTTTTATATTATTTTTATATAATTTTAAAATATATATAAACCATCAAAAATACAAAAAACATCAAATTAAATATTTCTCAACAAATTAAAAATAAATTTAAAAAAAATATGTATACTTAAATAATAATAAAATAGATGCAACTTAACAAGCAAATGCCTCTAAAATAATAACAAAATTAACAATGTCTTTAAAATAATAACAAAATTAACAAGCTCATTCTTATTATTATTTTAATAAAAATTATTTTTAAGGCATTCTAATTCTCTCACCCTAATTTTTTTTAAAAAAAGAAAAAATAAATTTTATTCCTATTTTTTTTAGGCCCAATTTTGAGATGTGACAAAAATTATGTAAAACACATAATTTAGCGTTGTTGAACAACTCTATTTACATCAATGCTTGTTTCTTGAACACATATTTTTCATTTACCACATAAATGCATACTACTTTCAAATAAAATTTCAAGTACTAATGTATCCTATAAGTATTACTAAACTAAATTACTAAATTTTCATTTTAGGTTTAAATTATACAAAGAAAATCTCTTGATATACTTGCAACAAAATGTTTGAATGAATCCCCCTTCCTTCCTTCCTTCAAGTTTTTGTTATTTCCTTAACCTTTAGCTCCAATTTGGTTTTCACTTATTTTCTCCTTCTCTTCATGGACACAATACATATAACATTTAAAATCAATATAAAATCACACACCATTCCATGCAATGTAATGAGATGAATATAAATTTCTGAAAAAAAAAAAAAAAAAACCCTCCATCATCCTTACCTATTTACTTTAAAACTCTAACTTCTCTTTTCTTTCAAAACGTCCTCTTTAACAACTTTTCCAAAGACTCTTCTTGTTATGTAGTTTTTAATGTCGCTCTATTAAGATTTATGATGAAAATTTGAGTCAGGGGCGAAATTAGCGGGCTGACAAGGGCTTGGCCTCCCTAAAATAGAATTTTTTTTATTTGGGCCCTTTAAAATTTTTTAAATTTTAGATTAGTAAAGGTAAAATTGCACTTTGTCTTAAAAATATAAAAATTTGATTTAATACTTTAACAATTATAAATATATAGGCTATTAAAATAATGAAATTGTATTTTTGCTATCATAAAAATTACAATTTAATTTCAATCCTTTAATTTTTTATTTTCTTTGATTTGGCCCCTATTTTGAGTTTAAAAGATTGGAATAGATTGGAGATGAAAGAAAGGACTAAAAAGAAAAGAAAAGAGAAGAAACTAGAACAAAATGGTAAGAGGAAGACGTGGGGAAGAGACCTTAGTGGATGACTTTCCAATAATAATATGTATCATATTTTTCTTTGCTTCTTCTTTCTCTCTTTTTCTTTAAACAATAATAATAATATTTAATCAAATCAAAATATAATCACCATTATGTACTACCATAGACAATTGCTATTTTAGTCCTCGCTCTATATCTTATCCAATTAATGTCATCATATCTTACTTTTAAATTTTACATGCATCTTACACTACTACAATTTAATCCACTCCTTATTTAAAATTTCCCTAAATTCAATATTTTTTTAATTTCCTATAATACACAATTACCTTCACCACTGATATTAATAATTTTATTTTATCTACTTTAGAAATTTTGAATATGGGATCAACTTGAATTGACACTATTCACTTCTCAAAGACTGTTAAGGATATTACATACTTTACTTTTAAAATTTTAAAATTTACAATTATCAAACAATCTATTTATATTTCATACTTAATTTAAGCAATATACCAAAAAAAAAATTATAACTTAAACTTAATAGTTAATTTTCTAATTATTAAATAGCACCTTATTCTCTTTAAATATTAACTCTCTCAGCAAAACGTGCAAAACGTGGACTCAAACAATTTAAAAAAAAAAAAATCAAAATTTCATCACCCTTACGTTATAGGTTAAAACAAGCTATTAGTCCATGTATTTTTATAGAATTTGATATTTAGTTTCGAGGTGAAGATAAAATTTTTTTAGGGGGTCAAAATTAAATTGTAATTTTTATGATAGTAAAACTGTAATTTCACCATTTTAATAGCCTACATCTTTATAATTTTTCAAAGATTAAATCAAATTTTTATCATTTTTAGGGGGCCAAAGTGCAATTTTACATTTAATAATTTAAAATTTTAAAAATTTAAATGGCCTAAATGGAGAATTTTCCATTTTAGCCTTTGCAAGCCCCTAGCTATGCCCCTTGTAATATCCAAATTGTGCCCGGCCCGATCAAATAAATACAAAAACAATAAAAAAACCAAAACCAAAAATAAATTATAAGGTCCAGTCTATTTACAAACTGAAAAGGCCCATTACAACAACCCAACAGAGCCTAAACCTATATCAAATAACCCACAACCCGATAGCCCAATTCACCCACTACCCTTCAGACCCGTTACAAACCCAAACCCGGGCCTAAAATGAACAGCCCAATACCCCTAAAACAGTGGCCCGATTACTCGTTAACCCACTTAAACCAACCAGCCCAAATCACCCTAACCCAATCTGAACTTGACCCAAAACAGTAGCCCACTAGCCTACCCTAGCCCATACAATCGGCAGAAACCTAACCCTAGCTACTGCCTCTCGCGCCGCGCACCCAGGCTGGCCACCGGTCACCCCGCGTCACCTTCACCTGCTCCCATCACATCTTTGAAGACCTGCAAACGTGACAAAGACATCAAACAGTAGCAATACAGCAGCCAAATAAGTAGAACAAAGAAAAAGTAATGTAAATTGGCTATAAAGCTGAGGGAAAACGTGTAATCAGGGGCTTCCTTTTTTCTTTTTTTTTTCTTTCAAAAATCCGAATATGTAAAGAAAAAAAGGAAAAACAACAAGGGCAATAGGCAGTGGTAACAGAAAAATCAATCGAAAGCCTTATTTGTTAGAAGGTGATTTACTCTTTTTTTTCTTTGAATCTTCCATCCATTTGTGTATTTTGCAACAAAGAAAAGAGAGATCAGTGTTTACCTGAGAGTGAGGCGTTCGTGTACCCTTTCTTCCGTCGCAATCGGAGTCAAAAGGGGTATCTTGGTGCGCGAATACAGCGGTACCTCCGGGCGCCTAAGAAGGAAGGCTGGATCTGGCCTCCGTGTGACGTAGCCACCGATTTGGAAGCCGAACAGTGGTCCCTTGGTTACCCCTGTTTCGGCAGACCAAAGGAGAACGGCTAGGGTTCTCCGTTTTGCTAAATAATGACCTGTTATATGTCGATTGAGGGCTTTATGACAGCTTAAACGGCATAGGATTGTGCCGTTTTAGGGTCTGAGCTATGGCATAAGAAACGGCACCGTATAGGCTCTTAATTAGAACCGACCCGAGGACCCGACCCGTATACCGTGTGACCCGCGTGTTTTGGTGTCTTAGGGGATATTTATGCCTTTGGTCCCTCGAATCCGCGGTAAAACTTGATTGGGTCCCTTGCATATTTTGTGTTTCCTTTTAAATTCGCCCCATTAGATTTAAGCGTCGTTATAATTCAGTCCGTACCTAAACGCTGCACTCTGAGCACGGGTTTATTTGCAATATTGGTTCCTTTTCTTTGTGTTCGTGTTCCATTTAGGTCCATTGATTACTTTTAATTTTTTAATTCGGCCCTAAATTACTATTTTGTTTTCAATCTGATCCTTATTTCATCATTTTGTCATTTTAATTTTCTAATATCTTATTATTATTATATTATTATTATTATTATTATTATATATTGTACATGTACCTTGGATATATTGTTTTACTATACATCACGTATGTACTGTATTTACATAGGTTTTTCAATATTATAGGTATTTTTTTTAATACTATTCTATGTATATATTTTTAATACCATGAAATATGATTTGTATATTACGGCTATACATTTTAAAGTTACAATTTGTATGCATTATATACTTATACATGCTATATATATGTATTTTTTTCATTCTAATTGTTTTACCTACATTATCATATCATTTCATGTATATACTTTAATATTGTTATGTGTATTATATTTATATTTTAATATTTTCTTTATACGTTATGTCTCGATATTATTTATGTATAAATATCAATATTTTCAATGTATAAACATTTTTGCGTATTGCATGTTAACATTATTTCTTTTATATATCATGCATATTATTTGTACATGAAAATTTTAGTGTGTTGCATATATACATTCTTTCATATTATTTTATATTTTCAATACTATTATATTTTGTATAATACATCTATTAAAGTTGTATTTTGTATATGTATATTATATTCCATTACATATCCTGTATGCGTTTTTCATTCTAATAGTACATGTATTTTATATTATTTCATGTATATATTTTTAATATTATATTTTGTGTATTCTTAATTATTTTAATACCATCATTACCTCTATATGTACATGTTTATATATTATATTAATAATTCTTTTTGTATGGCATTTTATTTCTTAAGATATATATATATATATATATTATGTATACATTTTTATATCATACTACTTATTTTATTATTATTTCACGTGTATTCCTGAATAATATTATGTATAAATATTTTCGTATTACATATATGTATATACATATATTCAAATATTATTTTATTTTTATTTTTATATATACATATTATTTTATACTTGTTATTTTTTTACATACTCTTTGTATTATACTACATAAATCTTTTAAATACTATACTATGTATGTATATACATATGTTTATAGGTATACAATTTCTTTACCTTAAAGACCTAATCCTTTTATTATAAATTATTATATGTTTACAATTCTTATTTGAATTTTTGTAGCTCTAAATCCCTTTCATAATTATTCATTCTCATTTATTAAAAGTTTGTTAAATTTTATTTATTTTATTTATTTTAGTTTGTTTTAAGACTTCTTTTAAATTTGTTTTTAAACTTCAAATGTGGATATTATATTGTTTGTACGTGATAGCATATTGTAGGATTGTTATTATGCGTATTCGTTAGTCATTGTGCTTCATCGATGAAATATACTGTGTATGAATTATTTATTTGCTTCATATCTTATGATTCCATATTCATATTTTATAAAAGTCGTGCTTTACTCCATTTTGTTAAGAATCTGCATCCAAAAGCCTTCAAAGGAATAACTCGTGTTTGGATAATTCGAGGAAATCAAGTCTTAACTTACTATGTTCTGATTTCCCTCGTTAAACCCGAACTATCGAGTATCGATTTCAAAATCGAAACGCGTGAGTTTTCAAATAAAACTTTATTCTCGAGACTTTGAAATGCCGTGTCCTAACTTACTGAATGTGGCGTTCACTGTCTCGAGATAAGAATCTTAAAATCAAGGCAATATTTTATATTTTGAGGTTTTGAAAGATCGAGCCCTAACTTACTGGGTTCTAGTTTTTCATTAGGCTCAAAATAATTAAATACCCTTTTGATTTAAATACATGAACCTTTTAAGTAAAAGAGGCGAGCTTAACTCCAAGGGATAGATATGTCGCATCCTAACTTACTGGGTCTGGCATTCTTATCCCCTCGAAATAAGCGAAACCTCGATTTTTACTTCGACATATTCAAATGTTTTTAATAAAAGGGATCGTATTTTAAATTCTTCCAAATTTTCAAACATTCGGCATTAAGACATTAATTAATCAACCAGGTACCAATTTTGGGCGTATCGAGGGTGCTAATCCTTCTTCGTGCGTAACCGACTCCCGAACCCGTTTTTTGGATTTCAAAGACCAAAATAGTTGTTTTAATAAATTAAATGGTTTATTAAAAACAATCACATTTCGAGGTGACCCGATCACACCTCAGTAAAAAAGGATCGGTGGCGACTCCCGTTTTAACTTCATTTTCAAAAACCCAAAGTCGATTCTCTCCACCTATTTTCAAAAAATGGTTTCGACGCCCCTTGTAGCGACGAAAAATTTTTTAGCTTAGGTCGCTAATTGTGGCAATTTAAAATCTTGGAAACGAATTTTAAATTTATGAAAGCAAAGGAGTCGCCACCGATCCTTTTTCTTAGGTGTGATCGGGCACCTAATAAAACCTCTTTCCGGCAGAAAAATTCATTCTTTACTTAAAAGGAAGGCTCAGTTTAGGTCTACGTTGAAATTCAGAGAAAAGTAGGGTTCGGGAGTCAGTTACGCGCGGGGAAGGTATTAGCACCCCCGCGACGCCCAAAATTTGGTATCTTTTCAAAAGCGAGTTGTCTAATTTTCAAAAGCACGATTTCAATTCAAAACTTAGTTGTGATCCGATCAAGAATGCGAGCGTTTTTGGAATTTTGATTTCTTTTGAAGAGGGATATCCCGTTCTAACACGAGCCAATCGTGATTCACCCAACAATAGCAATGAAATCACTGGCATAATGCTAAAATCGGCATATTGCCTTATTTATTGAAATGTGAAAAGATTAGGACAAATAGAGTTGGCATAAGAACAATAATATGAAACAATATGCTACGTTGAAAACAAATGATGATAGAGGTGAAAAATATACGCGATAAATAAGACATATAACAATGCATGCATAATTAGGGCGTTAGCGATATACGTGATAATAAATAAAATAATAATAATATAAAAGTATATATGCGAGACACAAAAATGTACATGAACAATATAATATTAAATATATACGTAACATAAAAATGCATAACATATATATACGCTAGAAAACAAATTATAACATTGTATTATATATATAAGGAAAGTACCTAATGTTACTAATGCATGGACATAATACACATATTATAAGGATGCATGAAATATATAGTATAAAATAAATATGGGATATTTATGTGGTATATATAAAAATGAAAATTTTTGGAAAAACAACAACATTTATATAAGCTTTGAACAAAATAATACTAACGCGAATAATGATAGCGATACATTAATAATAATAATGATAATAATAATAATATAGAAATAAAGTATAATAGTGTCAAAAAGGAAACAAGTAAAGGTGGTGAAAACAATAAACGCTTGATAATAAAATATAATATTAAAGATAATATCGGATATAATAATATAATAATGTAAGATATTACGGGCAATAATGATATTAAAATAATAGTAGTAAGATGGATGTAATAATATGTACACAGTAGTTATAAAAGTATGCAAGATGGTAAAACGTATAAATGATATAGTATCAAAGAAAACATGATATATATATACAGATATTAAGCAAAATAGGTAATACAAATACCAATATTAATAAACAATAAATTTAATAATAATAATAAAATATAATAGTAATAACATAAAATATCGAAAATAATAGTAAGTATAACACATAATACTAAATATAATATAATAATAAACATAGAACAAACAAAACTTTAAAACAAATACGAATAATACTATGTAAAATATCATAATACATGTATGTGCATAAATATAATAATACTAATACTAATAATAATAATAATAATACATAATAATACATAATATAATAAATAATAACAACAAAACAAAATAATAATAATTCTAAAAAGGTAAATAACAATTATATAATAGTAATAATAATCATAAAGGGTGTATATATAAATAAAATATACATAAATATTAAATAATAATAATAATAATAATAATATAATAAATGGAATAATATTAAAATTAAAATGAAATAGTGAATAAAATAATAGGGACGAAATCGAAAACGGAAGCAAATATTCGGGCCTGATTTTAAAATAAAACATGCAAATGGGGCCTATTAGAACACGGGTCAGACTTAAGGGGACCAAAACAGCAATTTACCCGCCTCGGTAAAACGACACCGTTGCGCGTAGGATCAAATTGAAAAACGGGATGAATTTCCGGGTTGAATTACAATTAGAAGAACCTGATTGCAAACCACCAGAACAGCGGAGGGACTGGGGTTGAAAATAACCCCAGTGACGTCACAACACGCGGATCCTAGGCGGACCTGGGTCGGGTCGACCCGACTCAGGTCGGTTAGTATAAAAGGGGCAAATTTCTGTTTTTTTGGCTCATTTGTGCCCGGGGAAGAAAAAAAAGGGAGAAGGGGGAGAGAGGAGAAGGGAAGGAAAGAAGAAAGGGAAGGAGAGGGAAAGAGGGAGAAAGAGAAAGAGGGAAGGAGAGGGAAAGGGGGCTCCGGGCTCCGGTAGCCGGACCGGTCAACGTCCGGTCACCGGCCGATGATCGGACCACCGCGTGCCGCCATTCGCCGTCGCTCCGGCCACCGTTCCGGTGGCCGGAAAAAGGTAAATTTTCGAGTTTTTTTCCCCTTTTTTTACTTATTATTATTTTGTTATTTTAAACATATATGCACGAAAAACAGAAAAAGGAATCACCTTGCGTTCTAATACTTTGATTCTGACCTAATCTCTGATCGGGGGTTTCCCTTCGCTGCTTCTTTGGATGCTTGGTGCTCTTATTTGTGTTTAGAACTCTCCGATTTTATTAGAAATTTTCGAATCCCTTACAAACTGTTTCGAATCGGCTTTTATAGCCTTACATTTTTTACAACTTGTTTTTGTTATCATTTCTCTGTCTAGTTCATTTAATTGTTTGCAGGTACACTCGAGGATGGTGGGGCGGTGGATTTGACATTGGCAACAACTAGGGCGGTGGCTGCTAAAGATGGCAGAGCAAGTGGGCAGTCAGGAGCTGAGTCGGCAGCAGCTAGGTCTAGGGTTTCTTCAATTTTGGGCTAATCGGGTTTGTGTTATTGGGCTAGGGTTTGGTGGGTTAAAAAATGTAATTGGGCTGTTATAAGGTGGGTAGTTGGGATTTGGGTTTTTATTTGTAAAAGGGTTGGCTTATTTGTAGGCCAAAATTGGCCGATAACACCCCTATTTAGTCCCTACACTTTAAAAGATAAAATTCAATACTCTTATTTTTTTTAATTTAAAAATCCTATTCCAATCATTATTGTCGTTGGCAGTTTCTATTAAAAATTGTTAAATTAACATGTCTATTTCCGTTAATCATATGACACATTACATGAGGATAGCTTCATCAATATGCTGAATTAACAAATTTTGACAAAAATATTTACGATTTTAATGATTGGATTGAGATTTTAAATCAACACAATTGGAGGACTAAATTTTTAACTTTTTAAGTATAAAGATTAAATCTCAAATTTTATCAAAGTGCAGGGACTAACAGCATATTTTAACCATTATTCTATCTTATTGTTCAGATTGACAATTTTTTTTTATTTCATCTTCATCATTTTTGTTTTTGGCCAACTATTCGCGTGGAACCCGCGAGGTTTAAAATAATGGTTGCAATTCCCACTTTTAGTCACGGATCATTTGCAAATCCTTCTTGCAAGATCTCTAGAAAATTAATTGCTCTACTTTACCATCGTCCCAATGGAGACTTCAAAATTTTTTCCGAGCGTAGAGATACCGAATGAAGGTTACCAAAAGACATTCAAAAACTACAATGAACTGCAGCCAACTCTCCCTCAAAGCAAAGCATGGTGGTTTCACCAGCTTTTCCAATACCAAGGCTTCTGGATACATAGCTTTGGCATAAGAGCAAGCATGTTGATCAATGATCACTTCAAGCCTCGACCCACTGATATCATTGTCGCAACATCCCCTAAATGTGGCACCACCTGGCTCAGAGCCCTTGTTTTCTCAATTATCAACAGACATTCCTTTGATTTCAGCGACCATCCCTTGCAAAAAGCAAACCCTGAAGAGTTGGTCCCTTTCTTCGAATCATTCATTCATAAAGGTGGATCAACTTCCTTCATCGATGGGATTCCTTCACCTCGCCTTCTTTCAACTCACCTTCCCTACTCTTTGTTCCCAACAGGCATGACCGATGATACCTCGGCTTGTCGTTTCGTTTACATCTGCCGGGACCCCAAAGATGTTTTTGTCTCAAAGTGGCATTTCGCCAACAAGTTGCGACCCAAGGAACTGCCACCACTTTCACTAGAGGAAGCCTTTGACTTGTTCTGCCAAGGGGTATCGCACTATGGACCGTTTTGGGATCATGTTTTGGGGTACTGGAAAGCTAGTGTGGAGTCACCGAAGAAAGTGTTGTTCTTGAAATACGAAGATGTGAAAACGGAGCCTTTGGGTTGTGTGAGGAAACTTGCAGGGTTCTTGGGGGTACCCTTTACACCAGAGGAAGAAAACAATGAGACTGTGGTAGAAATAGTGAAGTTGTGCAGTTTCGAGAGCTTGAGCAATCAAAATGTTAATAGAAGTCAAACCAGAAGGGGAGAACGGCTTATTGGTAACTCCGATTTCTTCAGAAAAGGTGAAGTAGGAGATTGGATTAACCATTTGTCACCTGAAATGGTTGAAAAATTGAATCAAATTACAGAACAAAAGCTTCAAGGTACTGGATTCAACTTTGATTGATTCCTACTACTTTATGATGTTATAATGATGTAGCTATTAGAGTCTATAAATTTGTTCACCGTCTCCGTGAATCTGGTTTATAGAACTAAATAAAAGAAGTCTTTGTTTTTAATTATGTGGTTTGAGTGGCAAATAATGCTTTTGCTTGCTGGTTATTTGGGTCTTTGAGTGGCAGCTTCAGATCTTGTTGAACATATATTTATGAATGTAATATATTGAGATTTCAAAAAAAAAAAAAAAAATAGTTTAAGTATCATGTGATTTCTATGTTATGAATAAATGAATCATTGTATTTAACTATTTTTGTGATTATCAGAAAAATATTGAATTTTTTTACAATAAATTTATATTATATGTTCCATTGGAAATATAAGAGGATGTACACTAAACTAAATAATAAATTGATTAAGGCAAATGCACATATAAATTAATAGTATAACTATGGTGAGCACATATATCGTTTTCTCTAGGACTATAATTACTAGTAATTATCACATTTCTATTATTTAATCTACTAATTCAAGGGCTTAATTAAAATTTAATTAAGCTATCTGAATTAACTAATGAATGCACCAAAGAATAAAACACAACAAAAACAGTCAAATATCAACCAAGTGCAAAACAATACCTAGGTAAGAATCCACCTAAATTTCATCTATAATTCTCAATCTAATTTATGCCATTTCTTTTATTAGCTTTTTTATCAATAAAAATCTCTAATTTATGCTAATATCTCTTTCAAGCAGAAGAGCAATTAACTCTAGGTTGATTAATCGAAATTTCTTTCCAATTAAAACCCCCCATTATTGCATTAATATGCTCTATGGATCCCCATATTAGATTTGACTTTAACTCGGTAGATTTATATCGTCCTATTTCTAAGATTTCATAAAACTCCATTTAATTATGTAAGATTTAATCACAAGAAGGGTCTATTCGACCTCAGACTTATGTACATGTAATATGAATCAACACTCTAAAATTATCAGCCTAAGAACAATTAAGCATTCGTAATTGAAAACAAAGAAACTAAGGTTTTATTGCATAAAACTAGAAATCAAACAATAAAATCCATCCTCGTGTTCATCTCCCCTAGTTATTGAGAGAATTAGTTCATACTTACAAGAATAAACACCAAAAATACAATATGACCACTAAAATAAAAGAAATTCATGATAATTCCCTTGGAAATTAGCTTGGACTCTTGAATCTTGATGGAGAATTGTTTGAAAATTGGCTTCGATGTAGTTTGTTGGGTAATTTTTGTGCTATCTCTTGACGTCCACTTTTTTTCACTTTTATTTCCTTATTTATGCCTTCTTAAAGTGTCAAAAAACCTAAAAACCGTGACTTCCATCTGTTAGTGCACATGGTTCTTGAAATCATCACACCCTAGATAAGCGGTCATGTGGGTTGCTCGTGCAAAACTTTGTTGCATGTGTACAGCTTCTGGAATATTCCATTGTTTTAATTTTCACCATTTTTCACTCTTATGGCTCCCAAGTACATCAAAACATAAATATAAAGAATTGGAGTATATAATTAACCATTAATGTCACATAATCACCTAAAAATGCACTAAGAATGAGGCTAAAATAGATTAATATTGACACTTATCATAAGGATACAAATATTCCTTCTGGTATGAAATTTATTTTTTTTTAAAACGAGTATCACTAGCAATACAATTATAAATACAATAAAAATATAAATATATATTCAATTATTTATAATGTAAAATTGAAACTATATAAAACATAACGAATAAAGGAAAAAAATCATGTATAACATATGTTAGAAAACAAACATACTTTTCAAAGTCAAAAGTTGCAGCCAAAGAAGTTGTTTTTGGTTTTTACCTCATGCAAAGTGGACAATGCTTGAAAATTTAGAAATGATGGCAGCACATTGAAAAAAAGTCTTACATGGCAAAAAAAAAAAAAGTTAGCTGACTATATCTATATATATGTATAGTTTTTGTGTGTGTGTGTGAGTGTTGAAAAATGTTAGTGAGTTTGAGAGAAAAAAAGGAGTGTTGTGAGTTATAAAAGAAATACTAGCAACAACTAGTAGAGGGGAAAAAAAGTTTGTATTGTGTTTATTTGTGTGTAATAAAAATTAGTATTTGAGTTAATTTTATTATGCTTCCAACAAGTGGTATCTGAGCTAGGTTCGTGTTGACGTCACAATGGCAAACATGATTCAACCGCAGATCCTGAAATTAACAAAGACAAAATATGGTAACTGGAGCATCCAGATAAAGGCTTTGCTCAGTTCTCAAGATTGTTGGGATGTTGTCAAAGAAGGATATGTCGAGCCCAAAAATACAGCTGCAGAAGCGGCTTTGACAAACGAAGAAAAAAGAGTATTGAAAGAAGCTCGTACAAAGGATAAGAGGGCAATGTTCTTTATTTTTCAAGGTGTTGATGAATCAACCTTTGAAAAAATTGCAGATACGAAGACATCGAATGAAGCATGGGGAATTTCGCAAAAAATCCCTTCAAGGAGCTGAAAAAGCCAAAAAGGTACGTTTACAAACCATTAGAGCTGAATTTGAGACGTTGAAAATGAAACTTTCAAAAAACGTTGATGATTATGTCATTCGAGTGAAAGCAGTGGTAAATGAAATGAAAATAAAATGGAGAAACACTTGATAATGTTAGAGTAACGGAAAAAATTTTGCGGTCATTGACATGCATAATTATGTGGTGGTTGCCATTGAATAGTTAAAAGATTTATCACAAATATCAATCGACGAACTTGTGGGTTCCCTCCAAGCGAGTATAAGATGAAACAAAATGATGATATTGGAAATTCAGACCAAGTCTTGCAAAGCAAGTTGTCCTCCAACGAAAGTGGAGCTAGGGATAACTTTGGACAAGGTGCGAGCAATCATGGAGGATACCGTGGAGGATATAAAGGTAGAAATAAAGGTGGAGGAAGAACACGTGGACGAGGCAATCAATCATATGGTAAAGTCCAAACAAATAAAGAATATCAAACATCAAGTCGTGGAAAGGAGCTCGAGGCCGAGCTCGAGGTAGAGGTAGATTTCAACAAGGAAATAAATCTCAGGTACAATGTTATAATTGCAATAAATATAGCCATTATAGTTACAAGTATAGATTAAATCCCAAGATGGAGGAGAGAAATCATGTAGCAACAGCTAAAGAAGAAAATATGGAATCTAGTGTATTCCTCACTTATAAAGAAAGTGAAAAATCAAGAAAAAATATTTGGTATCTTGATAATTGGGCCAGTAATCACATGTGTGGCCGAAAGGACTTATTTTCAGAGTTGGATGAGAATATTTGGTATCTAGCACAAAGGAGTGCAACAGTTACGACCATACAGTGCCTCGTAAGGTGCCATCTGTATACTAGACTAATAGCTGTCGTTTAGGCAAACTCTGCTAGAGGGAAATACTCTTCCTAACTGCCATGGAAGTTTATCACACAATTCCTCACCATGTTCTCCAATATCTGAATCACCCTTTCTGACTGACTGTCCGTCTGAAGATGAAAAGTAGTACTGAAGTCAAATCTTGAACCTAAAGCCTCATGAAGCTTCTGCTAAAATCGAGACATAAAACGAGGATCCCTATAAAAAATAATCGAGATAGGTACCCCATGCAATCTCACTATTTCTGAAATGTAGAGCTTAGCCAGTTTCTGTAGGGAGAAGTCCGTCCTGACCAGAATGAAATGAGCTGACTTGGTCAATCAATCCATAATGACCATACAGAATCCTTCTTAGCAGGTGTTAGGGGCAACCCACTAAAGGAGTCTTGTCACTCGCTCCCATTTCCACATCAGTATCTGTACAGGTTGTAACACACCCGAAGGCAACTGATGCTTATCTTTAACTTGCTGATAAGTCAAACAGCAAGCCATGAAATTAGTCACCTCACATTTTAACCCTGGCCACCAGTATAACTCTCTGAGATCTCTGTACATTTTGTTTCCATCGGGATGCATAGCATAAAGGCTACTATGCGCTTCCTTCAGAATCGACTGCCTTAACTCCTCATCGTTAGGCATACAAATCTGTCCTCAGAAGCACAAAACCCTATCATTATTAAGCCCAAAATTCGGAATAGCCTCATTCACATTCAGAGTCTTATCCTCTAACTGCTTCACTCTAATCTACTTAGTCCATGTCAGCTTCACTTGTAACTCAGCCAGTAGACTTTCATCATCATACAAACTCAATCGAGCAAACAACGCTCTCCGATCGGTTACAGCCCAACAGTACAGGAGCCTAAGTCATGACCGTCTTGAGCTTTTCAAAGCTCTCCTACTGTGCATTAGTCCAAACAAAAGGAACTCCCTTATGCAGCAACTTAGTTAATGGAGTTGCGATCAAAGAGAACCCCTTTATGAAACGACGGTATTACCCAGCCAATCCCAGAAAACTATGAATCTCTGATACTATCTTCGGTTGTTTCCAATCCAACACAGCCTTAATTTTATGAGGTTCTACTCGAAACCCCTCAATAGACACTACATGCCCTAAAAATATTACCTCTTAAAGGCAGAACTCGCATTTAGAGAACTTCGAGTATAGCTGTTTCTGGCGCAAAGTTTGCAAAACAACCCTAAAATGCTCATCGTGCTCATCTTCTATCTTAGAATATACCAGAATGTCGTCGATGAACACTACCACGAACCGGTCCAAATAGGGTTGGAACACTCGGTTCATCAAATCCATAAATGCTGCTGGTGCATTTGTCAATCCAAATGGCATGACTAGGAACTCGTACTGTCCATATTGAGTCCTAAATGTCGTCTTATGCACATCGACCTCTTTTACCTTCAACTGATGATATCCTGATCGCAAGTCAATCTTGAGAACACTGATGCCCATCTGAACTGATCAAATAGGTCTTCTATCCTCGGAAGTGGATACTTATTCTTAATCGTCAACTTATTCAACTAACGATAGTCGATACACATCCTCATCGTATCGTCTTTTTTCTTTACGAATAGAACAGGTGCTTCCCACGGAGACATACTAGGACGAATAAACCTACAATCCAACAGCTCTTGAATCTAAGCTTAAGTTCTCTCATCTCCTTCGGTGCCATACGATAAGGGGTGATAGACACTGGAGTTGTACCAGGAATTAACTTGATCCCGAACTCTACCTCTCTACTCAGAGGCAATCCTGGTAACTCCTCTAGAAACACATCTGGGAAGTCCCTCACAGTGCAGATATCTTTAACTAAAGAGTCCACAGAATCCAAAACACTGATGTAGGCTAAGAACGCCTTACATATATTTCTCACTCTTCTACCCACGCAGATATCACATTGCTCAGATAATTCTGTCATTCTCCAATCACGACTATCTCATTATCCTCTTTGGTGCTCAAAACAACATTCTTTTCAGCACAATCCAGACTGTACAGTGTTTCACAAACTAGTCCATGCCCAAAATCAAATCGAACTCCCCAAATAGAAGTTTCATTGGATCAGCCAAAACTATCGTCCCTTGGACCCTCAAAGGAATGTCTCAAAATTGTTTACTGACCATAATAGACTTCCCTAATAGACTCACCACTGAAATCTCACTAGAAGTACTCTCATACGGGATTCCCAAAGTCTCAGACACAAAGCATGCAACATAAGAACGTGTAGAGCCTATGTCTATTAGTGCAACATAAGGTACATTAAAGATAAGAAATGTACCGGTGAAGATGTCTGGAGCATCTCTATTCCTACGGTGATGTGCTGTATAAACAAGTGCAGACTTCCTCACCTCAGTCGATCCAACACCTCTACCCGGTGCTCTCTAACCCTCGACCCATACTATTACCACCCCTAGCCTATCCTCGGCCCCTAGGTGGCTGTTGTACTACTCTCGCTAGCTATATGGCCTCATAAATCGAAGCTTGCATCTGATTACTCCTCAGTGGACAATTCTTTACACGGTGCTCTGTCGACCCACACCTCAAACAAGCCTCAATAGCTCTCCAACACTCGTCTAGATGGCGTCTATTACAGTGCTGACAAATCGCCACTCTAGCAAGAGCAACAAGAGTAGGCCCAACTCTCGCGAGCTCATCAGTCCTGGCCTTTTTCTTAGGCCTCATCCTGGCACCAGAGGACTCAAAATCCCTCTTAGCCTTCCCCTTCTTATGGTTTTGACACTTAGAGCACTTAACCTCCTTGATAATCTTTGCTTTCTCCACTAGTACAAAGAAATCTCGCTCCCTCTGAGGAGCTATTAAAACACAAAGACTATCACGGAGACCATCCTCAAATCTGATACAATATTCATACTTAGTCGCCACCATGCCTCTAGCATAACAACTCAGCCTTAGGAATTTGGCTTCATACTCAGCCACAGAACGGTTATCTTGAGCAAGATTGAGGAAGTCATGCCTCCTAGCATTAGTGTAGCTGGCTCCCATATATTTACCCTGGTAAGTGGTCTTAAACGAATCCCACGTCGCTCAAGCTGAGTACCCTCCTTAACCTTGAGCCACCACTGGTATGCCTCATCGCGAAGCAAAGACATAGCTCCCTTGAGCTTTTCCTCATCAGTGAAGTCTAGATCATCCATAATGAGCTCTATGACCTCTATCCAGTACTCGGCCACACTCGGAGCAACTCCAGTGATGGCCCTAAATACCTCAGCCCCATTAGACCTGAGTTGTTCTGTAACTAACCCTCGACCTACTGATCCAGTATTGGGCTAAGTGACCCTCTCTAAAATTCAGAGCACGGCTTGGGATAGTGTATCGTCCCCAGCCACACGACCTTGAAATGTAGTTCTATATCTTGTCTCAGTCTTAGTCACAGGTGACACTAACGTCTCACTAGTGTCCAAATTAGGGATCGTATCAGATGCAACAGACTTAGCTCGAGCCCCTCTATGATCTCTACCTTGGCCTCTTGTACCCCGTTTACGAGTATCACGCGTGCTCATCGCAGATATCAATTTAATCTGTATTATAAGTTTTATGCACATTAGTTTACAGTTCTGATAATTATTAGAAGATATTTTATGTAGTATAGTTATCAGAGTATTTAGAGTTTGTTTATCGCAAATCGTAGTTTTCTACTGGTTTCAGTTTATACTACCTAGAGTGTTTTAGTGAAGTGCTACCTGCCATAGGCTCATGGCATATTATTAGTTTTCAGACAAATACAATAGTATTTCTAAGCATACTCTTACATAATACATATCAGAATCTCAAAAAACTTACAGGATCAGTGCTGGAGGCTCGGTGTACCACATACCCATTATCAAAAAACATTTCAAATAATTTTACAAGTCATTTCAAAACCCAAACCATAATCGAGTTTTGCAAACCTGGCTCTGACACCACTAAATGTAACACCTCAAACCCGGACTAGACGTTATGGTTGAATCTAGCAGTGTCACATAAGAGTGCTTTTGGAAAAGCTTAAGCAAGTTTGAAAACCGTTCTGGTTATTACCTTTACTTAAGTTAGAGAATCACTAATTTGGTTATTTGCTTGAAAACATTTCTTTATCGCGGAAGTCAGACAATCATTCATTCATACGGAAATCTTTAGTAAAGTTTTAAAAAGTATTTATGGTGTCGTAGTTTATAAATCATTAAAGGAACAATTTAAAATCCCCAAAATAAACCAAAAACAGATCAAGTTCCAATTACATGAATAAACCCAACATAGTTAAAACTGTAAGCAATAAATGGTCAGGAAATCGTAAAAAATCAAAGCGTATCAAATGGTGGTCACCATCGAGCCCTCCATTACATCGACCCATCTACTACTGGGGATTACCTGACAGATAAATAAAATAAAGGGGTGAGTTTTCACAAACTCAGTGTGTATACCCCTGCAGTAAAGCATGCATACAAACAGAAATCAATAATCAGTCATAAATCAGGCCTGAGCCCTTAATAGATACGATATAGGCTGTAGCCTGCTCAGAGCAGAAATAGATATATTCGGGCCTTGGCCTTTACAAAAATATATGCATATCAGATTAGTGCAGTGCATGCCTACCAACCCTGCACACCATCTCCGTCCACCCTATACACCATGTCGGGACAAAGTTGACCTACCCAGCATACACACCAAGTATGGGGTTAAAATCAACCCATCCAACCCTACATACCATGAGGTACCGTAAGATGACACATAATAAATAAAGGTAGTAAGCTGCCAGATAGTCGGTTAAAAAGCCTTACAGTCTTCCTTCTCTTCTATATTAACCTCAACCCAATACAATACAACATAAATAATATCATGGCATGCTTTATACAGTAATAGATCATACATAACATATATATATTTAGAACAAAATCAATACATATGCTAAACACAACATGCTATCACATGCTTTTTAGCATCAGATCAGAGTATAATGGTCTAAGTAATGTTTATCGACCCTAAAATTAGGTCACAGTCGACTAGGGTGACCCGTGCAACCTTACAGTTCATATCAGAAGAATGGACTCACACGCCCATGTGTCATACCCTGTGGCTCACTTGGCCCAAATCGGGCTTGTTCGCATGGATCACATGGCCTGGCCCAAATCCCCACACACTCGTGTGGGCTCACACGTCCATGTGGGTCACATGGCCTAATTGGCTTATTCCGTACCTCGCACACGACCTAGCCAACCCAACATGCCCGTGTCTATCGTCCTCGTATGGCATGCATATGGCCTGGTTCGTCAACCACACGGTCGTGTCTCGCCATATAGCCTCCACAGGGACAGTCCACATGCTCGTGTGGTGTCGACAGCCTCATTTTTTTCTTTCACTGAATCGCATTTTTAGTGCGTTTGGGGTACACACCTGGTTCATTATCAATGCCTAAGCACTCATGAGCCCTTTCAAACCTACATTCTACAACCCCGAGTCCAAAAGTCAGTCACTTATACGAATTATCACAAAATGATAAATTTCAAAGTCAACGATAGTCTTACCTTTAATAACAATGACGCTTCTTAACTGATTAGAACGCCGTCTAGCAGTCCCCCAAATTTAGATTGTCTTCTAAACAAAAAATTAAATCCCTTTTTAATCGATATCTAGAAAACTGTTCAAGTTAGTTAAAAGATTAAAACTTATCAAACTAAGAGAAATAATCAAAACCCTCAAGAAGTGAATCGGAAAAAGGAAGAATGAATCAAAAAGAAAGGATGAAGAAAAGGGAAATTTTGGCAGTAATTGAAAGTAGAAATCGGCAGAGAAAAATTTTGTGCAAAAGAGGGAAGAGCTAAAAATTTGAAAACACCAGGGATATCCCCCCAATCCCCTAATTTTCTCTATGAAACACTCCCCCCACTCCCTACTCTTAAAATTCGAATCCAACTCAAACTCTCTTAAGTGAACGTGCATAAAAATAATGCCCACTTTACGAATCGAGCACAGGACCTCCTTCACATTAGTACTACACTTTACCACTAGACCAGCAGGCTCATTCTGTTATAACTATACAAATAAATTCTTTTAAGCCAATCCCCTTAATGTAAGGCTTTACTTAAATAAAAACTCAAAATTTTACCTAAGCCAAGGCTCGAACTTGAGACCTTCCCAACACACCCCAAAGCACATAACCACTTGAACAAACATATATTTGTGTCAAACAAAAGTAAAAACACATTTAGAAAATTTCATACATCAAATTCACCAAAAGTCGAAATTAAGGAAATTTTGGGGCGCTACATGGATGCTTTGATATGATTTTGGTAAATGCATCTACAACTTAATCATATGTGAGTTATCAAATCACAACCTGTAGTTTGCAAGATTAATTGTTTAATGATTTGTTTGAGAACAATACTTTCAGATATAGAAGTTAAGAAGTAAATATGTGACCTGATGGTCATTAAACTAACTATAATTATGAAAAAGGGAAGCGCACCTATCAAACAATAGTATAGTATGGTGAGTAGGGGATACCGTATCCATGAGGACTAAAAGTATTAGTAATTACCATTCTTCTATTATTTAGTCGATAAATTGGAATGATTGTTTTAATCTAAATTTACTAATCTAATTTAACTAAGAACGCAATAGAGAATGAAATAGGAAAACAATCAAAGATAATTGTAACGACCCAATTTTTAGTGATGTCGGAACAGCGATTCGAGATCACTAAATCCAACAAATAAGTTAGAATTTTTGATAAATAATAGATAAGTGTAATGTTAATAATATTGTTAGAATTGTGGTTCAAAAAGAATTATTGGTTAAATTAAGTTAAACAAGGTATTGAAACCTTGAAACATTATATCGAGCCATAAATATTTTTATAAATATTTATGGAGTGTTAATAAGTTAGTATTAAAGTTTTGTTAAGAAAATTTAAGGTTTCGGTAGTCAATTGGTTAAAAAGGACTAAATTGAATAAGATGCAAAGTTGTGTGATGTGATTAAACAGCTTAGTTAAGGAAAGAAGAAGGACTTAAAGTGTAATTTGGCCCAAAATTAAATGGGCTAGTATTAAAATGGCTGAGAATTAGTGTGAACTGAGGGTAAAATGGTAAATAACTTGAAATCCAATAGTGAAGTATGGACTAAATTAGAAGAAAAATCTAGAGATCTCATTTTTCTTCCATCTTCTCTAGCAAAAACACCATAGAAGGGTTTCTTAAAGCCCCGTTTTCTTATTTTTATTGCAAGTAAGTTCAATTCTTGATTATTTCTTGAAATTTTTGTATTTTTAGGACTTTTACAACTATGCCTCTTATCTAATTCATTAGTTTTTGACTTCATGGTTGATTTTGAAAGTTGCCATGAATAAGTGCTGGAAGTTTATGATGATTTAGTATAGAATTGAGGCTTTAATTTTGTTGTATGATGATTTTATTGAATAAATTGGATTGAAATGGATACTTAGGACATAATTGTGAAAGAAATAAAAATAAGGGTTTTGTGTTGAAATTTTGTATCTCATTGGCTATGAAATAGCTAATAATGATTAGATATAGTGCAAGTTAAGAGGAATTAGTTCCATTGGTAAATTAAATGACCAGGAACTAATTTGTAAAAATTGTAAAATTTGGGGTAAAAGTGTAATTTTAAGAATTAAAGGATGTAAATTGTTAAATAAAGTAAAATTGAAATGAATTCTAATGAATGGATGATTTTGTAATTATAGATCAAGAAATTGAAGTAAATCGAGGAAAGGAGAAAATAGTCGAATAATTCCCGAACTTCTACAACTTTTGTAAATTAGCCCAGGTAAGTTCATGTGACTAAATTTGATAATTTATTCTTAAATTTTATGAATATTATGGTAAGTGGTCGTATAAGTGAATATTATTAAATAGAGATAAATGTGAAGAAATGAATAATTGAATAAAGATTTAAGTTAGGGGAAACATCAGATTTGAGTACTTTCATTCAGTGACAAGATGAATTGATGGAAAAGACCATGGTTGGACCATGGTAACAAGTGATAAGTGATATCCTTATAAGACCATAGCTGGGCTATGGCATTAGAAAAAAAGTGATAAGTGATATCTATATAAGACTATAGCTAAGCTATGGCATCGGAAAACAAATGATAAGTGATATCCGTATAAGACCATAGCAGGGCTATGGCATCGGAGAAAAGTGCCAAGTGATTTCCGTGTAAGACCATAGTTGGGCTATGGCATCGAAGTGAAGTGAAAAGTGATAAGTGCTTCCGTATAAGACTATATCTGGGATATGGCATTGGTATGTTATGTGACTTGTGAAAGACCATGGTTAGGCCATGGCTTCAGAAAGTGAAACATGATTATGTGCAAGTCCATAGTTCTACTATGGCAAAGTAAAAATGAAGTACTCAATTCCGTATAATTCCCTAATTTGAATCGGTTTGGCTAAATGGAAAACGGGCCCAAGAGAATGAAGCCTATGAACAATATTAAGTGAAATTAACGCTGGCTTATGAATGATAGAAGAAATTAATGAATTTGTATGTTATATGAATGCATTACCAAATGTGGTAAGTTACTTTCCAAGCATATGAACTTACTAAGCTTTCACAAGCTTACTTGAATGTGTTTGATGTGCCTTGTAGATTAACTTGGAGACAGAGATTGGATCATCATCGAAAATCACACTATTGAAGCATTCTTCGATAGCTTTTGGTTATTAGCTTTTAATTTATATGGCATGTATAGGTATTTGAGTAAATAATGAGATAATTTGGCTAAATCATATGTATGAAATGACAAATGAGTAAATTAACTTAATGATATGTATATGTTGTTTTATGTCCTCGATAGATGCATGTTTTGGTCCAAAATGGTTGCTTGATTGGTTGGAATTGGTATAAAATTCTTTAAGTGTAGATAGTGGATGAAAGGGTGAGAAAAGTGGCTTTAAATGGCTTATTTTCATCCACAATAATAGATATATAGGTATTTGTCTAGGCTATATGTGACACATGGTCAGCCCCATGAGCGTGTGAAGTGGTCGTGTGTCCCCTGCATCTTAAAAATGTGAAATCAACAGCTGTGTGTCTTGGCCATGTGAAGGGCATGGTCTCCAACATAGCTGTGTGACATAGTCATGTGAAAACTGCTCTAAATTGTGAAAAACTCAGGCTACTACATGGCCTAGCCATATGAGAGTGTGCCAAGGCAGTGTGGCCCCCTGTTTCTCATTGAATTGCAAGTTAGCATGCTACACACCCTAAAGACATGGCCATGTGAGCCACATGACCACACCACACGACATGTCCTTAGCCACATGGGCATGTGCCCTTATCTTCAAGGAGAATTTTCAAATTTTTCAAAGTTTACGATCTAGTCCCGAACCACTTCCAAAGTATGTTTTAGGCCTCGTAGACCCATACTAAAGACTTTATTATGAAATTTGTAGAGTTTTAATTTAGGATGCAAAATTTATGACTAGGTTTTGCATGATTTCTAGTGTTTAAGTCCGATAATGCCTCGTAACCTTGTTCCAGCGATGGATACAGGTTAGAGGTGTTATAGTAACCAAAGAGAAAAACAATACCCAAGAAAGTATCCACATAAACTTCACCTGTTATTTTAAATTTGAATTAAACAATTTATTCACTTGTGTTTTGATTAGTAGAAATCCCTAAATTATGTCAATATCTCTTTCGAGAGTAAGAACAACTAACTCTAAGTTGATTAATTGAAATCTCTTTCTAATTAAAACCCCTATTGTCACATTAACTCGACCTATGAATTCCCTATTAGATTTGACTCTATTTCAGTAGATTTATGTCTTTCTATTTCTAGGATTGCATGCAACTCCACTCAATTATGCTAGATCTACTCTTAAATAGGGACTTTTTCTTTACTGAAATAAGCACATTAAACATGAATTAATATCCCAAAAATATTAAAACAAGAAATATGCATACATAATTGAGAACAAGAATCAAATATTAATCACGTAAAATAGAAATTAAAAAATAGGATTCGTCATAGGTTTCATCTCTCCTAGGCATCCAAAGAATTAGTTCATAATCCTAAATGAACACATATCAAAGTCAAAAAAACCACACGACGTAAAGAAATTCAATAAAACTTCAAAAGAAGTTAAAAAGAGATCTTCAATCTTGAAGGAGATCCCTTTCTGAGTTGGCTCCAATAGTATTCTTTGAGTCTTTTCTTTAATCTTTTCTGCGTATCCCCTTAGGTTTTCTTCTAATTGGTATTTGTAGACTTTAGAATGCTCAAAAAGCCTAAAAATTGGGTTTTTCAGCATATCTAGGAAGCAAGTTGCGAAATCAACATGGGCTGGCACATGGGCATGTGACCAGCCCGTGTGGCTTACACGGGCATGTGCCCAGCCCGTGTGGAAATGCCCAGGCCATGTGGTTCCTAAAAATAACTTTTTTTATCCGATTTTGGCTTGTTTTTTTCTCCTTTTATTCCCTTATTCTCACCTAAATATAGAAATATGAATTTAAAGAGGATTAGGAGCATTAAATTCACTAATTTACATAATAAATCATCCAAAAATGCATCAAGAATCGGATTAGAAATATGTTACTTTTATATGGCTTATCACACACCCCAAATACGGAAGACCAATAGTCCAAATATCTAAATGTATAAAGCCAATAAGAGTATGAATTAAGTAGTTTTGCAAAAATGAAATAAGGAAAATATAAATTTTCACTAAGCCTATACTCTTTTGTGGTAGATGCAAAAACCTTTAGATATCTTATTAGTCTAATAGTTCATGAAATTTTGATATGTGTCTAATGAGTATTTTATAGTCTTTTATATGAATCACTATATAATGAAGTCCATATTAAAATCTTTGAAGGATTTAGAATGCCGAAAGGATATAGAAATTTCTAGGAAATTGTTCAATATGTTTGCGTAAATATTTATATTAATTGAAATTATTTGAACATATGTAGTAAATTAGTTGAAGGAAGATGATAAGATGATCAAAAATACCTATATGTACTTTTGCAAAAGGATCATGATCAAAGTTTGTTATGTTTATTGCTAGAGCTCTTGAAGAGATCAAAATATATTTCTCCAAAGTTCTTCCTCACGCTTGACATTTATAAGAATGATGATATAAACTTTGATCAAATATCGTTCAAGCGATCATTTGAAATGTTAGTATTCAGGATGGAGTAAATAGAATATGAGATAAAATGTGATGTTGTCATGAGGGAGAGTAAATATGCGATATACTTTTTGTGAGAGGCCCAATCTGCCCAGGCATAAACCATACAAAAATAAAAAATAATAAACCAAATTATGGTCCAAAGTCCTTTTACAATCAATGGCCGAAAATAATCAAACCAGCCCAAATACACTTACGACCCAAACCTAGGGCTCGAATGCAAAAATAACTTTACAAAACCCTAAGCCAAACCAGCAACTTGGTGCCGCCACTGCTGCCTTCATGCCAGCCCCACATGCACCGCTCTGTACGACCTCCATGAACCTCTGTCCAGCTGTACCTGTAACAAACTACCAAACCACAACAAATACACAGCAACAAACCCAACAGCAGAGAAATAATAGAAAATATAAAAAAATGATTTTGTAATTTCATTTTTTTCATTTTTTGTTTCGGCTATATAAGGTTGATTGTAAACACTGTAGAGGGGGATAGATTTGAATACAAAGCTATTAGAAATTCAAGGTGATCTTGATTTCAATTTCTTCCTTTAGATTTCAGATCTTATTTCTTTTATGAGTGTTTTTTTAGTTTTTCTTTCTTTTCTTTCGCATGAAGAAAATAAAGAGAGGATAATACTTACCTCCGATGTCCTCTCATCACGGGAACCGTCCCCTTCTGCGCGTTGTCGGCCACCAAGTTTGATGGTTGTGTGGCGGGATTTAATCATCACCCCAAGGTTGAGGCCGAAAAACTAATAAAAATGGTTAGGGTTTGTGTTTTTTTTTTTTAAATAATAATGGCTTGTAATGTTTAAAAAATGCAAATGTGGGCTTAGCTAAGAGATCTGAAATAGCGTAGTTTGAGATAGGGGAGCTCCATGCGATGACCCGATCCATGGGAAGATCCGTTCATTTTTACCTTAAATGGGTAATTTGTGCAGTTAGCCCTCCCTCTTTGCGTCGCCATTTAATTATGCCCTATTTTTGTTTCTTTTTTTATTATTTTGCCCTGAGATCTGTGCGTTGTTCTAATTTAATCCGTTTTTAAACACTGCATTTAGGAGCTTGGGGATAATTACATTTTTAATCCCCATTGGTTGGCGCACATCGTATTTTGGTCCTCAATGTTCTTTTAACAGTTTTATTTGTTTGTAAATTATCCTTTTGATTTTGTTTTTATTTCAATTGAGTCCTTTCCCTTCTAATTTTAGTTTTTTTTTGTAAAATTATTTTTATATTCTTTATTTTAAATTATTTTACAAAAGAGATCATTATTCATTTTTATTATTAAATATTTTAAACTATTTTAGATTATTCATAATTTTCTTTTGAGAAAAATTTGTTTTAGTAAATATTTTATTGAATTATTTTATAATATCATTAATTTTATGTTATATCAATTATTATTTTTTTATATTCTTTTGTATTTTTTTTTGGAATTGTTGTATTTATATCATTTATTTATGTTAAAAATTTCTTTTATGTACTTTCTTTGTTTTAAAGTTTTATATGATGGGTTGTAAATACTTTTTATACATTATTATTTTATATATGTATACATAATTTATATTAGTTTTTTATTTGATTTATAAATTTAGTTTTAAATTGTTTTGTATATCACTAATTTTAAATTTCTTCTTATATAATACTTATTTTGAAATTCATTTATATACTATTATTTTATATATTATTTATTTTTATTTTCATTTTTTATATGATTTATTACAAACTTTTACATGTCTTACCCATTTCAATTTTTTTTATAATTTTTTGTTTTGTGTGATGTTGATTTTAAATTTCCTTTCTTTAACATTATTTACTTTAATTTTATTCATTATTATTTGGAAACTTGGTACATTTTATCTTTTAATTTGCTTTATTTTTTAAATTGTTATATTTTTACTCTTCGATTATTGATGTTAGTATTTAAATAGGATATGTTATGAATTTATTGCTATTGTGTATTTTGATTCCTCTATTTGTTTTTTTATAGCATTGCCATTCATTTCTATAATATTGTACTCACATATTATTATTCCGTACTCGATACTATGCTTTTGTTTCATATTATTGCATCGTGATTCAAATTCCAACTTATTTGTCCAATATTGGTCATTTCACTTTTACCCTAAACAAACCGAAAAAATGCATTTGGAATCAGTTTTATAATTGCTTATTTGGAAGTTTATCAAAATAAGGCAATGTTTCGCGCTTTGGGAATTTGAAAGATTGTACCCTAACTTACGGAGTCTCGATTTTCTCGTTAAAACCTAAGTAGCCAAATATCGCTTCATATTTCAAAATCCATATTTTTAGAATTAAAAAATGAGGCAATATTTCGTGTTTAGAAATTCGAGAAATCGTGCATTAACATGCTGGGTTTCAATTTACCGTTTGACCAAATAACCTAATATCTTTTTAAAATTTCAATGCATGACTTTTGGAAATCATGAGATGATCTTAGTTTTGAGGGTTTGAAATGACGTATCTTAAAGTACTGGATGTGATATTTTATTCTTTCAGAGCAAGAGAATCTTAATATTCAATTCGAGTTATTCAAACATTTAAAAAAAAAAGGATTGTATTTTAAAATCTTTTCAAATTTTCGACATTGGTATATCACTTAATCAATTAGGTACCAATTTTGGGCTTTGCGGGGTTGCTAATCCTTCATCGTACGTCACTGACTCCCGAACCCATTTCCTTGAATTTTGTAGGCCAAAATCAATATTTTAATACGACAAAATATTTTATAAGGTTATCCAATCACACCTAAACAAAAAGGATTGGTGGTGACTCCATATTTCTTTTTAAAGTCGATCCCTGTTTTCTTTAGAAAAATGGTTTCGACAGCTTGGCAACTCCACTGGGGACATTTAAGAGAGTCAAGCCATAAATTGATTGTTTTCTTCTCCTTTTGTCGAAAAATTTAAAATTTGATTTGGAAAATCATGATTCTTTTGTTGCATTTGTTTGTGATCCTTATGACTGTTGTGATTTGAGTCTAGTAGAATACTCTTGCATTGCATTGCATTGCATGACCATTATGGTTACACCTTTTAAGTGAGAGTGAGATACTATGCCTTCTTGAGGTTTTCACCTCCGTGCAGGATAGTGGATTACTTTCGGGAAACATTCGTACCTATGTCTTCGTGAGATTTTTATGTAACACCCTTAACCCGAAACTGACACCAGAATCGTGTACAGGGCATTACCAAATTCAGAGAAACAATAACAGAACTATTTTGAAAACAGTCATAGAATCACCTGCAATTCAATTCAGAATCGCCTTTATCTAGGGTTTTCCATCACAATACAGATATTATAGATGATTAGGATTCGAATCCTATCATTACGGGGCACGTAGAAAATTTCACTTTTAAAACACAGCCACACGCCCGTGTGACACTTAGCACGGCCGTGTTGTAAGACCATGTGGTCCTCACACGCCCATGCTCGGCAACTGTAGACGAATCTATCCAATTTGCCACGGCCACTACACACGACCATTTAAAAGCCGTGTACCCCCACACGGTTGAGACATACGGCCGTGTCTCCTACCCATGTGGTACACTAAAAATTAAATCAAGGTGGAGGGGAGGCACGGTCCAGAAACACGCCCGTAGGGTTTAGCCGTGTATCACCCATGGCCTATGCACTCCCATGCCCTTCACCCGTGGAGTATTCTGTCTATTGTCACACGGCCAAAGCACATGTTCATGTAGTTTGCGTGTAGGCCGTGTCAGGCTATTTACCAAGCCTTTGCCTCCCTAATACACAAACAATACCATTTAAAACCAATGCAAATAACACCTTACTCCAATGTCTACTTTTACAAACATTATCCCTTCTAAATACTACATTTGAACCAAATAGCTTATAAGCTCATAAAATAGCTATTCATCTATAGTTCTTCTATACATGCCATAAACTTTACACTTCAGAAACATAATATACCAATGAATTTTGACAATGTGAAGCACACTCCGATGACTCGGCTCACAATCTAACCGTCTTGATACACTGAGGAAGAGAGAAAAAGGAAAGGGGTAAGCTATAATATCTTAGTAAGTCATATGCAATTCAAAGCAGTGAAACAATTTCAATATATCCTTTACTTCAACGTAGTAATTATCAACTTATATCATTACACCTTCAACTTACCCTTTTGACACATCTTACCTACCAATCATATACTTGCTTAACCATATCATTCTCGGTGTACAATACCATTTCATTTCACCTGTATAACCACTTCATTACAATACAGTTAATCTAATCCCATTGAGTAATTTCAGAATATAACCAGATATACAGAGGTTAGCACATAAATGCCTGACAGACATGGCAGAGCCATGAAGTAGCTGAAGCTACTAACAGTAGGGTAGCAGAAGCTACAATCAGTGAGGTAGCCGAAGCTACAATCAGTAATAGTATAGAAGTTAACCACGGGCCTGCTTACATAAGCTGATAGGTATCTGCAACACATGCAAGACCACCTAGCACCCAAGTAACTATAACAGTCATAACAGTAGGGCCTTCTAGTGACATGTCACTCATATCTATGTCTATTCCTACTTGCTCAATCGAGATTTGCAGATGATACCTTATTTCCACAATTACAGAGGTATACTAAATTTTCAATCATTTTATAGATCAAGGATCAATATAATCATACAATTATGAACAATTAATTGTCTTTTAGCATAATATGCTAGAATTTACATACAACTCACCTGAATAGCCAACGTATTAATTCTCGAGATTAGTCGAGAACATTCACTTTTCCCTGTTCTCAGGCTTTATCACACCTTTCTTGGTCTAGATTAATACACAAAATAGAATTTATCAATAATCTAATCAGTTACAGACACAATTCACACTTGGGGTAAATTTCCAAATTTGCCCCTCAACTTTTCAATAATTACAAATTAGTCCCTTAGGCAGAAAAGCTCATTTTCTTTAATCCATGGGCTTATGAAACCCATTTTCACAATTATGAAACACAATTTATCAATATTTAACACATTTAGAAACAATTTGTAACCTTTACAAATTAGTCCATTTTTATACAATTTCATCCAAATTTATTCCCAAAAATATGCATATAACACTTTAAGCCTTCATTTTCTACCATTAGTCAACTAAATACACTCATATCACAAATGGGTATATTTTTAAACCCCAATAACTCTTTAAAATAATGGTAGAATCATGAAATCCAAGCTCAAATAATCATAAAAATACAAAAATAACTGAAAACGGGGCAAGATTTCACTTACAATTGAGCTTAGAAAACAAAGGAACCCTAGCTATGGAGAAGAATGAATTTCGACAGCCATGGGTGTTTTCATGAGGAAGATGAACACTTATTTCATCTTGTTTTGTCTTTTTCTCCTCAATGACAAAAATGCCCTTATAGTTATTACTAGCAAATAATTCTAGAAATGCCCTTTTGTGTCCATACCACTTATTAATGGTATATTTGCTTCATAAACAATTCCAATTTCATATCATAATTTAATTAACTCCTTTATTCATCTAATAAGCACATTTCTCACTCTTTGCAATTTAGTCCACTAATTTAATTAAACACTAAATCAATAAAATTTTTAAACAATATTTTCACATCAATAATCAGTCCAACATATATTATCAAAAATTCACACAATTCAAAATTTTACACCTCAGATTGTGGTTACAAAACCACTATTCTGACTAGGCCCTATTTCAGGTTGTGACATTTTATCTCCGTGCAGCCATAGGGAAATATATTCCCCTAAACTGAACTCAGTCCGTATGAGCCTATAATGGGTGAGGATATAGGAATCTGCTAGTTTAGGTACCTCAACTTTAGAACCAAACCACATGTAGAAAACCCTAAGAGCCCACCCTAGGTAGAGCCACCTCAAACCCTAGTGGTCATCCAGTGCTCTATTTTATTTCTTATGTGTTGATGCGTTTGCTTTTGTTTCAGTCATTACATTTTCATCATAGAGATACCTTTGTTGCATTTCACCCGTCTTTGTTACAATCCTCATTGCGGTGGTTTATATTTGTTATGTTGGATTAAGTTTTGGTATCTTTATACACATTGCATCGCATGATCAGTCAATTTTACCCCTTTTAAGTGAAAGTGAGAAACTACACCTTCGTGAGGGTTTCACCTCCGCATGGGCTAATAGACTACTTCCGGGATACATCTGTACCTATGTCTTCGTGAGATTTTCATCTTCGCATGGCCATAGGGAAATGTATCCCCTAAACTGAACTCGATCCATATAAACCTATAATGGGTGAAGATCGAGGAATCTGCTAGTTCAGGTACCCTTACCTTAGAATTGAACCACATATAGTGAGCTTTATGAGTAGACCCTAGGTGGAATTATGCCAAACCCTAGCAGTCACCCAATTAGGTGCTCTATTCTGTTGTTTATTTCTCCTGTGCTAACGTGTTTTGTTTTTTTTTTATGACTGCATTGTATTGTATCATCATAGAAAAGAGGTGTTGATTCATATTTAATTGCTAAATAGAAGAGCTTGTCATGGGAAAACAGATTTCTTAATAAAGTGAAATATAATATGACCGTCTGAATATGGTCCAAGTAAACACAATGAGAGAAGGCTGATAGTCCACGGAGAAAAACAAGACTTTGTTTTATTGCCCAAGGATTCAAGCTGACAAAGATTACTTGAAAGTCGTCAAGTTTCTTCAAGAAGCTAACAAGCACCGCAGGGATAAGTGAGTAACAGGTCGCAACCCAGATCAAGCAAAAATGAGATAATAGTGGTATATTTGGGAAAATTTGCAAGATTCGACCATAGCATCCGGATATGAAGAAAAAGATTGGTGTCTTCACCTGGGCTATGAGGGCAATGTCGCATATGTAATCCGTTTTATGTAAAGAAATTTGTTTTCTAGAAAAGTTGTTCTAATGGAATTGAATTCAAAATCAACGACTTTCTTTCTTTTGCATTTATCCCATACATTTGCATTGCATTTCATCATATGCATTAGATTTTCACAAAAGGACCCTAATCAGGTAGAACTATTTCAGTTAACCTGGAAACCATGGAACAAAGGTTGAAGAGTTTAGAGGAAAGGCAAATACAAATGTAGGAGCAATTGGCCAAAATTCATCAAGATATGTGAGATCAAATGAATGTGATGAGCTAGTTAATCTAGTTACTAGTCGGAGGGCTTGAAAAAAAGAAAAGCCTAGTGGTCAACAATGGGAATGATAAGGAAGACCTCATCTAGGTTTTACCCTAATAAGTGTCCCGACCCAACCAGACACGTATCCACAAGGGGTAACCGTCATTATCGGACCTCCTTATCAGACTGATACCTAGGCACTGTTGAACTTCCTGATAGGTTTAGGTTTTAACCCAAAGGATGATCGAGCCAATTATGTTGTTCTTAGCCTAGTAGAAATAAAGAAAAGAGAAGAGTGGACTTTAAAGGCCCCAAAAAAAAAGGAAAAGGAAGTGAATAATACGAGTAGGTATAATAAGGATTATTCAAAGCCGATTACAATAAGCCATCCAAGGACGATAGCTACTAGCTATCAAGTTCCCCTAAGACAAGAACCCAATCCAAAATTGAACTCAGAAAAACCCCAGTTCTCGCCCATCCTAAGGACGTATAGATAGTTGAACCAAATTTTGTTTGACGCACATGTTGTATCCCCTTTTTACGTGGAACCAATATAGCTTTTATACCCTAAATGGTATAATTTAAACACCTAATATGAATACCATGCTGAAATCATAGGGCATTCGATCGAGAACTACACCGCTTTCAAAAAGATAATTGAAAGACTCATCAAAATAGATATTGTAAAATTCAATGATCGCTCTGGTGCAAAAAATCCGTTACCCAACCATTTTGTTAAAGGGGTAAATATTGTGAGTTCCATGATAGATAAGGGCATAAGATCCAAGAGTACATCAAGTTCAGGTCTTTAATGCAATACCTGATATTGGGGAATTTAAACATTAATGACTTATCCAAAGAGAGAACCGAGGGATAAAAGTTTTCCAAGTATCTACCCTTGCATACTTGGAAGTGTTTTAAACAATGGGATTATGGAAGAGATCCCTGTATTTTTAGAGTTAATTTAGAGTAATATTCAGAACACGCTTGTTGCTTTAAGCCTAGAGGCAATAAGAATCCTTTTGTGAAATAAGCTTGTGCCAAAAATCTTTATTTCAATAAAATGAATTTTTTTAGCAAATATTCTTTTATTCTTTCTATTTTGTACTATACATTCTTTTGTTCTTTGGACTCTTTTTCAAATATTCTTTTATTTTTCATTTATGATCATACCATACAAATAATCATCCTTAGACTCATTTATTCTTTGGAATCGGCCTTCGTACCTACAACAGGTCCCCAGATATCAACAACATGAGCGACGCTGCTGCTGACTCAGAATCTCCTTTTGAGCGAGATATGTGTTTAGGGGATCTCAGGACTTTGAAGATGACAGAAAATGTAACTTATCTCCTAATTTGTTAAGAATGGTAAAACAAGATGAAAAACAGATCCTACCTTACAAAGGGTCAGTGGACATTGCAAGCTTAGGAAGGAGATAAAGATCAAAGCCTAGCTCACCAAAGGAATAAGGCGAGACATCATTGAGTCATTTCTAATAATTCAAAGATGTTTTTGCACGATCATATCAAAACACGCCTAGCTACTTAGACGTGGGCATGTTGTTAAAACTAAAAAAATCTTAAAAGAGGTCTATAATGATGCCAGGATACATGCTAATGGTTTTACGATAGCCAGGCTAATCATGAGGTTCGGGTACTATCAGTCTACCATGGAAGGGGATTGCATCAGTTATGCCATATTTAGGGAGATAAGATTCAAGTGTCTCATTCATTTCTTCACAGATTTTCTCTATGTGGGGCATGGATGTTATGGAGCCAAGCTTATCAAAAGCTTCTAGCCGACATTGATTCACCTTTGTAGCCATTAATTACTTCATTAAGAGGGTGAAAGTCGCTTCATATGAAAATGTTACAAGGTTGATAGTCATCAAATTCCAAAAGACAAAAAACAAAAAAATAAAAAAAAAAGAGATCAGGTGCCGACAAATAATACTAGAAAGGATCATGCATATAATGCACAACTACATAATGTCAAAAGTTTACAGTCTGTTCAAAGATCAGACGTCTTATCACAATGCAGCAAAGGCAGCCAAAAAGAGAAAAGCAAAAGTAAAAAAATAAAAATAAAAAGAGAAAGAGAAAGAAAAATAAAACAACAAAATAAGGATCATAGGGAAGATAACAGAGACTTGTAAAGATTAGCATAAAGAAGTTGCCATTTACACTCTATGTTTATAGAACATCGGTTAGGACCTCCATCGGGACAACACATTTCTCATTAGTTTATGGAATGGAAACGGTTTTGCCCATTGAAGTCGAGATTCCTTTTCTCTGAGTTTTGTCAAAGCTAAAGTTAGATAAGGTAAAGTAGATCCAATCTCAATATGATTAGTTGAATTTGAAGAGAAGAGGTTGAAAGCTATCCGTTGTGGTCCAATACACTAGAAATGAATGACCCGAGCTTACGACAAAGAGGTTCAACCTAGATAATTCCACGAGGGGACCTGATATTGAGGAAGATCCTTCTTATACAAAAGGACTTCAGAGGAAAGTGGATGCCAAACTGGGAAGAACCTTATGTAGTAAAAAAAGCCTGTTCTGGAGGAGCATTGATATTGACCGAGATGGATGGAAAAGACCTACCCAATCTGGTAAATTCATATTCAGTCAAGTAGTATTTTACCTAAAAGGGGAGTGGCCAAGGTGAAAACCCGCAAAGGGAGCATTGAGACTAAAAAAAAAGTTAAAAATCAAAAACAAAAAAAAAATAAATCAATCAAGGAAAAAAATAAAAAAAAAAGAAAAAGGAGAGGCCAAGGCGAAAACCCGCAAAGGGCACGTTGAGACCAAAGAGGATTTGAGTTGAAAACCCACAAAGGGTGGCTCAAATTTTGATCGAAAGTGGGGCATACAGTAGTCTTGCTATGCCTGAATTAACAATGAGAAAGTATGCTACGTCCTGGGGCATCGACAAAGTACTCTGAATCCCCTAAACACATATCAAGCTCAAAATGGTCCTCAAGAAGTTTGTACAGAGAAGCTCAGGCTGCGATACCTAGGGCACCTAGTTTTTATCTTACCCATTTTGAATTTGCTATCTTTGATTACCTTATTCTTTTCAAGGTACATCCCAATAAATTTCCTTCTTAATTGCATTTTTTATCCTTGATTAACTTATTTTCTTCGAGCTATGCTCCTAATTAATTTCCTTCTAGTCCATTATTATGATCATTTTTAAGCATTTTGCATTGAAATAAAAATTAATGGACTAATAATACTTTCATAAAAGAAGTTTCGCATATTACTTTGGAAACTTCTAATTAGTATAGGAACCTGAAACAAGACTATTGTTTGGAACTTACCAAGCTTAAGGGTTGGAAATATTTGAGTCCAAATTGAGATTATCTCTTCGGATATTCAGTCAAAGATATTGATTGAACAAAAAAACAAGATATCGCATCGGTGATACAATCTCGACGAAAATGAGCAATGTCAATCCAAGCATAAAAGGGGATCATTGTCTAGAAAAGAAAAATGATATTCTGCATTCATGCAAATATCATGCATACACATCTGGTCATGACACCAGGGGAATGGTGTAACAGACCAAATTGATGGAGGAAGATTCAAATCCTACCCCATTGAATTGCAGTGGGGATGAATTGAAAAAGATTCAGATTTTATACTCCTGAGTTGGAGTGGGAGGGTTTGAAGATAGTACAAAACTTATGTCTCAGAGGTATAGTAGAATGGACCCAGAAGTTATAGTGGGGAAAACTTGTTGAGCAGAATATGATTGTTCCTTCAGATTTTCTATCGAACATACCAGCTGAACAAGATGGCACTGTAATACGTTAGTGATAAAGTCTTGATGAACAATGAGCGATGACACCCTAGGCATTAAAAAGGGATCATTCTCATGACATTTCTGTATTCATATATTATTCATAATATATTTAATTAGGCATATTTGATTTATTCTGATCATAGCCTAATCATTAGGCATAAGCATAGGCCCATGAAACCGATTCTACAGGTCATATCCCTAGATGACGGTGTAGCAACGTTGGTGAATTCACAGATCTTATCTCCCTAAGCAGTAGTGGAGCAGATTGAAGATGGTGAATCTTATCTTCCCGAAGTAGTAAGGGAGCAGATTTAAGCCATTAGCCTTATCTTCTTGAGCAGCAGTGGAGCATGCTGAAGATTGTAGATCTTATCTCCCTAAGCAATAATGGAGCATATAGAAGAAGGCAAATCTTATCTTCCTGAAGTAGTAGGAAAGTAGATTTAAGCCACTAGCCTTATCTCCCTAAGCAATAGTGGAGCAGGCTGAAGATTGTAGATCTTATCTCCCTAAGCAGTAGTGGAGCAGATCGAAGATGGCAAATCTTTTTTTCCTGAGGTAGTAGGGGAGTAGATTTAAGCCACTAGTCTTATCTTCCTAAAGTAGCAAGGGAGTAGACCAAAGATTGTAGATTTTATCTTCCTAAGCAGTAGTAGAGTAGATTGAAGATGGAAAACCATATCTTCCCGAGGTAGTAGGGGCGCAGATTTAAGCCACCAGTCTTATCTGCTTGAAGTAGCAAAGGAGCAAATTGAAGATTGTAGATCTTATGTCCCTAAGCAATAGCAGAGCAGATCAAAGATGGCAGATCTTATCTTCCCAAGGTAGTAGGGGAGTAGATTTAAGCCACCAGTCTTATCTTCCTGAAGTAGCAAGGGAGCAGACTGAAGATTATAGATCTTATCTCCCTAAGCAGTAGTGGAGCAGATCGAAGATGGCAGATTTTATCTTCCCGAGGTAATAGGGGAGCAGATTTAAGCCACCACTCTTATCTTTCTAAAGTAGAAAGGGAGCAGACTTAAGATTGTAGATTTTATCTCCCTAAGCAGCAGTGGAGCAGATCGAAGATGGCGAATCTTATCTTCCCGAGGTAGTAGGGGAGAAAATTGAAGCCACCAACCTTATCTCTCTGAGGTCGCAGTGGAGCAGGTTGAAATCATCAGCTTTTATCTCTTTGAAGTTCATTGGAGTAGATCGAAACTACAAATCACTTCTTCTTAAACTGCATTGGAGTGGTTCGAAGCCACAATTCTTATCTCCTTGAAGTTTCAGCAAAGTAGGTCGAAGCTACGAATCCCTTCTCCTTGAAATTACATTGGAGTAGATTGAAGCCACCAGCCTAATCTCCCTGAGGTAGCAATGGAACAGACTGAAGATTGCTCATTATTTCCTTGAAGTTCCAGTAGAATAGGTCGAAGCTACAAATCTCTTCTCCCTGAAATTTTATTAGAAAGAAACAAAAATAGGTGCAGTGGACTGGAAAGAAGCTACTTGAAGAAGATAAGCATCAAAAAAGTTAAGATTCAGTGAGACCAGGAAGGATTGGCCCTTCTTATAGGTCTTTGCTCCATTCTCGTTACACGACAACGAGCAAAGAGGGTCAGCTGTAAAAGGCCCAATCTGCCCGGGCATAAACCATACAAAAATAAAAAATAAATAAACTAAATTATGGTCCAAAGTCCTTTTACAATCAATGGCCCAAAATAATCAAACTAGCCCAAATGCACTTATGACCCAAACCTAAGTCCCGAATACAAAAATAACTTTACCAAACCCTAAGCCTAACCAACAACTTGGTGCCGCCGCTGCTGTCTCCATGCCAGACCTACACACTACTCTGTATGGCTTCCACACACCTCTGTCCAGCTGTACCTGCAACAAACTAGCAAACCACAACAAATACACAGCAACAAACCGAACAGTAAAGAAATAACAAAAAATATAAAAAAAATGATTTTGTAATTTCATTATTTCCATTTTTTGTTTCGGCTATATAAGGCCGATTGTAAACACTGTAGAGAGGGATAGATTTGAATACAAAGCTATTAGAAATTCAAGGTGATCTCAGATTTTAATTTCTTCTTTTAGATTTCAGATCTCATTTCTTTTCCGAGTGTTTTTTTAGTTTTTCTTTCTTTTCTTTCGCATGAAGAAAACAAAGAGAGGATAATACTTACCTCTGGGGTCCTCTCATCACGGGAACCATCCCCTTCTACACGTTGTCGACCACCAAGTTTGATGGTGGTGCGGCGGCATTTAATCATCGCCCCAAGGTTGAGGCCGAAACACTAATAAAAAGGGTTAGGGTTTGTGTTTTTTTTTTTGAAATAGTAATGGCTTGTAATGTTTAAAAAATGAAAATGTGGGCTTAACTAAGAGATCTGAAGGAGCTCCGTGCGATGACCTAATCCACAAGTAGATCCGCGCATTTTTACCTTCAATGGGTAATTTGCACGGTTAGTCCTCCCTCTTTGCGCCGCCCTTTAATTATGCCCTATTTTGGTTTCTTTTTTTATTATTTTTCCCTGAGATCTGTGCGTTGTTCTAATTTAATCCGTGTTTAAACGCTGTGCTTAAGAGCTTGGGGATAATTGCATTTTTAATCCCTATTGGTAGCGCATTGTATTTTGGTCCTCAATGTTCTTTTAACAGTTTTATTTGTTTGTAAATTATCCTTTTGATTTTGTTTTTATTTCAATTGAGTCATTTCCCTTCTAATTTTAGTTTTTTTTGTGAAATTTTTTTTATATTATTTATTTTAAATTATTTTACAAAAGAGTCATTATTCAATTTTTTATTATTAAATATTTTAAACTATTTTAGATTATTCATAATTTTCTTTTGAGAAAATTTGTTTTAATAAATATTTTATTGAATTATTTTGTATATCATTAATCTTATGTTATATCAATTGTTATTTTTATATATTCTTTTTGTATATTTTTTATTGGAATTGTTGTATTTATATAATTTATTTATGTTAAAATTTTCTTTTATGTACTTTCTTTGTCTTAAAGTTTTATATGATGGGCTGTAAATACTTTTTATACATTATTATTTTATATATGTCTATATAATTTATATTAGTTTTTTATTTAGATAGATAAATTTTATTTTAAATTGTTTTGTATATCATTAATTTTAAATTTCTTCTTATATAATACTTATTTTGAAATTCATTTATATACTATTATTTTTTGTATTATTTATTTTTATTTTCATTTTTTATATGATTTATCACAAACTTTTACATGTCTTACCCATTTCAATTTTTTTTTTATACAATTTGCTGTTTTGTGTGATGTTGATTTTAAATTTCCTTTCTTTAACATTATTTATTTTAATTTTATTCATTATTATTTGGAAACTTGGTACATTTTATCTTTTAATTTTCTTTATTTTTTAAATTGTTATATTTTTACTCTTCGATTTTTGATATTAGCATTTAAATAGGATATGTTATGAATTTATTGCTATTGTGTATTTTGATTCGTCTATTTGTTTTTTTTTTATAGCATTGCCATTCATTTGTATAATATTGTACTCACATATTATTATTCCGAGCTCGATACTATGCTTTTGTTTCTTATTATTGCATCGTGATTCAAATTCCAACTTATTTGTCCAATATTGGTCATTTCACTTTTACCCCAAACAAACTAAATAAATGCATTTGGAATCAGTTTTATAATTGCTTATTTGGAAGTTTCTCAAAATAAGGTAATGTTTTGTGCTTTGGGAATTCGAGAGATCGTACCCTAACTTACGGGGTCTCGATTTTCTCGTTAAAACCTAAGTAGCCAAATATTGCTTTATATTTCAAAATCCATATTTTTAGAATTAAAAAACTAGACAATATTTCGTGTTTAGAAATTTGAGAAATCGTGCCCTAGCGTGCTGGGTTTCGATTTACCATTTGACCAAATAACCTAATATCCTTTTAAAATTTCAATGCATGAGTTTTGGAAATCGTGAGATGATCTTAGTTTTGAGGGTTTGCAATGCCGTATCCTAACGTACTGGATGTGATATTTTATTCCTTCGGAGCAAGAGAATCTTAATATTCTATTTGAGTTATTCAAACATTTTTTTTTTAAAAAAAGGGATTGTATTTTAAACTCTTTTCAAATTTTCGACATTGGGACATCACTTAATCAATTAGGTACCAATTGTGGGTGTTGCGGGGTGCTAACCCTTCCTCATATGTAACCGACTCCCGAACCCGTTTTCTTGAATTTCGTAGGCTAAAATCAATATTTTAATAAAACAAAATGTTTTATAAGGTGATCTGATCACACCTAAACAAAAAAGATGGGTGGCGACTCCATATTTCTATTTAAAGTCTATCCTTTTTTTTTAGAAAAATAATTTTGACACTCTTTTTCTTTTAACCAAGGTTTTGTCAAACAGAGTTTTCCTGATAAGCTCTTTAATGAGGCAGCATGTTATGCGTATTATAGATTTGTATAATCTTTTTCCTTCACTAAGAATTTTTTTTTCCCATAGGAATTTTATCTTAGTAAAGTTGTAATGAGGCACATCATCTACTAATGACTATTCAAGGGGGGTATTATAAATACTTCATTATTAAGTGGATGTCCATCAAGATAAAAATAAGTTTAATATACTTTAGCACTCTAATATTCATTAGAAGTAAAGTTTTATTTCTTTTATACTTATTATGTATATAAATATAGACTTTAGAACAAAATTGTTAAAAAATTATTCTCTTTTACTCTCTTATTTCTCGCTTTTTACTCTTTTTATTATTTTATTTCATAACAGGTTATCAACGTTAATCTAAACAAAACTTTAATAAACAAAAATGAAGTTAGAACACATTCATGTAAACCATAATGGCGTCATCAGCTTTTAAAGCCAAGGTAGAAAAAGACCTTTTATGATTTGTATCAGTGAACCTTTAATAAATTCTTAGATTTATAAAGGAAATTAAAATAAAAGACAGATTTTAGAAAAATGTAGTTTTTAATCGGTAAAGGCATGATCGAGATTTTTGGTCTATCGGTTGAAGGACAAGTTTCATTCTGTCGTAGTGAATCACTAAAATATTTAGGTTAAAATATATCATAAGTCCAGTTCATTTTATAAATTTAAAATTTAATTCTTGAATTTTCAAAAAATTAATCTCTTGACTTTTTAAATTTTAAAATTCAAGTCAGTGTTAACACTATTTATTTTTTGTTTTATTGATTGGTATAATATTTTCAAATAAAAACAATCACTTTGAAGTAATGTAACTAAAAAAATAGTATTATAGTGAACCTAAATCATAAAAAAATAATCTTCTAAACTTTAAAAAAAATTAAAAGTACAGGATTAAATTTCTAAAAATAAAAATATAAAGACTAAATTCTAAAGTAATGAAAAGTGTAACAGATATATTTTAATCAAATATTTATTCTTAAATAAAAATGATATTCTAAAACAACAAAAAAAAAAAGGTCGCTATCTATAACCTCATTAATAATATACACCTAAAATATATGTGCATGGTCTAAAAGATTAGTTTTAGCAAACAATGTTTTGTTTCCTACAAAGAAGTTGATAAAATAATACGATTTAAAAATGACAGGTGAAGATGAGAAGAATAATATTTTTTTTAAACATTAATTTTATTATAATTTTTTTATTCATTTTCGATACAATACTTATAATTATTTATAATCTGTAATAGCCCAATTTTACCTGGGCCTTTAATTTTGCAGCCCATTTTACAACCCTAAACTAATTAAAATCCCCAAACTAACTACCCTTAGCCCAACAACTTAAACCCAAAGCCCAGTAAAACCCTTGACCCAAATCAAGCCTAATACAAACACGGCCCAAACCCACTCAACCCATTAGTCAAACTAGGTTTTCAGATTAGAAAATCTGAAACCCTAGCCACTTGCCCGTCGCCTCCACCAACTATCAGCCACCTGCTCCCTCTTCCTTGACCTGCAAACAGAGAAAATAGAGCAGAAACACGCAAACAAATAGTGTATGGCAGAAAAGAAAAAGAAAAGCATTGTGAAATTGGCTATAAAGCCGTAGATCCATGTAATACTGAGAGAGGATTTTTTTCAAGTTGAATATAAAAAACACACTTCAAAATTTTAATAGAAAAAAGATTCGAACATTTTAAGGTGATATTCGTTTGATATTGGATTCTCTTTTAAGTTTTATTGTGTTGTTTTTTTGTTTGTATTTTATTTCTACTTTCGAAAAATAAAAAGGAGGAGAAGAAAGAAAACCTTACCTGAATCATCCCGTGGCTCGTCATCGAAAATCCCTTCTCCGGTGTCGGGATCAAAAAAGGGGGAGTGAGGATCTTTTCTTCCAGCTCTCTTCGGTCAAGAAGGCTATGCCTTTGAACTAGCCTTTAAACGGGGTTGAAAAACCCGATTGTTGCACTCGCCGGCCACTGGATATGGTGGTGGTGGTGGTGCGGCGTGAGGACCCGATCGACGAAGAAAAAAGTGGGGGGTCTCTTCAGAGAGTTTTTTTGTTTTTTTTTAAAGAAGGGTTTGAAAATATAAAAAATGTAAAACATTTGGTTTTTAAAGAAGGCACAAGCGGTGCCGTTTGGAACCAGGGATCCCAACACTGAAACGGCGCCGTTTTGTAATGGAGCCTGATGAACCGACCCGATTTGAAGGAGGATCCGCATGTTTTTCAAGCCTAAATGGGCTATTTGCGGTTATGGTCCTTCCTTCTTTCATATAGGCTACAATTCGGTCCCATATTCGTTCTTTATATTTGCAGTTTGTCCCTAAAATTTTGATTTTAATTTCATTTAAGTCCCAGACGAAATGAAGCGGTTTGGAGATAGGGTTTATTTGCGCATCTAATCCTTATTCCTTTATGCGTTTTTCATCTGAGCCTCGATTCTTCTTTTTTCTTTTTTTAAATTTACCACTCTATTTTTATTTCTTTTTAATTTAGTCCCTAACTCGCGGATCTCATGGAGAAAGGACACGTGTCCAGGAGATTGGTTTATTCATCATTGAGGTCCTCGCTAGTTTGCACGCGCCTCATTTTAGCCCCTTCCAGTTCTTTTTGTTTTTAAATTTGTCTTCTTAATTTCTTTTAATTTCTAATGAAGCCCCATTTATTTTAGTTTCTTTTATTCAAATTTTATTCATTATGCTCTTATTCCGTTCATCCTTTTTATCTATTTCCATTTGTTTATTTATTTTATTTCAAGCCTAGTATACACTTATTTGTTATGCTTTTACTTTTTAATTTCTTTATTTGCTTTATTTACGCTTTCATTGTTATTATTGTTATTATTATTATTCTTATTTTCGTTCATACATACTAACATGATAGGTTTATATATTGTATTATATTACGTACATTATGCTATCATTACTCCAAACCTATGTCGCACCATCGTATTCGTCATTTGCGATCTATTTCACGTTTTAAATGATTTTCTTAAACATGATCAATTAAACGTATGTCATTTTTAAATATTTCATTGTTTTTTTTATCCAAATTAGTAAAAGGAAAACTTAGAAAATAAAGGCAATATTCCGTGTTTAGGAAATTTGAGATATCGTACTCTAACATACTAGGTTTCGATTTTTCTCATTTGAAACAAATGATTGAATATCCTTTTAAAAATACTAAAATACGAGTTTTGAAAATCAAAAGACAAACTTATTCTTGAGGATTTAAAATGTTGTGACCTAACGTACTGGATGTGGCATTTTATTACTTCGCGACAAGAAAGTCTTTAGAATCCGTTTCGATTTGTCCAAGCATTTTCTTGTAAAATTAACATTAAAGGATCGTATTTTAAAATCTTTTCAAAATTTTAACTTTTGACATCAAGACATTAAATAATCAATTAGGTACCAAATTTTGGGCGTGACGAGGGTGCTAATCCTTCCTTGCATGTAACCGACTTCCGAACCTGTCTTTTCAAATTTTGTAGACCAAAAAGATCGTTGTTTTAGTAAATCGAGATATTTTATTAAAACGACCAAATTTCTAGGTGATCCAATCACACCTCAATAAAAAAGATTGGTGGCGACTCCCCTTTTTTTCTTTTTCATTTTCAAAAACCAAAGTCAGTCCCTATTTTCCAACAAATGGTTTCGATAGCTTACGACTCCGCTGGGGATAAAAAATAAGAGAGTCAAGCCATAAGTTGATTAACTTTTGTCTTTTTGTCGAAAATTAAAAATTTGGTTTTAATATACGATCCTTTCATTGCATTTCATTTGTCTTTGTTACAGTTTTCAACATTTTGTCCATATTTGCTTTATTTGTTCGAGTCTTTTGATATATTTTTGCACATTGCATTGCATGACCGTTGTGGTTGCACCTTTAAGTAGGAGTGAGAAACTATGCCTTTGTGAGGTTTTTACCTCCTCATGGGCTAGTGGACCGCTTCCGAAAGACATTCGTACCTATTGCTTCGTGAGATTTTCGTCTCCGCATGGCCATAGGGAAATGTATTCCCCTGAATCGAACTCGATCCATATGAGCCTATAATGGGTGAAGATTGAGGAATCTACTGGTTCAGGTACCCTTACTTTGGAACCAAACCACATATAATGAGCCTTAAGAGCCCACCTTAGGTAGAGCCATACCCTAATCCTAATGGTTACCCAATTAGGTGTCCTATTTATTATCTCTTGTTTGCTTCAAGATTTATTAGTGTATAATACTTACTTATTTCATTTTGACATTGATCACATGACATTTTCATCATAAAAAAGGTGTTGATTCAAATTTGGTTACTAAATAAAGAGCTTACCATGGAAAGGGGGTTTTTTGATAAGGTGTAAGACAATGCGACCGTCTAAACTTGGTCTGAGAAAACTCAACAAGAAAAGAGAGATAGTCTGACCAAGGGATACGTATCAGAGTTGTAGGATTTCACTCGCATCAGTGTGACCCAGAATGATCTTCAAGACTTGAAAGAGATATGGAACCATTGGAATGACGAGATCAAGCAGTTATTCTACTATAACTACGGCGATTTACCCTATCTGCTCGATATGAAGGCGGATAAGCATTTATTTCAAGCTCTTGCTCAATTCTGGAACCCACCTACTGCTGTTTCACCTTTAGGAAAGTTGACTTGGTACCTACTATAGAAGAATATATGGCCTTGCTTTGTTGCCCAAAGATTCAAGCTGATAAAACCTATATAAGAGTCGCTAATGTCCCGACATTTGTAAAAAAGTTAATGAACATCACGGGAATGAGCGAACAGTGGGTTGTGACCCGAATCCAGCAGAAAGGGGAGGGTAAGTGCATCCCTTGGGTGAATTTGAGAGATCTAATATTGGCACACCCCGACGTGAAGAAAAAAGTTAACGTGTTCGCTTTGAGCATTTATGGGTTGATAACCTTCCCCAAAGCTTTAAGGCATATAGATGTAGCAGCTACCGACTTGTTTGATCGACTAGGTAAAAGAGTCACACCTGTTTCAGAAATTTTGGTAGAAACCTTCAGATCCTTGAATGCATGCCGGAGAGCAGGCGAGGGAAGATTCATAGGGTGTGTGCAGCTCTTGTTAGCTTGGTTCCATAGTCACTTTTGGAAGGTAGAGAAGGTGTCCTACTAGGTGTTCACTGAGAACTACTCTCCACTAAAGGAAATAGTGGCTACACCGAGGCGAGATGATATTTCAGAAGAGAAATGGATGGCAATTTTATAAAGCCTACAATCTGAAGACGTGGAATGGAGAGCTCTGTGGATGATTCCCGATGAAGTCTTGTACTATTATGGTGAATTTGATTGGGTCCCTCTACTCAAGATATGGGGAGCCGTTAGATATGCTCCACTTCTTGCGTTAAGGTAGTATCGATTAAGGCAATTCATACAAGCGACACAAGGTTTAGCTCAGTGCGAGTTTGCATACAAGGATGAAAACTATAAGAAACAGGTTCATGAGATATCGAACGCTTGGAGCCAGACCCATAAAATAAAAAGATTGGCTGCAAGTGCGTTGACAACCCCCAAATACAATTGGTGGTGCGATCAAAGAATTAACGACAACATTCCTATGACGGGTCAAGAAAATGCCTTGCCACTAGAAGAGCATCTACGAGTAGTCCCATCCGAGTTAGAGATCATCAAACGGGACTTTAAGAAAAGGAGCTTAGAATTGGGGAAAAATAGAGTAGTTAGAAAAGGAGAAGATGAAGTTGGGATTGGACGTCGACATTCACAAGTTGGAGGCCGAGAAGTTAAGGAAAGGAAAGAATAAGGCCAAAGAAGATTTGGATAGTCTGAAAACATATCATAAGAAGCTACGTACATCAATAAGGAGCGCTAGACGTCAGAACAATGGCGTCAAGAAATTAAAAAGAAAAAGCTAAAGCTGATCAACGGGGGAAGAAATTTCAAGATGCCCAAATATTGGAGGTTGCTCTAAAAAGGAGTTTGCCAAATAGCCAAAAGGAAAAAGAAAGGTTAAGGGCTCGGGTGGAAGATTCAGAGAGATCACTACATTATTATCGTAGTCATAACTCCATGATCGAGTTAAAGGCCAGCTTAAGCAAGATTGAGGGGTTGAAAAAGAAGATAGAAGAGTTTGAGACCGCACTATAGAACAGTGAAATTCAAGTTGAACTCCTTGAGGCAAACAATAAACATTGGAAAGAGAAACTCCTCCATTCTCAATGCCAGGTTAAAAACCAAGACCATGTCATGAGCAAAGCTGTAGCCTAAGTTCGAGAGGTAGCCGATCATCTAAAAACACTAGCGATTCAGGCTGATGTGTTAAGTTTAAAGTATGAGTCAGAATCAGATCGAAGCTGAAACTTAGCGTGGCCCCTTAAGAAAGTTAAGGCCTTAGGTATTAGGGAAAAGTCGTATATGTAATCATTCGCCTTATGTAAAGAAATTTGTTTTCTAGTAAAGTTGATCTAATAGAATTGAATCAAAATCAACACCTTTTTGCATTCATTTCATTCACATACATTACATCATATGCATTAATTTCTAATAAAAGGACCCTGATTAATTAAAATTATGACAGTTACCCTGGAAACCAACGAAAATTTGCCAATCAAGTATAAATACGGTACCAATCGTAAAATAAAAGCAATGGATCAGAGGCTAAAAAGACTAGAACAAATGTAAAAAGAAATGCAAGATTAGTTGCAAGCACAGATGCAAGAGCTACTGGCTAAAATTCAACAAGACATAAGGGATCAGATGCTAGAATCCCAAAGAAACATGATGAATCAACTGGCTCAGTTATTAGCAGGAGGACCCAATAAAGGAAAGGGCCATGTAATTAATCCTGGTGATAACAATGAAGAACCTGCCTATCCTCCAGGTTTTACCCCAACCAATGCACAAGCTCAGACGAATGTATACCCACAAAGGGTACCTGTTACCATTAGATCTCAATATCAAGCTGGTGCATCAGCACCGATGAACTTTCCAACAGGCTCAGGTTCTAACCCAGGGGATAATCCAACCAACCTATTGTCACGGATCTTGATGATATGGCAGAAATGGAGAAGGCAAGAGTCGATCTGCCAAAACAACTGGAGGATCGGTGTGAGTGGCTAGAGGAGAAATTCAAAGCAATGGAGACAGTTGATCACTATCACGGGGTGGATGCTAAGGACCTGAGTCTAGTCCTAGATCTGGTACTCCTGCTGATGTTAAAAATTCCAAAATTTGAAAAATACAACGGGACTAGTTGCCCTGAAGCTCACATCACGATGTTCTGTTGGAGAATGACGGGATTTGTTAACAATGACCAGTTATTAATCCACTGTTTCCAAGATAGCTTGATTGGGTTTGCGACTAAATGGTACAACTAGCTGAGCCATACCTAAATTGGTTCATGGAATGATTTAGCCCAAACTTTCATGAAAGAATATGGCCACGTGACAGACATAGCACCTGACAGGATTACGCTGCAGAACATGGAGAAGAAGCCGAGTGAGAGCTTTAGGCAGTATGCCTAATGATGGAGGGAGGTTATAACACAAGTCCAACCACCTCTCCTAGAAAAGAAAACAACCATGCTCTTCATCAATCCTTTGAAAGCTCTCTTCATCAACCATATGTTGGAATGTGCTACTAAAAGCTTTTCTGATATAGTAATGTCTGGAGAGATGATAGAAAATGTGATAAGATGCGGGAAGTTTGAAACGGGGGAGAGCACCAAGAGACCAACCCCAAGGAGAAAAGAAAATGAGGTGAACAATATGAGTATTAATTATTCAAAGCCAATCATCATGAGCTAGCCGAGGGCAGTAACTACTAGCCATCAGGGCCCTCCAAGGAAAGAATCTAATCCAAAGCCAAATACAAAAAGACTCCAGTTCACGCCCATCTCGATGACGTACAAGGAGCTGTACCAGAGTATATTCGATGCACATGTGGTATCTCCATTCTATTTGAAACCCCTAAAACCCCCATTCCCAAAATAGTATGACGCAAATGCCCAATGTGAGTACCATGCAGGGATAGTGGGACATTCGATTGAAAACTACACTGCGTTTAAAAAGTTGGTCGAAAGATTTATTAAATTAGGGATCGTAAAGTTTGATGACCCATCAGGATCTAACGCAGCAGGAAACCCGTTACCCAATCATTCTGATAAGGGGGTAAAGGTGATAATCGAGAATAGGGGAAAAAGAATCAAAGCTAATGTGCCGAAAATAAAAACCCCACTGAGATGGGTTTGGAAATAAATGGCAAATAAAGGTTTAATCGTACAAAATTTAGAGGAAAAGCCCAAAGGAGTAGGAAAATACTGTGAGTTTCATGCCAATAAGGGACATGATATCCAAGAATGCACTAAGTTCAGAACCATAGTGCAAAATATGATGGAAAATAAAGAGATGGAATTCTATGAGAAGATCAAGAGATTAGAGGAATGCGAAGTTTATGCCTCGGATTAAAGATCAACGAAAAGGGTCCAAAGGGTTAATCATCTGGTGGTGATCATTACACGTCCAAGAAACAATGAAGCAGTAGTACCAGTGCCACCAAAGGTCATAATTCGAAAACCTGTTGCTGTTCCTTACAAGGATAGCAAAAGGGTGCCTTGGAATTATGATTGTAACGTGATGATTCTGGGAGAGGAGAACCTGGATAATACTTTTGAGGAGAGACAGGACGTAGGTTTCCACACGCGTAGTGGGAAACGTTACGACCCAGGAAGAGCTAGAACGGAGCCTACAAAGGGGAAGGCCTTGGCGGTAGAACAAGGGGGAGGAAAGACAGATAGAGTTGAACAGCCAGTAAACGAAATCCTAGTAAGGTAGATCATAACAAACCTTATCTCCCTGAAGTTACAGTGGAGTAGGTTGAAGTTACAAGCCTTATCTCCCTGAAGTTGTAGTGGAGCAGGTTGAAGTTACAAGTCTTATCTCCCTAAGGTAGCAGTGGAGCAAACTAAAGATAGCAAATCTTATTACCCTGAAGTTGCAGTGGAATAGATTGAAGCTATGAATTACAGATTTTATCTCTTTAAAGTTGCAGTAGAGTAGATTATAACAAACCTTATCTCCCTAAAGTTGCAGTGGAGCGGGTTGAAGTTACAAGTCTAATCTCCTTGAAGTCACAGTGGAGCAGATTAAGAATAGTGAATCTCATTTCTCTGAAGTTGCAGTGGACTGGAATGAAGCTACTAGAAGAAAAAAAGCGCCAAAACAAGCCGAGACCCAACAAGACCAGGCAAAATTGGCCATTCTCAAAAGTCTTTGCTCTGTTCTCGTTACACGACAACGAGAAAAGAGGGGCAGCTATAATAGCCTAATTTTACCTGGGCCTTTAATTTTACAGCCCATTTTACAACCCTAAACTAATTAAAATCCCCAAACCGACTACCCTTAGCCCAACAACTTGAACCCAAAGCCCAATAAACTCTTGACCCAAATCAAGCATAATACAAACATGGCCCAAACCCACTCAACCTATTAGTCAAACTAGGGTTTCAGATGCCACCTACTCGTCGCCTCCACCAACTATCAGCCACTTGCTCCCTCTTCCTTGACCTACAAACAGATAAAATAGAGCAGAAACATACAAACAAATAGTGTATGGCAGAAAAAAAAAAGAAAAGCATTGTAAAATCGGCTATAAAGCCATAGATCCATGTAATACTGAGGGAAGATTTTTTTCAAGTTGAATACAAAAAATGCAGTTCAAAATTTTAATAGAAAAAAGATCCGAACATTTTAAGGTGATTTTCATTTCACATTGGATTCTCTTTTAAGTTTTATTGTGTTGTTTTTTTGTTTGTATTTTATTTCTACTTTCAAAAAATAAAAAAGAAGAGAAGAAATAAAACCTTACCCGAATCATCCCATGGCCTTACCGTCGAAAATCCCTTCTCCGGCGTCGGGATCGAAAAAGAGGGAGTGAAGATCTTTTCTTTCGGCTCTCTTTGGGTCAAGAAGGCTATGCCTTCGAACCAGCCTTGAAACGGGGTTGAAAAACCCAATTGTTGCTCTCGCCAGCCATCAGATATGGTGGTGGTGCGGTGTGAGGACCCGATCGACAGAGAAAGAAAAAGGGGGTCTCTTCAGAGAGTTTTTTTTTTGTTTTTTTTTTAAAGAAGGGTTTGAAAATATAAAAAATGTAAAACATTTGGTTTTTAAAGAAGGCACAAACGATGTCGTTTGGGATCGAAGGATCCTAACGCTAAAACGGCATCGTTTTGTAGTGGAGGCTGATGACCCGACCCAACTTGGAGGAGGATCAGCATGTTTTTCAGGTCCAAATGGGCTATTTATGGTTATGGTCCTTCTTTCTTTCATATAGGCTGCAATTCGGTCCCATATTCGTTCCTTATATTTGTAGTTTGTCCCTAAAATTTTGATTTTAATTTCATTTAAGTCCCAGACGAAACAAAGCGGTTTGGAGATAGGGTTTATTTTCCCATCTAATCCTCATTCCTTTATGCATTTTTCATCTGAGCCCCAATTCTTCTCATTTCTTTTTTTAAAATTTACCACTTCATTTTTATTTCTTTTTAATTTAGTCCCTAACTAACGGATCTCATGGAGAAAGGACGTGTGTCCAAGAGATTGGTTTATTCGTCATTGTGGTCCTTGCTAGTTTGCACGCGCCTTATTTTAGCCCATTCCAGTTCTTTTTGTTTTTTAATTTGTCTTCTTAATTTCTTTTAATTTCTAATGAAGCCCCATTTATTTTAGTTTCTTTTATTTATTTTTTATTCATTATGCTCTTATTCCGTTCATCCTTTTTATCTATTTCCATTTGTTTATTTATTTTATTTCAAGCCTAGTATACACTTATTTGTTATGCTTTCACTTTTTAATTTCTTTATTTGCTTTATTTACGCTTATTATTATTATTCTTATTTTTGTTCATACATACTAACATGATAGGTTTATATATTTTATTATATTATGTACATTATGCTGTCATTACTCCAAACCTATGTCGCACCACCGTATTCGTCAAGTATGATCTATTTCACGTTTTAAATGATTTTCTTAAACATGATCAATTAAACGTATGTCATTTTTAAATATTTCATTGTTTTTTATCCAAATTAGTAAAAGGAAAACTTAGAAAATAAAGGCAATATTCCGTGTTTGAGAAATTTGAGAGATCGTGCCCTAACATACTGGGTTTCGATTTTTCTCATTTGACACAAATGATCGAATATCCTTTTAAAAATATTAAAATACGAGTTTTAAAAATCAAAAGACAAACTTATTCTCGAGGATTTAAAATGTTGTGTCCTAACATACTGGATGTGGCATTTTATTACTTCGGGACAAGAAAGTATTTAGCATCCGTTTCGATTTATCCAAGCATTTTCTTGTACAATTAACATTAAAGGATCGTATTTTAAAATCTTTTCAAAATTTTAACTTTCGACATCAAGATATTAAATAATCAATTTGGTACCAAATTTTGGGCGTGACGAGGGTGCTAATCCTTCCTCGCATGTAACTGACTCCTGAACCCGTCTTCTCAAATTTCGTAGACCAAAAAAATCGTTGTTTTAGTAAATCAAGATATTTTATTAAAACGACCAAATTTCTAGGTGATCTAATCACACCTCAATAAAAAAGATTGGTAGCGACTCCCCTTTTTTTCGTTTTCATTTTCAAAAGCCAAAGTCGGTCCTTGTTTTTCAAAAAATGGTTTCGACATAATCCTTTTTCAATCTTTAAATAAGAGGATAATAAGTTTCAACATACCAAAATTCACGTATTCTTACATTGACCATAACACCAAATTAAAAGACTAAAAAATTAAGATAATTTATTTTAACAAAAATTAAGATAGTTTATGTCATTGGTCTATACTATGTATTGTAGCTCTATATATTACTTTCGTGGATACTATATCTTGCATTGATAAAAGAGAGGCTAAGATTAAAAAAACTTTAATGATGACAAAGATGATTGTACCCCTTTTAAGTGTCAGTGTATTTGAATGTATGTTCTTATATTACTACATCATGATTGTATATATATAATTTCGTTTAAAATTTTATTTCTAATTATTTAATTAAATTTAAAAATTATCATAAAATAGATTATTTATTTTAAAATTTTATTATTTAATTTATGTAATGATTTTTAATGTAATTATTTAATACCTAAATTTCATTAATTACAATTACTTATTTAAAATATATTTAAATTAATTATTAATAATTATATTAAAAATATTTACAATAAATAAATTCTATTTTAATTCAAACATACAACATACAAGAAAGAAAACTAGTTAAATAATATTTTATTTTATATTAAATTTAAATTTAAATTTAAATTTTTTATATAATTAAAATGTCATATAGCACAACAAGATAGGTTGAGAGATATTTTTTAACAAAAGGTAACAGTTGGATTAAAGTAGTAACAAAATCAAAATTTAAGTGCCAATTCTAAAAAAAATACCTAAATAGAAAAGACACTTTAATTTAAGGGTTAAGTTTTTATTTATGTCAATTCTCACCCATGATTATCACCTACCATGCATTTGAAAAGAAATACTTCATTTCATTTTATAAAAAAAGATAAATTATTCCGTTTTCGTCATTCAATTTCAAAAGATTTCAAAATGGTCACTGAATTATTTGAAAATTTTCGTTTAAGTCATTGGTTTTTAAAATCATTATTGTATGATTTTCTCTGTACGCACCTCCTATACAAATTGAAAGCTTTAATTTTCCTTCTCTTCTACAATTCAAATTTTTTCATAAAATATCTTTGGATGTCACGAATATACAAACAAAAATTCAAACAACTTTCTTCTTCAATCTCCAATACTGTCTATCATATTTTTGGATATAACATATGTTCTATTACTCGTCAATAGATATTGACCCATCATACTAACCGTGGAATCAATGCTTGGTGACTTAACAACTTAATGACTTAAATAAAAACTTTTGACCAATTTAGTGAATTAAATGAAAACTTCCGAATAGTTCAATAACCATTTTATAACTTTTTAAAGTTGAGTGCTCAAAACATAAATTTATTAAAGTTTAGTTACTTTTGATGTAATTTATTAAAAACTGGGATTTGGTTTTTAATAATACTACGTGATAAAGGGTAACCCTTTCTTTTTATGTTTCCCACTAATGAAGAATTCAAACCAGATAAAGAAGGCTACCAAAAGACATTCAAAAACTACGATCAACTACTACTAACTCTCCCAAAAGGCAAAGGTTGGTGGTTAGACCAGCTTCCCTAATACCAAGGCTTCTGGCTAACTGGTTTTGGCTAAAAGGAAGCAGGGGCGAAGTCAGAAAAATTTTTTAAGGGGGCCGGATGAAATTTTAATTTTTTACAGTTTATATCTTTATAATTTGTAAAGGATTAAATTAAATTTTTATAATTTTAGGGGGGCCAAAGTACAATTTTACCTTTACTAATTTAAAATTTTTAAAAAATTTAAAGGTCCTTAAAAACAATTTTACATTTTAGGGGGGCCGGGGCCCATGCCAGCCCCCCTGGCTTCGCCTCTGAAAGGAAGCATGTTGATCAATGATCACTTCAAGTATCAGCCCATTGACATCATCATCGCAACATCCCCCTAAAGGCGACACTGTTAAAAAATGTGGACATCACATATATAATAAGGATAATTACATGTTACTATTTACTATTATGATAAAGTTAGCCCAAATTAAAAGTGATCTAATTTGGTTAGAATTTTATTGGGCTTTAATTATTAAATAAAGTATGGGGCAAATATGTGTAGATACTCTTCTAATCAAATTCTAATTAGCTTTAATTCTAATTAATGGTGGGCTAATTAGAATTTGATTAGAACTAATATACCAAGGTTATAAATTTTAGGGTTATGGTCCCCAAATTATACACAAGATATCTTTTCTAATATCCCATCATTAGGAAAGAGAGAGCATATATTCTCTGAATTTCTTATGTGCTAATTTGGAAGATCAAATCCCCAAAATCCAGTAAAACTTCAAGGAATTCATGGATTCAGGTACGCTTCCTTATTTAATTTTATTCTTAATTATTCTTGATGATTTGACGTGATAGATCCTGGTTTATTAAGTTTTATTTTAGATTTATTTTAAAAAATCTAACAAGTGGCATCCGAGCTTTGTTATGTTGAATCATTGAGAATGAATTGATTCTCTATAATTTTTTGGATTGATTCATTTTTCAGATCTTATGGATTTGATATTTTAATTATATGTTATATTGAATCTTCAAGATTCTTGATAAAAAAAAATTTGGGGTTTTGATTCTTTAAATAAAATTTTAAAGTTTTTTTTAACAAAGTTTTAAGGTTTTAATTTTTCGTGGAAAGATTTACAGTTTTAATTAAGAATTAAAAAAAAACCTATAGAAATTGATTTATATATATGTTTCGTTTATATATATATATAATATATGCATGCCTTGATTGGTTCAATGCATGTTGTTTTGGGATAAATATATATATATATATATGGTTATATTTTTATCTGATTGAAAGATAAAATTAAGTTAAATATTTTGAAACAAATAAATTTAGATTTTGGCTTTTAATTAACGATGTCTGATATTTTAAATAAATTAGTTGAAACAAAATGCCGCCAAAGTGACCTCTTTTGTGTATAGTTTATTTGAAATATTAAGATGATTATATGTTTTCTGATTCAGACATTTATTGATTGACCCAAAGGTAAGTTAATATTAGGCAGAATTTCAAAGACATCTATGGCAATAAATGTGTGACAATTGTAAGGTATTTTATGTGAGTAATAAGTTAGTCTAAAGATTAATCCATTGTTTGACATAATTTATTGTCAATGTTTGATTGCTACAACAAGAGTACCACTTACTGTTAATATTACTATCCAAAGACTTGATATTAATGTTGTGTTCTTGAGATGGGATTAGCCATTATCCTAAATTTATTGTTTACTTATGAATATTGATTTAAGCTTGTTTTTTGTTCTATATTTAGCTAATTCATCTTCTGCTGCCACAATATCTGCTAATATAAATTCTATACCCATGCTTAATGGGACTAATTTTAAGGAATGGAAAAGGCACTTACTTATAGTGCTTGGTTGTATGGACATAAACCTTACACTAAGGGAAGAACAACCTGCACCTCTCACTGTGGAAAGCACCCCTGATGTTAAAAGGGATTTTGAGAGGTGGGATCGTTCAAATCGCATGAGTCTAATGATCATGAAACACAGTATTCCAGAAGCCTTTAAGGGCATAGAATTTGAAGAGATTACTCAGGCCAAGGGTTTCCTTGATGTAATTGAGAAACGTTTTGCTAAAAACGATAAGGTTGAGATGACATCATTTTTTACTTCTTTGATGTCTATGAAGTATAATGGTCAAGGACACGTAAGGGAGTACATTATAGAGATGTTCCATACTGCTTCAAGACTTAAGGCACTTAAGATTGAGCTTTCTAAGGAATTGCTTGCTCTTATGGTTTTGGTATCACTTCCTGCACAGTTTAATCAATTTAAAATTAGTTATAGCTGTCAAAAGGAGAAATGGACCCTAAATGAGCTCATTTCTCATTGTGTGCAAGAGGAAGAAAGGTTGAAGCATAATAAGTCTGAAAGTGCTCATTTGGCCAATGCCTTTAAAGACAAGGGCAAGAAAAGAAAATATCAGAATGAAGTTGCTAAGGGTCCAACTTAAAAGAAACAACAAGCAGTTACAGAGAGTTGTTTCTTTTGTAACAAGTCTCAACACGTAAAGAAAAATTGTACCAAATATCATGCTTGGCATGCAAAGAAAGGTACAATTCTTAATTTGGTCTGTTCTGAGATTAATTTAGCTTCAGTACCTAGAAACACTTGGTGGATAAACCCTGGTGCTACTACTTACATAAATGTTTCTATGCAGGGTTGCCTGGGTTACCGAAAGCCAAGTGATGGTGAAAGACACATCTTTGTGAGCGATGGAAAATCGGTAGAAGTGGAAGCAATTGGGTATTTTAGGTTGTTATTAGGAATTGTTTTTTTTTTTTGGGGATTTAAAAGACACTTTTGTTGCATCGTCGTTTAGACAGAATTTAGTTTCTGTTTCTTTATTGGACAAATTTGGATATTATTGTTCATTCGAAAATAATCAATTTAATTTGTCTTTAAATTCAAATATTATTGGAACTGGTTATTTAAATACTTATGACAACCTTTATTTGCTAGAAACAGTTGCATCCTATAATGAAACCTTACATGTGGAATCACGTGGTATTAAACGCAAATTAAATAAGGAAAATTCAGCATCATTATGGCATAGGCGCTTAGGTCATATCTAAAAAGTTAGAATTGAACGCCTTGTGTCTAATGGTATTTTAGAGTCCCTTAACTTCACAGAGTTTGATGTCTGCGTGGATTGCATTATGGGAAAACAGACCAAAACCAAGAGATTGGGTGCCAACAGATCTTCAGACATCTTAGAATTAATTCATACAGATATTTGTGGGCTACTCCCTACGGCATTCTGAAATGGTCAACAATATTTCATAACATTCATAGATGATTACTCACGGTATGGGTACCTATATCTTATTCATGAGAAATCTCAATCTTTGAACTTGTTCAAAGCTTATAAAGCTGAAGCTGAGAATCAACTCAACAAAAAGATTAAAAACATTGGATCTGATTGTGGTGGTGAGTACTACGGTAGATATGATGGTTCAGGTGAACAATGTCCAAGACCATTTGTAAAATTCTTAAAGGAATGCAGTATTGTCCCATAGTACACCATGCCAGGATCACCTAGTATAAATGGTGTAGCTGAAAGACAAAACAGAACTCTTAAGGATATTGTCCCACATGAAAAGAAATTGGACTCATATTGTCTCACATGAAAAGAAATTGGACTCCAAAACAGTGAGCAGCTACTTTATTGGCTACTCTGAGCGATCTAGGGGCTATAAATTTTATGATCCCATAATAAGGAAATTTTTGAGACAGGAACTGCAACATTTTTTGAGGATGTTGAGTTTGGGGAAGAAATAAGGTTAAAGACATTACTTTTGAGGAGGAATTAGATTCTAACTCAATTCCTACTATCACTTTTGACGATGTTTAGGTTTTTATACCTATCATTGATCAAGAAGTGAATCCAGAACCTCTACAAGACAATGTTGAACAACTCCCCATTCAAAATAAGGTAATTATTCCTGAAGAACAAACTCAACAACCTCAAGAACAAGTGCCATTAAGGAGGTCCACAAGAGAAAGGAGAAATGCTATTCCAGATGATTATATTGTATTTCTCCAAGAACATGAGGATAACAATGGAATGACGGAAGATGATCCAATCAACTTTCATTAGGCCATGAAAAGTTCTAATTCTCAAAAGTGGATTGATGCCATGAAAGATGAGTATAAGTCTATGCAAGACAATAAAGTTTGGGAACTTTTCCCATTACCTGAAGGTGCAAAACCAATTGGTTGTAAATGGATATTTAAAACCAAAAAGGATGCAAATGGTAATGTAGAGAGGTATAAGGCACATCTTGTAGCAAAAGGATATACTTAGAAAGAAGTATTGATTATACGAGACTTTCTCTCTAGTTTCATCGAAAGACTCCTTTAGGATAATCATGGCGCTTGTTGCTCATTTTAATCTTGAGTTACATTAAATAGATGTTAAAACTGTGTTTCCTAATGGCGACATTGAAGAAACAATTTATATGATGTAACTAGAAAATTTTGAGTCAGAAGACTCAAAGAATATGGTTTGCAAATTAAAAAAAATCCATCTATGGACTCAAACAAGCTTCCCGTCAATGGTACCATAAGTTTCATCAAATAATTGTCTCATTTGGTTTTGAGATGAATATTGTTAATGATTGTGTGTATCACAAATTCAATAGGAGTAAGTACATATTTATGGTTCTATACGTTGATGACATTTTGCTTGCTACTAATGATATAGGCTTATTGCATGAAACCAAGAGATTTTTATCTAAACATTTTGAGATTAAAGATCTTGGGAATGCCTCTTTTATTTTAGGGATTCAGATACATCAAGATTGATCTCGAGGTATTCTTGGATTATCACAAAAGAACTATATCGATAAAGTACTCAAAAGGTTTAGCATGCAAAATTGTAGACCAGGTGACACCCCTGTCGCTAAAGGAGATAAATCTAATCTTACTCAGTGCCCTAAAAGTAACCTTGAAATTCAAGAAATGCAAAAGATTCCCTATGCATCAGCTGTTGGGAGTTTAATTTATGCTTAAGTTTGTACGCGTCCAGACATTGCGTACATTGTTGGGATATTAGGCAGATATTTAAGCAACACTTTTATAGACCATTGGATAGCAGCCAAAAGGGTTATGAGATATCTTCAGAGAACACAAAATTACATGCTTACTTATAAGAGATCAGATCTTTTGGAGGTCATTGGGTATTCTGATTCTGATTTTGTTGGATGCCAAGATAGTAGGAAATCTACTGTCGAAACCATTTTTTTGAAAAACGGAGGTCGACTTGGATTTTGAAAATGAAAATGAAAAATGGGAGTCGCCACCAATCCTTTTTTGCTGAGGTCACCTCCAAAAGTGGTTGTTTTAATAAATAGTTTGATTTATCAAAACAATGATTTTGGTCTACGAAAATCAAGAAGACAGGTTCGAGAGTCGATTACGCACGAGGAAGGATTAGCACCCTCAATATGCCCAAAATTGGTACCTAGTTAATTAATTAGTATCTTGGTGTCGAAGATTTGAAAACTTTGAAAGAATTTAAAATACGATCCCTCTTTGTATTAATGTTAATTTCAAAACGCTTGGATGAATCGAAAGGAATGCTAAAGACCCTCTCGTCTCGAAGTAATAAAATTTCACATCCAGTAAGTTAGGATACGACATCTTGAACCTTTAAGAACGAGCTTGCCTTTTATTTGAAATTCATGTATTTTAATTTTAAAAGGATATTCGGTTATTTAGGTTAAACGAGAAAAATCGAAACCTAATACGTTAGGGCACGATTTCTCGAATTTCTAAATACAGAATATTGCCTTGATTTAGAAAATCTTATCTCGAGATAACAAAACATTACATCCAATGCGTTAGGACACGACATCTCGAATTCTCGAGAATAAGTTTTTTATTTAAAATTTATGTATTTGTTTAAAAAGGATGTTCGATCATTTAGATTAAACAAAAAATCAAAACCCAATGCATTAGGGCACAACTCGAATTTCTAAATACAGAATATTTCCTTTATAAAAGAATTATTTTTATGTCGGGTGAAATGTAACATGACCTTGTAGTAAAATGTAAAAAGGAGTTATGGTGTTAATATGCATAACAGAAATAAATACGATAATATAAACGATATTAATAAAGGTGAGAATAAATAAATACTGATAATAAATAAAATAAAAAAGAATAAAAACTAAAAACTAAAACTAGGTTAAAAAAATAATGAATATACAGATAAATGATATATAAGATGGCTAAAATAATAATACTAACAATAACAAAAATAATAAAGCTTGAAATTGAGAAAAGGGTATAAATAAGTAAATAATAATATTAATAACAAAATAACAAATAATCTAAAGTTAGAGTTTATAAAAGAAAATAAGTAAATAAATAATGCTAATAAATAGAATATGAATAACGTAAATAATAATAATAATAAGGGGTAAAAGGAAAATAGTAATAATAATAAGTGAGTAAATATAATAATAAATACAAAATGCAAAAATTAATGTAATATAAATATTAAAAATAAAATGATAAATAATAGTGAATATAATAATATTAAAAAAATAATAATAAATATAGTAGTAAACATAGTAGTAATAATATAATATTAAATATAATATTATAATAATATTATTATTAAAACTAATTAATTTAATAATAAAGGAGTGGAAATAGCCAAAAAAAAGGACTAAAATCAAATTAAAAACAAAGTTTTGGGGCAAATTCAAAATAAAAATGAAAGGAAAATGGCCTATTTGCATGCTCGAAGAAAGTAGAGGGACCAAAATGGGCAATGACCTTGTCCCCCAAAACGCACAGTTCAAAGGGGATCTTATTGAAAGCCAAAATAAATTATGGGGCCAAAATTAAAAAAAAATGTAAAAACTTAATTACAAAGCCATAAAAAAGTGGAAGGACCAAGAGGGTAAATAACCCATTCAATAAAAACACGCGGATCCTGATGATGGAGCAGGTCAGGTCATGCGGGTCTGCTAAAAACAACGCCGTTTTGGGTGTTTGAGCCAGTCCCAAAATGACGTCGTTTTGAGGGCCTATATAAGTCAGTTTTTTTAAAAAAAATCATTTCTCCTTCTCTCTTAAAAAAACCAAAATATTTTCTCTCAACTCTCTCCCCCCTTTTTCAAGACCAGGCCATCCTCTGGTGAACCACCATCATGGGCTCCGCCGCCGATGCCACTGTGCACGGCGGCTGGAGATCAGAAAAGGTAAGATTTTTTTTACACTTTCCTTTTTTATATTTTTAATATATGTATATATATAATAGAAGAAGAAGAATAAAAAAAGAAAATAGAAATAGATTCGAAAGAAAATGAAAATAAAGAAAATGAAAAACCTTAGCACAAATTTTTTCCTTGATTTTAGACTCTGTGTTTCTTTAAATTACTTACTGATTTTTGGTGTTTTTTTCATATGCTTCAAATCTTTTTTTGGTCGTATTTCTTAGAGAAAAAAGTGTCCCTTATTACAAACTTTGAAAGGCTTTGATAGCCGATTCTAATGCCATTTTTTTTACTACTAATCTGTCTTTTCTGCCTTGCAGGTGCAAGTGGATGATGGAGACAATGGCGGTGGAAGCAGGTGGTGCTGATGGAAAAAGTCAGAAGGTTGGTAGATGTAAGTGGCTAGGGTTAGGTTTTTTCTGATATTTTTAGTTCTTGGGCTTGGTTGGGCTTTGTAATGGGATTGGGTTTTGGGTTTGATTTTGTATTGGGCCCCGGGCTAAACAGGGTGTATACATCTACATCAGGCTATATTTGCCTATTAGCTGGAGGAGCTATATTTTGGAAAAGTGTTAAACAGACACTTGTAGCTTCCTCCACTATGGTAGCAGAGTTTGTAGCATGCTATGAGGCATCCAACCATGGAATATGGTTGGGGAATTTTGTCACAGGGCTGCTTATTTTGGAGAATGTAAAAAGACCACTCAAATTATTTTGTGACAATAAGTCAGTAATGTTGTATTCCAATAACAACATGAGTTCATCTAAGTCAAAGCATATTGACATAAAGTTCCTAGTTGTAAAAGAAAGAGTGCACAATGGTCAAATATCCATAGAGCACATTGGGACAAACTCCATGATAGTGGATCCGCTCACAAAAAGGATTACCACCCAAGGTTTTTCATGAGCACACTGCTCACATAAGTGTTGTATTGTTTGAGGATATCATTATTTAGTGGGAGTTTATATTTTATTTTTTTCAGACATTTAAGTATTTGGTTATTTTTTGATTAGAAATAAAGTATTCGGTTTATTCACTATGTTTATTGTTTTGACTCACTTAAGTTTAAAGAGGACTAGTTGGAAATAGACATGTTTAGATCATATTGCATGTAATTTCCATGCTACACATCCATACTTGATCTATGTCATTTGTTTGTGTTAATATACGTAATCATGGATGGATTTAGTTACGATATATGTAACGAAAGCCACCTTGGTTCTATGTTAACATAATTAATGGACGAGATTGTTAGGAATAACTTTTGGATATGATAGTAAAATTTTGAGCTCATAAGGTTATGTAATGACATGTAATTATAAAGTAATTAGTATATATATGTGGTTCAAGTGGGACATTGTTAGAAAATATGGACATCACATATATAATAAGGATAATTACATGTTATTATTTACTATCATGATAAAGTTAGCCCAAATTAAAAGTGATCTAATTTGGTTAGAATTCTATTGGGCTTTAATTATTAAATAAAGTATGGGGCAAATGTGTAGATACTCTTCTAATCTAATTCTAATTAATGATAGGATAATTAGAATTTGATTAGAACTAATATACCAAGCTTATAAATATTAAGGTTATGGTCCACCAAATTATACACAAGATATCTTTTCTAATATCCCATCATTAGACAAGAGAGCAGATATTCTATGAATTTCTTGTGTACTAATTTGAAAGATCAAATCCCCAAAATCCGGTAAAAACTTTAAGGAATTCATGGATTCAGGTACGCTTCCGCATTTAATTTTATTCTTAATTATTCTTGATAATTTGACATGATAGACCCTGGTTTATTAAGTTTTATTTTAGATTTATTTTAAAAAATTTAACAGACACCACTCGGCTTAGAGCTTTTCTTTCTTCATTATCAATAGACATTCCTTGGATTTCAGCTACCATCCTTTGCACAAGGCAAATCCTCGAGACTTTGTCCTCTTTTTCGAAGGAATTATTTATACAGATGGGTCAACTTCCTTTGTCGATGGGTTTCTTTAGCCTTGCCTTTATTTTTCTTTGGTCCCAAACGCATGACCAATGATAGCAATTGAGGAGTTTATTAAGACAAATTTGATAAGATTTTATTTATTTTTTTCTTTAGGATTGAGTCAATTCTTGATTATAAATTGATGAGATTTTATTTCTTTGATTATAAATTGATGAGATTTTATTTCTTTCTTTCTTTAGGATTGAGTCAATCCTTGATTATAGGGATTTTTCAACTCTTTCCATGTTAAGCTTCATGTGTTGTAGGTTATATATACTATAACTCTTCCATTGTTGGAAATATACAAAAATTCTTTCAGAATTGTGTTCCTCCTTCAATTTCTTTTGGAATTGAATTAGACACAATTACTATTTCTGTTTAACGCTTTCATTGTAAGCTTATTCCTTGTACCATGGTCACTATATCTGATTCTAAAAAGGGTGACAATGGTTCTCATGAGAGAAACAACCCTACAACTGTTTTCCCAATATAAGAAACTTCTCTAATCACCCTAGAATGCCTTATGGAACCAATTATATTGAGTGGTCCTTAAATGCCTAAAATAAGATTCGTGGAAGAAAGCATTGGGGTTTTATTTCAGGTACAATCCCTTACTAGTAATAGCGATTGGATAACTAATTCAGGTACAACATACCATATTACTTGTGATAGATAAAAATTTAGTCTATTATCTAATTGTTCTATGAATACTTTCACTAATGCTAGTAGAGTTTCTTCTCCAATTGTTGGTATTGGTATTGTTTCATTTTGTCTTTCTTTGATATAAAAAACGTTTTATTTGTGTCATCATTAAATTCAATCAATTATCTAATTGTCAATTATATTGAGTGGTCCCTAAATGCCCAAAATAAGATTCGTGGAAGAAAGCATTGAGGTTTTATTTCAGGTACATCCCTTACTAGTAATAGCAATTGGATAACAGATTTAGGTACAACATACCATATTACTTGTGATAGATAAAAATTCAGTCAATTATCTAATTGCTCTATGAATACTATCAATAATGCTAGTGGAGTTTCTTTTCCAACTGTTGGTATTGGTATTGTCCCGTTATCTATTTCTTTGATATAAAAAATGTTTTATTTGTGTCATCATTAAATTGTAACCTTCTTTCAATACAAAAGTTAACCAAATCTCATAACCGTTTTTGTATTTTTTCCTATTCACTATGTAACGCCCCAAATTTGGGGCCTAGAAGTATTGGGCCTTGAGTTTTAGATCGGTTAAAAGGTGGCTTAAATAATTCAAATGTGTGATTTTGGAGTGTTTGGAGGGTGCTATGAAGTCGCGGGTTCAATTTAGGCCATAGGAAAAATTTTGATTCTTAGCCTTAATGGAACCTTGATCTCAAGTGGTATGACTCTTAAATAAATCAAGGTAAAATAAGGCACAAAAAAGGAGTGTGGTGTGGTGGCAAAGTGGCACCACTTAGGGGACAAGGAAGTGACACCATAAAAGAAGCAAGGGGTCCAAGGTTCAAGCCTTGGCTCTTGCAATTTATTTTGGTTTTTTTTTTAAATAAATTTGGAAGCGAGTAGGTGGGCTTTAAAGTTAAATGTGTTGGACTTATGACACAAAGGAGCTTGTATCCTAGTGGTGGTGGCGTGACATGGCTATTGGGAGGACTATGGTTTGAACCCCTTTGCACGCAAAGGTTGATTATTTTGCTAATGCTTTAGTTTTGAGGAATTGATGGAGAATCCCACATCGGGAAGCTAACATGAGAATAGGTGAGAAGCTGGCTTTAAATAGAGCAAACCATGAAGTGAGTAGGCATACATTTCTTGGCTTATCCCATTCACTTTGTGGCGTGTTCATTGGGTTAAGTGTTGGATCATTTGTTGATCTGTATGACGTTGGGTCACGGTGGTGGTGACTAAAGTTGATCAACACACTCCTTGGGAGTCAAAGGTGCGATTACTGTAGGCTTCAGGGTATAGCAGTGTTCGGAGCATAGATAAACTTCAGATTCCTGTCAGATGTGTACTTCTAACCCTTGTTTGATAGGCCGAAATAGGCAAAATGGGCTCGATGGGCCCGTGGGCCTAGATAAGTAAAAATTGGTAGATTGGTAATAAATGATGAGCTGATTAAGTGGGTTGTATGGCTTGGAATAGATTTGGGCCTGAGGGGCCATATAAATGTGAATGGGCCTAGTGGGTCATATAAATGTGATTGGGCCTAATGGGCTATATGGAAGTATGTGGACTTGTAGGGTTATATAATAGACTTTAGGGCTTGGTATCTAATAATTTTTTAACCAAACATAAAACTTAATTAATCAATTAAGTGTGACTATGGACAAGTCATAGGGTTAAACTGTGGCAATGGGCATATGCATGTCTAGGATCGGTTCTAGGGAGAGCTTAGTACTTAAGCGGTCTTAATGACTCACCTTCTCTTTTCTGAAATCCTACCTAGTGCATAGTATCTGTTTACTTTAGCCAATGGGGACTTGTTGACGGGCCAAGGTACGTAATTAGACCCATAGTGTTAAGAAATTACAAAAATACCCCTGATTAGCAAAATTATCGAAATACCCTCAGTTTGCAAAATTACCAAAATACCATTAGTTTACAAAATTACCAAAATACACCTAGTTTACAAAATTATAGAAATACCCCCGCTTTGTGAAATTATCAAAATACCCCTAATTTACGAAATTACCAAAATACCCTCAAATTGAAAAATTACAGAAATACTTTTGATTTGTGAAATTATTAAAATACCCTCAAATTGTGAAATTATTGAAATACCCCTAATTCATAAAATTTCAGAAATACCCCAATTTGTGAAAAATTACCAAAATACCCTTGGATTGCAAAATTACCAAAATACCCTTGGATTGTAAAATTACTGAAATACCCTTTAGTGTAAGATTACCAAAATACCCCCATAGTGTAGAATTACCGAAATACCCCAATAGGTTAGAATTACGATTATGCCCTCAGGGATAGGTAACTGTTTTGAAACTGTTTTAAGCTATGAATGTCACAATTTTTCGTAAGCATGCTATGTGATATACATATTAATGTATGGGTCCACCTTGGGCTATTTAACGGGCTTTTAGGCCCAGTAAATTTGTAACTTTCATAGTAGTGACTTAAAATGCTCAAGATAATTATGAATTTGTTAATAGGCCAGAATGTGTACCTAAGCCCACGATGAAATGATGTCCGATATGTCTGAGGGCAAAATGACTAAAATGCCCCTGTGTGATATATGTACGATTTGAATGTCATATGTGTATTATGATGCATTCATGAGATTATATGTTGTATATAGGTTGGGTTATGATTGGAGGAAGTGTATATGAGGGTCGCACGATCACTTGACGACTGTGGATCCAACGAAGGCTTTTTAGCCATCCAGACTTTTTAGCCACCGAGCAGCTATGCTGCACTGATAATGTTACTGAGGGCTGTGTACCGTAATTATGGGCTTTGTGCCAATACTGAAGGCTTTGTATCGATATCATAGGCTTTGTGCTGGTTATATTACCCTAATTGATGGATATGTGCCAATCCTATTACAGTTACCTATAGCTTTGTGACAATTATAATACTACTACTGAAGGCCTTTTAAGCCACAAGCAGCTCTGCTGCAACGATTGAGTTAGTTTCGCAACCGGTGCTAACATTTTAAGTGTAAAGATGGTGCGAGTGATTTATTCCTCACAGGTAGTGTAGGGTTGGAAGAGGGAAGTGCAGGGTTGGATGGGATGGGAAAGCATACATCTTGCATTATGCATATAATTTTGATATATGTGATATGGGCTCGTGCTCAGCTGAGGCTATTATGGGCTAAGGCCCAAAGGCCACCATATATTGTGATGTGGGCTTAGGCCCCACTAAGGCCACTATGGACTAAGGCCCAAAGGCCACCGATATTGAATAGGGCTTAGGCCCACCTGATTCTGTTAAAGGGCTCCAGCCTAGATTGATCCTATTTCTATTTTTGTTTGCTGACTGTTATTCTAATAAGGGGATTACACACTGAGTTTTCGCAAACTCACCCCGTTTATTAACCTTCCAGGTAATTCCCAGCCTTAGATAGATCAGAGTTGCGAAGGACTCGGAGAAGGTTGCACACTGCTTATGATTTCTGTTTTGGACTATTTACTCTAAGTACTTTATTTTGAGTTTGGTTTATATTAAAGCCTTTTATAATTTCTAGATTTTAAAGTTAGGTTTTTGTTTATTGCATTTATCATCTGCTCTAAGTAGAACTCGATTTTCTTAAACACGTTAACTGTTTTCAAATCAACATATTTTCGCAAACTACAAAATTCCATAAAGTTTCCGCAAACTTACTTGGTTTTAACTTATGACAGTAATTAAGGTTTTAAAAGTAGATTACTTTTCAATGAACCATGTTTTGGAAGTAACGAACGCAAACTGAGACTTAAGTTTTTAAATAATAAGAAAGGTTTTCAATGAAAACTTGGTTTTTGAAAAACACTTTAATGTGACACGCCGGATTCAAGCCTAGCTTCTAGGTCGGGTTTGGGGTGTTACACACTGCATTTTTAAGGACCTTTAGACCAAGGTAAAAATTGCAATGGTAGAGAAAGGAGAGGGTTGCACTATTTGGAAGATGGTTTTCAATATTTTAGCAAAGGGCAGGCTTATGTGGTTCAAGAGAATTCAGTTGACAAGAAAAAAAATCAGATATCATTATTGCATAAATGTTTGGGACATCCATCTTTCTTCTATTTTAAAATATTATTTTCTTTATTTTTTGTTGGTTTTAGTGTTTCAAATTTTTCTTATAAAACTTGTGCCCCTGAAAAAGGTCATCGTGCTCACTTTCCTTCAAGTGAAAACAAAATAAGCATGACATTTTCCTTAGTTCACTCTGATGTTTGAAGGCTAGCACTCATTTCAACTCTTAATGGAATGAGATGGTATATTTCATTTGTTGATGATTGCACTAAGATGACTTGGATTTATCTAGATATTGCATCGATAATTCAACCTCGATGAACAATGAGCAATGTCCACCCAAGCATTAAAAGGGATTAATCCTAAAAATTTGTCATTCTACATACCCATCTAGTTATGATACCTAGAGAATGGAATAACAGACCAAATTGATTGAAGAAGCCACAAATCCTATATCCCTGAATTGCAACGGGAATGGATTGAAGAAGATACAAATCCTATACCCCTGAGTTGTAGTAGGATAGATTGAAGATGAAATAAATCCCATACCCTTGGGTTGCAGTAGGTTAGATGAAAAAAGAACTCCTTAAAGTTGCAGTAGAGCAAACCAGCTTAGCAAAATGTGATTGCTTCTTCGGGTTTTTTGTCAAAAATACCAGCTGAGCAAGAAGGTAGCATAATATAACTCGGATGAATAACAAGTAATGACAACCCAAGCATTAAAAAGGGATCATTCTCATAACATTTCTGCATTCATACATCATCTAGTTAGGAGCATTTGACTCATTTTGATCATGGCATCCTAATTATTTGTCATGAACAAAGGCCCATGAAACCGATTCTATAGGTCATGTCTCTTAGAGGATGGTGAAGCAAGATCGGTAGAGCCACAAACCTTATCTCCCTGAAGCAGTGGTGGAGCAAGTTGAAATTACCAATTTTTATCTCCTTGAAGTTCCAGCAAAGAAGATCGAAGCTACAAATCTCTTCTCAATGAAATTACATTGGAGCCACAAACCTTATCTCCCCAAAGCAGCAGTGGAGCAAGTTGAAATTACCAGTTCTTATCTCCTTGAAATTCCAGCGAAGAAGATCAAAACTACAAATCTCTTCTCCTTGAAATTACATTGGAGCCATCAACCTTATCTCCTTGAGGTAGCAGTGAAGCAGGTTGAAATTACTAGTTTTTATCTCCTTGAAGGTCCAGTAGAGAATATCGAAACTACATATCTCTTCTCCTTAAAATTACATTAGAGCCATCAGTCTTATCTCCTTGAGGTATCAGTGGAGCATGTTGAAATTACCAATTCTTATCTCCTTGAAGTTCCAATGGAGTAGATCGAAGCTACAAATCTCTTCTCCCTGAAATTGCATTGAAGCAAATCGAAGCTACAAGTCTTATCTCCCTGAAGTCGCAGTGGAATGGATCAAGGCAACAAGATACGGTGGACTGGAATGAGGCTACCTAAAGAAGAGGAGCACCAAAGAAGTCGAGACTCGGCGAGACCGGGCAAAATTGGTCTTTCTTGAAAGTCTTTGCTTTGTTCTCATTATGCTACAACGAGCAAAAAGGGCTAGCTGTACAAGCCCAATTTAGCCCGAGCCCAGTCTCTAAATTAAACCTAAGCCACTAGCCCATTACATCAGCCAAACCCACTAAACCAATTAAGCCCAATATCCCAAAAGCCTAGCCTAGCAGCCCAAACTAAAAAAATAAAAAAAAACCCTAGTTTTTCCCCTAATCCAAGTGGCGCCGCCCTAGTTGCTGTCATTTCTGACCCACTGCCACTACCATGCCTGCAGCACCGCCCTTGTCTCATCCATTGCCCGTTCACCTGCAAAAAGAACAAATCAATCAATTAAAGAACAAGTTCTAAAGAAAAAATGGCTATAAAAGCCGCTCAAAATGAATGTATTTTGGAGATTTTTGATGGAATAGAAAACGAGATTCAAACACCCAAAGCAGCATATATTAAATATAAAAAAGAGAAGAGAACCAAAACACAAAAATCAGATCAATAACATAGGAGGTGAGTTTATTTTTTCTTTTTTAATTTGTTTTATTTCGAATCCTTTTTCTCTTATTCACATATATACATATATATAAGAATAAAAAAGAGAAAAGAAGTTTATCCTTTAAAATCACTAAAAAAAAGGTGACTTTTGGAGTTCGGCCGCCGTGTATGATGATCAACGGCGGCGGCCCACGTCAGCTATCAGCTGAAATTTGACCGGACTTGGAGAAGGGGGAGAGGATTTTTGAGAGAAAATTTCTTTGTTTGGTTTTTAGAAAGGGGGAGAAGAATGAATTTTTTTTAAAAAATCTAACTTAAATAAACCTCCAAAACGACATTATTTTGGGTTTGGCTTTTGATTGCCAAAAAGACTTCGTTTTGCCCTAGTCCGACCCGCTCCGGCCTAGGATCCGTATGTTTTTTAACGGAAGGGCTAATTGCACTTTTAGCCCTTCTGCTTTTTATTACTTTGCAATTAAGCTTCTTTTGTTTTTAATTTTGCCCCGAGTTTTTGTTTGGATTTCAATTTAGTCCCCCCAAGCTGCATGTTTTGGATTTCATTATTTTTTCTATTTTATTTTCAAATTGATTAGTTTAATGTTACTATTGTTACTATTATATTGTTATCACTACAGCAAAATTGACTTTTAGCGACTTTTTTTTGCCTTTAGCAGCACTTATAAGCGCCACTAAAACTATAAAAGCGCCGCAAAAAACGCAACTATAGACGAAGCTGCAATTTTTAGTGGCGTTTATTGCAAAAAAACGCCGCTAAAAATCAGGACTTTTAGCGGCGCTTTTCTCACAAACGCTGCTAAAGATCAAGACTTTTAGTAGCGCGTTTGTCTGATCTTTAGCGGCACTTTCCCACAAACGCCGCTAAATATCAAGACTTTAGGCAGCGTTTTTATCACAAACGCCACTAAAAGTCTTGATTTTCAGCGGCGTTTTTAAAAGTCCTGATCTTTAACGGCGCTTTTTTCAAAACGCCGCTAAAGGTCATAAAAAATAAAAGAATAAATTATATAAAAATGCCAAATAATAAACAGAGCGATTCAGAATAAAATTGTAGAGGTTAAAAGTCTAATGAATTTGGCCAAATATTAAATTTAGATACAAAAATAATATTAATTTTAGTTACAAATATTATATAAAATTAATATTTGCTTTTTCACTACAGATGAAAACACGTCAGTTTCCCAGCATCAAACATGCCAAATAATGAACAGAGCGATTCAGAATCCATAAGCTAAACTAAAGAGACTTAATACTATAACCTGCAATTCTGGGTGGTCCAAAACGTTCACTTGTTGAAGTTGAATCTGCATTTATAAATTTAAAACAGCTAAAACCACTGTATGGTGGGTAGATAAAGTTCAAAATAGAAAATATGTCAAGAGATGCAAGGATATCTTGTAGCTAGAGAAACCCAAGATCAGGTTGTTGTAGGCATTAGAGTAAATGGATTACTTAAGCGGTTAGGATAATAAGAGCACCTTGTGAACTACACAAGCACGATAAAGCTCATCTTTTCTACTGCTTCCCATGCCATCTGCGTTACCTGCACAAAGAAAATGAAGTAACAATAATAGCAAATTTATTCACATAATTACATGGGAGGGGAAAGGAGGACACTATTTTTAGAACACATGACAAGGTTTTGTTTTTGACCCATACCATATGCCTTTGCCTTTTAAGAGACATGGATGGTAGCTAGACAGATTATTGGTAATACACAAAATTAACCACTTGACATAGGAAAATGGATTCAAACCAAAGAAAGGAGATGAAAATACAATCTCCCCCCGAAGTAGATTACGTTATTGTTGATACATATCCTAAGATAATGAGCTATCTACATTACATTATTATTGTCTAATTAACACTCCGAAGCCATAATGAACAAAGCATTTGGTAAAAGAAATTGATTACAACTTAACCCTACTTTAGTTAGCTTGTGGTTTTAGAGCAGCCATTATAAAATAAAAGACATTTTTATTGTCAATAAACTCCATAATTCTTTTGCAGTTAAGTGCCAAGGATCCTATAGTTTCCCCCTTCATGTAAGATCTTCAACCAAAAAGGAGAATCTTAATGCAGATACATACTAAGGAAAACTCAAAAACCTCAATTCTTGATTACATCAAACATTTGCTAACATAGAAAGAAAAAAATCAAAATCTCAGTTCTTGACTACATTATACATTTACTTACACTGAGATGAAGGCTCATATCATTTGAAGTGAAAAAGATTCAGAAGAAAAGTAAAATAATCAGAACACTTAAGGATGAAAATGCAATACCAATAGACAAGCATAATAGGTAAAGATTGTGCCCTTTTGAAGTCAAGTAGTTTATTATAGGTGAAAAGAACCTGCAACAGAACACAAAAATACCATACTACTATATTAAATTGATTCAAATAACATTCACAAATGAAACCTTAGAACCAAAGGCAGAACTGCAGGAGCAAAGCTGTCACTTGAAGCACAAAAAGGTCAAGGGGAAGTAAATTAAACCAAATCAATCATTTACAAAAGATATTGTACTAACTACTGATTTTATCAATAAATTCACTCAAAAATCCATTCTTATCCATAGAATAAAGAATTTATAATTGAAAAAACATAAAGTGTACTTGGAGACAAATGCAACTACTGATATTTATGGAAAATTGAAAACGTCAAATAAATAAATCAAATGAGTTCATTCATATATACTAATTTATATAGTACATTTATGTCATGAAGTCAATTGGTAGAAAGGAAACAAAGCATTTTGTTACAAATATTATATAAATAGAATTTTGTAAGGTAAAATCAGCATTTTGCATGCAAGTTGACTAAGAAATTAGTAGCAAATAGCAAAATAAAACCCTAAAAAGATTTAACTCCAAACAATAAAAATATATATAAATCATAATTAAGTTGGAGGAAAAGGGGTTTGTAAAACCATTCTCCATGCCAAAGGGACAGTATAAAAGCTCCAAATGCACCTAAAACCCAACATAACAATAACAAGCAAAACATAAGTATCACCATTTCATACAAATACGATACGGAAATACTTCAGAGTGAATAAATGAATGAATAAACTTGGGTCTTTCCCTTCTTTTAAAAAACAAAAAACACCTCAAACCTTACAAAAATTCTGCAAACAATCAACAATTGAACATCCAAAGCAACATTACCTCCAAATATCATTTAGCTCCCTTAGCTTATACCAACGCCCGAATAACATGGAAATCCATGGTAACAACAAAGAATTACCAAACTTGAACAAAAAAATTTAACCACAAAAACCAGTTAGAAGAGATCATCCCACCCATGAGACAACTCTGTAAGAACCCCTTGAACAATGCATGAAACTAAAGCTTTCATCAAAGTGACTTCAAAAGGCATAATAAAATCAAGAAGAATGACACCAAAGCTAAATACAAAAGCCTTTTCAGGCATTGTTGGAAGATAAGACAGAAATCCTCACAAACAAGCGTAAAACAATTGAGATCAATAAAATAAAGTCAAATAACAGAACATATTAGTTTTAATTCGAAGTAACCAGCCTATCCAAAACCACGACAAAAGAGTACTGCTATACCACATAAAACCAGACACTGATTCTTCTACAAAGAAAACGGTCATTTGACAAAAAAGCAAACCATTGGTGTGCTTTACGTAATGCAGTGACCTGGATATGGCTTCTGCAGCTATAAATACAACCTTGATACCTTTCTGCTTTCTCCATCAAGCACACATAAGAAAATAAAACAAAGTAATCACATTGACAAAAGACTTCATTTCTGTTAACAGCCATTATGAGTACTGCTGGACAGGTCATCTATTGCAAAGGTGATCAATCGACTCTCTCTCTCTCTTTCTTATATGCAACTGTTTCTGGTTATATGATCACTGTTCTTTGTTGGGTTTTTTTTTCCTGAAATCTCTGGTTTTGCATGTTTTCTGCTGGACAGCTCATTTTAGAACCCTCAACAGTAATCAATAAAACAGAGCTCACTATAAACCATTTCAATTTTTCTAACTTCTAATCACTTTATTTAAAGACCTACATTTAATTTGCCCAACCCCCAAATATTCCAACGCAAAAATTTCATTCTCAATCACAACAGCAATGCCCAAAAGATGGAAGAAAACAAAATCAAGTCGGTAAGACCACATATTTCACTTATGAAACTTTAAAGGGACGCGCATACCATCAGGATGATAGAATTTGGCCAAACGTCTATATGAAGTCTTTATCTACTCTTCATCAGCATCCCTTTCTAATTATGTTGTTTAGAAATGAAAGTTCCGAAATAATTACAATTAGCAGACCCAGAAAAAGAAATTGTTAGAAGTATTTTGTTTTCTGGAATAAAACCAAACGATAAAAAGAACGACGCTTTTCTCATCGAGCTAATAGCGGATAAGGGCTAAAACAATTACCAAGAGTTTCATAGGGAGACTTTTGATCGGACCAATTCAATGCCCTAACGATAGTTCTTCTTTGATTGACCCGGAACCAAGGCTCCTTCCTCCTCAAATCTCTGGACAAATGGAGCCACGGAGAGAAGGAAGATGACCTAAAATTAGGAGAATTTTGGGGACTTAGGAAATTTAGGCTATTTGGGGATATGAGGAGTGAAAGTAGTTTTTTACCAGACTAAAAAACGGTGCCGTTGTCTTTATAAAATTTTACGGTGTTTTTTAATAAAAACGCCACTATAGCCCCTTTTTTGCGGCGTTTTTATTATAAACGTCACTATAGATTTTTTTTGTGGCGTTTTTGTAAAAAACGCCACTATTGCACAGTTTTAATTTTTTTGGCATTTTTAACCTATTTTTTTCTTTCAAAATTTTTGTGCTGAGATTTTTTTTTTTGAATTTCTATTTTTATTATATTTTGAATATTGAACTTTTTAATGAAAATATTAAATATTAATTTTTTAAGTTTTTAATTTTTTAATTTTTTATTATTAAATTTTAAAAATTTAATTACCGTTAACAACTCTTTTTGGAAATTTTTTTCTTTCTTTTTCACATCAACATTATTCTTTTATGTATGGTCCGCATTAGTTGTTTAGATTTTTATATAATATTGCATTTAATTATATGTATACACCTAAATTTTGATATAGATACATCTAAGAATTATATATGAATTTCGTTTTAATGTGATATTCTAATTGTGGTTTAAATGTATAGTCGAAACTTTAATTTTGATTTAATCATACACATTATTTTAAAATATAAATACATCAATATATTTTTTATTGAATAAATATAAATATTTATGTATGCAATATATGAATAAAAAAATGATGTTAATTATATCAATGTCTAGATCAAATTACAATTCATTTACACACTTGCACACTACTAACCCACTCTTCATGTATGTTTTTGGGATAAAACCCATTTTGATATATATTCTTTTAAAATAATAATTTATATTTATCTTATTTATATTTTTATTCTAAATTAAAATCCAAAATAATACCCTAAACTCGATACCCAAAACCTCAAAACCTCAAACCGTCCGAATCTTAAACCCTAAAAATCATAAACCTAGCTTAGACAGCTTAAACCTTAAACCCTTGTCATAACTACCGAAGTTAAAATCGAAACCTAATTATATAGTTAAACTTACATCGCATTTTAACCTTAAAGTTAAAATTATTTAAAATAATAGTATTTTAACCTTAAGGTACAAAAGTAATTAAAAATAATATTATTAATGATTGCTTAAATCCTAAAACCCTAAACCCTAAACCCTAAACCTTAATCTATAACCATAAACCCAAAACCTTAAACCTTAAACCCTAAAAATAGTAAACCCTAAATAACAAATTAACTTTAAAGTAGTAATATTTATAACTAACCCTAAATTAACCCTAACTATAAAATAAAAAAACCCTAAACCACAAACTATAAATCACAAACAGTACTAAACCCCTAACCCTCAACCCTTGTCCCATAAACCACAAAACATAAACTATAAACCCTTACCCCTAAACCCCTAACCCCTAACCTTTAAACCATAATATCACTAAACATTAGATCATAAACACTAAACTCCAATTAAACTTAAAATAACAAACCCTAAACCATAAAATTAACATGCTAAATATTAAATCGTAAATCATAAAACCTTAAACCATAGACATTAAACCTTAAATATTATTAAATCTTAAACCCCCAAAAAAAGAACTATGAACATATAATTCAAAACAAGAATAAAAAAATATGAAAATTAAATCAGAAAAAATCGAAATGAGCTCCTAAACAAAAATGCCTACTCAACTTTTAGCGGCGTTTTTCCAAAAACGCCGTTAATGCCCTATTCTTTAGCGGCGTTTGTAATAAAACACAGCTAATGCCCCGTTCTTCAGTGGCGTTTTTAATGCCCTATTTTTTAGCGGCATTTTTCTAAAAACGCTGCTATTGCCCCGTTTTTTAGCGGCGTTTTCCAAAAAAAACCGCTATTGCCCTATTTTTTAGCGGTGTTTTTGGAAAAACGCCGCTATTGCCTTACTTTTTAGCGGCGTTTTTCCAAAAACGCCACGATTGCTCTTTTTAACGGCGTTTTTTCCAAAAACGCTGCTAATGCCCTATTTTTAGCGGCGTTTTATTACAAACGCCGCTAATGTATAATTTTTGCGGCGTTTTTTATCCAAACGCCACTAAAAACGCCGCTAAAAGTCTATTTTGGTGTAGTGTATTCTTATTAATATTATTGTTGTTATTATTATTATTACCCTTTTTTTACTATTATTAACATATTAGTATTTTTATTATTATTCTTTATATTATTATTATTATTCTTGTATTATTATTATCATATTATTAAACTAATTAACTTTATATTATTATTACATTATTTTTTTCTTTTTGTATATACTTATATTATTATTACTATTATTATTACTACTACTATTACTATTATTATTGCTATTATTATTATTATTATTATTATTATTATTATTATTATTATTAACTATTTTATATATTATTTATTTATCGGTTTACTATTAAGTTCCTTTTTTATTATTTTATTTATTTATTTTTATTTATCTTTTTATTATTTTTACCTATTATTTTTAAGTTATATAGCTTGTTTGTTTTATTTTTTTATTTTATTTATGACTTTATTATTGTCATTCACATTACGCATTTATTATTATTCCGTTATGTTTGTTAATACCATGATTTATTTTTTTCGATTTTACAAATTAGTGCTATATTAACCTTTACCCAACACAAAAATAAGTTCCTTCATAAAAGCAATATTCTGTATTTGGAAATTCGAAAAAATCGTTCCCTAACTTACTGGGTTCGATTTTTCTCATTTACCCTAAATGACGGAATATCCTTTTAAAACCACAATACGAGTTTTGAATAAAATGCTTATTCTCAGAGATTCGAGGTGTTGTGTCCTAACTTACCGGATATGACATTTTGTTACCCCGAGATAAGAAATTCTTTCATAAAGGCAATATTCTGTATTGGGAAATTCGAAAAGTCGTGCCCTAACTTACTGGGTTTCGTTTTTTCTCGTTTATCCTAAATAACCGAATATCCTTTTAAAAAGAAAAGTTAAAATACATGAGTTTTAAATAAAAGGCAAGCTCATTCTCAAAGGCTCAAGATGTCATGTCTTAACCTACAGGATGTGACATTTTATTACTTCGAGATGAGAAGGTCTTTAACATCTGTTTCAATTTATTCAATCATTTTTAAATTAACATTAATAGAAAGAGGGATCATATTTTAAATACTTTCTAGTTTTCATATCTTTGACACTAAGACACTGACTAATCAATAGGTACCAATTTTAGGCGTATCGAGGGTGCTAATCCTTCCTCGTGCGTAACCACCTCCCGAACCGGTCTTTCTGATTTTTGTAAACCAAAATTATTGTTTTGATAATCAAACTATTTATTAAAAACAACCACTTTTCGAGGTGACCCGATCACACCTCAGCAAAAAGGATTGGTGGCGACTCCTATTTTTCGTTTTCATTTTTCAAAATCAAAGTCGACCCCAATTTTAAAAAAAAATGGTTTCATCATATAGAACTTTCTATTTTTTAAATATTTTTTTATAATTTTAAAATAGAATCAAAATTAAATTGATAAAAAAATGTCCCTATGACCACTGTTTGGTTGCGGGGATAAAGAAGCATCCCAACAAGGTTATCCGCAAGGATTCCGCCAAGAAATACTTATAGGATCTTATGTATATTTTTATTATTATATAAATTATAATTCCTTATTTGATGATGATTCTACATTTGAAATACTTATAGGTAAGTTATTGTCAATTCTATTATCGTCATCATCTTCTGTTCAAAATTTTACGCTGCAGTTCCTGTGGCTATGGTTGCTTTTACTAGCTTACAGCCAAACTCAAGTCTCGTCCAACAAATTAATGTCTCAAGTAATTGTCTATATACAATCTCCAATTGCGATGTGTTTCAATGAAATATCTCCAATTTCTATTATAGATATTTATCTCCAATCACTTTATAAATTTGATTTCAATGGTGTCATTTGTTAAAGTAGTTTTAAAGTTACGATAATGATGCCTTACAAAGACACACGGTTGATTATTTCTCTAGTTTATATACAGTAGATGATTATTTGGTGGGTAATTTCCCTCTGCGAGGGCATTTTCCAAAGCTAGAGGCCCATGTGTTTAGTGAATTGTTAGTCAAAGTCAGTATGGAAGAGGTTCGCAGCTCTAATTATGGAAGAGGTTTGCGGCTCTATTTTCAATATGAGCCCCCTTAAGGCACCTATGATGGATGGTTTCCATGCCAAATTCTACCAAGCTAATTGGGAGGTAGTAGGGGACTGTTTTTTAACTGGTCAAGCACGTATTCTCGGGAGGGAGCTTGGATTGTTCTCATCTCCAAGATTACTAGTGCAGAGACTATCAGTTAATTTAGGCCTATTAGTCTATCCAATGTTTTGTACAAAATTATTAATAAAACTATTATTTTTCAACTTCGGCAATTTATGCAAACATTGGTTAAACAAAATCAATCAAGTTTCATCGATTCGTGGAATATTTCAGATAACATAATCATTTCCTAGGAAACAATTCACATCATGAAGAACACAAAAGGTAGAAAAGGGTGGATGGTTGTCAAGGTGGGCCTTGTAAATACATATGACCAGATTCGTTGGGATTTCCTCAATCATACTTCGAAAGATGTTGGTTTTCTTAAAACACTTATGAGTACTATCATGCAGTGTGTCTCCTCATCTTCGATGCAACTATTTTGGAACGACTCTCTCTCAGAAGGTTTCATCCCATCAAGAGGAGTGAGGCAAGGAAATCCTCTATCTCCCTATCTATTCATTCTTGTTATGGAAAGATTGGGACACCTAATTGAGGCAGCAATTGAATAAGGGTCTTAAGAACCAATTATGCTCTCACGTCGAGGTTTGAGTATTTCCCACCTTTTTTTTTTGCGGATGATCTTTTATTATTTGGCAGAGTGGCTGAGCAAGGTGCGGAATGCCTTGAGCAGATTTTGGATAGATTTTGTTTTTTCTCTAGCCACAACATTAATAAACAAAGGACCCATATGTTTTTTCTCTAACAATGTGATAGAAGAGGTAGCTACAAACCTTTGTGCCAATTTGGGTTTCTCTAGAGTCAATGACTTAGGGAAATATCTTGGCATCCCTTTCTTTCATCGTAAGGTTGGGAGTAAGATCTTCTAATTTATTTTGGATTAGGTGCGAAACCATTTAAATAGATGGGAAGCTCGTAAGTTGTCATTTTCTGGAAGGCTCACCTTAGTGAAGTCTGTTTTACTTTCAATTCCCAATTACTTCATGCTATAGCCGAATTCCAATTACAATATGTAAGGATATCGAGAAGATAGCTTGGGGTTTTCTATGGGGTTCCTTTAATGAAGGTAAAAAAGTGTCTCTAGTAAGTTGAGAAAACTACTGTAAACCAGTTTTCAAGAGAGGTTTAGGAATTTGATGGTTACAAGACCAAAATAAGTTATTTCTTTTAAAACTGGGCTTCAATCTGGTGACTACTACAAATGTGTTGTGGGTAAGGGTAATCAAGAATAAATACAATGTCCATGGGATTATTCCAGAGAATTTACACCATAGCAATTGTTCTTATGTATGGCAATCAATTGCAAATGTTTGGAGTGAGGTGAAGCAAGATCTTATCTAGATCATTCAGGATGAAATGATGGTTAATTTCTGGAACAATGTCTGGTTGCATGATTCGAGTCCATTAAAACTCCATTACATTGGAACTGGTCCTCTCAATGACACCATTCGTGTTTCTGACCTAGTGGACATGAAAGGAGAACGGAATTCCAATTGGCTTCTAACAGTTCTCCCGAGTAATGTGGTAAATTGAATAAAAGCTTACAATCCTCCATTAAGGGGTTCAGAGATAGATCCTAGTTCTTGGAAATGGATGGTTACTGGAAAATTCTCCCTCAAAGAGACTTACAAGCATCTTTGTTGTACCACAAGTCCGAATCAATTCTGAAACGATGAAGTTATTTGGAAGACAAAGACACCCCAAAGAGTACGAACCTTTTTGTGGTGCTTGTTCGGAATAAACTAGTGACAAGTGAGGGGCGCACATTGAGAGGTATGACTTTTTTCCCTTTTTGAGAACAATGTGGAAAGGCAATGGAATCAGCAATTCATGCTGTGAAAGATTGTGGTTTTGCTTAGTATATGTGGAAGTCTTTAGTACCTATGACCAGTTGGAATATTTTCTTTAACTTACATGTTGGTCAGTTGGGCACACCAGAATATCATGAATGAAGGGAATCTAACTATTGATGGGAGTGAATGGCCAACTTTTTCTCAATTGTGGCATGGTTTTTTTGGAAAATTTGTAATGGATTCATTTTCAATAATGCTAGTAGAAGTAGCCATGAACTCATTGCCTCGGCTCTTGCTTGGTAATATGGAATAGTTGACCTATTTTTCTAAAATGGAACAAGGGTGGCAGCGTCCAAATTCAGGCTGGATCAAGATTAGCATTGATGGATCAGTATCAATGAGCAATACCAAAGCAGTAATAGGAGGAGTCATGGGAGATTCAAATCGAAATTGGTTAACGAGTTTTGATATGGTAATAGGAGTGTCCGATGTTTTACAAATTAAGGCACGTGTGGTTGTTGAAGGCTTGAAGTTGGCTTGGTCAAAAGGTTTCACTCAGGTAGAGGTTAATTGTGATAATGCAATATTAATAGATACTATTCGAAATGGATTCACATCAATTAGTAACATTGTAGAAGTTCGATTAATACATTAATGGTGCACTAAGGACTGGAAAGTAAAGTTTAAACATGTTTTGAGAGAAAGTAACAAGGTAGCTGATTGTTTGGCCAATGCAGCAGTGGGGAAGTTAAATCAATTAGTTTTTCTCACAGATCCACCACAGTATGTTACGAGACTACTAGAGAAAGATGTAATCATTCTCTATTTTAATTTTTCTAAATGAATTTACACACAAATTATTTTAAAATATAAAAATATTATAATATTTTGCAATAAATTATTATTAATTAATTTGGTGCAATAACTTTAAAATATATAATTGTTAATTTAATTGTAAGTTGATTTTTATATAAATATATATTTTACTTTGTTATAAGTTATAAAAAATTGAAAATTGTAATTATAAAATTTACACTTATATTTTGTTACCAATTTTTATTTTTATGTTATATATCATTTATTATTTTATGCATAATATTTTGTATCTTGTATAATTCAACTTAGCTATTATAAAAATTCTGGTAAATAATTGATGACTTATTACTACGTTATAAATCATGTATTATTATTGCATATTATATTAGAAAGATTAAAGTATAATTCAACTTAGCTATTATAATTCAATAAAAAAATTATTTAATTTCGATTCTTTTTAGGTTTTGATTTTATTGAATATGGTTTAAATGACTTATGTAAACAGAATCGACATTTTAGTATGATTTTAGAAATAAGTTAAATTTTAAATTAATTTTAGAATTAAAATTAAAAGTTTGGTTCTAAATCATAGTTTAAATTAAATCACGTTTAGATTTTTTGGGTTGGGACAGAATTTTAAACTTTGAGTGGCGAAATTGATTTTTTTTTTAATTTCAAATTTTGGGTTATTTTTTAATTTGCAAATTTGAACACCAAATTAAGGTGGGATTAAATAAATTTATTTTATTTTGATTGAATTCACATTTGTAAGTACATTGGTGAGTGAATGAGTATGGTATATGATTAGAAATTTTATCAAACATTTTTAAAGCATTCAAAGACTTGTAAAAGTGTCTAAAAATATGTTTTAAATGTGTTTTAGCTTATCTAAATATTTTGATTCAATACCAAAATATTTTAAATATTTTAAACTCATTTTATACAAACTTGAAAAGAAATATTGATACCCTAACCTAATTGTATCGATACAGCTAAGACAGTAAGCAAAATTGTGAAACCCTAAGAGGAAGTATTGATACTTCTACACTGTATTGGTACTAATTGACTTGTACCTATACTGTAAGCTCCAACAACTTACCATTTTCAAACACTAAAACATTAGAAATAATGTTATAAAACAGTCGACAACATTACAACATTAAACTCGGTCATTCAATAATTTACTAAAACGGTTGACCGGTTCTAAAAAATTTAATAATTTAAAAAGAAAAACCACAGTTATATTCGTTAATTAAAAATAACTTTACAATTATTATCAAGTGTTAAGTGCAATTATAAAACACTACGTCACACTCCCAAAAAAAAAAAATACAAGTTTAAACTTTGAAAAGATATTATTAATAAAAATAACTACAAACCTCGAATTTAAATCATAAAACTAAAATAAATAACACTAAAAATTACAATTTTACTTCAAAAATATCAATCAATAATTAGAAAAATAATATTACAGATTCACTAAAAGCAGTACTGAGTTGTAATAATTAAATCCTAAAACCTTACCAAAATTTTCAGAAGAATACCAAATTACTGAATACGTAGGAAATTAAATTAAGCAAATTATAAAAATTCAATAAATAAAAATATCAGTAAATTAGTGGTAATTTCAAAAGTTACTTTCTGCATAAGCACTTGAGCTTGGCACCAAGCAAGGTTCACTGGCCCAATGCTCCAAAACAAAAATACTTAACGATAACACATCATTAAGTGCTCACTATTTGTAAGTGACACATCAACCCTACAGATTGCCAATTCATCAGCATCTTAGCCATAAAATGCATGACATTGCTCAAAATGGTGAACCATAATTTAAACATTTTAATCTCAAAATAACAAAATTGCTCAATTTAACATAAAATCCGAGGCAAATACAAATCTGAACATCCACTACATTAAAGGTCTTGAAACAAAACTCAAACCATGTCTAATAATATAGGAAATGGCAAGTTCCCATCAGAGGCTCTTTTAGGAGTGCCCTATTGCCAATACTAGCTTAAGGTTTACTCGTCTTCCTCTTCATCACCATCTCCACCAGCAGCCTTCTTGGCAGCTGCTCTTTGATTCTTTCTCTTCACTCTTCCAGGACGGCCACCTCCGAATGGACTTGTCAGAGAGAAGTCAATATGTTTCTGGGAGTCAACCCTCACCATGAAGGATGGGATGTTAACCACCTGCCTTCCGACTCTATTAAGATGAGAGCAAACATCATGTTACATTTCGGGGCATTGATAATATCTTTTGGACAACAAAAGCATGCATCGAGCAACAAACATATTCAAGTAATAAATTGAGTAACCATGCATCGCATAAAATAAAAAATCACACAACTCGCAAACCAAAAGCCACATTGGCACACCAACAATCAACCAAGGGATTTTTCAGAAAACTAGAGGCAGTCAATAATGTAAATTCTAAGAAAAGAATGAATGTTCTTTAAGTTTTATATCATGAAAATTGAAAACATACTTCTACTCTAAGCCGAAGTGGTGTTTTAGCTGATGAAGCAAATTCATCATATGTGAATACTTCCAAACTAACAGTCATCATTCAAAAACACGTAACAGAAGACGTCCGGTACACATGGAAAACAAACATGATGCACCCGAACACCAACTATACAGAGTTAAAAGATACACCATGTGGTATGTGCAATAAAAGACAATAACTGAACATTCTGTGGTATGTGCAATAAAAGACAATAACTGAACATTCTGTGGACACGCTAAATGTCATGACATAATCCTGGTAGTAAAACAAGCTCGACTTACAACTTCAACAAGTGCATCTACAACCAACATGGCATGAAAGTAAGCAGCCAGCCAAAAAAACAAAAATAAAAATGTAAAACTTTACCTGATGTGACGTTGCCTAATCAACACACGAGCATGGTGAATTGACTTGGCCATACCAGTCTTGAACACAAGTGTTTGCAAGCGGCGTTCAAGGAAGTTCTCAACAGTCAAAGCCAAGACATAATCAAGCTTGTTCTGACTCTCATCCAAAAGTCCATACCTGTTCATCCTACGAAGAAGAGCTTCACCTTCGAAAATACGACGAGGGTTCTTCTCATCAAGAGTGAGAAGATCCCTAGCAGCATTTCTGATTCGGCTCAAAGCATACTGAACCCTCCACAACTCCCTCTTACATCGGAGCCCATATTCTCCTACAAGCCTCAACTCAGCATCCAAACGTTCTTTCTCGTATGGACGCCTTGGCTTCTTAAATGTCTTCCCGTCTACAACACCATATCAATTTCACCAATATATAAATAAAGATAATGAAATAATACAATAATTCCACTACTTAGCAACCCAGAGATCAATAACCTAACCCCAAATGGAGCTAAAACATTATACAGCTTATGGGTATTTGATTCTTTTCAAAGACTACTAAAAAAAAAGCAGCAAAACCCATAAATAAACATGAATTTTTCACATTTATGACTATAGAAATTACACCATATAACTTTTCATGGTAAAGATACGAAATCAAATTAAACAACAGATATAATTTAAAAAAACAAACAAGCAAAAGGAAAAAGAGAAGCAAATTAGAGAATGGATTTAGCTTACAATTGCGGTAGAAACTGACGTGAACCATCGCGGCGTCGGCTTCTTCTCGGTGGCGAGAAAGCGAAAGAGACAAACTGGGAAAAATGGTGGAGACTGCAGGAGTGATCTTTATATACAAAGAAATCATTAACCCTAATGTCCTCTTTTAGGGCTTTAAATGGGCTCAATTTGTTTGGGCCTATTAAATCTAAACTCAAAACAAATTTATTTTATTTATTTATATGAAATTTTTCGATTCCACAAATACGATTAAAAGTTTATATTGTAAAATATTAAAAAATGTCACATAGTAATTTTTTAAAATTACTTTAGAATAGAAAAATACTTTGCCAAAGGTAGGTTTATTGTGCATTATTATTATTAAAAAAGAAAATTAAAAGAAAGTATTTGAGTGTGTAGTAGACTTGTTCAAGAGTTAGGTAGTTTATCTGACTCGGTTTGACTTGAATCGGACTTAGATAAAGATTTTTATATTTCGATTAGATTCAGTCTAAATTTAATTTAAATAATAAAAAATATTTTAAAATTAAAATTTAGTTATAAATATGTATAAAATAGTAACTAAAAAATATAATTTTAATATTTTATCAATTATTAAATAATAAAACAGGTTCTTTGGGTGGCCTAACTCAACTCAACAATGGGCTTAGGCTTGAAAAATATTTTAGAATCGAGCTTTAGCCTGAACCATGAACACTTAAATGAATGGTTTATAGTGATATACCATATTAGCGTTTTTAGGGTCTCTAAGTTATTTTCATATATTTTGGCTCAATTAATGACGAAGCCAGAGTCCATTTAAGCCTCTTTATAATATATGTAAAATTTTAAATTAATAATGGTAAATTTATATTTTTAATATCTGAAAATGATGAAAATTTAATTTATTTCTTTAAAATTATAGATATGTAAACTATTAAAATAATAAAATTATATTTTTACTATTATCAAAATATATAATTTAATTCTCACCTTCAAAAAATTTGTCAATGGTGAAATTAATAATATAGCAATAGGTACATAAATAGTGTGCGAATAAATTTGGTTTTGTTTGTTTTCTTCCTAATGATAAATATATACATTTCAAGTAAGTTGTTGGCTTTAGGATGTTCAATCGATTAATCGATCGGTTAACCAACCTAAACTACTATTAGTCGAATTAACCGATCCTTTTAAATTTTTAATTGTTAACCGAACCAAAATTTTTTCAAAAAAATTTAACCAAACTGAACTTTTTCAGTTAATTCGTTTAGTTAACCGAATTAACCAAAATTTATATATATATATATATATATTGGTTAAAACAAGTATAAAACATATCAAAATTAACCAACTTAACCGACCGATTAATTTATATTTCTAAAAAATTAACAGAACCGATCGAATACTTATATATTATAATATTATTTATTAAATTCAGTTAATTCGGTTAATCGATCGATTTCAAACCGAATTAACCGTTAACTGAACTTTTAAAAAAATTATTAACCAACCCCAACCAAATTAATTTGGTTAACGGTTTGATTAACCATTAACCAAATTAATTCAATTTTACTTTGAAATTTGCACAACCTAGTTGGTTTTTCTTTTTGTTTGTGGGCATAGAAAATCTCACACTCAGAGAAGCTTCTCACCGTTGAATGTTACATTTAATAATTTAAATTGTGTTTATGTTTTTCCTATTAATGAAAACCATATCAATATTTTTCAAAGTTGTTCAACTGTACGTGTTTTATTTGCTCAGCTCCAACTAAATTTACTAATTTTGGGGTCCTTTCAAGTGCACATTTTTCCAGAAACAACCAAGTTGAACTCAATATGTTTAGCTCAAATACATCTGATATTATGATCATTTTTCCAGGATTAGTGATCCCTCAACTGACCAGAACAAGACCTTTCAGCTTTTTCCAACACTGGTGTTGCAGCTATCTCCAAGAAATCACAATCAATGGTATCTAAACCAACATTGCTAAATTCCATCTCAGGACTCTTTTCAATACCTATAAAAGGCTTGGCTTCTGCTACTGACAATGGACTCTGGAATGGCTTGTTATGCATGATTTCATTTGAGTTTCTTTCGATCTCGACGAGGAATGGTTCTTGTTGCTGATCTTCTTTTCCAGGGAATTTAAGCATATGATCAACCTGATAATCACCAACAGCTTTGAGGCTATCTATCTTGGAATGTTGTTCTTCAGTAGTTTCACTTTCATTGTAACTATCAAGCAGATAATTAAATAGAGTATCATCTTGATTTTGGTTGGTCATCCCCGATGAAAATGACTTGGGAGTCATCTGGTTTTCATTGGGAACCAAGTATACATCCTGTAACATTTCATGCTGAGCTTCTTCGTTGACACTGCCGTGGCTAGTGGATGGAATGTCACAAATTGAAACTTTAATGGGATTCATGAGTATTCCTGTGGCTAAAAGTGCAATACCACAAAAATCAGCAATCTTGGTTCCTGCTTCTTGTTTACCTGCACAATCCAATTCATAAAGATCTTACACTAAGCTATTGCACAATCCAATAACACAAAAAAGCTTATCTAAATCTGTTAATTATCCGAACCTTTACGGAAAAGTTCAAGCCCCTTAACCAGATGATGTTGATTAACAGAAGGTTGGGAAAGTAGAGATGCCAAAACAGCATGCAATGCGGCAAGCAAGAAATCCGTATAGGTTGACATTACTTCATTCTCCTCATCATTTCTCCATTTCCCATCATAAGCATTGACTGCAACATTCATCAGCAGGTCATTGATACTCGATCGTAAATCCGGTCTTAAAACACTACCCTGCAGCACAGTTACTCCTTACCCCTTTATTTCATTCATTCAAAATATCAAATTTGAAAATTTATATATATTTGGATTCTCAACATACCATGGTGAGGAGAGTCTGTAATGCCTTTAATGCAGCAATCTTCAATGATAGAGGAGAAGTTAAGTGTTTTTTTGACAGTTGCAGTCCCAAATAGTCCATGTCTTCATTCTCCTGCAAGGAACCAGTTGCAGTATGTTTCCTTTTCTTGTCAGCAGGCTGCAATAATGGTGCTTCAACTATGGTAGATTTGAAGTCTTGATTGGATACCTGCTGCCTATTTAGGTACCAGTCGGCATCCAAATCAATAAATGCATAGCTGGTGAGTTCTTCTGCTATTTGTAAGGCTGCACCTGCATGGGGATTTTGATTTATGCATAACAGTATACTTGAATTCCAGAGTGTATATAAAAGTAGATATGATAGGATAAACATACCAACACCCATAGATATAAGCAAAGTCCGTATGATGAAGTAAAGTTTTGTTCTTATCATAGGCAATGCACATTTGTGAAAGCAATCTTTAAGGAGCCTGATGATATATCCAGCATGTGGCAATAGTTGGCTGCAACAGTATAGGATACGACCCCCAAAAGAACCTCCAAATTTGTGGAAAACTTAGAGAAATGAACATACCCGTATTGGACAAATACTTGTATCCGATAACGTACCTGGATGTTCCTTTTATGATTGCAGATAGGAGATCTAAAGCATATGACTGCAAAACAGGAAGCTCAGTGCAAACAAATCCTTCTTGCATGATTGCCATGGACTTCAATGAAGCGTGAGAAAATGAGTCTTTCACCATTAGCACTCTTTTTACATTAGTTAATAATTGCTGAACTGGAACAGTCACCTGTTTAACAGCAAATATGATTTTTTTCTTTTTCTCTTCAAACATTCACCTATGGGTTTGGAAATGTGATAGAATGAGATCGAGAAATTGTTGTCGTGTTAGATTACCTGAACTGGATAAGAATTTGTCAGCATTGTGCTGCAGCAAAGCATTAGTGTTGGGATTATGCATGTCAACAATTGCTTGGACTTTCTTGCCTCTGGATTTGCTGCACTTTCTGGTGCTAAACAATAATGAATCAACTTAATTCATTAATGTTTATCGTTCGCAAAAGCGACGGATAGCCTTAAAAAACAGCAATAGCGACAAGAATCGCAAGACAGAGTTTGTTACTTACCTTGTTCAAGGCATTGAAAGACATCATTGAGGTGAATGTCAATTGATGTTAGTAAATCTTGCATCATAACAACCCAGCTATCCTTATCACCTCTCGATTTCGGAAGCGATGCCAAGAAATAAGCATAGCTCTGTACATCAAAAATCAACCAAATATAGAATTTTGATGCATATGAAATCATGCATGCAGATATGATATATACAAATAAAACTGCATTCACCTTCATCATGCTAGAACTGCATTGGCCTGCAATAATTTTCGAAACAATGATAGCTTCAGCCTGCAAGACATCTTTACTTACATTACAATCAAGCTTAAAGAAACCAACGGCGAAAAGCGATTCGGTAAAACCGAACTTACCTTTTCATAATGAGGAAGAAATGATGCTGGAAAGGAATCAACTATGGCGCATAGCACTGCAAGTGCTCCTTCCTAGTCACAAATAAGCAATCAATGTAGTTGAAACTAAAATGAAGCAGTAAAATAACATTGCCTAGAGCTTACCATTAGAACCTCTGAGAATTCACTATCTAATAGAAGGTCCAAAACTGGTTGAATGAGCTTCCCAGCTTGCACTGTTACATCTTTCTTGATTTCTGAATATTTACCCAATCTGTAGCAGGAAAGATTTGGAGAAAAAGAGCGACGAAATCTACTCAGACTCTGTTGTAAGTGTTGGACACAGATATTACAAGAAAAACAAAAATTCGGAGCGGAAAATGACCTCTTTAACAGATCCGATAACGAAGCGAAAGTGGCCACCTTCACCGAAATATAATCTGATGCTGGCTGCAAAATTAAAAAGAAACCACATGTGACATGCCATTCTAGAACATATCCATTTCAAGCACATGCATAGTCTCTAATGCAATGCTAATTAAAGAGGTACAGAAGAAAAAGAGCTCATGCCTGGATATTTGCTAGGAGCCTGTCGAACCAGACCGGATACCATGCTAGTAACCGATTGGAGCTGCATTCTCGACAGGTTACTCCTAGTAAACATATGCCGGTCCAACATTTTCGTGACTGTACAAGAATTTGAACAAAGATTCATAGAAGAAACCATATAAACATAATTGAGGATATACAGAATAATTAAACAACACTGACCCTGGGACTAGAGACAAGTGAAAGCACTCGATGAACCCAAGAATCGACAGCAATGGCCCAATCCTCAGCGATCTTAGAGTTTTTTTTTCCTTCAGGCAATGATTCAGACAGCAACCCAAGATTGTTGATGGCATTCACAACTCTTTGCAAATCACATTGTTGAGGTGAAGGGTCATTTTCATTAGGAATTTGGTCATTCATCAAGTACTCCAGTATTCTAGGCTTCAATTTCACATCATAAACATCCTGGTATTCCATTATTGAAAGAAAATGGAAACAAAACTCAAATTGTCTGATAAAATTGAGGCTGAAGTTGCTATGTTGTGTTGCTTTACGAAGTAAAAGAGTTGTAACTGTTGAAACAGGGTTTTCTATGTTTGGCTGCCTTATGTAACGCTTGTTTGAATTCAGACAAATGTTCTGGTGATTACGTAAAAGCAAAAGAGATGTGATAATTTTGCTCAATTATTTTAATATTTATCATGAACATATAATATATTAATTTATTATTTAGTAATTTTTTTAATAGTTCAATTAATTATAATATAGTAATATTCAAAATAAATTTAATCAAATTAAGCATGTAATAATAAATTTATAAAACATATAGTTACTTAACTTTTCTAAAATATTCAATTATCCCCTTTTTTTTTGAAAAATATCACACAAATATATTTAATAATTTTTATCCAAAAAAATATAATTTTTGAAAAAATTATAAAAAAATTAAAACAAAAAATGTCAATTAAACAATCATAGCAAAATATAATAAAATTTTAAGATATAATAAGTGATAATTAAATTAAAGTAAAATTGTAATTTAAATACCAATTATACCACAAACTAAGATTTTTTGAAAAAAAAATATTATAAGTTCTGATTATATCTACTATTTTTTACACGATATCTAGAAATACAAATAACCCCTCTCAACAACCAATAAATAGGAAAATAATGCACTTCAATGCACTCGAACTTATGTCACCTTGCATTGACAATATTTATGCCAATCAAGTCAACCAACAATAAAGAAATATTTGTATAACATAATATTTTCATGCTTTTATTGAAAGTTTAGTCATTGTTACGTAAATAAAAAATAATAATAAAGAGATTTTTTATTTTGAAAAGAATGAACAAATAAAAACATATAATTAAAATCAACAAATGTCAATTAAACAATCATAGCAAATGGTTGATTGAGTCTAATTTGATTGGCATAAGTATTATTGCAAATGGAGAAGGACCTGAGTTTGAGTACACAAAGCGCATTATTCTCCTATTTATAGGTTGTGAAAGGATTATGGTATGTAATAATCAACTTTAAAAAAGAGAGAATAAATAGTTGTATAAAAAAACGTAAAAAGAGAAATGGGCAAAATAGGGAGATGAACTCATTCTTCGGAGAAAAATTGAAGAAATATGTATAAAGAAGTTGTTAGGGATAGACTCGTATGAATAATGAGATAGTAAAAGTAAAGAAGAACGAACACAAATATTTACGTGGAAAACTCTCACTCAAAGATAAAAAACCAAAGACAAAGCAGGCTTCGACTTTTCACTAAGCAACAAATGAAAAATACAACAATGGAGAGTATCCAAAACATGAATACAAAGAACAAATCTCAAAAGAAACCCAAATATCTCAAATACAAAGGCTCTCTCAGAAATTCTCCCAAAAAATTCTTTAACAAATCTCACACAAGACATATTTTAGGCAAATTTGATTTTCTGAATCTTATCTCCCTAAACAGGGTTCTAAAGGTCCTTTAAATAGGTAAAACTAATGTCAAAATCAAACTCTATTACCCTAAAATAATCAGAGTTTAACTGAGAGAAGAAGTCCTATTGAGAGTAAAAAGCTAGATTGTTTTCTCCAGCTGTTGCATTGTTTGGACATGCTCCACCTAGCTAGTCCCAACGTCATCTAACGTCTTGATGTTCAGGGCCTCCTCGTCCCGACGTCACGTGACTTTTTTCTCTTATTTGGTTGCTCGTCAATTCTCGTCTTACATACCCATAATGTATCCTGTAAATGCGAGGCACACCCCACAAATATCCACATTGACTCGTATTTATTATGCTTCCTTTGCCAAAGCCCACCATGGGCCTATCTCGAACTTTGCAGGATTTTAATCGAGTTCAAGCTCTGCTTGAACTTTGAAATCGGAAGACTTTTAGTCTTCATCTTGTGCACTACCAAATAAAAACTAACTTGAGTTTTCTTCCCATGTACACAATATTCTATTTTCTAACTCTTGCACACAAAAAAGAACTTCTCTTGTCCAAAATGATCATACCTTTTTTGTTTGTATGGCCAAGTGATTTATGCCTCAACTAAGTTGAATTTGACTCTCTAACAAATGAAGAGCTTCTAGTTTTATCCTTTACCGTTGATCCTTGCAGAATATAAAGTTTATCTTTCGACCTCTCATCAAAGTTAGAGCACCATAGAACACCTTAAAATCATTTGACTCGATGCTAATTCTCAGCCCTTCAAATCCATATTTCATAAGGAAATGAGATTTCTTTTTAAATCAGGACATGCTTAACATCTGATAGTGTTCTGATTGTCTTGTTGTGTATCCTAATCTGAACGGTACCAACACCAATTACCTTATAGGATGAATCATTCCTTATATGCACAACTCCGCCTTCAATTAAACTGTATGTGGAGAACCAGTCCCTATTGGGACACATGTGAGAAGAACACTTTGAATCTAAGATCATTTTAAACATAAGTTTGAGGTTTTTGCTCGTTAACACCAATAAGAAATCATCACCCTTTTTTACTGCCATAATAGTGTTGGCTACCTCAGCATTCTACTTTACATCCTTATCACTCTCGACAACCCTTCTATTTTTATTTTTCAAACTATAACATTCCGCCTTTATATGACCCATCTTTTTACAGTAATTGCATCTTTTGTCACTGTTCCTCAATTTCGACCTTGACTTAGATTGTTGCCTACCTTAGGCAATTAAGACCGAGGCTCTTTCATTAGATTTGTTGTTTAAGCCTAATTCATTGTCGAGTTTTTCCTTACGCAATAGATTTCCTTTTACATCTTCAAATGAATGTTTATCTCTGCCATAAATCAGGGTCTTTTATACAAAACGAGCAAAGAGCACAATAACAAGATAGCTTGATCTTCGCTATTTATGTTAACCTCGATGTTTTTCAGGTCATTTAGAAGTGTAATAAACTTATTAATGTGAACCCTAATGGATGTTCTTTCATCCAAACAAAACATGTACAAATGTTGCTTTAATACCAATTGATTGGCCAACAATTTTTTCATATAAAGGGTTTCTAATTTCTTCCATAAAGTAGCCATTTTTTTCTTTGTAAGAAGTTCATGTAGTACATTATTTATGAGGCATAACTGTATTGTAGATAGAGCTTTTTCATCAAGTTCTTCCCATTCAGATTTTTCCATACCTTCAGGATTTTTACTGGTAACGGCTTTCTTTAGGCCATTCTGAACTAAGAAGTGTTGTCATCTGAACTTGCCATAAACTGAAGTTTGTGATCCCGTCACACCTCTTAATATCAAATCTCATTATTCCCATATCTGTACATGTCAATTTGCAGAATCCAAACCAAGCTCTAATACTAGTTTGTTGGGTATTGACCCGTCTGAACAATGAGATAATGAAAGTGGAGAAGAATGAACACAAGTATTTACGTGAAAAACCCTCATTGAGGGATAAAAAACCACAAGCAAATAAGGCTTTAACTTTTCACTAAGCAACAAACAAATAGTATAACGATAGAGAGTATCCAAAACCCAAATCCAAAGAGAAAATCCCCCCCAAAAAAAACCCAAATATCCCAAATACAAAGGCTCTATAAAAAAACTCTCTCCCAAAACTTGTTAACAAATCTCACACAAGAGATATTTAATGCAAATATGATTCTTTGAATCTCATATCCTATAAACAGGGTTCCAAATGCCCTTTAATAGCCTAAAACTAAAGTCCTAACTAGAAACAGGATTCCAAATCCCCTTCAAATAGGCTAAAACTAAAGTCCTAATCAGATTTTAATATCACTGAAAGAATCAGAGTTTAACTAGGAGAAGAAGTCATGTTAAGAGTAGAAAACTATAGCTATGTTCTTTAGTTGCTGTCGCGTCTTCATGACATGCTCCATCTATCTTCTTTGAACATTGCGCGACTTTTGCTCTTATTTGGTTGCTCATCGATTCTCAACTTAAGTACCCGTAATGTATTCGATAAATGCAAGGCACACCTTACAGAAGTTTAGGACTTTCGGTGTTTTTAATAAATTTCTATAGCTTTTTATGCTTTAAATAAATTTTTTATATTTCTAAAATTTTAATCGTTTTTATATTTTACCTATATATATTTTATAATTTTTATCTTCATTTATTTATTTTAATATTTTTAATCATTTTTTGCCACTTTTACAGCCACAACATGATACGTGGTAGAGATAGTAACTTCAAATCTTATAATTTTTATATATTTTTTAATAATTTTAATTTTTTTCTAAATTTTTTAATAAATTTAAGATATTTTTCTATATTTTTATAAATTGAAAATATTTTTCTATATTATTGTTAAAATTTTAAAAATTTTTATATTTTTCTATATTTTATAATTTTTATCATTTTCTGTCATGTGTCACAACTACAACATAACATATGATAGAGATATCTAAAAAAGAAAAAAGAAAAAAATACTTGACCTTTAACTTTAACAGTAACGGTTAAATGGCCTTTTTGTTGCATATTGATAGCTAAAGCACTCAAGTGAGTGAAAAAAAAAGAGAGGCGTAATTATTTTTTTGAAAAAATTTAAAGACTTTTTACACCCATAAGCCTAAATAATATATTTTTTATGTAAATATTATTTAATAAGATATCTAATTTTAATAATAAATTATTTATTTAATTGAACTAAGAATGTTATTAATATTAATATTATTTAATAAAATATATTATTTTAATCAAAATTGTAATAATTGATTAATTAAACACATTTAATATTTGTCTTTAATAAACATGTTAATATTTAAAACTGCCATACGTAATTCATTTGTGTATGACACACACGATTGTTACCATTGCATGCTTAAATTGCTTTCGTATATATATTTTTAATTATTAGGGTTTACTTATATCAAATATTATTTTTATTTTATTTATGCATGTATTTTTAAGATGTGAAATTTAGTAGATATGTTCGCTTCATGTGAAGTTTGTGATTGTCTTTACCAATAGTATCATTTTTAATATCAAAATTTAAATCTGTATTCTTTCTTTGAGAATATGGTAATGTAATTTATCACTGTATCCAATTATGGATGAAACTAAAATTTTTATATATTTTTATAATAATAGAAATATAATTTTATTTTTCGATAAAAAATTAGACATAATTTGAATTTGTAACAATTAATAAAAGAAAGGTAGAAGTTCAATTGTTGTGGAATTATAGTCAAAGTGGAAATCACCTATGGGTGGTATTACCTTTCCTATCCTCTTCATCAGGAAAAAGTGGTAGAATTATCTTAGAACTCCTTTAATAATATAAATTAATAAAATAAAATATTTTCATCATTTAAATATTTATAATTTACTTTTGTCTTTCTAAGAATTTTTTTTTTTTTGCTTTGTGTATGATAATTTATATGGGAAAAACAATTTTTTTCTTATTTATTTTTTATTTAAAAGGGAATTTCAAAATATAAAAATTAATTTTTTCTTATTATTTTTATTTTAGTTATTAAATTTCAAAATATATGAAAATAAAATTTTATAGTAATAAAAATGAGCAAAAAAAAGGAAGAAGTTAGAAGCAAAAGTGTTTTCCTTCTAAGCTATTCCTTTCCAATTATTTCGGCAAAGGGACGTAATTAAGCAAAAAATAAATTAAAAAAAAACCTGAAAAATTCTAAAACAGAGAAAAGAAAGAGCAGAAATATAAGTAAAACACAAGCAAGCTAAAATCAGCATTTCTTTTCCTTAATTACCTTTGAAAAGCCTTCGAATTCCCTCCCTCAAACCTTTCAATTCATATAAACCCAAACAAATTCTCTCTTTGTTTCCCTTATCTCAAAAACCCAGTAATTCAATTTCCTAAACAAGAAAAACAAAACCCAGTAATTGAATCCGGGTCGTTGTCGAACTTTGATATCAAATTCCGGGCTTCAAAGGTTAATCTGGTTGGATTATAGGCGGGTTTTTGATTTGAAGCTTGAATTTTTTGGTTTTAGATAAAGAAAATTGAGAAAGGGAAATGAGTGCTCAGAAGAAAAAAGCGTTTCAAATAGAGGCGTTTAAGCATAGGGTGGTGGTTGATCCCAAATATGCGGAGAAGACGTGGAAGATTCTGGAACATGCTATTCATGAAATTTATAATCATAATGCTAGTGGACTTAGCTTTGAAGAACTTTACAGGTTAGATTTATTTTTCTCTCCTTTTTTTGTTATAATTTTTATGTAATTTTGTTAAATTCTGCATCTTTTACTTGAAGTATTTTGATTGTGATCTGAAACTTAGATAGAATTTTGGTTTAATTATTTAAAAATCTGCAGGTTGATGATTTCTTTGAACAATTGAGAATCTAAAACTATATTTAATCTTCTCTTTGTAAATATAAAATGGGATCATGTCTGAGTTCTGTAATTTATATAATTAGGCTATGAAGACTTGCCGAGATACTGGTTTTGTTAAGTTTCTTAGTCCATTGTCTATTGAATTGAGGTTCTAGTGTTGAAATGGTAACTACATCTATAAATTAACATGGAAAAAGAAAATTCCGCAAGTGGTTTATGGGTACTAAATGCAGAGATGAATTATCGGTGGCATGATAAGCAGTAGGGTACTTGGGTTCTGATTTTGAACTTGGTGGGGTGCCATTTTGAAAAATGAAATCTGAAAATGGTGTATGAAGTGTTGTTTATATTTTTCTGGAAGCTGAAGGTCGATGACACTTGCAAATGGACTCCGATTTTGTGAAGTGTCTAAGTAGTCATGAGGACTGTCGACAAACTGGCTGATACAGATGCCACTGCTGGTTTTTCCGAAAGGGCCGCATTAATAGATAGTTCTCATCCCTTTTTTCTTTTCCTGTTTCCTTTGCAGTCGCATGGCTCTCTTTTGCTAGTACTTGGGAAGTTTTTGGAGTTTTTGAGCTCTGCCATTTTGACGGTAATCTACACGGTATAAGAGAGAGGCTTCTTACAAAGTTGTGCTATTGTTTTTGGATCTTTGATTCCTTGAAACTGTCATCTCATATATTACTTTTAGTAACTCATGAAAATGTTATGATGTAGATGGTAGGTTTTTAGCTGTATATGTGCTTGAAACAAATGCTGTTATGATTATTGAATATATAATGTGTCTTATGTGATGAAATCGTTTAATATTATTGAAATGGCTTCCAGTTTCTAGCTGCCTTGAGATCTGCCATAGAACTGTCTTTAATATCTGCAAAATTTTAGGATTCTGACACCTAAGCATTAACGTAAACCAGGAATGCATACAATATGGTACTGCATAAATTTGGGGAGAAACTGTATTCCGGGCTTGTCACTACTATGACTTCTCATCTAAAGGAGATTAGTAATTCAATTGAGGCTGCTCAGGGAGGATTATTTTTGGATGAACTTAACAGAAAATGGGCAGACCATAACAAGGCATTGCAAATGATCCGAGATATATTGATGTACATGGATAGGACCTTCATCCCAAACACCCACAAAACCCCAGTTCATGAGCTTGGGTTAAATTTATGGAGGGATGTCGTCATCCATTCCCATGCAATCCAGTCTAGGCTTCAGGCTATACTTCTTGAAAATGTAAGGAGAGAACGGAGTGGTGAAGTCATAGACAGGGGTTTAATGAGAAGTATCACAAAGATGTTAATGGATCTAGGTCCTTCCGTTTATCAGGATGATTTTGAGAAGCATTTTCTTGAGGTTTCAGCTGATTTTTATCGTCTCGAGTCTCAAGAGTTCATAGAGTCCTGTGATTGTGGGGAGTATCTAAAGAAAGCCGAGAGACGCCTAAATGAAGAAATAGAGAGAGTCTCGCATTACTTGGACACCAGAAGTGAAGTCAAGATAACAAATGTGGTAGAAATGGAGATGATTGAAAGTCATATGCACAGGCTTGTGCAAATGGAGAACTCAGGGTTGATTAATATGATTGTCGATGAAAAATATGAGGACTTAGGAAGGATGTATTGCTTGTTTCGTCGAGTATCCAATGGGCTTGTTTTAATCAGAGATGTCATGACTTCATACATTCGTGATACTGGTAAGCAGTTACTCACTGATCCCGAAAGGCTGAAAGATCCTGTCGATTTTGTGCAACATCTGTTGGATTTAAAGGACAAATACGACAAGATTATCACTTCAGCATTTAAAAATGACAAGACTTTTCAAAATGCATTAAATTCCTCTTTTGAATATTTCATCAATCTGAATTCTCGGTCTCCAGAGTTCATCTCTTTGTTTGTTGATGACAAGCTTCGAAAAGGTTTGAGGGGGGTTACTGAAGAGGATGTGGAATTGGTACTTGACAAGGTGATGATGCTCTTTCGTTACCTTCAAGAGAAAGATGTTTTTGAGAAGTACTACAAACAACACTTGGCCAAAAGGCTTCTTTCTGGGAAGTCCGTCTCTGATGATGCTGAAAGAAGTTTGATTGTTAAGCTCAAAACAGAGTGTGGGTATCAATTTACTTCAAAGTTGGAGGGTATGTTCACAGATATGAAGACATCACAAGATACGATGCAAGGTTTCCATGCAAGTCATGGTTCAGATATAGGGGATGGTCCCATGCTTTCTGTCCAGGTTCTGACAACAGGATCTTGGCCAACTCAACCTATTACTACATGCAACCTTCCTGCTGAAATTCTGGGAATATGTGAGAAATTCCGTAATTATTACCTAGGTACCCATACCGGACGGAGATTGTCCTGGCAAACTAACATGGGGACGGCTGATTTGAAGGCAACCTTTGGTAAGGGACAGAAGCATGAACTGAATGTCTCCACATACCAGATGTGTGTCCTTATGCTCTTCAATGATGCTGATCGACTAAGCTATAAGGAGATCGAGCAGGTGACTGAGATACCAACCTCGGACTTGAAAAGGTGCTTGCAGTCTCTTGCCTGTGTTAAGGGAAAAAATGTGCTTCGGAAGGAACCTATGAGCAAGGACATAGCAGACACTGATACCTTTCTTTTCAATGACAAGTATACAAGCAAGTTCTTCAAGGTCAAGGTAGGCACCGTGGCTGCGCAAAGGGAGTCAGAACCTGAAAATCAAGAAACTAGGCAGAGAGTGGAGGAAGATCGAAAACCGCAAATTGAGGCAGCAATCGTGAGGATCATGAAAGCTAGGCGTGTGCTGGATCATAACAATATTGTTGCTGAGGTCACAAAACAGCTACAGTCACGGTTTTTGCCCAACCCTGTTGTAATTAAGAAACGGATCGAGTCCCTTATCGAGCGGGAGTTCCTGGAGAGGGATAAAGGTGACAGGAAGTTGTATCGCTACCTTGCTTGAAAAGAACGTTGTCTTCACTTGCCAGGGTTTTGACGACGCCTTTTCTTGCTTTTGAGTTTGGATATCAGGTCTGTGGAATCTCACTTACATTTTATAAGTTGAGAGATTGTTTCATGAATTATAAATAGTTGAGGTGAATTCTTGATGTATGTATTGATTGCATTTTGTTGCTTTAATTCACCCTTAATTTACTTATATTTTATTTATCTTTGAGTTGGTTTGAAAGAAGCACAAAAGTCAAGGAAGCAGCCAGGAGGTGATGTCTTAATGGATCAAATTAGAATTTATGTCTTCTAAAGCAACCGAATAAACAGGTTTATTAAACATTGCAATTCATTCCATCATATATAAAACCAGAGATGGTTTACAAACAAATTATCAGAGCATGATAAACAATTTCTAATCAACAACAAGCGCATGGACTTTAAACATCACAAGTTTTAGTTTTGCCTCCAATATGCATTTCACGGTTTATGAGTTGTAACAAAGAGATCATCCGAAGAGGAATTCCCAAGGATGTATGGCGAGAAAGGAACTCTTCGCACACTTCTTTCATTGTTGGTCGGTACTTCGGTTGCGGATTTAAGCAAGCGAATGCCAGTGTAGCAACATGAACAAGATTTTGTGCAACTAGTTGGCTTGTTGGAAGTGGTAAACGGTTGTCTAACACATCAACCAGCTTCATGCTTACCAAAGAAGTTGGTGATGACAACCATGATAACACTTCTTCAGGATGCTTTCCCATTAATGTTTCCAGTGCTACCACTCCAAAACCATAAACATCGCATTTTTCGGTCACAATCATTGTATACGCAAGTTCTACATACGCAAATTAGTAAGAAGAAATTCAATTATATGTTCAGAAAAAAGGTCAGTAAATCAAGTAAAAAAGAAAACATCACCTGGAGCTACATAGCCATAAGTTCCGACAAGAATGGTCTGATTGGATGAATCAAGCTCCAACATTCTAGCAGTTCCAAAGTCGGCCACGAAGGCCTCAAAACTCGAGTTTAAAAGAACATTGTTACTTGATATGTCTCGATGAACTATTGGAGGGTAGCAATCATGGTGCAAGTAAGACAAAGCATGTGCTATGCCTTTGATGATCTCTACCCTTTTCATCCAATCCATTTCCGCAGCATCCACTTCATCCCTTAGGTTGCAGAACAAACTCCCTTTCTCCATGTATTCATAGATCAAAAACATGGATCGTCGGTGTAGACAAAACCCGTGAAGCTTCATGATGTTTCGATGTCGTATTTCTGATAGAAACTTGATCTCGTTCCTGAAACTCTTGTCAAAAGTTGGATTTTCGGCTTCTAAATGATGAAGTTTCTTCAAAGCAACTACTTTACCACAAGGGAGTTTTGCTTTATAAACACTACCATAACCACCAACTCCAATACAGTATCGGAAGTCGAAATCCTCTGTTGCTGCAACAATATCCTCGTATGCTATCTTTCCATCATAGTTCCATATGGAACACAAATCCCCATTCTTCGTAGGTTGTACGCTGACATGGTTATTCTTGAGCTTAAACCGTGGAAATAGCAAACATCCTAAAATGGAGAATGTGGATAAGATTGCAATAGGGAGGAATATTTTGATATAGTAAGGAATTCTGCTGCTGTTGGCTTTTTCGGTTACTGGATCAGGACGTATACAGGGTGATAAATCGATGTTGCCTTCAAATGGATCGGGAGAAATCTTGTTACAATTATTTCCAGCATCGATAATGCGAAGCGTAGTGGCAGACAAGATAGGGACAGGACCTGAGAGTTGGTTGAAGCTAAGGTTTAGGTATGATAGATCAAAAAGCTTGCCAATTTCTTTTGGGATAGGACCTTTTAATAGATTAGAACCAAGGCTTAAGGTCTGCATCTTTGATAAACTACCAATACACGAAGGGATTGAACCAGTCAATTTGTTTTGGGAGAGGTACAATGAAGTTGAATTTGCTAGATTACAAATTTCTTGGGGAATAGGACCTTTTAATAGATTTGAACCAAGGCTTAAGGTCTGCATCTTTGATAAACTACCAATACACGAAGGGATTGAACCAGTCAATTTGTTTTGGGAGAGGTACAATGAAGTTAAATTTGCTAGATTACAAATTTCTTGGGGAATAGGACCTTGAAGTTGGTTATTATCAAGGTACAAAATTTCCAAATTGGTTAATTGGTACAGAGTAATGGGTATTGAATCGACAAGTCTATTGTTGTCGAGATCCAAATAAGTCAAATTTCTCAAATATCCAATTTCTAATGGGATAGATCCATTGATTTGGTTCCCCCAAAGGATAAGAGATTGGAGATTGGTTAATTGACCCATAGCAGAAGGGATTGGACCAACAATTCCACATCGACTTAAGTTTAAAGTCACAAGGTTCTCTAGATTCCCCAATTGTGGAGGGATGGAACCATTAATATTATCATTATAGGAAATGTCGAGGAATTTTAATTGGGTCAGCTTCCCTAGAGAAGGAGGTAACTCACCAGATAAATCACATTTGGACAAGTCAAGGTACTTCAATGCTGATAGATCACCTATCTGATGCGGGATTTTTCCTTTAAGTTGATGATCACTAAGATTAAGAAGGACAAGATTTGGAAATGAAGAGAAATTCAGTTTCCCAAATCTATCTCCAACCTCAATGTTGGGCGCAGCAGATAAGTTAATTTCGGTGATGCTTTCAGCAATGTTGCAGGTTATACCAGGCCAGTGGCAACGTTGTGAACTATTGCTGCTATGGTTACTCCACCACCTGCTTTCTAGCAGAGCTATGGCTTCGGACTCCAATGGCGATGGATATGCTGCTGTCACAGTTGTAGCAAAGGAAAGAAGGATGGTAGCCCACAGTACCCCTAGAATAACAGAAACGGTTAAGGATGAGGCCATGTTTAATCTGGTAAGGATTTAGTGGTAGCATATATGTTATGGTTACAAAACTGATGAATTTAAAGGAACTCATCAAAGGATTCAAGGTCTTGTTGCAATAGTTGTAGGGGGCAGTTGTCGTCATTGCTTCAGTCCTTGTCATGGAACTTAATTCATCACGCGCAATGCTTTCTTTTTCATGGAAATTTCTATGTTGTTAGTATCAATAATGCAAATACTATATTATAGGATTGAATCTTTGCTCTTCCTATGGTCCATATTTCTTGATAATGATACCTCCTGATTTTAATTTTCATCAATAACACATGTACGCATGTTTTTAGATATTTTAATTTCTCACGGAAAATTCATACATAATTTAACTTTTAAAAAAAATATTTTTATATAAGTTTAAGTTAAAAAAATTATATTATAAACATAAACGCGCATGCGTGTTTGGGATGATTATGAATAAAAATCTCTAAAATCATATTATAAGTTCTAAAAAATTATATTATATATATTTTTGATATTTTATAAAATTATGACAAGAATTATATTATTTAAATCTTAAAAATTTTTTAAAGTTATAGCCAAAAATATATTATAAAATTATGACAAGAAATTACGATCTGATTACACTCCGTCAGTAAACATATCTAGGAAATCATAATTCTTTGTAATTATAAATATTTTGTAATTACTACTTAATAATTACACTTTTATTATGTGTTGTGGAAACAAATTTTTGCAATTGCTTGAAAAAAGGAAGAAGCTTAATTTGAATCCAAAACTGCATGATTTTGAAAATATTTCCTTTCTCATTGAATCAAAAGTTTCATGCAAAAAACATTGGAAATTCATTATACGTAGAACTGGAACACCCCGTATAAGCTGCAAATGTTGATCCCATGACAACCACGATTCCATCTTTAATTTGGTTTAACAATTTATAGATGTTGATTTAATTGTGGCCCAAAGCCATTTTCTATCATTTTGTGGATATACTTTTCCATTAAGAGCCTAATTTTCCACAAAAAATTATTACAAATATAAAAAAATAAAATATTAATGATTTTTAAAAAGTTCCAAAAAAATTATAAAATATAACTTGACCTGCTATGAGAGTTCCATTTAGTATTTTACTTAAATATTTATAGAAATACTCTCATGTATTGGTAGTGTAAATAATCCTTAAACTTAAAGACACAAATTCTCCTTGTATGTTGACCGTCATACTTTGATTTATCACCAAATAGATTCATATTGATAGGTGCTTAAAGTAGAATGTTTTAAGTATGGCATGACATATGAAGGTGATGGAGTGGTTCAGAAACGACTCATCACCTCAAAGTGATATGAGGAGAAATATTTTTTCCTCTAGACTTGTACAACTACAAGTCTTTAGTGAAGACCGATAATCAGGGTTAATACAAGGAGTTGCAAGCGACATGGATGAGCAAAGGTAGACACCATGCTATGCCTTTTAGCTTATTCGAAATATATGATGAAAAAATTGAATTACACATAAATACTAAGCACTGAAAGTTTTTGTCGAAAAAAATTTAATTTTAACTTTACCAATAATTTGGGTCATAATAAATTACTAAATTCTACTCATTTTTTAATTGCAATAGATTATATTTATTACCGACGTAATTCAAAGCCTAACGGGTGACACATGAAAAAAAACCCAGCTGTAGCATATACGTTATATATAGTTTCCAAACTGATGGATTTCTATAGGAGTCAATGTCTTTTTGCAATTGTTGTTATTGCTTCAGTCGATGTCATGGAACTTACTTTTTCATATGCAATACTTCCTTTTCATGGAAATTTCCATTTCGTGCCTTCATATTGATTAGAAAAGATTGAGTGAATAATGCAATTGCTAGGGGCGAGTGTTGAATCAAATCAAGTAAAATAATTTTGAGTTAATCGAGTTGACGAGTCTCATTTTATCATCTTAACTCAATTTGAATATTTTTTCAAATTGAGTCGAATGAAATGAAATTCGAATCGAAGCGAATCGAATGAAATTGTTTAAGTTAAATTAAAAAAAATAAACATATTACATTAAAATCTTGCTACAATATAATAAATTTTATGTTAGAATATACAAATTTAAAATCATATATATTTGAAAATTCTTTTAAACAAAATTACAAACTTTAGAATGATTAAACTGGATTAAGTTTTAGTATTTTCATATTTTCTTGTATAAGGCAAAATGTCTTATATAATATTTTAATGATTGAAATATTATTAATGTGATATCTTATTTGAAAATTCCAATGTGAATTAATTATTTGAAAACAACTTAATTGCATGAATTTTCTTTGCAATTGTTTGGCAATAAAAAATAAGTTTAATTTAGACCCCCAATTATATAATTTTGAAAATTTTAATATGAATTAATTATTAGATTTAAGTGTAATTACTTGCAATTACAAATGTATAGCATGTTTGGTTAACCATTGTAATTGTTAGATCCACTAAATTGAATATAATTATAGAACCATAATTATACTATTCAATTTTTAGGGAGTTGAGAGTTGGGTTAATTATATGAGTAATTACAATCAATTACTAATTATTTTATAGTCTTTCAAACACACATGGTTTAAGAAATTATTTTTTATACAAATTTATAAAAGTTATTTTAATACTATAATAATAAAATATTTTAATTTTATGACATATATTTTATATATTTTTAAAAATATAATTATATATTTCTTATCGGGTCAAAATTGCTTTGCTATTAGACACATAAGTCAAAATATTTTTTGTAAATTTTTTTTATTCCTCAATGTATCTACCGAAGCGCGCCCAGTAACTAATCCTTCGCATTCTGTAGGTCTATTAAGGGGATAGTTGCTGGCCACAAGTTTTAAAACTACTCCATACTTAGGGCGAGGATCAAATTCTCAATTACTGATTAAGGTGAGAGAAATCCTTACCATCTCACCTAACTCCTGTATTTTATAAAGCAAATTTTAACCTAACAAATTATGGTTATAAAGCATGTATTATAATTTTTATACTATTCTTGTATGGCCACATATTTTAGCACTTTAACATAAGCACCATAAAAGCTATTCAACACTTTACAAAAACATTGTTTATAAATGTTATATTATAAAATTTATATTATTTCTTTTATCTAATTTGCATGAAATAATAGCAATCGAAATATTATAAAAAGGTTTTAAAGTTAGTTTATTATCGAACACATAGTAAACTGCAAATTAGATTTATAAAAACTGTTATAATTGAGGGATTATAAAGTTGATTTGTCCCTCAAATACTAGAATGCTAAGAATGACGTTTGGGAGAGAAAATAGATCAAAATTGTATTTCATAAATACATTAATATTATCATCACCTTGCTGTTATTTTATTTTTCTGACAAATTATTTAAATTGTTGCATGTTTTTTAGGAAATATTATGTGGTAGATGTTGATTATGCAAATGCAAAAAGTTTTCTTGCAGTATATCATGGGGTACGATATCATTTGAAAGAATAGAGCTAGACATAAGTACCAAACACGACTCACAAACTCTTTATTCAAAGCTTTGAAATGTGGCTGAGAGGATATTTGTTGTTCTAAAAAAATATTTCTCATATTAACAAACCACATCAATATAGTCTAAAAAACAATGTCCAATCCTTCTAACTTGTATACTTCACAATTCCATTTATAGGTGGATTTGGAATTATCAATACTTTTAAATAAGACATGAAAAAAAAAAAAAGGCAGATCTTGATAATCTTAATGATACACAAAAAAAAAATGATCTCGATAATCTTAATGATGCATATTCAGATTTTGATTTAGATGATGAATGTTATACCCCCGCCACATGTGTCAACAATATAGACAACATTAACCCTCTCATTGAGTCTGCCTGAGAAGATGTCTCGTTGGATCATCCATTAAGATCAAAGAAGCACTAACCCTTTAGAAAGGCTAGGCACCCACTTTTTTGGTGTGAACACATCCTTGGGGCCATTAGGACTTGCATGGGCATAACAACCTTGTACTGATGTTAACAAAACTCATATAATCATCTCGATCACTAGATTTCTTAACAGAATCACAAGCTTGGAGTGTAATCGTGTCACCACCTACACAAAGTATTAATTCACCTGTACCAACATCAATAATAGTTCTAGCATTTGCTAAAAAGGGCCAACCTAGAATCAAAGGTACGTCACTATCTTCATCCATGTCTAAAACAACAAAATTAACTGGAAATATGAATTTATCAATTTTAACAAGAACATCTTCAATAATACCCCTAAGAAATCTAATGGTTTTATCTTCTAATTGAATACTCATCCTAGTTTGTTTGGGTTGCCCAAGACTTAATTGCTTAAACATTTTATAGGGCATGACATTAATGCTAGCCCCTAAATCAGCCAAAGCATTATTAACATTTAAACTACCAATTAAACAAGGAATAGTAAAACTCTTTGGATCTTTCAATTTGTTGGGTAGTTTATTTTGTAATATGGCTGAGCAAATTGCATTTAGGTCAACATGCGACAAATCATCTAACTTTCTTTTGTTTGCCAAAAACTCCTTTAAAAATTTAATGGAATTAGGCATCTGTGAAAGGGCTTCAATAAACGTTAAGTTAATGTTGCGACGTAAAATTTTGCTTTAGTAGCTTTGATCGCTAATTGTGGCGACTTAAAATCTTGGAAACCGAATTTTGGTTTCATTAAAGCAAAGGAGTCGCCACCGATCCTTTTTCCTAGGTGTGATTGGACACCTAATAAAACCTCTTTCTGGCAGAAAAATTCGATTTTTGCGTAAAAGGAAGGCTCAGTTTAGGTCCGCGTTGAAGTTCAGAGAAAAATAGGGTTCGGGAGTCGGTTACGCGCGGGGAAGGTATTAGCACCCCCGCGACGCCCAAAATTGGTATCTTTTCAAACGTACGTTGTCTTAATTTTCAAAAGCACGAGTTCAATTTTAAATTTAGTTGTGATCTTAATCAAAACACGAGCATTTTTGGAGTTTTGCTTTGAGAAGGATATCCTGCTTTTAACACAAGCCATCCGTGATTCACCCAACATAGCGATGAAATCACTGGCTTAACGTCAAAATCGGTACATTGCCTTGATTATTAAAACATAAAAAGATTGTAGAAAAGTAAGATTGATGTAGAAATTGAATACGAACTAATATGCTAAATTTGAAATCAAATAATGATAAAAGGTGAAGGGTATACGAGACGAGTAGTACGTGAAATATTAACAATGCATACGTGATAGGAATTATTAGGATAATGCGTATGGTATGATAATAATAATAATGCAAATATATAAAACAGATAGTACCAAGTTTGATAAACACGCACATATGGCAGTATATAAAAATATAAGATAATGAAAATATACGAGTAATATGATGTTATAAGTGTACACAAAATATATAAATATAATATCTAAAATGCATGTCTAGGATAAAATATATATAAATAATATAATGTAAAAGTATATATACGGGAAGTATAAAAACACAATTTCAAAAATACATGCTTAAGATAGTATATATATATATAAATACATGTGGGTGAATAATGATAATATAAATAATAATAATAAATATTAATAGTGAAAACCACAAATACGACGTATTATTAGGATTTACACGTAATATATATACGAACATAGTATTAAAATGTGAATACATAATACGTATTAAAATATCGAAGGCGACTATTAATATACTAATACTTACATATAATGTATTAATATTAGAAGATATATACATAAACTTATACATGATAGTATTAAAGAAAACATGAAATACATGTACAAATATTAAGCAAAAATAAATAATACAACTACTAATAATAGCGAAACATTCATAAACAATCAATTTAATAATAAAACATAACAGTACTAATACCATAATAATACCATATTAAAAAGACTAATTAATAGTAATAACATAAGATAATAATAGTAATAAAAGAGTATGTACATAAATATGACACATATATTAATATATAAAAATAGATATGAAATATATATACATAAATATAGTATGAAGAGGATATACGTAATATATACGGTAAAATATTAAAAATACATAAGATGGTATAAATAATATAATGTAAAAGAATGTAATTATTATAATACTACATAATATGTATATATACATATTACAATTAACTATGTTTAAAAAAAAAAACTACTAATAATAAGTAAATACTAAAGATATATATGTATAATAAAACATATACTAAAAATAAGTATGATATTAATAGGATAATGGTAGTAAATACTATAGTAATAATGTATACATATGTAATAATATGTACAATAATGTAATAAGTAATAATAATAATATAATAATAATGTTAAGAGACAAATACTAATACTATTATATAAATACGTACATATACATAAATTAATGATAAATACATAGAAAACATATATTACAAAGATAATAAATTAAATAACAATAAGTAATGATGTTAAAATTATAATAATATAATGAGGAAGAAGTGAAAAGGGCGAATTTGAATTAAAAAGAAAACTGCTGGGGCGAATTCGTGATGAAAACATAGTAACAGGGCTTTTCAGAATACGGGTTAAACTTAGAAGGACCAAAGTAGCAATTTTCCGCACCTGTGGAACGCAGCGTATCGGGATGGGCTAATTTGCAAAACACGATAAAATTCTGGGGCCAATTTAAAAAACATCGAGGATTTAATTACGAAAGCTTCAAAAAGCGAAAGGGCCAAATTTGAAATTTGCCCTTCCGCTCAAAAACACGCGGATCCTAGCGAATAAGGGTCGGGTCGGATCGGGTATGGTCCAAAACGACACCGTTTCGGGACTTAAGTACAGCCCCCAAAACGGTGTCGTTTTGGAGGGCTATAAAAGGCCCAAATCAGAGAAAAAAAAATCATTTTGCACGGGTGAGAAAAAAAAAAAGGAGAGAGGGAGAAGAGAGGGAGACTGGAGCGATTTCCGGTGGTCGGTCCGACCACCGTCCGGTCACCGGCCGGTCATCGGACCGCCGTTCGCTGCCGTGCCGGCCACCGTACACGGTGGCCGAAATTTCGAAAAGGTAAAAATTTCTTTTATTTTTTTTATTTAGTTCTTTATTATATTTTATCTATATGTATGGTGGATTTAAGAAAATGTATGCTATGCACCCTAAAATGGATTTAAAATAAAAAAACAATAAGATCACCTTCGTTCCTTAATCTGGTTCTGTTTCGATGTTCAAATGCCTTGATATTGAGTTTGCTGCCTTGGTATTCTGCTTTTGAAATGTTTTCTATTTTTATTGATGTAAAAATCGATCCCCTACAATCTGTTTATCGATCGGCTTTTATAGCCTAAATTTCCTTTACAAGTTGTGTTACTGTTTCTTGCTTTCTGTCTATTCTCTTTTATTGTTTTGCAGGCATTTGAACATCGAAACAGAACCAGATTAAGGAACGAAGGTGATCTTATTGTTTTTTTATTTTAAATCCATTTTAGGATGCATAGCATACATTTTCTTAAATCCACCATACATATAGATAAAATATAATAAAGAACTAAAAAAAACAAATAAAAAAAGAAATTTTTACCTTTTCGAAATTTCGGCCACCGTGTACGGTGGCCGGCACGGCAGCGAACGGTGGTCCGATGACCGCCGGTGACCGGACGGTGGTCAGACCGACCACCGGAAATCGCTCCGGTCTTCCTCTCTTCTCCCTCTCTCCTTTTTTTTTTCTCACCCGTGCAAAATGATTTTTTTTCTCTGATTTGGGCCTTTTATAGCCCTCCAAAATGACACGGTTTTGGGGGCTGTACTTAAGTCCCGAAACGGTGTCGTTTTGGACCATACCCGATCCGACCCGACCCTTATGCGCTAGGATCCGCGTGTTTTTGAGCGGAAGGGCAAATTTCGAATTTGGCCCTTCCGCTTTTTGAAGCTTTCGTAATTAAATCCTCGATGTTTTTTAAATTGGCCCCAGAATTTTATCGTGTTTTGCAAATTAGCCCATCCCGATACGCTGCATTCCACAGGCGCGGAAAATTGCTGCTTTGGTCCTTCTAAGTTTAACCCGTATTCTGAAAAGCCCTGTTATTATGTTTTCATCACGAATTCGCCCCAATAGTTTTCTTTTTAATTCAAATTCGCCCTTTTCACTTCTTCCTTATTATATTATTATAATTTTAACATCATTACTTATTGTTATTTAATTTATTATCTTTGTAATATATGTTTTCTATGTATTTATCATTAATTTATGTATATGTACGTATTTATATAATAGTATTAGTATTTGTCTCTTAACATTATTATTATATTATTATTATTACTTATTACATTATTGTACATATTATTACATATGTATATATTATTACTATAGTATTTACTACCATTATCCTATTAATATCATACTTATTTTTAGTATATGTTTTATTATACATATATATCTTTAGTATTTACTTATTATTAGTAGTTTTTTTTTAAACATAGTTAATTGTAATATGTATATATACATATTATGTAGTATTATAATAATTACATTCTTTTACATTATATTATTTATACCATCTTATGTATTTTTAATATTTTACCGTATATATTACGATATCCTCTTCATACTATATTTATGTATATATATTTCATATCTATTTTTATATATTAATATATGTGTCATATTTATGTACATACTCTTTTATTACTATTATTATCTTATGTTATTACTATTAATTAGTCTTTTTAATATGATGTTATTATGGTATTAGTACTGTTATGTTTTATTATTAAATTGATTGTTTATGAATGTTTCGCTATTATTAGTAGTTGTATTATTTATTTTTGCTTAATATTTGTACATGTATTTCATGTTTTCTTTAATACTATCATGTATAAGTTTATGTATATATCTTCTAATATTAATACATTATATGTAAGTATTAGTATATTAATAGTCGCCTTCGATATTTTAATACGTATTATGTATTCACATTTTAATACTATGTTCGTATATATATTACGTGTAAATCCTAATAATACGTCGTATTTGTGGTTTTCACTATTAATATTTATTATTATTATTTATATTATCATTATTCACCCACATGTATTTATATATATATATATATATATATATATACTATCTTAAGCATGTACTTTTGAAATTGTGTTTTTATACTTCCCGTATATATACTTTTACATTATATTATTTATATATATTTTATCCTAGACATGCATTTTAGATATTATATTTATATATTTTGTGTACACTTATAACATCATATTACTCGTATATTTTCATTATCTTATATTTTTATATACTGCCATTTGTGCGTGTTTATCAAACTTGGTACTATCTGTTTTATATATTTGCATTATTATTATTATCATACCATACGCATTATCCTAATAATTCCTATCACGTATGCATTGTTAATATTTCACGTACTACTCGTCTCGTATACCCTTCACCTTTTATCATTATTTGATTTCGAATTTAGCATATTAGTTCGTATTCAATTTCTACATCAATCTTACTTTTCTACAATCTTTTTATGTTTTAATAATCAAGGCAATGTACCGATTTTGACGTTAAGCCAGTGATTTCATCGCTATGTTGGGTGAATCACAGATGGCTTGTGTTAAAAGCAGGATATCCTTCTCAAAGCAAAACTCCAAAAATGCTCGTGTTTTGATTAAGATCACAACTAAATTTAAAATTGAACTCGTGCTTTTGAAAATTAAGACAACGTACGTTTGAAAAGATACCAATTTTGGGCGTCGCGGGGGTGCTAATACCTTCCCCGCGCTAACCGACTCTCGAGCCCTATTTTTCTCTGAACTTCAACGCGGACCTAAACTGAGCCTTCCTTTTACGCAAAAAACGAATTTTTCTGCCAGAAAGAGGTTTTATTAGGTGTCCGATCACACCTAGGAAAAAGGATCGGTGGTGACTCCTTTGCTTTAATAAAACCAAAATTCGGTTTCCAAGATTTTAAATCGCCACAATTAGCGACCAAAGCTACTAAAGCAAAATTTTACATCGCAACAGTTAATATGTAATTTTTTCAGAAGTTTAAGAAATTTACCAAATTGTTCATTCGTGTGGTCTCTCTCAGTCGCATTTGGATATGGAACTCAAGGTTTATACTCTTTACCAATCGATATTTGTTCATTCTGGCTTACTTCGACCTTACCTTACTTACCACACCTTCTTGCCTCAGTTCTAATTTAGATTCAACTAACCCTTCTTCATCTCGAACAATAATTGCATGAAGCTGCTCTCTTGGGTTAGTTTCGGTATTGCTAGGCAAGCTACCTTGTGGTCGTTCTGAGATTAACTTAGCAAGTTGGCCTATTTGGTTCTCAAGCCCTTAAATCGATGCTTGTTGATTTTTAAGCACTATTTCAGTGTTTTGAAAACGAGTTTCTGACATCTAGATAAATTCATCAACATCTCCTTAAGGTTCAGCTTCTTCTCATGTTGGTAAGGTTGCTGTTGGAAGCTTGGAGAGGGTTGTGCTCTTTGATTTCCTTGATCACCCCAAGAGAAATTAGGATGGTTCCTCCAACCTACATTATAGGTGTTACTATAAGGGTTGTTTTGAGGTCTAGAATTATTATCCATATAGTTGATTTGTTCATTCTCCGTGCTAGGATCGTAGGGTAACTATTCTAGATTGTTCATTCTTCCTCCATTCATATCACGCTACATCACCGTATGTACCTACGTAGGAGTACATAAACCATCAATTTTCTTATTTAAAAGTTCTACCTGATTTAATAACATGGTGACTGCATCTAAGTTGAAAACATTGGCTGCTTTTATCAGCTTCGTCCTCATGACTTGTGTTCTCAGTTTTATGCTTTTGTTTTTCTTTTTTCTCTCTCGTTTGATCTTTGTTGCTAAAAACCTCAACAATTTACTTATGTTTGATTTATCCTTTGAGTTGGTCTGCCATGCTTGAAAGAAGCACGAAATTGAAGGAAGCTATTAGGATGGTGTCTAAATATTTAGATCAAATTGTAGAATTTATGTTTTGTAAAGCAACTGAATAAACAAGTTTATTGAACATTGTAATTGATTCCATCATATATAGCACGGGATATGGTTTATAAACAAATCATCAAAGCATGATAAACAATATCTAATTAAGAACAAGTACATGGAATTTAAACATTACTAGTTTTAGTTTTTCCTCCAATATGTATTTCACAGTTCACAAGTTGTAACAAAGAGATCATTCGAAGGGGAATTCCCAAGGATGTTTGGCCATAAAGAAAATATTCGCACACTTCTTTCATTGTTGGCCGAGACTTGAGTTGCGAATTTAGGCAGGCAAATGCCAAAGTAGCAATACGAACAAGATTTTTTGCAACTAATTGGCTTGTTAGAAGTGGTAAACGGTTGTCTAACACATCAATTAGCCTTATATTTAGCAAAGGAGTTGGTGATGACAAACATGATAACACTTCTTCAGGATGCTTTCCTATTAACGTTTCTAGTGCCACCACTCCAAAACTATGGACATCACATTTTTTGGTAACAACCATCGTATAAGCAAGTTCTGTATATGAAAAACCAGATAAAAAAGAAAATCATTTATATGTTCAATAAATTTTACAAATTCTGAAGAAAATGTCATCAAACGAAGTAAAGAAAATCACCTAGAGCTACATAACCACATGTGCCCACAATAATGGTATGATTGGATGATTCAATATCCAACATTTTAGCCATCCCAAAGTCAGCTACAAAGGCATCAAAGCTCAAGTTTAAAAGAATATTCTTACTCGATATGTTTAGATGAACTATTGGAGGGTTGCAATCATAGTGCAAGTAAGACAAAGCATGCGATATGCCTTTGATGATCTCCACTCTTTTTGTCCAATGCATTTACACTGCTTCCACTTCATCTCTTAGGTTGTAGAACAAACTCCTATTTTATATGTATTCATAGATAAAAAAACATGAATCGTTGGTGTAGAAAAAACCTATGAAGCTTCACAATGCTTCGATGTCATATTTCTATTAGAAACTTGATCTCATTCCTAAAGCTCTTATCAAAAGCTGGATCTTCAGCTTCTAAACGACAAAGTTTCTTCAAGGCAACTACTTTACCACAAGGTAGTTGCGATCTGTAAACACTTCCATAACCACCAACTCCTATACAGTACCGAAAGTCAAAAACCTCTATTGCTGCAACAATATCCTCGTATGCTATCTTTCCATCATAGTTCCATATGGAACACAAATCCTCATTTTTCGTCAGTTGTACATTGACACAGTTATTCTTAAGCTTAAACCATGCAAATAGAAAACATCCCAAAATGGAGAATGTGGAGAAGATGACAATAGAGAGGAATATTTTGATATAGTATGGAATTCTACTATTATTGGCTTTGTTGGTTAATGGAGGACATGTATATGGTGATAAACCACTATTGCCTTCAAATGGAGTTGGAGAAATCTTGTTACAGTTATTTCCCGCATCAATAATGCGAAACTTAGTGGCAAACAAGATAGGGACACAACTTAAGAGTTGAAGCTGAGGTTTAAATTTGATTGTCGAAAAAGCCTACCAATTTCTTTATGGATAGGACCTTTTAATGGATTTGAATCAAGTTCTAAGGTGTCTAAACTGGATAAATTGCCAATACAAGAAGGTATTGAACCATTCAATTTGTTTTGGGAGAGGTACAATGAAGTTGAATTTTTAAAATTACAAATTTATTGGGAGTAAGACCTTTTAATATGTTAGAACTAAGGATTAAGTATTGCATCTTTGATAAACTACCAATATAAGAAGGGATTGAACCACTGATTTGATTTTTGCCAAGGTCAATTGTAAAATATATAATGTCGATAATGACAATATATCGCACAAAAAAGAGAAAAAAATATAAAGAACACACAGATTTTACGTGAAAACCTTTTTGGGAAAAAACCACAGGCAGAGGGGAAGGAAATTCACTATGTTGAATTCGAATAATTACAAGAGGAATAGACTATGTCTATTTATAGGCTTGTAAAGCCATATTCTAGTAAGATTAAAACACTTTATCCTAATCAATATAAAATAGATGGAGTTTAATAAGGTTAAAAAAACCTTATTCTAAAATAAAATAAACTAAGTGTAGTTTTTTATGGATTTTACTTTTATTTTATTTTACCATTGTATTGTAATTAAATAAGGATTCGGATCATTTAATTCTAACAATCTCCACCTTGACACGAATTCTCAATGAACAAGTTCTTCATCGCGAACTTTCAACGAACAAGTTCTCCACCTCTTCCATAAAACCCTTAAGGGTTTAACTTCAACAATGAACACCAACCAAGTTTAAACAATGCTCAAACTTGGTTATAGGAAGTGACTTAGTCATCATATCTGCAAGATTTTCATGAGTACTAATTTTGCTCACAACAATATCACCACGAGCAATAATATCACGAACAAAATAATACAAAACATTAATGTGTTTTGTTTTCTCATGAAACATTTGATCTTTTGTAAGAAAGATGAACTCTGACTGTCACAAAATACTGTACTGATTTGAAGGTTTTCATTGAGTTCACTCAATAGTCCCTTCAAATAAATAGCTTCTTTACAAGCCTTAATAATCGTCATGTACTCAACTTGAGTGGTAGACAAAGCGACTGTAGTTTGCAAAGTGGCTTTCCAACTGATTGCACAACCTCCAATTGTAAAGACATAACCTGTGAGAGATCTTCTTCTATCCAGGTCTCCAGCAAAATTAGCATCAACATACCTAGTGATTTCATCTCTAGTTCTTCCAAACTGTAAGCAAACATTAGTAGTACCTCTTAAGTATCTTAAAATCCACTGAACTGCTTTCTAGTGTTCTTTACCGGGATTCACTATGTATCTACTAACTGTACTGACTGCATATGATAAATCTGGAGGTAAACAAACCATAGCATACATGAGAGATCCCACTGCACTAGAGTATAGAACATGTGACATGTACTCAATCTCATCATTTGATTGTGGAGACAAAGCTGATGAAAGTCTAAAATGAGCTGCTAAAGGAGTACTAACAGGCTTAGCACTCTGCATATTGAACCTGCAAAGAACTTTCTCAATGTACCCTTTCTGACTTAGGTACAATTTACTTGCTTTTCTATCTCTGAGAATTTCCATACCAAGTATCGTCTTTGCTGGTCCCAAATATTTCATCTCAAATTCTTTACTTAGTTGGGCTTTTACATTTCTTATCTCTCTTTTATCTTTTGCTGTTATCAACATGTCATCAACATAAAGGAGTAGATACACAAAAAACCATTATTGTTTTTCTTATAGTAAACACAACTGTCAAAGCTACTTCTTTTGAAATCATGAGAAGTCATAAAGGAATCAAACCTCTTGTACCACTGTCTTGGTGACTGTTTCAAACCGTAAAGGGACTTTTTCAGCAAGCAAACATAGTTCTCTTTTTCTGAGACTGTAAAACCCTCTAGTTGTTGTATGTAAATATCCTTCTCAAGTTCTCTATGCAAAAATGCAGTTTTAACATCTAACTACTCAAGCTCCAAATCATGCATGGCCATAATACCAAGCAAAGCTTAAATCAAATTATGCTTCACAACTGGGGAAAACACATCCGTGAAGCCCACTCCTGGAATTTGATTGTAACCCTTTGTAACAAGCCTTGCTTTATATCTGGGTTCTTCAACTCCTGGAGTCCTTTTTTTCTTTTTGTACACCCATTTACAACGAACAACCTTTTTACTTTTAGGAAGTTTCATAAGATCCCATGTTTTGTTTTTGTAGAGTGATTCCATCTCTTCTTGTATAGCAAACATCCACTTTTTTGAGTCTTCACAACTAACTACCTCAGAATAGTTAGATGGCTCTTGATTTGTATCTATATCTTCAGCCACATTTAAAGCATAAGCAACTAGATCAGCCTCGGCATACTTCTTTGGAGGTTTAATTTCTCTTCTAGTTCTATTTTTGGCGATTGAGTATTGTGGTGAAGAAGCAACTCTATTCTCAATTTTTGTACTGGCTTGAGAAGTCAACTTTGTTGTAGATTCTGTATTAATCTGATGCTCCACCTATTTTTTATTTTCTTTATTGCAAGAGTTTTTAAGAGATAAGTTAGGTAACATTGCAGTTTCATCAAAAACAACATCTCTACTAATCATAACTTTTTTATTTTCAGGACATTATAACTTATACCCTTTTACACCAGCTTTATAACCGAGAAAAACACATTTAATGGATCTCAGTTCCAATTTTCCATTATAAACATGAGCATATGCAAGACACCCAAAAATCTTTAAATCAGATAGTCAGCAGGGTTACCAAACCATACCTCTTGTGGAGTTTTTTTCTCAATGGCAATTGATAGAGATCGGTTGATAAAAATAATATAGTAGAGGCTACTTCAGCCCAAAATAACTTTGGTAATTTGGCATTTGACAACATACATCAAACCTTCTCCATTATCGTTCTATTCATTAATTCTACAATGCCATTTTGCCATGAAGTATGACGAACTGTCAAATGCCTCACGATCCCTTCTGACTTGCACAGTTTATTAAACTCATCAAAACATAACTCTAAGCCATTGTCTGTGCAGAGGTGTTTTATTTGTTTTCCCGTATGTTTTTCAATCATAGTTTTTTAAGACTTAAATGTGGAAAACAAATTACTTTTCTGCTTCAAGAAGAATGCCCAAACTTTTCTGGAAAAATCATCAATAAAAGTTAGCATATAATTAGCTCCACCTCTCGAAGGCACCCTAGATGGCCCCCACAGATTAGAATGAATATACTCCAATATTTCCTTCGTGTTATGGATTCCTCTGGTGAATCAAACTCTCTTTTGCTTTCCAAAAACTTAGTGCTCACAGAACTTCAGTTTGCAAATTCCTTGTCTATCAAGAAGTCCTCTTTTGCTCAATTCTGCCATACCATTCTCACTCATATGCCCTAGGCGCATATGCCAAAGTTTAGTAATATCATCATCTGACAAGGAAGAGGAAGCAACGGCTGCATCACCAGTAATAGTAGAACCCTGCAAAACATATAACTTGGCAGTCTTTCTCTACCCTTTCATCACAACAAGGGAACCTTTGAAAATTTTTAAAACTCCACTTTCAGTTGTGTATCTGTACCCTTTTGAACCAAGAGTACTTAACGAAATTAAATTTCTCTTCAATTGTGGAACATGTCGTACGTCACTAAGTGTTCTAACAACTCCATCAAACATCTTAACTTTAATTGTTCCAACACCTGCGATTTTACACGAAGCATTATTTCCCATCAAAACAACACCTTAAGACACTGTTTTGTAAGTTGTAAACCAATCTCTATTGGGACTTATGCGTAAAGTGTAGCCCGAATCAAGGATCCACTCCTTGTTCACTTTAGAATTGATGACTGAAGTAACTAGAAGTTCACTATCGCTGCAGTCTTTTACAACATCAGCGTCACTGGAATTTCTGGTTGTTTTCCCTTTTGATTCGTAGCCTTCCTTTTGATCTTGTTCTGTAGCTTATAACACTCAAATTTAATGTGCTCTTTCTTCTTGTAGAAGTTACAAGTTTTACCTCTGTTTGAAGACTTCGATATACCTTTAGATTTACTGCGAGGATTTTGTTCCTATGTCCTTCCACGATCATCATCAGCATTCTGATCTTGTGTCCCGTGAACAATAAGACCCTCTCCCTGAAAGTTGATTTTAACCACAAGATGTTTCATCTTATCATACGAGGTTAAAGAATCATAAACCTCATCAACTGTGAGAGACTCACGGCTATATAAAATCGTGTTTCTAAAGGTTGAATAAGATGGGAGCAACGAACAAAGTAGAATCAAATTTAGATCTTCTTTATCATATTAAACCTCAATGGCCTCCAAGTTTGAGAGAATTTTTTTAAACACTGCTAAGTGTTCGTGTACAGACACACCTTCCTTCAAATGATGAGCATAAAGACGTTCTTCATATGCAGCTTGTTGGTTAGAGTTTTTGACATGCATATTTGTTTTAGCCTTTTCCATAATCCAGCGGCGGTCTTCTCCTTCATCACATCTTGCAAAATTTCGTTAGACAAATACAGATGTAACTGTGTTAATGCCTTTTGATCCTTATGCTTTTTCTGTTCACCCGTTAATGTTGAAGGCATCTTTTCTATCCCTAGCAGGGCTTCCTCTAGATCCATCTGCGCAAGAACTGCTTGCATCTTAATCTGCCATAACGCAAATCTGGTGTTACGATCTAACAGCAGAATTTCATACTTCAAAGATGCCATTACCGTGATCGAGATGAAAAACCCAGAAGCTCTGATACCAATTTATAAAATATAAAATTCGATAATGACAATATATTGCAAATAAAAGAGAAAAAATATAAAGAACACACAGATTTTACGTGAAAACCTTTTCGGGAAAAAACCACGGGCAGAGGAGAAGAAAATTCTCTATGTCGAATTCGAATAATTACATGAGGAATAGAGTATATCTATTTATAGGCTTGTAAAGCCATATTCTAGTAAGATTGAAACACCTTATCCTAATCAATATAAAATAGATAGAGTTTAATAAGGTTTAAAAAACCTTATTCTAAAATAAAATAAAAGAAGTGTAGTTCTATATGGATTTTACTTTTATTTTATTTTACCATTATATTTCATTTAAATAAAGATTCGGGTTATTTAATTCTAAGATTAATATATTTTAAATTTGTCAAACGACACAAAGCTAGGGGAATATGACCAATAAAACTATTATTAATGATGCTTAAAATCTTGATGTTCTTCAAATTTTCAATATTCGAATGGATGGAACCTACAAGTTGGTTGTTACCAAGGTACAAAATTTCCAAATTGGTTAAATGGTACAAGGAAAAAGGTATTGAACCAACTAGTCTATTGTTGTAGGGATCAAAATAATTTAAGTTTGATAAGAATCCAACTTCAGATGGATTAGATCCATAAATTTTGTTGCCCCAAAGAATTAAAGATTTGAGATTTAATAACTGACCCAAAGCAGAAGGGATTAGACCAATAATTCCACAAACACTTAGGCTTAAAGTCTCAAGAACCCTCAAATTCCACAAATTTTGAGGGATTCTGTTATTATCATCATCAAATTGATTCCTATCCACAAGTAGATGCCTAAGGTTGGTCAATAGCCTAAGAAACGGTGGAACGTTTCCACTAAGACTGGTCCAACTCAAATTTAAACTGAGAAGGTTCACTAGATTCCTTAGTTGTGGATGGATGGAACTGTTAATATTATAATGATAAGAAATGTCAAGGTCCTCTAATTGGGTTATGTTTCTTAGAGAATGAGGTAACTCACCGGATAAACCACAATTGGACAAGTCAAGGTGCTTCAATTCTGATAGATTACCTATTTGATGTGGGATTTTTCCACCAAGTCGACGATCACTAAAATCAAGAAGAACAAGATTTGAAAATGAGAGAAATTTAATTTCCCAAATCTATCTCCAACCTCAATAATGAACTCATAAGATAAGTTAATCTAGATGATGCTTCCAACAGTGTTGCATGATATACCTGGCCATTGGCAACATTCTGAAGCATTGTTGCTATAGTTACTCCACCACCCACTTTCTACCATAGCTATGGCTTCGAACGCCAAAGGCAATGGATTTGCTATTGTCACAGTTCTAGTAATGGAAATTAAAAGATGGTAGCTTGCAGTATCCCTAAAATAATGGAAAAAGTTGAGGATGAGGCAATTATTAGAATTAAGTGACCCAAATCCTAATTTAAATAAAATACAGTGGTAAAATAAAATAAAAGTAAAATCCATATAGAACTACATTTCTTTTCTTTTATTTTAGAACAAGTTTTTTAAAACCGTATTAAACTCCATTTATTTGATATTGATCAGAATAAGGTGTTTCAATCTTATTACTCTCCTATTAGAATATGGTTTAACAAGCTTATAAATAGACATAGTTTACTCCTCTTGTATTCATTCGATTCGACATAGTGAATTTTCTTTTCCTCTGCCCGTCGTAAAAAGGTTTCTACGTAAAAATATGTGTTCTTTATTTTTATTTCTCTTTTATCTTTACGATATATTATCATTACCGATGTTCTATTTTTACAAATTGGTAACCGAGCTTCTGGGTTATTCATCTCGATCACAGTAATGACGTCTTTGAAGTATGAAATTTCACTGTTGGATTGCAACACCAGATTTACGTTGTGGCAAATTAAGATGCATGCAGTTCTTGTACAGATGGACTCAGAGGAAGCCCTGCTAGAGGTAGACAAGATGCCTTTGACATTAACGGAGGAAGAGAAGAAGCGCAATGATTGAAAGGTATTAACACAGTTATATCTACATTTGTCTAACAAAATTTTACAAGATGTGATGAATGAGAAGACCACCGCTAGATTATGGAAGAGGCTGGAACAAATATGTATGTCAAAAACTTTAACCAGCAAGCTGCATATAAAACAACGTCTTTATACTCATTGTTTGGAGGAAGGTGCATCTGTGCACGAACACTTAACAGTGTTTAAAGAAATTCTCTCAAACTTGGATGCCATGGAGGTTCAGTATGATAAGGAAGATCTAGGGTTGATTCTACTTTGTTCATTGCCGCCTTCTTATTCAACCTTTTGGAGACACGATTTTATATAGCCGTGAGTCTCTCACAGTTGATGAGGTTTATGATTCTTTGACCTCGTATGATAAGATGAAGCATCTTGTGGTTAAAACTAACTCTCAGGGTGAGGGTCTCATTGTTCGTGGGAAACAAGATCAAAATGCAGATGATGATTGTAGAAGGACATAGGAACAGAATCCTTGTGGTAAATCTAAGGGTAGATCGAAGTCTTCAAACAGAGGTAAAACTTGTAACTTCTACAAGAAGAAAGTGCATATTAAATTTGAGTGCTATAAGCTACAGAATAAGATCAAAAGGGACGCTGCAAATCAAAAGGGAAAACAGCTAGAAAATTTTGGTAAAGCTGATGTTGTAGAAGACTACAGCGATGGTAAAGTTCTAGTCACTTCTGTTAATAATTTTAAAGTGAGTAATGAGTGGATCCTTAATTCGGGCTACACCTTCCACATGAGTCCAATTGGGATTGGTTTACAACTTACGAAACAGTGTCTGAAGTTATTGTTTTGATGGGAATAATGCTTCGTGTAAAGTTGCAGGTGTTGTAACAATTAAAGTTAAGATGTTTGAAGGAGTTGTCAGAACATATAGTAACGTACGACATGTTCCAGACTTGAAAAGAAATTTAATTTTGTTGAGTACTCTTGATTCAAAAGGGTACAGATACACAATTGAAAGTGGGGTTTTGAAGATTTCCAAAGGTTCCCTTGTTATGATGAAAGGGTATAGAAAGACTGCCAAGTTATATGTTTTGCAGGGTTCTACTGTTACTGGTGATGTAGTTGTCGTTTCCTCTTCCTTGTTAGATGATGATATTACTAAACTTTGGCATATGCGCCTAGGGCATATGAGTGAGAATGGCATGGCAAAATTGAGCAAAAGGGGGCTTCTTGATGGGAAGGAATTTGCAAACTGAAGTTCTATAAGCAATGTGTTTTTGGAAATAAAAGAAAGTTCAGAGTAATCCATAACACAAAGAGAATATTAGAGTATATTCATTCTGATCTGTAAGGGCCATCTAGAGTACCTTCGAGAGGTGGAGCTAATTATATGCTAACTTTTGTTGATGATTTTTCTGAAAAGTTTGGGTGCTCTTCTTGAAACAAAAAAGTGATGTGTTTTTCACATTACTTGGAAAACTATGATTGAAAAATAGACGAGAAAACCAATAAAATACCTTCATACAAATAATGGCTTAGAGTTTTGTTTTGATGAATTTAACAAACAGTGCAAGTTAGAAGGGATCGTGAGACACTTGACAGTTCGTCATACTCCATAGCAAAACAGTGTTGTAGAACGAATGAACAGAACAATCATAGAGAAGGTTTAATGTATGTTGTCAAATGCCAACTTACCAAAGTTGTTTTGGGCCGAAGTAGCCTCTACTGCATGTTTTTTGATCAACCGGTCTCCATCCGTTGCCATTGAGAAAAAAAACTCCACAAGAGGTATGGTCTGATAACCTTGCTGACTATTCTAATTTAAAGATTTTTGGGTGTCCTATGTATGCTCACGTTGATAATGGAAAGTTGGAACCGAAATCCATCCAATATGTTTTTCTTGATTATAAAGCTGGTGTAAAAGGGTATAAGTTATGGTGTCCTGAAAATAGAAAAGTTGTGATTAGCAGAGATGTTGTTTTTGATGAAACTGCTATGCTACCTAACTTATCTCTTAAAGACTCTTCCAATAAAGAAAATCAAAAACAGGTGAAGCATCATATTAATCCAGATTCTACAATAGAGTCGACTCGTCAAGTCAGTACAAAAATTCAGAATAGAGTTGCTTCTTCATCATAATACTCTATCGCTAAAAATAGAACTAGAAGAGAAATTAAACCTCCAAAAAAGTATGCCGAGGCTGATCTAGTTGCTTATACTTTAAATGTGGCTGAAGATATAGATGCAAACCAAGAGCCATCTAATTAACCTGAGGCAGTTAGCTGTGAAGGCTCAGAAAAGTGGATGTTTGCTATGCAAGAGGAGATGGAATCACTCCAAAAAAACAAAACATGGGATCTTGTGAAACTTCCTAAAGGTAAAAAGGCTGTTCTTTGTAAATGAGTGTTTAAAAAGAAAGAAAGGACTCTAGGAGTTGAAGAACCCAGATATAAAGAAAGGCTTGTTGCAAAGGGGTACAGTCAAATTCCAAGAGTAGACTTCACAGATGTGTTCTCCCCAGTTGTGAAGCATAGTTTGATTCGAGCTTTGCTTGGTATTGTGGCCATGCATGATTTGGAGCTTGAGCAGTTAGATGAAAAAACTACATTTTTGTATAGAGAACTTGAGGAAGATATTTACATGCAACAACCAGAGGGTTTTACAATCTCAGAAAAAAAGGACTATGTCTGCTTGCTGGAAAAAAAATCCTTTTACGGTTTGAAACAATCACCAAAACGTGGTACAAGAGGTTTGATTCCTTTATGACTTATCATAATTTCAAAAGAAGTAGCTTTGACAATTGTGTTTACTTTAAGAAAAATAGTGATGGTACTTTTGTGTATCTATTCCTTTATGTTGATGAAATGTTGATAGCAACAAAAGATAAAGAGATAAGAAAGGTCAAAGCCCAACTAAGTGAAGAATTTGAGATGAAAGATTTGGGAGTAGCAAAGAAGATACTTGGTATGGAGATTCATAGAGATAGAAAAGTAAGTAAATTGTACCTAAGTCAGAAAGGGTACATTGAGAAAGTTCTTTGCAGGTTCAGTATGCAGAGTGCTAAGCCTGTTAGTACTCCTTTAGCAGCCTATTCCAGACTTTCATCGGCTTTGTCTCTATAATCAGATAATGAGATTGAGTACATGTCACATGTTCCATACTCTAGTGCGGTGGGATATCTCATATATGCTATGGTTTGTTCACGTCCAAATTTATCATATGTAGTTAGTGCAATTAGCAGATACAAGACAAATCCCAGTAAAGAACATTGGAAATCAGTTCAGTGGATTTTAAGATACTTATGAGGTACTACTGATGTTTGCTTACAATTCAGAAGAATTAAAGATGGAGTCATTGGGTATGTTGATGCTGATTTGCTGGAGACCTTGATAGAAGAAGATCTCTCACAGGTTATGTCTTTACAATTGGAGGTTCTGCAATTAGTTGGAAAGTCACTTTGCAAACTACAGTTGCTTTGTCTACCACTGAAGCTGAGTACATGGCGATTATTGAGGCTTGTAAAGAAGTCATTTGGTTGAAGGGTTTTCCCAAAAGAGTTTTCACGTAAAAATTTGTGTGTTCTTTATTTTTATTTCTCTTTTTTCTTTGTTATATATTATCATTACCGACTTTCTATTTTTACAGCCATGATTAATTAGCTGAGCTTAATTATCTACTAAAGGTTCAGTTGTATCATGTCATAGTTTCTGGTAATGAATTTATACAAGTTCATTGTAGGACTAAAGGTCACGTTTTTATCTTTTTTTCATTTCTTTTTCTAAGCTGAAGGTTGATGGAAACAACCAGGGCACATTGACTACTGTTCTTCGCATAGAAAGAAAAACATACACAGTATGGAAACCCAGGAAAGTAGGTTGAAAAACGAGTAGAAAAGGATTCATCATTCATGATTCATGATTCATCAGGTTTTGTTTTCTATATATAGAGTAAGTTGCAACAAATGGGAACAAATGGGAAAGTATTCAACACACGGAGCAGCTTTTGCCTCATTTAGTTAAAGATTGTATGTAATCACTACTCATGATCACCATTGAAGTGGGGGTTTTTCCACAAAAACTTTGGCTCAATTGTGATGAAATTGTTTATAATATTGTCTTCTTTCACATGTGAAATTTAATTTATTGAGGATATATATTAGTTCTAATCATGCATGGACGTCATATTATAAAATTATAATATGTTAAATTAATTTAATATTTTTCAATAAAATTAATTAAAATCATTTTCATTATGTTATATTAATATAGAAACTTAAGTTTAAACTCAAAAAATATATAATACAACAATAAATTTTTTTTTTGGTGAATTACAATAATAAGACAAATCCCAAACAATAAATGTAACTAGTACAACTCAAACTCAAGTCACACCTAAGACAGTGAACACTTTTGATCATCACGTCATCACATAGGGTTCAATAAATTCAAAATATAAATAAATACAACAACAAAATTTTTTTGGTGAATTACAATAATAAGGCAAATCCCAAACAATAAATGCAACTAGTACAACTCAAACCCAAATCACACCTAGGACATTGAACACCTTTGATCATCACGTCATCACATGGGGTTCAATAAATTCAAAATATAAATAAATACAACAATAAAATTTTTCAGTGAATTACAATAATAAGGCAAATCCCAAACAATAAATGCAACTAGTACAACTCAAGCCCAAATCACACATAGGACAGTGAACACCTTTGATCATCACTTCATCACATGAGGTTCAATAAATGCAACAATAATTTTAAATGAATAGAATATGAACATATAATTTTTTTTGTCTTCATATATTTACGCATTTTTACATGAATTATTTAAAAAAAATATGAGTATTATAATATTTTATGATGAATATTAATTGATTTCATGTATTTTCAATTTGGTATTAATTTGTAATTAGTTTTCATCATACAAATATATAAAATTTTTTATAAGCTATCAATAAGTGTTGAGTGTAATGGTAAAATATCTTGCAATTTGAAAGAGACAGCATATGTTTAAATTTTGGAAACGATACTGTTAGAAGAGGTAATCATATACTCTAAACATAGATCATAATATAGACATGAAACATACCAATAACATATACTTTCAATAAGTTATTATAAAATTGACTACATATATAAAAAATATATATATAACTTTTTATTTGATTAATAAGTTATATAAATTTTTACAATTATAATTATAAAATTTATTTATATCTTTTATTATAAATTTTTTTGTATGTATTAGAGTTGTGTGACCCGAATCTTTGTTAAAGAAAATATGGTGATAAAACTGATGGTTCCACTTTTTCCACTGCGTAATAATGGAATTGGTGTTTTAAAAAGGCAAATAAAAAAAAAATCAACTAAGTTTACCTCAAAATGTCACAACACTTCTTAAATTAGACTCTTAAGTTAACTCGACTTAATAATCTGTCATTTTGATAATCCCAAGACAGTTACATTAAATTTTTTAAAAGTTAGTAAGAAAAACATTTTCAAATCTAATATTTGATTTTATGAGGCCATTTCGGTGACCAATGTAACTTTCAAAATTTAACCATAATATACGGGTCGAGTGAAGAAGGTTACAATTCAATACCTCAAGTTGAATACCTTAAGATCAGCCTTTTATCCCTCACTAATAATAGTTTTACCGGTCATATTCTTTTAACTTTGTGTCATTTGATGAAACTGGAGTATACTTCGCTCTCACTAAAATCTGCAATTTGTGCTTAATCCTCAATGTTTATTTAATATATTGACTATTGTTTTTCACATAGAAAGAATTTTTTTTGTTATCATATATGATATATGGGGTAAACCGTGTTTAAGACGAGTCTAAGAAACAATTAATCATGTTTTGTTTCTCTAAAAACTAAAAAAGTAAGTTGGCAAACAAGTGAAAAAGCATTCATCGTGGAATAGGTTGTGCTTTGCTTGGATGTTTTCCAGATAATTCTAAAGTGCATTATTACTTTTTTTAGAAACTAAGTTGAAAGAAGGTTTCTGAGTTGTTTCCCATCATAAAACCCCACACATAAAGTTAGTCATTTACACAACTCTTAATTATTACTTTAAGCAAGAAATATTGAACATTTAACATGAAATATTGAGCAAATATCGTGGGAACAAATTTGATATTGTTTATTTTTCTTGTTAAAAATGTATACTTGGTTAGCTTGCTGGTTTTTCAAAATATATTGAATATATTCAATATAGATCACATATATTATATTCAAAAAAAAGAAAAACTTACATATGATAAAGATTGTATGTGATGAGGAGAGTTGACTTTTCCATAAAAGATTCTGAATAGGAAAACTTTAGCTTGATTGTGAGGAAATTGCCAATAAAGTTCAGATTATCGTCTTTCTTTGCAAATCTTCCTTGGAAATTTCTAGTGTACATTGAATTAGGAAAGAAGATGTCACGAGAGAAAATGGGGTGCATTGAGCCTTTTACGGGGGCAGATACTTGCTATACTGATTAGCTTGTAGAGTGTTGAGGGTAATCGAGCCAAGTTTGAATATTGTTAAGTTAGACTTAAAATTTAGAATTTGATATTTGGTTTGAGTTCAATTGATCATTTGCTTTTATGTTCGAATTCATTTGAGATATAATCGAGCTACTTGAACTCGATCTTGATTAAATTAGTTTATCAATTTTTGTACTTTAGCTAGGCTTGATAATTAAGGGAAATAACGTAACTTAATAATATAAAAACTATGAAAGCTATTCAAATCAAATATTACTGAGCTCGAATTCGGCTCGATCGATAGCTTGAGCTCAGCTCAATAATTATCGAGTCAAATTTGAATTTTTTTTTCAATCAAACTCAAGTAATCTTACAAGCATCATAATCTCATGTACACCGTTAGTAGAGGAGATTGAGAAGGACAAAAAAAAAACTCTTGACAAATAAGGTTGTTTTACTTGTGAAATATAATATAATATAATATAATATAATTACTTGTCACTCAATTATGGAATTTTTTTTTATTCACTCAACTTTAAAAAATTACAAAATTGTCACTCAATTATTTAATTTTGTCTTTGTTTAATCACTCAACTATCTTAAATTTTTAGGTGTTTCTATTTTTATTTTAGTCAGTTAGTAACCAAAACAAAAATTTAATAACTATTGAATAATTATGTTGTAACTTTTTAAAATTCAGTGATTAAAAAACCATAATTTAATAAACTCTACAATAGTTTATTCGTAATATATTCACTTGTTTCCGACCAAATCGTGTTAGCCGACTACAGTCCATAAAAACGGCTCAAACATTAAAAATGATGCACGATAAAGTATGAGTACCTTTGTTTGTACTATAGATTGTATGTTATACTATAATGGTCACATTTCTTTTCTTTTCTTTTGGAAAATGCATTGTAACATGTGCAGTATATTATTAAATATTTAATATTCGGAGTTTGATTTGTTTATTCATTTATAAAGTGTAATTTATATAATATCTTAAAATGAAAATGTATATTAATGTGAGTTTTTTTTTTTTAATTTGAATTGTCCCGTCATGATTGAATAAGAATAGATAAAAGACTAGTGGGATTGATGTGAGCAGGTGGGAATAACTATATTTCGAAGAGTGAATTCTAAATAAATATGAAATGTATAGTATATGTAAAAGCATGAATTTAAAGAAACTTTTCAATAGGTGAAGATATTTTTTTTCATTCATATTACTAATTACTAAATTTAAGTCTAAAACAATTATAATTTATTTTGAAATCTAGTAGTGCTAATTTTAAAAAGAAAAGAAAAAAAATACTAGTGGTGCTACTTTAAGAATTATAATTTACATTTAGTGGTGCTAATTTTAAAAAGAAAAGAAAATTTGTAACGCTTTAAAATTTTGAATGTTTATTTGTGGGAATTTGTAGTAATTAAGTCTCTATATTTGTGGCTATATGCTTTACTTATGTGTTCGAGGTTAGGAGTTTGAGTCACGTTTTTAGAAATTTTGTTAGTTAATTTTAATCAAATCACTGCTCTTGAACCATTAACTTAAATTTAATTATGGGTAAATTTGTGATAAGAATGAGCCTGTTGGTTCATTGGTTAAGAATCTTTTTACTCTCTTGTCTTGTGTTCAAGTCCCAGCGTATGTGTTAGGAAAACTTATTGATGGTTAAAACTTATTCATGATCTGTTGTTCGGGTTGGGTAAGTACGTTTTCTGTGATATCAACTGAAAGTTAATTGTGTAATTCTATCAAAAGTTCTAAGAAACAACGATTTCGTGTTGTTGAGATAGTTTTGTGCTAATGGATAAATTCTCTTAGTTAAACAATTTTTATTTCCTTATTTTAGGAGTAGGTTGGAAGTAGTGAACCTCACCACGTCAATTCGAGTAATCGTTGTTGATCTTTTGGAAAGTGTTAATTTCGTTGAAGGTTTTGTGTCGAAACTTTCGACATAAGTATTCTACGTATAATTGTGCATTATTGTCGATAAAATTGGTTGATTGAGTTATTGGATGGTCATTTTAGGCTTTGAAAATCCTTTATGTTGTTCTTGCTTAGAAATCACTTTAGTGCGTACCAAAAACCTGAGTTTTTGCAAATTTTGGACGCATGTGCTAGGCTGTGTCCCAGGCCGTGTGATAGGCCATGTAACACACTGTCTACCAAATACAAGTCACACGGGTAAGGAACATAGGCGTATGTGGTCATGTTAGTACAGGGTTCACACAGGCCAAAGACACGGACGTGTGTCCAGGTCGTGTGACTCACTATTTGTGATTTAGAGACTACATGGGCCAGAGACACGGGTGTGTGTCCAAGTCATGTGACTCACTGTTTGTGATTTAGGACCACACAGGCAGACAACATGAGTGTGTGTCAGGTCGTGTGAGACACACGAGTGGGTACACGGGTGCACACTAGGCCATAAGCATCGTTTAACACGAATGTAGGTCTTCTATAGTGTATTTATGATCTGAATGAGATAGTATAAGTGTATTCTGATGATCTGAGACTGTGATATTGATTATATAAATGTATATTGATTTTGATGACTATCAATGATAAGGATCTGTATCACTTAATTATGAATTGAGTTTGAATAATTGTGTATATGTTCTTGGTATCTGTAATATACATTTGCATTGGATGGGGATTATGTAAAGAAGGAAGTGATCTGTTCTGATTTATTGGGTAAGCCACGACTTATGTGAATTTAGCGTTTAATCGTAATTTGATTTGGCAGCTAGTCTACATCTTATTGAACGTGTCAGACCAACACTATCTTGTGTAGGGCTGGATGGGTATAAATTCCCTTAACAGTGTGTTGGGATGGTCAGAGATAGTGTGTAGCAGATGGGAAATGAATAACTACATTTATTTCTGATCTATTCTGTATCTAAAATGGAATTGCTCTACCATATAACTGATACATTAAAATTGTACTGGATATTCTCTGATATTGATTGGAACCTGAGTATAAGAATTCATTATTATAGTTGTGCTTCTAATTGATTGTATATTGGTTATACACTAAGTTCCCAACTCATTTTGTTGTTGACTAAATTTCAAGTAACTCACAGACTTGATCGGGTTGGCCTAGTGGAAGCTCAGTTAATTTGCTTTTTTTCCCTTTTATTTATATTATTTGTAGTTTTAGGATTTTGTAGTAAAATGGCTTTTTCTTTTAAGACTGTAGAATGATTGGTTGGCTTTTATAATTGTTATAAATTGTCAAATGGTCTCCTTTTGTTTTTGTTTATGAAAATTGATTTCTCTAGTAACACCAATGTAACTCTTAAGATTTGGTCTTGACGCCTAGGTTAGGTTTGAAGTGTTACAAAATCGCTAGTGATGCTACTTTAAGAATTATAAATTACATCTCATGGTGTTATTTAACCTTGGTTTTTTTTTTTGTTTAAAACTTGATTTCTTCAGTAACCCAATCTAAATATTCATTCATTTCCCTCAAACAAAATAACAACAAAAATGGGTTTTCAGTTAGCCTTTTACTTAATCCTTCTACTCATCTTCCTTTTTTTGTTCCTGATCTGCCCAATTTTACAAGTCGCAGGATTTCAAGAACTTGCCTGTGGTAAAGAAGTATGTGGAAATGTTACAATTCCATCCCCTTTTGGAATCCCTAGCAACTGCTATACTTATTCTTGGTTTAGAGTAACTTGCAAATCGACCCGTAATGGGGGAAAAGCTATTCATAAACATAAATGGCATCGATGTGGAGGTACTTGATTCCATATTTTCAGATGCCATTCTCATCAGTAATCCAGTTACTTATATTAATTGTTACCATATAGGCGAGGCTGGTGTGAGTCTGAATCTCTCAAGCACTTTTTTTTTTCTCAAGCGACAGAAATTATTTTGGGTTAGTAGGTTGTGGCTATTTTAAGTAACGAAGCTAGTTCACTTGGCAGCTACATTCAACTTATGTGTCACGATAGTACTTCTGAATCTGGTTGCTTTACTCAAATTAGTGCAAATCTCACTTCTTATACCGTAAACATGACAGCCATGTATCTTGACAGTAACAGATACGCATCTGCTTTCATCTTTAGCGTGTACTCTTTCAGTAGTGCTTATTATGAGTACAATTAATGATAGAAGTTATTTAGTTAAACAATATTAGTTAATGGTTAGTTAGTCAATACCGTTAGTTATTGTTAGCTAGTCTGGTTCTTATGTATTAAATACTCTTCTTCACCCGGATGAATTACATTCAAGATTTCTTCTTCAACACTTTATTGGTATTGTTAACATGGTATCAAGAGCCAAGGAATTCTTGGTATAGAAATTTTTTTTCTTTTCTTTTCTTTTCTTTCTCATGGCCATCGAAGCTATACTAGTCATTGACACACCTCATCACTCCTCCAACACTGGGGACGCAGTTCATTCATAAGGGCCTAGTAGTTTTTGTGCATCTACCGTTCAGTACTTCTCCAAACATGACACTATCAAGCTTTCTGAACAAAATTTTCTTCTGTGAAAGCATAAGCTTTTGTTGATTCTTAAGGGTTATGGTCTTGAAGTGTTTGTACTGGGCACGACTCCCTCTCCTCTTCCCTTAATAATTATAACCGTAGGGTAGCAGCTTGATAATACAACCTTCCTTATTCATAAAAAGCAAGATAAGTTTCTAGCTCCTTGGCTTTTATCTACTGTTACAGATGATGTCTTGGTCCATCTCACAACTACCAAGACTAGCTTTGATATTTGGATGACCATTAAGAGAAGATTTAGTGCTGAGTCTAACATCAAAATCTCAAGTATGTGCCATGCTCTATATTCGCTCAAGAAAGTGAATTTTTCCATTAAGGAGTATGTGTCTAAGGTAAAGAATCTTAATGATAATTTGAATGCTGCTGGTAGTTTTGTCCCTGAGCAAGAGTAAGTAAGTGTTATCTTGGCTGGTCTTTCGATCGAGTTTGAGTTTATTCGGGTGTTTGCTTCTATTACTCCTATATCACTTGACATGTTGACTGAAATGTTACTTGCTTGTGAAGCACAAAAACTATCCCTGTTAACAGAAGCTCCTTGCCAAGCCAATTTGGCTTCACATCAACACGCCTCTGATAATGGCTTGAAACAACCTGCTGAGTCCAATCGATATTCTCAGGAACATGGACAAAGTTATAAAGGGCAAGGTCGTGGTTGGTTTCATGGTTGAGCTCGTGGGAATGGTCACATCTGGTCTCGTTCTAGACCATAGTGTCAGTTATGTGGAAAGATCGGACACATGGTTCAGACTTGCTATTACAGGTTTGATGAGAATTTTTCTAGCGTTGGTTCGACTGACTCGATGCCAGCCAACTATCATCAGCTACATGATCAAGGTTTTTCATTTGGTGCTCCTCCTTGTTCACCTAGGCCTCATTGCTATGGTTCCTTTCATCTGACTTCCTTTACTCAGTCATCTCCTCAAGCTTCTACTACTTCCCTACCTGACCAGGCCTAGTACCTTGACTATGGGGCGACAAACTACATTACTCCTGATGTGTCAAACCTTCCTATAGCCTCTCCCTACCCAGGTATGAGTCAAGTCTCTATGGGCAATGGCCAGTCTGTGTCTATAGCTCATGTTGGCTCTTCCAATTTCATGGCTGTTCAAGGCTTTTACATTTGCAAACTGCCCTACATGTCCCTACAGTGCGTAAGAATTTATTTTTTATAGGAAAATTTGCAAGAGATAATGCTGTTTATTTTGAATTTCACCCTTATCTGTGTTTTGTAAAGGATATACAGACAAAAAAAACTTTGTTATTGGGCCACATGCATAAAAGACTTTATAGATTTGATGTTTCTCGATCTAGCAGAAGTGTTCCTGTTCAGAAGCCCAACTCACTTGTCCTATACATTGCTCAAGTTTCTTCTCCTACAGTATGGCACAACAGACTTGGCCATCCGTGTGATAATACACTTGCAAATGTTCTGCGTACTTGTAATGTTCCTTTGAAAGCCAACAGTTTTCCCAACATATGTACAGCTTGTCAACTAGACAAAGCTCGCAAATTCCCTTTAGGGCTTTACAAACGTTGTATTCATCCCCTTTTGAACTTGTTGTATCTAACGTTTGGGGACCAGCTCATGTGCAATCAAATGGTTTTTCTTATTATATTTCTTTTGTAGACATGCATAGCAGATATACCTGGCTATACTTTTTCAAGTCCAAGTTTGATGTTTTACAGTGTTTTCTTCACTTTTATCAAATGGCTGAAGTTCAATTTAGTCATTCCATCAAGATGCTTCGAAGTGCCAGGGGGAGAGTATCGTGCTCTGTCCAAAGAGCTATCTCATCTTGAAATCCAACATAGGGTCACATGTCACCACACTTCAGAGCAGAATGGGGTTGTTGAAAGAAAACACAGACAGATAGTTGACATAGGGTTGACTTTGTTAGCTCAGTGTTCGATGCCTTTGGAGTTTTGGTCTTATGCATTTGCTCATGTTGTCTATTTGATAAGAAAATTACCTACTCCTATTCTACACCTAACCAGCCCGTATGAGAAAATCTACAAGCTTCAACCCATTTATTCTCATTTAAGGGTGTTTGATTGTGCTTGTTTTCCGTATTTAAGGCAATTCCACCAACACAAACTTTATTTTCGATCTAAAAAATGTGTTTCTCTTGGTGTTGGTATCAATCAAAAAGGCTATAAGTGTATTGCTGGAAATGGTCATGTTTTTATCTCTTGCCATGTGATTTTTGATGAGTCCTAGTTTCCCTTTCAGAGTGGTTTTTCTTCTGGTTCAAATATGGACTCAATCAGGATCAATCATCAATGATCTCATATTCCTCTGATTGTTTGTACTCCTTTTGGGTATATGTTCTCTACTCCATCCGGGTTACTTAGGGGTTCTTTAACTTCTGGTCATACGTTCTCTACTCTATTCGGGTTAATTAGGGGTTCTCCTACTTTTGGTCATATGTCCTCTACTCCATCCAGGTTAATTAGGGGCTCTACTTCTGGTCATATGTCCTCTACTCCATCCGGGTTAATTAGGGGTTCTCCTACTTCTAGTCATATGTCCTCTACTCCACCCGGGTTAATTAGGGGTTCTCCTATGTTAGCCTCTCCTCAAGCTACTTCTTCAGCAGTGGCTAGTGTGCCACTACTACCTGCTCAGTCTGGTTCTCCTACAACAACTACTCCTTCTGTGAATCTACATCCTATGCAAACTCTCTCAAAAGGTGGCATTTTCAAGCCAAAAATATTCTCTTCTGCTCTAACTGAGAAAGAGCCTTCATCCATTGGAGAAGCTTTTTAAAACCCAGTCTAGACTGCCGTTGCACAAGCAGAGTATAATGCTTTAATCCCCAATCACAATTGGGATCTCATGCCCTTGCCTGCGGGTCATAAAGCTATTGGATGCAAGTAGATTTTCAAAGTGAAGAGGAATTCAGATGGTTCGGTGGCTCGATACAAAGGCAGGTTGGTTGTTAAGGGTTATCTTCAAGAGGTAGGTGTTGACTTTCAGGAGACATTTAGTCCTGTGGTCAAGCCAACAACAATCAGACTGGTTCTGTCATTTGCTGTTCCACTAGGGTGGCCTCTTCGATAGGTGGACATCAATAATGCTTTCTTGAATGGTGATTTGCAAGAAGACATTTACATGGTGCAACTACTAGGGTTTGAGCAACAAGGGCTAGATGGTCAGCAACTTCTCTACAAGTTGAGAAAAACATTATATGGTCTAAAGTAAGCACCTCGGGCATGATTTCACAAGCTGAAAGAATTTCTTCTCGAAGCTAAGTTTGAAGCATCTAAGGCAGACAACTCCCTTTTTGTTTATAAGTCAGGGACTCAGTTACTTTATGTCCTGGTTTATGTCGATGACATTGTTGTCACTGGGACTCACTCTCAAGCTATAGATGAGTTTGTCAAGGAACTCAATGATCGGTTCTCTCTAAAGGATTTAGGGAAGTTGAGTTATTTTCTTGGTATTAAAGTCACTTACACTCTAAATGGTGTCTTGCTTAATCAGAAGAAGTACATTCTGGATCTACTTCAAAGAGCATCCATGGACAAGTCAAATGGTTCTCCTACACCTATGATCACTACCTGTCATCTTTCAGCTCATGAAGATAGCCCTGTTGAGGATGAGCATCTTTTGAGAAGCACCGTTGGTGCTCTCTAATATGTTGTAATTACAAGGCCAGACATTGCTTATTCTGTTAACAAGGTTTGTCAATTCATGCACAAGCCTTTATATTCTCATTTTAAGGCTATCAAAAGGATTCTACGATACTTGCAAGGGACTCTGAGTCATGGTTTACAGTTTACTCAATCTACAAAATTT